>CM077158.1:203819660-205019660 GCA_039583875.1 Platanthera guangdongensis | reverse complement strand
ATTACACTCGAGTCGAGAATGGACCCAAAGTCATCTTTGGAGGGTCAGATCGAGGAGTCACCAGAGGTTATGGTATGATTTCCAACGGCATAATCTCTATCACCGACGTGGCTTATGTTGAAGGGTTAAACCATAACCTGATCAGTGTAAGTCAGTTATGTGACAAAGGTTATGACGTTAAGTTCTGCATGGATAAATGGCTGATAATTTCACGTATCTCTTTTGAGACGGTATTATCAGGCATTAGGAGCAGAAATATCTTCTGCTTAGATTTTCTCAGTTTAGATTCATCTACCCCCGTATGCCTTGTGGCAACAGGCAGTGCATCTTTTTGTGAACAATGGCACAAGAGATTGACACATATTAATTTCAAAACAATTAGTATGCTGTTTGCTAAAAACTTAGTAAGGGATGCTCCCGTTATCAAGTGCATCAAAGATAGCTCCTGTCATGCATGCCAGATGGGCAAACAGACTCGGGCTACCTTTAAGAGCATTGCAGACAAAGATTCTTCCCGATGTCTTTTCCTTCTACATATGGTCTTGTTCGGTCCAATGCAAGTTCATAGCTTGGGAGGCAAGTCCTATACGCTAGTGATAGTTGATGATCATTCTCGGTTTACTTGGGTGTTCTTCTTAAAACGAAAGTCGGATACGTTTGACATCTTCACTAGTTTTGTCAAGCAGATTCAGAACGAATTTAACTGCCCAGTGGTCAAAATCAGAAGTGACCATGGAACAGATTTCGAATCTGGTGCTATGACAGAGTTTTGTGAAGAACAAGGTATTTTTCATGAGTTTTCCTCCCCGCGCACTCCTCAGCAAAATGGAGTTGCGGAGAGGAGAAATAGAACTCTCATTGAAGCCTGCACGACAATGTTGAAAGACGCTTCTCTTCCAGAATACTTCTGGGCAGAGGCTGTCAACACAGCTTGTCATGTACAAAACCGAGCATTGATCAACAAGCATCATCGTAAGACACCTTACGAGCTACTAAAAGGTAGGAAACCAACCATGTCCTATTTGAGGATCTTTGGTTGCAGATGCTATGTACTGAAAAATGGGAAGTACCCGCGTACTAAATTTGGTGAAAAATACTTCGAAGGCATATTCATGAGCTATAGTTCCCACAGTCGGGCATATAGGGTCTTCAATAAGAAAACCCTAGTGGTAGATGAATCAATCAATGTTGTATTTGATGAATGAAGTTTGCTTAACAATAATTCTTCCAGTGGAATTCTTGAAGATGCAGGTTCACGACTTGAACAGCTGGATCTCAATGAGACCGCTAAAGATGAAACTCCTAAGTACGTCAGAGTTTCCACCTCCACGTCATCTGGGAATGTTGAAGATCAAAATGGAACAAATCTCTTAGAAGAAGGAGAAGCCCAAGAAGTTGTCGAAGCTCCAGACGCCAGACTTTTAGAGCTCCGGCACGTGAGGGATCATCCTAGAGGTCAGATCATCGGAGATCCTCGTGTCGGTGTCAGAACTCGAAGAGGTACTATTAACGAAGTTTTGCATCTTAGATTCCTGTCACAGGTTGAGCCAAAGAAGTTCGACGAGGCGAACAAAGACACGGCATGGATTTTGGCCATACAAGATGAACTACACCAATTCAAACGATGCAACGTTTGGACGCTGGTTCCCAGACCACACAAGCAGAATGTGATTGGCACCAAGTGGATCTTCAGAAACAAACTGGATGAACATGGTGTCATCATAAAGAACAAGGCCAGGCTGGTGGCTCAAGGTTACAGACAGGAGGAGGGGATTGACTTCGACCAGACCTTTGCACCAGAGGCAAGGCTCGAGGAAATCAGACTGTTCCTGGCGTATGCTTCGCACAAAGGATTCACAGTCTATCAAATGGATGTGAAATCAGCATTCTTGAATGGAGACCTGAAAGAGGAAGTATACGTCGCTCAACCCCCAGGTTTTGTCAATCCTACTTATCCCAATCATGTCTATTTTCTAAATAAAGCTTTATATGGGTTAAAACAAGCTCCACGAGCTTGGTATGAGACTTTATCTAGTTTTCTTTTTGAGAACAAGTTCTCTAGAGGTAAAATAGATAAGACATTGTTTCTCAGGGAAGTCAAAGGACAAGATTTTGCTGGTGCAAATCTATGTTGATGACATAATATTCGGCTCAATGGACAACAATCTTTGCAAAACGTTTTCCAAACTTATGCAAGGAAAGTTTGAAATGAGCAGTATGAGAGAGCTCAAGTATTTCTTGGGACTTCAAGTGAAACAATCTAAGGATGGAATCTTCATCTCTCAGACGAAGTTCACAAATGAACTCCTTAAGAAATTCGGGATGGAGAATGCAACCTCTATGAGGACTCCAATGGGATCCACTAGGTCTCTGGATAAGGATGAGAAAGGTAAACCTTTCGATGAAACCAAATACAGAAGCATCATTGGATCCCTGCTCTACCTTACTGCCAGTAGACCGGATATTATGTTCTCCACATGTGTCTGTGCCCGGTATCAGGTGAACACTAAGGAATCTCACTATGTCGCTGCAAAGCGAATTCTAAGATACCTTAAAGGTACTCCCAATCTTAGCTTGTGGTACCCGAGAAACAATGATGTCGAGCTAATAGGATTTTCAGATGCTGATTTTGCAGGGAGTAGAGATGACAGGAAAAGCACTTCCGGGACGTGTCAATTCCTCGGAAGAAGGCTTATCTCTTGGAACAGCAAGAAGCAGAATTGTGTAGCTACCTCCACAGCAGAGTCTGAGTACATCTCGGCTGGCAGTTGTTGCGCACAACTCCTATGGATCAGAAACCAGTTAGCCGACTACGACCTTCAGTTCAAGGAAGTGCCGATGTACTGCGACTCCTCAAGTGCTATTGTGATTGCCAACAATCCGGTATCGCACAGCAGAACGAAACATATTGAAGTGCGCTACCACTTCATTCGGGAGCACGTGGAGAACAAGGACATCTCTCTCTGTTATGTCCCCACGGACAAGCAGATTGCAGATATATTCACAAAGCCCTTAGACGAAGCCAAGTTCAGTCTTTTCAAAACTGAATTGGGAATGCTAAACTATGAGGAATGAAGACTACAGAAGCTTCGGGCTCGTGCAAGAACTAAGGGGGAGCAAGAGACTCAAGTATAAGCACAGATGCAAGAACTGAGGGGGAGCAAGGGGTCAAATGCTACAGACCCAGATTTGCAGAAGCCGAAAAGGGGGAGATTACCCTCTCGGGTAAGGCTATGGTGAAGGTGGCTCCAAAGTTATTACCCTCTCGGCTAAGGCTAAGGTGAAGGTGGCTCCAAAGTTTGCTCGCACGAAATTGGTATCGGTAATGAATACCTCACTCAACTCAATTTCAAATTTATGAGTTTCATTCCCATATGCTCTATTCACCTTAGCTTGTAGGGTTTACGCTTCTTCAAATAGGGGGAGATTGTTGGGTATTGTATCCACAACGTACCTGATTTGAAGAAGCCCCTGGACAAGCTAAGGTAAATAGACAATGTATTTGACAAAATATTTCAAGTTGTGCTTGCAGTCATTCCACGCTAAGTGCACACCAATGTCAGGGTGTAGTAGGGTCAATATACATGGGTCTGCACGACGTAATCCCTCGTTGAGCAGATCAGTGTGTTGGCCTACGTGTACTCTCTCTATTGGAGTGCACTTACTTTCAAGTACAGGGCCGTGTTTATGCAAGAGCAGACAAGGAGCAAGGATGGGTGAAGGAGCAGCTCTTGGGTGGAAAGACGAAAATTCGTCTAAGTCTAATTCGACGAGAATCACCAAGTGATTCTCGCCGATTCGGCGAGAATCACTAGTGATTCTCGCCGAATCGTCGAGAATCATTAGTGATTCTCGCCGAACCCATTGTCGAGTAGATCATGGCCAAGTAACATTCATTGAGAATCAACAAGTGATTCAGCGAGAATCACTAGTGATTCTCGACGAATCGTCGAGAATCACTAACTTATTCTCGACGATTCGGCGAGAATCACCTTCGATTCTCGCCGATTTTGACTTAGCAATTTCTCTGGAAGCTGCTGGACCGGATTCTGCCGCTGGGACTGTGTTGAACCGGATTTCGGGTTTCATCTTGTGGGACCCACAACGGTCATCTTGAAGTTGTCTACAGTATAAATACAGGAGTATTTTCAAACAGTAAAAAGACAGACAAAAAGAAGCCGAGCCGATCTTAACCTAAAATCGCGAGTTCTGCTCCGCCGCCGCCGTCGCCGCTCGCGCTAGTTGGTCGCCGCTGTTGAGCGCGATTCTTCCTGATCCTCCGGCGATAGAAGCTTAGCCAAGCTTAGAGTCTCACGCGTCTATCCAGAGATCCCTTGTCTCTCGATTTGTTGATCGGGAAAAACTTCCCCGTCCGAATCGATCGAGACGATCGATCCTCGTGTGAGCGTTGGTAGACCTAGCTAGCTTTGTTACGAAGTTTGGATCTCCAAAGTACAGCAGCCGCACATCGTCGTCGCCGCCGATCCCGTGAACCTTGCCACTGCCCATCTTGCCGCCGCCGGTTCCGGGGAGATCCTCTCCAAGAGAGATCTAGGGTTGTGGACTCTTTGTGGACTTCAAGAACACTTCGTCAACGAAGAGGGACACCTTAGTCTCCAAACGTAGTTTGTATCTCTTGTACATTCTAGTTTTACTTTTGTTGTAAAGGAACGTTTGTTCCGTGTTGTAAGGGTCGGGTGCAACCCGTGTTGTGGGAGTGTTGACTCCTACGTGTGGAAGGGTTCCTTCCGATAGTGCAAGGATTGGATTTCAATCCTGTTGGTGAAGAGACCGAGTCGTCCCTTGTTGGGAGATAGGTCGAAGGGGGAAAATGGATGTACCCAAATCGGGGAACCACTATAAATAGCTTCTGTATTCTGTGTGCTGTGCTGTTTATTTTTATTGTGCAGGTACAATCTTAAATTCCTGCAAAAACGCTGCACGTCACCTATTCCCCCCCTAGGTGAAGATAGTTGACAGTAGGTGGACTTTCACTTAGTTTTTCTGTTTAGTTCACAACATGACACAGAACAAGGATTATGCAAGCACCTGACCTCGAGTCTGTAATCTGAACAAGTTTGCAATCTGGAAGGCAAGAATCAGGCTTTATATGAATTTTATTGATGAAGACATATATAATTCTATTTTGACAGGTCTCCCTCAACCTGCAGCTGATACTACATCTTCAAGCACACATGTTATTCCACCACCTAAGTGGATAAATGCTCAAAAGAAGACCAAAATAGCAGATACAAAGGCCATGAACATCTTAGCACATACTATGTCAGATGAAATATTTCAAAAAGTGGCTGAGTGCACATCTGCCAAATTAATCTGGGACTCTCTCAACAGATGGTTGCTGGATCAGCAGATGAGAGAAAGGACATGAGATCAAATCTTATCTCCCAATATTAGAACTTAAAGAAGGATGAATCTGAGTCTGTTAGTGACATGTATAATAGACTAAGCTCAATCATTAATGAGCTAAAGACTCTGAATAAGGATATCACTCTCATTGATGTGAATGACAAAATCCTCATGTGATTCCCAAGCTCATGGGATTCCAGAATATGACCAATCAAGGAGGCTAGAAGCTTGAATGAGATTTCCACTGAATCTCTTCTGGGAAAGCTCAAGTCATGTGAGCAACTTATAAAGTCAAGAGAAGCTGCAGAGCAGAAGACTCCTCCAGTAGTAAGAAAAGAAAAAAAAATATAGCTTTCAAAGCTTCAGAAGAATCAGAAGCTCCAATGGCAAGTGAAGAACCTCTGATTATCTTAGACAAGAGATTCTACAAAATGGAAAAGAAGGACTTCAGAAGAAAGTCATCTAGGCAAGATGACAAACCCAGGTATGACAAGACACCCACTAAAGAGATTGTTTATTTTGGGTGCAGGAAACCAGGACATTTCATATCAGAATATCCAGCAAAATCAAAAGATGGGGAGAAGAAGAGAAAAAGACTCCAGAAAAGAACACTACAACAAGCCATCCTCCAGCAAGCACCAAAGAAAGGAGAAAGGATTTGTGGCTGAGACCTGGAGTGACACTGAAGAAGAATATTCATCTTCTAGCTCTAGTGAAGGTGAAGAGGAGGCAAAGGTAAGGGAAGTTTGCCTCATGGCTATCAATGCCTCCTATAGTCCATCAGAAGCTGAGCAGTCAGATAATGAATAATCATATAAATTAGAGGCAGATCAGGTATTGTCTTCCTTTGATTACAATTCTGAAAATTTCAAAACTGAATTTAAATCTTCATGTACAGATTTAATTAACTTTGAAGAAGAAATTAAAGCTCTTAGGAAAAAATTGTCTGATCAAGAAAACTTGACATCAGAAAACATTAAAATAAAAGATGAATTAACTCTAGCAAATGAACAAATCAACTCACTAAAATCTGAATTAGCTAAGGCAAGGTAACTTGAAGAATCCCTAAATGGGAGAAGCATCAAGTTGATGGACATCACAAGCACAGTAAATGTCAGACTAAATGGCAAGCTGGGCTTAGGTGATTCATCAAGCAAACCCCCACTGATCCAGAAGAATATATTGTCAACACCAATTAAATTTGTTTCAGAAAAAGGAAAAGAGAAGATAGATAATAATAATAATGTTAAACAAACTGAGTTAAAATAAAAGAATAAGAATAAGAAAAATCGTAATTATAACAATGTTCAACAGATTTCATCGAACTCCGATCGACGAAATATGTATATTTCGTCGAACTCAAGTCGACGAACTCCGAACGCAATCTTTCACTATAATTATTCATTGAACTATGATCGATGAAACCAGTATGGTTCGTCCACCCGAGATTGAAGATTTTGGGGCCCAGAGAATGAATACTTCCATTCTCTGAGTGGAGTTTGATGATCTCATCCCCATTCATCGAACTCAGATCGACGAACTTACTTGAATTCGTCGAACCCAGTTCAAGTTAACAGAAACTTTAATTTTTCTAAAACTAATAGTCAACCAAAATCTTCCACTAATCAATTTAATTAATGGATAATACCACTTATAAGATATTATCCTTTAGGTTATAAATGTCAAACAGAATATTCTTATATCTTCAGCTTTAATTATGTGAAGAAAGAATACCCAAGGTAACCTGGGTCAAGAATAGCTAATATGTTTCCTTGCAGGTGAAAGAATATCCCACCATAGAGCAACAATGATATTTGGATAGTGGCTGTTCAAAACACATGACTGGAAACAAGGATAACCTAATAAACTACAAGTCAAAGTTAGGACCTAAAGTAATATTTGGTGATTCCAATTGTGGCCAGACTAAAGGATATGGAAAGGTCAAGATTGGAGCAGTCACCTTCAAGAATATTGCTTATGTAAGTGGAGTGAAGAACAACCTGATATCCATAAGTCAGTTATGTGATGAAAGGTTTCAGGTATCCTTTAATAAAACTTCTTGCATTATTACTTCAGTAGATAACCAAGTAGTGTTAACAGGAACTAGAGTAGGAAACATTTACATAGTTAACTTTAAGTCTGCAAAATCTGAAATATGCCTACTTAATCAAACCAGCAATAATAATGAGCTTTGACATAGGAGATTAGGACATGTTAATCTGAAAAACATCGCTAAACTCTCTAGGGATAACATTGTTAGAGGATTGCCTTCTTGCCCCTACAAGAAGGAAAGCCTTTGTAGGGCTTGTCAGTTAGGCAAGAAAACTAAAAATAGTTTCAAATGTGTAAATAAAAGTGACTCACCTAGAATATTGTATTTGCTACATATGGACCTTTTTGGCCCTATTATTGTACAAAGTCTAGGAGGGAAATCTTATACTTTAGTGATTGTAGATGACATCTCAAGATTCACTTGGGTATTCTTTCTGAGATCTAAGTCAGATAACTTCAAGGTTCTTACAGATTTTCTCAAAAACATACAAATTGAGTACTCTACTCCAGTTGTGAAAGTGAGCAGTTAGATCAGGAATACTCTAGAGGGGGGTGAATAGAGTATTTAGAGTTTTATAAAATTCTCTGCTGGATAATACAAATTAGTCTAAGTGCAGTAGTAAATAAATCAAAGTATAAAAGCACAGAAACTAACTACCACAGCCACAACAAGAAAACAAAAGAAAGAGGGCAACCAGACGACACAAGAAATTTATAGTGGTTCCCCAACCTGGGTACATCCACTCTTCTACCACCCTGGTAGGAATGTACTCAGGTTTTTTATCAGGTGCCTGACACCAATGAGCTTTTGATCAGGTGCTCAAAAACCAAATCCCCAAGTCTTTTGATCAGGTGACTTGTAACCAAGAATCACTTTTGAAGGGAGATGACAACCCTTTACACAGTGGGGGTGAGAGAGTTGATTATGTCTTCTCTGTTAATAATCAGAGAGAAGACTTGTGGATTATTGATGGTAGCAAATGGATCCCCCTGAGATATTGAATGGTTCATGAAAATATGTAAGCCTTGCTGTAGGGTGATAGGCCTTCAAGCTTTTAGCCTTTATCTGCAGGATCTTCTTGACAGATTTAATAGTTGTTGTCCTTGGAAGTCCTGAAGTGTTAAAGTAAGAAGACTCTTGATTTTGTATGATTGTTCTTATTCTTCTGAGAGCAGATCTTCTTTTTGCATCAGAGCTTTTTGTGAAAGGAGGAGAGAAACTTTTGAAGATAGACTGATTGAAAATCTCTATGTCTGTGTATGTTGTGTCTCTGTAATTGTTTTGGTCCTCTAATTATTCTTACTTGCTTGCTTTCTTGCTTTTGTTACACTCAGGAAAGAGAGAAAAATCTCTTTTTATATTTCCTGAGGGAATTTCTTTTCGAAATTTTAATCCTTCTACGACAATCAATGTTGGCGGTCCTTAAAAATAAACTGCATTGATTTCTTTCCCCAACTGTCCCTTGGAAAATTGGAAATTAATAATTCTGATGAAAGCCGTGATTAATGTACCATCCAACGGTAATATTCAGAGAATATTTTATCATTAATCATTCAGAAATTATTGCCATAGACTAAGGACAGAAGGAACAAATGCTAAGTCTGGAATCGTCGAACTGATGATTGAATTCGTCGAGCTGATAACTGTGTTCGTCCACTGGAGTTCAGCAACTATTCTGGACTTAGAATATTCACAGTTGTTTCTGAAATGAAAGTTAAGGTCTCCAGAATTCGTCGACCTAAGATTTGATTTCGTCGAGTTAAGTTTCTGGAGTTGTCAAATATTCTGTGTTGCGACACAATTACTGCTGGTGTCGACACAGGTGGTGTCGACTGATATCCTGTGTGTCGACACATGTCTTCTGTGTGGTGTCGACATAACTTTTCCAAAGTGTCGACTGATGATCTATGCGTCGACATAATTACTCCTAGTGTCGACACAGGCGGTGTCGACTGATATCCTGTGTTCGACACAAGTCTTCTGTGTGGTGTCGACACAACCTTTCCAAAGTGTCGACTGATGATCTGTGTGTCGACACAATTACTCCTAGTGTCGACACAGTTGGTGTCGACATATACTCTGAGTGTCGACACAAGTCTTCTGGTTCTAAGTTATTGAAGTAGATAATCCAGAATTCGTCGCGCAGAGAACTAAGTTCGTCGACCTGAGACTAGAGAACATAGTCTTGACAGAATGCTGTAGTAGTCCAAAGATTCGTCGACCAGAGAATGTAGTTCGTCGAGCTCTGCTCAGAGAATTAACTGTAAGATCGTCAAACTAAGCACGACAATCGTCAACCTGAGTTCGACGAACGTCGAACTCACTTTACAAAGTCTTGTGATATTCTAAGTCTTAAGTCTCTAGCAGTCTTGTTTATAGCTGGTACATGTGATGTTGACTCTAAGGACTTGGCCTAGACTCTAGGACGCAACTATGACTTTGGCTATACATTATGGGTCATATGATCCTACCTTAGTGAACCTAGCCCAAATCTTACTGGGGATCCAACAATCTCCTCCTATTTGGGTGAGGTCACTAATTACAGACTCAATTCAAAATTGGAAAATAAACAAAGCAAAAAAAGCATATATCTGGCAGAGATCAATAATACATGCAGTAGTTATATATATATAAGCTTTGTTCAGATTATAGAACAGTTATAAATAATTGTAGAAAACAAAAAAGTTCAAAATTTACTTCTTCTGTTTCTTCTCCTTTGGCATTTCTTGCTTGCTCTTCTCTCCAGGCTTTGTAAACACGATCTCTCTGTTTGGATCAGAAGCTTGCACTTTTATCATAGTCATGTCAGCAGCCCCTATAATCTTCAAAGGTGTAGCTCTGGGGACAACTGCTTCTGGGTCCAACTTCATATAGTCATCAACATTGAAACACTTGTTTGCTTTATCAAATCTTTTGAGTTCCTCTTTCCTGTACTTTGACATTGTTGAATATTCAGAAGGATCCTTTCCTTCAGCTTTGGCTTTATTAATCATAGAAATGCCTACAATTTCCTGGAACTTGGCCATTCTAGCAGTATTAGCTGTTTCAGGATCTTCAAAAGAAACAAGAGGAGAAGATGGTCTTTTAGAGCCTTCAGCTGGTTGATGTTCAGTGGATTTTTACTTTTGTTGTTGATGTCGCTGCAGCTGTTGATGTTGTTGTTACTGCTGATGTTGCTTTCCTGAAGAGTATTGCCTGCACTGGCTTCTTCCATGTGATCTCCCTTGGTGTCTTTGATATGTTTGAAGTGGGGCAAATCTTTGAGAAGATGTGCTTGAAGCACCAGCAGCTGAAGGAGGTGGAGGAGGTGGATCTTTCCTGACTCTTTGAACTGGACGAGGAGAGTACCTTCTGCATTTCTTCCTTTCCTTCTGCTGGTTTTTAGATAGCCACATCCAAGATGGCATCTCTTTATATGGAGTTATCTTTTAGTGAATATAATAAGGAGTGTCATTGTTTGGATTAGGCTTAGGAGCAGGAGGAGGAGGGGATTTTCTTTTCTTTGATACTAACTTCCTCTAAGGTTCATCATCTGAATCATCTTCCTCATCCTCATCATCATCATTATCTAATCCCTGAGGGTTATCATATAGGTTATTGAGTGCTTTCAGAGCCTCAGCAGAAATGATTGGCTTTTCAGGAGCTTAAGCAGAAAACTCAACAGGACCAGAAGAAGAAGCCATAGGAGAGACTAGAGAACTTGTTCTGACAGTGCTTTCAGCAGCTGCCTTAATTTCTTCTTTTATATCAGCCAAAATCAAATCATCCAGATTTGGTATGGGTGAGTCATCCATTATAAATATTGGAACAGAAATAACTTCTTCTGGAGATGGCATGACTGCTGGATTTGAAATAACAAAACTATCTCTAAGTTACTTTGCAACTTTTGGAGAGATTGGAGAAGTATATGGTACAATAGCAAAGAATGGCTTAGTAAGTACTACTGGAATATAATTCAGAAAGTCAGTATCAAAACTTTTCAATAAATCAACTAATTTTACTCTGGGATTAATTATGAATTCAGAAATAGAAAGAATGTCTTCAACAACTATCTCTTTAGGGACTGACTCATCAAGGTCCATGTCAGTCTCAATGAAATGAATCAAATCAATTAAATCTCTATCATCAGGAATAAAATCTGCATCCCCTGGAATTAAATCTGTATCTGTTAGGAGTGCTTCTGTGTAACGCCCCTGGGCCGTCCGTGGGCCTCAGCCCACTAGGCCTCCGTTGGACTATTATCGGGCTGCAGCCCAAGCACCTCAACCCCTCTCCCTCCACGGGGGGTTGTTGGTGGCCACAACCTCCCTTTGATGAGGTAAACTCGATAGTCAAGCCCGCGCTACGGGGACTTCCCAAGAGGTCACCCATCCCAGTACTACTCCAGCCCGAGTTGGAGCAGTACTGGGATGGGTGACCTCCTGGGAAGTCCCCGTAGTGCGGGATTGACTATCGAGTTTACCTCATCAAAGGAAGGTTGTGGCCACCAACAACCCGCCCGTGGAGGGAGAGGGGTTAGGGTGCTTGGGCTGTAGCCCGGTAACGCTCTAATGGAGGCCTAGTGGGCTGAGGCCCACGGACGGCCCAGGGGCGTTACATTCTGCCTCTGCTGTTACTGGAGCTGAGATTTCTGCTTCTGCTGGAGGTGCTGCAACTTCTTCATTAAGCATCTCCCCCTATCTGGTTTCAGTGTATAATGGAGATAGCCCCTGAATGAATAGGGGGCAGCAGTGAAGGTAGAAAGTTGAGTAGATAAAGTAGATATAGAGGTATCAAGAGGTATAATGGTCTCTGCTATGATTGATTTTATGAGTGGTGTGATGATAGTAATGATGGAAGATATGGTGGAGGGGTCCAATGTTGGAGTAGCAGATGTTTCAAATGTTGTGTGAGTAGAAACATATGGAGGAATGATAGATGTTGGAGATGATGAAGGAGGGACATCTTGCATGTGGATATCCTGAGGAGGAGGAGAATTGAGGGGGGAAGTCAGAAGATCAAAAGTTGGAATGGAGGATAGGTGAGGTCGAAGAGGAGATGAAGGTGGTGTTGGTGGTTGGTTTTCCTAAATGGTGGAAGATGGGATCTCTGTAAGATCAATTTGTGGAGATGTAGGTGGAGTAGGAACATCAGTAGAGTGTTATTGTTGTTGTAGTAGAGGTTGTTGTTGTGGTTGTGGAGTTGGAGAGATGGTTTGGACTGTTTGTGGAAGTGTAGGTTGAATAGCTGGAAGAGATGATGAAGGTGGAATGATCTCTTCATCAGGGTGGGGAGTGGCTATCACACCCCTGGTGCTTTCAGAAGCTGGGGTGGAAGAGGTTGAAGCCTTGGATGGCTTAGTTATGGTCCTCTCCCACCTGCCAAACAAGGTTCATGTGAGCCTCTTACTGGCATTAATGAATATGGTCTGTGAGACCAGGGATTCAACAGCCTTCTCCTTCAGGAAGATCCCTAGGATCCTTCCAAAGGAAACTTCCTTCTTGTTTTTCTTTTTCTTTATCAAATCAAATATGATTTGAGCCCAATCCACTTCATTCTTATTAATCACTGTGCACATAACCAGAAACTGGTGTCTGGTAATGTAGTCATGGGCAGTATGCTTGCCCAACAAAACCTTTCCTACAATATCTACCAAGAATTTGTATTCGGTAGATAAGTGTTTCTCTAACAACTTATTTGGGTTATCTCCAGTATAAACCATCATACTTAACATCATGTCATATTCTTCAGAATCAATGTCTAATTATGCTTCTCCATTAACCAATCCTAAAATCTCAGTAAGTACAGCGGGAGATAAAGATACAGAGTTACCCACAATTGTTCCATTCATAGTGTTCTCCTATGATGTAGATGTATAAACCCACTCTCTGATTTCAGTTATAGACAGTTTTATCCTTGTTGACATCAGATTTTTCAGTTTCTGTTCCTCCAGAAGTTCTAGTATATGCAGAAATATTGGATCTGAATGTTGAAAGGATTCGAAGTCGACGTCAAAGCCCGTGTCAAACTTCATTCCGTTTAAGGTACCTGTTGGAATAGCCATTGGAATCACCTGCAAGAGAGACAAACATCGATCAAGTGCAAGAGAACAGAAAGCGCGGGACAGAGGTCGAAGAAAAACCTAGATATAATGTTTTCCAGAATATGAATCGACAAACTCCGTTCCACGAAAATTAAGAAATTCTTCGACATGAGATCGACGAAATAATTAATAGTCAAATAATTCGTCGAGCTTTGTCTGATGATTTGAAGACATTTCGTCGAGTTTCGTTCGACGAAAGTTTTCTGAAGTGAATTCGTCGATCTCCGTTCGACGAAAACAACTTCACTCACAGAGAGTTCGTTGTCATGCGTTCGACTAATATCTCACAAACTTTTCATAGTTCGTCGAGCTCCGTTCGACGAACTTTGGCGAATTCATCGAGTGCAGACTTAAACTAAACTAAGTCTTCTCCATTGATCATTCCCAGCTGATTTATAAAGAAGAGATGATTTCTCTCATCCAGAGGTTTGGTGAATATATCAGCCCTTTGAAAATCAGTGTAGATATAGACAAGCTTAATTTTATTTTTGTCTACACACTCTCTTATGAAATGATGCCTAATGTCTATATGTTTTGTCCTACTGTGATAGACTGGATTCTGTGCTATGGCTATAGAACTTGTGTTATCACAAAGTAGAGTTGAATTATTTAAGTTGATACCATAGTCTAGTAATTGATTTTGTATCCACAGCATCTGGGAACAACAGCTACCTGCTGCAATGTATTTTGCCTCAATAGTTGAGGTAGATACAGATGACTATTTCTTACAAAACCAGGATACTAAACTCATACCCAGGAACTGACAAGTTCCTGAAGTACTTTTTCTATCCACCCTGCATCTAGCAAAATCAGCATCTGAGTATCCAGTTAAGTCAAATTCTGATTTTGTGGGATAGCATAGGCCTAGACTAGTACAACCCTTTATATATCTCAAAATTCTTTTTAGGAAAATAAGGTGAGATTCTTTTGGGTTCACCTGGAACCTAGCATAAAGGCATGTGGCAAACATGATATCAGGTCTGCTTGCTATAAGGTATAACAGGGATCCAACAATGGCCCTATATAGTTTCTAATCCACAGGTTTCCCATGTGCATCTGAATCAATTACAATATTTATAGCCATAGATGTCTTCTTTGATGAGGCATCAGCCATCCCAAACTTTCTGATAAGCTCTTTAGCATACTTAGCTTGAGAGATTAAGATGCCATCAGGGAGCTGCTTCACTTGGAGACCAAGGAAGTAGGAAAGCTCACTCATGCTACTCATTTCAAATTTAGAATGCATGAGATCAAAGAATCTCTTGCATAATTTTGAATCAATAGACCCAAATATTATGTCATCCACATATATTTGTACTAACAGTATTTGATCCTTATGATGTCTAGTGAAAAGTGGTCTATCTACAATGCCTCTAATGAATTTATGCTCTAACAGAAAGCTGGCTAGAGTCTCATACCAAGCTCTTGGAGCTTGCTTTAGACCATAGAGAGCTTTATGCAATTTGTAAACATAAGAGGGATGAGTTGGAGAAACAAAACCTGGAGATTGTTCAACATACACCTCTTCCTTGAGTACTCCATTCAAGAATGCACTTTTCACATCCATTTGATAGACCTTGAATCTCTTGTAAGCTGCATAGGCAAGGAATATTCTGATTGCTTCCAACCTTGCAACAAGTGCAAAGGCCTGGTCATGATATATTCCTTCTTCTTGCCTATATCCTTGTGCTATAAGCCTGACTTTATTCCTCACTATTACTCCTTGTGCATCCAGCTTGTTTCTATAGACCCATTGGTTCCAATGACTGGGTAGTGTTGAGGCCTTGGAACCAAATCCCAAACTCTACATCGCTCAAACTAATTTAATTCCTCCTGCATTGTAATGATCCAGTGGGGATCTTGCTCTGCATCATGGATGGATAGAGGTTCAATCTGAGAGAGAAAATAGGCATGCATCAAATCTTGGTTGAGTTGATGCCTTGTCTGTACACCTGCTAATATGTCTCCAATAACTTGAGATCTGGAGTGATCCCTAAGTGTGACAAGATCAGCTGGTGGAGTTAGTTCTACAACAACATTTGGAATTAGTTCCTCCTGTGAAATTATGTTTGTTGTTGGGGGAATATCACTCCTTTAATGCCTTCATCTTCACTTTCTTCAATGACTTGTGGAGAAGGATCAGTTGGAACCTCTTGAGTAAGGTTTAGTCCATCCAAACTCTCAGACAAGTGATGTACCTGCAAGTTGCTTCTGGTAGAAATTTCTTTCTCCTTGCAAGACATGTTAGCTTCATAAAAAGTAACATAGATAGACTCCTCAATTTTCAAAGTTGATTTGTTATATACCCTATAGGCTTTGCTTACTTGGGAATATCCTAGAAAAGTTCCCTCTTCAGCCTCTACCTCAAACTTTCTAATATATCTTTTGTTGTTTGTGTGAATATAACATATACAACCAAAGACTTTAAAATAGTTTATTTTAGATTTCTTCCCTTTTAGTAATTCATAGGGACTCCTATTATTTAGCTTATGTATCAGGATTCTGTTCAGGACATAGTTTGCATTGTTCACAGCCTCTGCCCAAAAGGATAGTGGCATGTAAGCATCTACAAGTAATGTACCTGCAGCTTCAATGAGTGTCCTATTTTCTCCTTTAAGCTACCCCATTTTGTTGGGGAGTTCTAGGAGCTGAGAAGCAATGCCTGATACCTTCCTTCTCACATAACTCATGCATAAGAAGAGACTCAAACTCTATGTCATGATCACTTCTGATCAACGCAGCATGAGTAGAGAACTCAATCTGTATGGTCCTGAGAAAATCTGTAAGAACCTTGAAGGTATCTGACTTGATCTCAGAAAGGATACTTAAGTGAACCTGGAGAAGTCATCTACAATAACCAAAGTGTAGGATTTCCCTCCTAGGCTTTGTACAACAATGGGTCCAAATAGATCCATGTGTATCAAATACAAAATCCAAGTTGAATCACTTTTATTAATGGATTTGAAACTAGATTTAGTTTGTTTGCCTAATTAATAAGCCCCGCAAAAGCCTTCCTTCTTGTAGGGACCATAGGATAGACCTCTAACAAGGCTGTCTTTAGATAGCCTAGCAATGTTTTTCATATTAACATGACCTAGTCTTTTATACCATAAGTCATTCTGGTTACTAATTATATTAAGTAAACAGATATTAGAATTGACAGATAAAAAATCAACTAAATATATATTGACTTGTCTATTCCCAATTAAAATTGTTTGGTTTTCTTTATTAGAGATAATACATGAAGATGAACTAAAATGTACCTAATAACCTTCATCACATAATTGACTTATGGAGATGAGGTTATGCTGCAGTCCTCTGACATATGTCACTTTCTTGAATGTGACAGCTCCAATCTTCACTTCTCCAAAACCTTCTGACTGGCCACATTTGGAGTCACCAAAGATGACCTTTGGCCCCAGCTTGGACTTGTAGTTGGATAGAATGTCCTTACTGCCTGTCATATGTTTGGAGCAACCACTGTCCAAGCATTGGGTTTGATTCACACTTGCACAGTTCTTCACCTGTAATGAAAAATAGTTAAATGTTCTTGACCCAGGTTAACTTGGGTCCTTTGTTTTCCTGATATGAAAAGCTGGAAATCACAGAATATTCTAGTTTGGATTTATAACCTAGAGGGTGATGTCTCCTAGGTGGTATGACCCAATCAGCTAGTGGATTAATGGCTTTCCTGGAATTATTTAAGTTTCTGTTATAATTAAAGTTTTGGTTAAGCCTTTCTAGGTACGACGAATTTCTTTGAGTTCGTCGACCAGAGTTCGACGAATAGGGTTGAGATCGTCGATCTCTGCCCAGAGAATGAATATATTCATTTTTGTGCCCCTTGTTCGTCGACCTCTGCTCGACGAACCATACAGAGTTCGTCGATCGCAGTTAGACGAATAACTATAACTATAGTTTGCATTTAGAGTTCGTCGAGTGGGGTTCGACGAACTGGCTGCATTTCGTCGATCTAAGTTCGACGAATTCTGCTGAACCTTGTCACCTATGGTTTTCTGGTTGTTGGTTTCTGACCTATTGATTTAGAAACATTTCTGTTGTTTGTTTATTGATTACTTTTTCTTTTCCCTTACCAGTGATAAATTCTATGGGGGTTGTTAAGATGTTCTTCCTGAGAATGGGGGGCAAACGTGATGAAGCACCCAAGCCTAGCTTGCCATTAAGTCTGCATTCACAGTGCTTGTGATGTTCATCAGCTTGAGGCTTCTTCCATTAAGAGTTTCCTCAAGTTGTTTAGCCTCACAAAGCTCAGTTTTTAACAATGTTATTTGCTCATTAGCTAAGCATAATTCATCTTTTAACCTATTATTTTCAGAGTTAATGTTTTCTAAATTTCCTAATTTTTCCCTAAGGGTTTTAATCTCTTTTTCTGAACTTATTAAGTCTATACACATTGATTTAAACTCAATTTTAAAAGAATATGAAGTGTAATCAAAAGAAGATAGTACCTTATCAGCTTCTGAATCTGAAGTTTCTTCATTGTCTGATTCCTCTTCTTCTGAATTGCTCCTGGAAGCATCAATTGTCATGAGGCAAACCTCCTTGGCCCTTGCCTCTTCCTCATCTTCACTGGAGCTGGATGATGTTGATTCATCTTCAGTTTCACTCCAGGTTTCAGCCACAAAAACCTTCTCCTTCCTCTTGTATTTGCTGGAAGAAGTTTGCTGGTGTGCTGTTTCTTGGTGTCTTTCTCTCTTCTCTTCTCTTTCTTCTGGTTCTTTGGACACTCAGAGAGGAAGTGCCCAGGTTTCCTGCACCCAAAATACACCACTTTTTTAGTTGGTGTTTTATCATACCTTGGTTTGTCATCTTGCCTAGATGACTTTCTTCTAAAGTCCTTTCTTGTCATCTTGTAGAATCTTCTGGCAAATATACTCATGCGCTCTTCATTTGATGTTGAAGTATCTATCTCCTCAGTAGCCTTGAAAGCTATAGTTTGCTCTTTTCTATCTGGTGGAGGTGTCCTTTGCTCTGCTGCCTCCCTAGACTTGATCAGTTGTTCATAAGACTTTAACTTGCCCAATAGAGATTTTGTAGATATCTCATTTAGGCTTCTGGGTGCCTTGATGGGCCAGATCCTTGAATCCCATGAGCTTGGGAAGCACATCAGGATCTTGTCATTCACCTCTATGAGGGTGATGTCCTTGTCCAAGGGTTTTAGCTCATTGATGATTGAGCTTAACCTGCTATACATATCCGCTACTAATTCAGCTTCTTCTTTCTTGAAGATCTCATATAAGGATATGAGGTTGGATCTCATATCCTTTCTCTCATCAGCTGAACCAGCCACCATCTGATTTAGTGAAACCCAAATGGCTTTGGCTGAGGTGCGTTCAGCCACCTTCTGAAAAATATCATTTAACATAGTTTGTGCCAGTATGTTCATAGCCTTGGCATCAGCTATCTTTGTCTTCTTCTGGGCTTCAGTCCACTCAGGTGGTGGAACTGCAGTAGTGCTTGTAGATGTTGCAGAAGTTGAAGCTTGAGGTGGACCTGTCAAAATAGAGTTATATATATCCTCATCAATATAATTCATGTATAATTTAATTCTTGCCTTCTAAATGAAAAACATGTTTAGGTTACAAACTGGAGATCTGGTGCTTGCATAGTCCTTGTTTTGTTTCATAGCTGTGTATATAAATCTAATATGGAAATAAAAATAAAATTTAAATCTAACAAAGGATCTTTTGTTCAAGAGTTAGCTTGTACAACTAAAGGAACCTGCTCTGATACCAATTGAAAGTGAGCAGTTAGATCAGGAATACTCTACAGGGGGGGGGTGAATAGAGTATTTAGAGTTTTATAAAATTCTCTGCTGGATAATACAAATTAGTCTAAGTGCAGTAGTAAATAAATCAAAGTATAAAAGCACAAAAACTAACTACCATAGCCACAATAAGAAAACAAAAGAAAGAGGGCAACCAGATGACACAAGAAATTTATAGTGGTTCCCCAACCTGGGTACATCCACTCTTCTACCACCCGGGTAGGAATCCACTCAGGTTTTTGATCAGGTGTCTGACACCAATGAGCTTTTGATCAGGTGCTCAAAAACCAAATCCCCAAGTCTTTTGATCAGGTGACTTGTAACCAGGAATCACTTTTGAAGGGAGATAGCAACCCTTTACACAGTGGGGGTGATAGGGTTCATTATGTCTTCTCTGTCAACAATCAGAGAGAAGACTTGTGGATTATTGATGGTAGCAAAAGGATCCCCCTGAGATATTGAATGGTTCAGGGAAATATAGAAGCCTTGTTGTAGGGTGATAGGCCTTCAAGCTTTTAGCCTTTATCTGGAGGATCTTCTTGATAGATTTGATAATTATTATTCTTGGAAGTCCTGGAGTGTTGAAGTAAGTAGATTCTTGATTTTGTATGATTGTTCTTCTTCTTCTGAGAGCAGATCTTCTTTTTGTATCAGAATGTTTTGTGAAAGGAGCAGAGAAACCGTTGAAGTCAGACTGATTGAAAATCTCTATGTCTGTGTATGTTGTGTCTCTGCAATTGCTCTGGTACTCTGATTATTCTTACTTGCTTGCTTTCTTACTTTTGTTACACTTAGGAAAGAGAGAAAAATCTCTTTTTATATTTCCTGTGTAACATCCCGATTCGCAGTAGGCCCCTTGTGCGCATTTTTTGAGTCAGGAGAGCTGACTTGGTGTTAAAAGTAGCGAACATGCAGTAACAAACGGATAGAGTTTTGAATAATTGAAACTTTATTATCCAAAAAGAATATCTATTACAAAAGTAGGTCCTCCCTTATATAAAATGGAGGAGAGAAGAGAGAATACAAATAAGAGATGTGAGACTAAAAATTTACAGGACTAAGCGGACTGTACAGAACAAACCGCACAAGCTGCGCGGTTAGACAGACGGGCTAACCGCACGGCTACCACCAGAGAGAAAGAGAGATTGCCAGAGTAGACTGCTAGATCGCCCGGTCTCCAAGCCGGCTGAGACAAACCGCCAGACCACGCGGTCTTCAACACGCAAAGATAGACCGCCAGACCGCCCGGTCACCAACTTCAACACTCCCCCTTAAGCTGGAGCATATATATCGATCATGCCCAGCTTGTCACAAACATGAAGAAACGAGGTGGAAACTGGCTTGGTGAAGATGTCAGCCAGCTATTTATCAGAAGTGACAAATGGAGTGCAAATTTGTTCCTTTAAGATCTCTTCACGAATGTAATGACAGTCGACCTCAATGTGCTTTGTTCTTTCATGGAATACCGGATTTTTAGAGATGTATATGGCGGCCTTGTTATCATAGAACATAGGTAGAGGATGGTTGTAGACCTCTCCTAAATCTAGCATGAGAGCCCGCAACCATTTTAACTCACAAGTGGTCGATGCCATACTGCGATACTCAGCCTCTGCACTGGACCTGGAGACAACAGACTGCTTCTTGCTCTTCCAGCTCACCAGATTTCCCCCAACAAAGGTGCAAAAACCTGAGGTTGACTTGCGATCCCCTTTATCATCAGCATAACTTGCATATGAGTATGCTTCAATCCTCAGATGACCATTCCTCTGAAACAGTAATCCTTTCCCAGGCGCTGCTTTGATATACTCCAAGATCCGTAAGGCAGACTGTAGATGGCACTCCCTAGGTGCTTGCATGAATTGACTCACCTTGCCCACAACATAGGAAATATCAGGCCTGGTCACTGTGAGATATATGAGCTTACCAACCAGACGCCTGTACCGCGAACTATCTGAAAGAGGAGGTGAATCATCTGTCTAGGTTTTGTCTTCTCCAGTTGCCATGGGGCATCGGGCAGGTTTCGCTCCAGTCAATCCTGCCTCCTTTAAAAGATCAAGGGCATACTTATGCTGAGAGAGAACTAAAGAGTCGGGCTTCCGAGAGATTTTGATCCCCAGAAAGTACTTTGGAGAGCCCATATCTTTTTTGATCAGATGTTGGCGAAGATGACGCTTTGTCAGTACTACCCCTTCCTGGTCATCGCCAGTGAGAAGAATATCATCGACGTACACAGCAAGAACAACCAGCCCAGAAGGAGTTTTGCGATTAAAGAGAGAGTGATCGGCAGAGCTTCGCACAAAACCAACGGTCGCCACGATCCCGCTGAACTTATCAAACCAAGCTCGAGGGCTCTGCTTGAGGGCATATATTGCCTTCTTCAGCTGACATACGCGTGTCTCCCCCGGAGCAACATACCCAGGAGGTTGCTCCATGTAAACGGCCTCATGAAGATCACCATAAAGGGAGGCATTCTTGACATCCAGCTGGGAAATCGGCCAATCCTTATTTACCGCCATAGAGAGAAGTACCCGGATAGTGCTGAGACGAGCCACGGGGGAGAAGGTGTCAAAGTAATCAACCCCATATGTTTGAGTGAAGCCCTTAGCAACAAGGCGAGCCTTATAACGATCCACAGTGCCGTCGGGGACAAATTTGACCACAAAGACCCAGCGACAGCCAACAACATCAGTGTCGAAGGGAGGAGGAACAAGAGTCCAGGTACCCCGCTCAGTTAGGGTCGCCTTTTCCTCATCCATGGCCATCTTCCAATGAGGAATAGCAAGGGCCTCCTGGTAGGAGCGGGGTATGGCAGTGGTAGAGATAGCCAGTGCAAATGCCCTGCGAGAAGGGGTAAGACGATCATAGGAAACAACAGCAGCAAGGGGGTATAGGGTACACGTCCGGACCCCTTTGCGAAGAGCTATAGGAAGATCCAGGTCAGCCGGGCCCGCGGCATCCAGAGCATCAGTGGTAGAGAAAGCTGGCCCAGGAGTAGAGAGCGACGGCGGCGGAGATGAGGAAGAGGGTTGTGGAGAAGGGAAAGAGAGAGGTGGAGGGAGAGGAGGGGATGGAGACGGTGTAGGGGTGGAGATTGTAGTAGGAGGCGAGGGAACGAAGGGAACAACAGGAGAATCAGAAGCTGGGAGAAGAGGAGAGGAGTCATCCGAGAAGTCGGAGGTATTCTCGAAGAAGGTGACGTCAGCAGAGACGAACTGCTTACGAAGGACGGGATCAAAGCAACAATAGCCTTTCTGAGAGGTGGAGTACCCCAGAAAGACACATTTAGTGGAGCGAGGGGAGATCTTATCACGGGTGGCAGAAGGGGTATGCACAAAGTCAGTGCATCCAAAGATTTGGAGAGGGAGAGGAAATGGCTCCTTGCCCGGATACAGAATGGAGAACGGGGTTTTGCCGTGGAGAACCGTGGAGGGAATGCGATTGATAAGGTAGCAGGCAAGGAGAATAGCATAGCCCCAATAGGAGCGACGAACATGCATCTGGGTCATCAAGGTGCGAGCGACATCGAGGAGGTGACGATTTTTGCGTTCGGCCACACCATTTTGTTGTGAAGTATAGACACAACTAGTTTGATGAATAATCCCATGTTGCATGCAGAATGTAGAAAAGTCATGAATGAGATATTCTTTGGCATTATCAGATCGAAAAACTTTGATAGAAACACCAAACTGAGTTTTGATCATGAGATAGAAGGACGTCCAGACAGAGAATAATTCAGAGCGATCTTTTATTAGATACACCCACGTACAGCGAGAGAAATCATCAATGAACGTGACAAAATATGAACTACCCCGACCAATGGTAAGAGTAGGAGAAGGACCCCAAATATCGGAGTGGATAAGATCAAACGGACGGGTAGAGCCACGAACGTGCTTTGGAGGGAAGGAGGAGCGGTGATGCTTGCCAAGCTGACAGGCCTCACAGTTGAGCGGAGGACTTTGTGGAGGAAGGTGGGGCAGAAGTTGACGAAGAAGACGGGGAGGAGCATGACCAAGGTGGAGATGTCATTGGAGAATATCTGTGGAGGTGGAGGAGAAGGTGGAAAAAGCAGAAATGTTGTCCAGGAAGTATAGGCCGCCACTCTCAGTCCCAGTAGCAATCGTCCGTTGGGAGTCCGGATCCTGAAAAGAGCAAGAAGTAGAAGTAAATGTGACAGAACAATGTAATTGCTTGCAAAGAGAGGTAACAGATAATAAGTTGCACGGGAACTGGGGCACGTATAGAGTATCCGCCAAGTGAAGAGACATAGTGACATGAACTATCCCCGTTCCATGGACTGATGATGAAGAGCCGTCAGCGAGAATAACCGGGGGCAATCGATCATGTTTTTCTAGGAGAGAGAAACACTGGAGATTGTCGGTCATATGATTTGTAGCACCAGTATCTATCAGCCATTTTCCCTGAGTAATAACGTGGGCACGACCAGAAGACGTGACAACCGAGGCGAACAGCTTGGAGGAGGAGATGAAAGCCATGAAGGGAGGAATAAGAAACTGCAGCGGTCTCGGTGACAGCACACCAGCGGCAAGAAGGGCCACGACCAAGGTGCAGAGCAAGGCAAAAGGGGAATAAGAGGGAAGCACAAGCCGCGCGACTGAACAGGAGGTCGCGGCGACTAACAAGCAGGAGCAGCGAAAGGCGGCAGAGAGGCCGCTCAAACAAGGAAGAATCCGCGCGAACAGAGAGAAAGCCGCGGGGAGAGGAAAAGAGAGCAACCCGCGCGAAACCGCAGCGGTTTAAAAGGAAGAAGCCACGCAAACACGAGCGGCTAGGAAGCAGAACAAGGCACAGCGGGGGAAGAGGTCGCGCAGACTGAAAAGTCCGAGCGAACAGAAGAGAGAGGAAGTAAGGAGCAGCAGCGACAACAACAAGTCGCAAGCCGGGCAAACAGATCCAGGCCGCGCAGCTAGGGAAAAAAACAAGCGGTTAGAAGGAAACAGGTCGCTGCGACAACTAAACAGGTTGCGTCGACGAAGAGGAGCAAGAGAAGGGGAGAGAGGCAACAAGCCGCGCGAACAGAGTAGCGGGCGGAAGAGAGGACAAGGCGCGAAGACAGGTCGCGAGAAGCAGAAACAAGCGGCGAGAAGCAGAGAGTGCACACAATCAGGAGGAAAAGACCGTGTCCTCTGATACCATGTTAAAAGTAGCGAACATGCAGTAATAAACGGATAGAGTTTTAAATAATTGAAACTTTATTATCCAAAAAGTATATCTATTACAAAAGTATGTCCTCCCTTATATAGAATGGAGGAGAGAAGAGAGAATACAAATAAGAGATGTGAGACTAAAAATTTACAGGACTAAGCGGACTGTACAGAACAAACCGCACAAGCCACGCGGTTAGACAGACGGGCTAACCGCACGGCTACCACCAGAGAGAAAGAGAGATTGCCAGAGTAGACCGCTAGACCGCCCGGTCTCCAAGCCGACTAAGACAAACCGCCAGACCGCGCGGTCTTCAACCCGCCAAGACAGACCGCCAGACCGCCCGGTCACCAACTTTAACACTTAGGTCCAAGAAAGTGCTGGAAATTGGGCTGCACTTGAGAATGTAGGAGAAACCATCCCTCGAGTTGTCCAGAGTAGGATACGGGTAGTGAATTCTCCACCTAGTGAGTTTCACGCCCATGTCACGGGCGTGACCAGTCCAACACGGGCGTGACCATGCCCATGACTATCGAGTCAGTTGTCGAGTACTCGCGTAGTTGTCGAATACTCGAGTAGTTGAACACCGGACACGCCCCGTGTCACGGGCATGACCATGGGCATGACCGGGGTGTGTTCTCCGGTCGACGATTGTGGTTGAGTTCGATAAATCCTCGATTAGTTGATAGGGATCACGCCCCTTGTCACAGGCATGACCATGGGCGTGACCGGGGCGTGTTATCCGGTCGACAATTATGGTTGAGTTCGACGAATCCTCAAGTAGTTGATAGGGGTCACGCCTGGTGTCTTGGGCTTGACCATGGGTGAGACCGGGGCGTGTTCTCCGGTCTACGATTGTGGTTGAGTTCGACGAATCCTCGAGTAGTTGATAGGGGTCACGCCCGGTGTCACGGGTGTGACTATGGGCGTGACCAGGGCGTGTTCTCCGGTCAACGATTGTGGTTAAGTTCGACGAATCCTTAAGTATTTGATAGGGGTCATGCCTGTTGAAGTTGGTGACCGGGCGGTCTGGCGGTCTGTCTTGGCGGGTTGAAGACCGTGCGGTCTGGCGGTTTGTCTCAGTCGGCTTGGAGACCGGGCGGTCTAGCGGTCTACACTGGAAATCTCTCTTTCTCTCTAGTGGTAGCCGTGCGGTTAGCCCGTCTGTCTAACCGCGCGGCTTGTGCGGTTTGTTCTGTATAGTCCGCTTAGTCCTGTAAATTTTTGCCCCACATCTCTTATTTGTATTCTCTCTTCTCTCCTCCATTCTATATAAGTGAGGGCATACCTTTGTAATAGATATTCTTTTTGGATAATAAAGTTTCAATTATTCAAAACTCTATCCGTTTGCTACTGTATGTTCGCTACATTTAACATGGTATCAGAGCACACGGTCTTTTCCTCCTGATTGTGTGTGCTCTCTGCTTCTCGCCGCTTATTTCTGCTTCTCGCGACCTGTCTTCGCGGCTTGTCCTCTCTTCCGCCCGCTACTTTGTTCGTGCGGCTTGTTGCCTCTCTTCCCTTCTCTTGCTGCTCTTTGTCGCCGCGACCTGTTTAGTTGTCGCAGCGACCTGTTTCCTTCTAGCCGCCTGTTTTTCCCCTAGCTGCGCGGCCTGAATCTGTTCGCCCGGCTTGCGACTTATTGTTGTCGCTACTGCTCCTTACTTCCTCTTCTCTTCTGTTTGCTCGGACTTTTCCGTCCGCGCGACCTCTTCCCGGCTGTGCCTTGTTCTGCTTCCTAGCCGCTCGTGTTCGTGCAGCTTCTTCCCTTTAAACCGCTGTGGTTTCGTGCGGGTTGCTCTCTTTTCCTCTCCCCGCGGCTTTCTCTCTGTTCGCACGGATTCTTCCTTGTTTGAGCGGCCTCTCTGCCGTTCTTCCTTTAGCAGCTCCTGCTTGTTAGTCGCCGCGACCTCCTGTTCAGTCGCGCGGCTTGTGCTTCCCTCTTCTTCCCCTTTTGCCTTACTCTGCACCTTGGTCGTGGCCCTTCTTGCCGCTGGTGTGCTGTCACCGAGACCGCTGCAGTTTCTTATTCCTCCCTTCATGGATTTTATCTCCTCCTCCAAGCCGTTCGCCTCGGTTGTCACGTCTTCTGGTCGTGCCCACGTTGTTACTCAGGGAAAATGGCTGATCGACACTGGTAATACAAATCATATGACCGACAATCTCCAGTATTTCTCTCTCCTAGAAAAACATGATCAGTTGCCCCCGGTTATTCTCGCTGACGGCTCTTCATCATCAGTCCATGGAACGGGGATAGTTCATGTCACTCCGTCTCTTCACTTGGCGGATACTCTATACGTGCCCCAGTTCCCGTGCAACTTATTATCTGTTACCTCTCTTTGCAAGCAAATACAGTGTTTCGTCACATTTACTTCTAATTCTTGCTCTTTTCAGGATCCGGACTCCCAACGGACGATTGCTACTGGGACTGAGAGTGGCGGCCTATACTTCCTGGACAACATTTCTGCTTTTTCCACCTTCTCCTCCACCTCCACAGATATTATCCAATGGCATCTCCGCCTTTGTCATGCTCCTCCCCGTCTTCTTCGTCAACTTCTGCGCCACCTTCCTCCACAAAGTCCTCCGCTCAACTGTGAGGCCTGTCAGCTTGGCAAGCATCACCGCTCCTCCTTCCCTCCAAAGCACGTTCGTGGCTCTACCCGTCCGTTTGATCTTATCCACTGCGATATTTGGGGTCCTTCTCCTACTCTTACCATTGGTCGGGGTAGTTCATATTTTGTCACGTTCATTGATGATTTCTCTCGCTGTACGTGGGTGTATCTAATAAAAGATCGCTCCGAATTATTCTTTGTCTGGACATCCTTCTATCTCATGGTCAAAACTCAGTTTGGTGTTTCTATCAAAGTTTTTCGATCTGATAATGCCAAAGAATATATCAGTCATGACTTTTCTAAATTCTGCATGCAAAATGGGATTATTCATCAAACTAGTTGTGTCTATACTTCATAACAAAATGGTGTGTCCGAATGCAAAAACCGTCACCTCCTCGATGTCGCTCGCACCTTGATGACCCAGATGCATGTTCCTCGCTCCTATTGGGGCTATGCTGTTCTCCTTGCCTGCTACCTTATCAATCGCATTCCCTCCACGGTTCTCCACGGCCAAACCCCGTTCTCCATTCTGTATCCGGGCAAGGAGCTGTTTCCTCTCCCTCTCCAAATCTTTGGATGCACTGCCTTTGTGCATACCCCTTCTGCCACCCGTGATAAGCTCTCCCCTCGCTCCACCAAATGTGTCTTTCTGGGGTACTCCACCTCTCAGAAAGGCTATTATTGCTTTGATCCCGTCCTTCGTAAGCAGTTTGTCTCTACTGACGTCGCCTTCTTCGAGAATACCTCCTACTTCTCGGATGACTCCTCTCCTCTTCTCCCATCTTCTGATTCTCCTGCCGTTCCCTTCGTTCCCTCGCCTCCTACTATAATCTCCACCCCTACACCACCTCCATCCCCTCCTCTCCCTCCACCTCTCTCTTTCCCTTCTCCACCACCCTCTCCCTCATCTCCGCTGCCGTCGCTCTCTACTCCCGGGCCAGCTTCCTCTACCGCGGATGCTCCGGATGCTGCGGGCTTGGCTGACCTGGATCTTCCTATAGCTCTTCGCAAAGGGGTGCAGACGTGTACCCTACACCCCCTTGCTGCTGTTGTTTCCTATGATCGTCTTACCCCTTCTCGCAGGGCATTTGCACTGGCTATCTCTGCCACTGCCATACCCCGCTCCTACCAGGAGGCCCTTGCTGTTCCTCATTGGAAGATGGCCATGGATGAGGAAATGGCGACCCTAACTGAGCGGGGTACCTGTACTCTTGTTCCTCCTCCCTTCGGCACTGATGTTGTTGGCTGTCGCTGGGTCTTTGTGGTCAAATTTGGCCCCGACGGCACTATGGATCGTTATAAGGCTCGCCTTGTTGCTAAGGGATTCACTCAGAAATATGGGGTTGATTACTTTGACACCTTCTCCCCAGTGGCTCGTCTCAGCACTATCCGAGTCCTTCTCTCTGTGGCGGTAAATAAGGATCGACCGATTTCCCAGCTGGATGTCAAGAATGCCTTCCTTTATGGTGATCTTCATGAGGCCGTTTACATGGAGAAACCTCCTGGGTATGTTGCTCAGGGGGAGACACGCATATGTCGCCTGAAGAAGGCAATCTATGGCCTCAAGCAGAGCCCTCGAGCTTGATTTGACAAGTTCAGCGGGATCGTGGCAGCCGTTGGTTTTGTGCGAAGCTCTGCCGATCACTCTCTATTTAT
The DNA here is from genome assembly GCA_039583875.1 of Platanthera guangdongensis. Classification (NCBI taxonomy): domain Eukaryota; kingdom Viridiplantae; phylum Streptophyta; class Magnoliopsida; order Asparagales; family Orchidaceae; genus Platanthera; species Platanthera guangdongensis. The sequence continues at coordinate 204,990,939 of CM077158.1, read as the reverse complement.
TCACAAAACTCCTTTTGGGCTGGTTGTTCTTGCTGTGTACGTCGATGATATTCTTCTCAATGGTCATGACCAGGAAGGGGTAGCCCTGACAAAGCGTCATCTTCGCCAACATTTGATCACAAAAGATATGGGCTCTCCAAAGTACTTTCTGGGGATCGAAATCTCTCGGAAGCCCGACTCCTTAGTTCTCTCTCAGCGTAAGTATGCCCTTGATCTTTTAAAAGAGGCAGGATTGACTGGAGCAAAACCTGCCCGATGCCCCATGGGAACTGGAGAAGACAAAACCTAGACAGATGATTTGCCTCCTCTTTCAGATAGTTCACGGTATAGGCGTCTGGTTGGTAAGCTGATATATCTCACAGTGACCAGGCCTGATATTTCCTATGCTGTGGGCAACGTGAGTCAATTCATGCAAGCACCTAGGGAGTGCCATCTACAGTCTGCCTTACGGATCTTGGAGTATATCAAAGCAGCGCCTGAGAAAGGATTACTGTTTCAGAAGAATGGTCATCTGAGGATTGAAGCATACTCAGATGCAAGTTATGCTGATGATAAAGGGGATCGCAAGTCAACCTCAGGTTTTTGCACCTTTGTTGGGGGAAATCTGATGAACTGGAAGAGCAAGAAGCAGTCTGTTATCTCTAGGTCCAGTGCAGAACCCGAGTATCGCAGTATGGCATCGACCACTTGTGAGTTAAAATGGCTGCGGGGTCTCATGCTAGATTTAGGAGAGGTCTACAACCATCCTCTACCTATGTTCTGTGATAACAAGGCCGCCATATACATCTCTAAAAATCTGGTATTCCATGAAAGAACAAAGCACATTGAGGTCGACTGTCATTTCATTCGTGAAGAGATCTTAAAGGAACAAATTTGCACTCCCTTTGTCACTTCTGATAAAGAGCTGGATGACATCTTCACCAAGCCAGTTTCCGCCTCATTTCTTCATGTTTGTGACAAGCTGGGCATGATCGATATATATGCTCCAGCTTGAGGGGGAGTGTTGAAGTTGGTGACCGGGCGGTCTGGCGGTCTGTCTTGGCGGGTTGAAGACCACGTGGTCTGGCGGTTTGTCTCAGCCTGCTTGGAGACCGGGCGGTCTAGCGGTCTACACTGGCAATCTCTCTTTCTCTCTGGTGGTAGCCGTGCGGTTAGCCCGTCTGTCTAACCGCGCGGCTTGTGCGGTTTGTTCTGTATAGTCCGCTTAGTCCTGTAAATTTTTAGTCCCACATCTCTTATTTGTATTCTCTCTTCTCTCCTCCATTCTATATAAGAGAGGGCATACCTTTGTAATAGATATTCTTTTTGGATAATAAAGTTTCAATTATTCAAAACTCAATCCGTTTGCTACTGCATGTTCGCTACTTTTAGCAATGCCCGGTGTCACGGGCGTGACCATGGGCGTGACCGGGGCATGTTCTCCGGTCGATGATTTTAGTTGAGTTTGACGAATTCTCGATAGTTGATAGGGGTCACGCCCCATGTCACGGGCTTGACCATTGGCATGACCGATGGTGTTTCACTTTAAAAGGGCTTAGAAAACCCTAGCAGTTTCACTTCTTTTTCCAGCCCTATTGTCTGAGAGAACGTCTGTAGGAGGAGAACTGCAGAAGCAAGTTCTAGGGAGGAAAAATCGGCCATCGCCGTGAAGGAGAAGATGCCGCCGCGAAGAACTACTCGATCCATGGCCGGAAATGGTGGAACCGCTGGAATCGAAGTGAGTTTCCTGCCCTCTCCCTCGGTGCTAGATCTGTATATTTATAGGCGAGATGTCGACTCGGTAGAGTCTTGACATGTGATAAGATGCTTTCTCTAGGGTGAGTGGTGTCTTCAACCTCTACGATCTTCTATGTGGAGATGGGGGATGGTTTCGTGAAGAGCAAAGGCCTCATGAGGGTGAATAAGGGTGGAGGAATTTCTGAAGGTGATCCGAGAGGATCGACTTGAGGATGAAGCTGAACCGATGTCGTTCATTCCGCGTCAAGATGTGTGCTGAATCTGTATTCTGCGCGCAGTGATCTTCTAAACCATTTTCATGAGGGATATGACCAGATCTAGGCTTTCGACTAAACATGAAAGTTGAATCCCTTGAAAATACCTTTCCAACGAGTGGCTGCACGACTTCAGTATACGTCTGTAGCCACTGGAAAATCTGAACGAAAATGGTGTTTGATAAATCCCGCATGCAGAAATTGTGTTTTGTACACAGCGGACCTCAAGGCAGATTTCTAATAGGATACATTTAAATTTGGGTTGTGGTCTGAATACGAATGTTGTAGCCCATGGAAAGACCTTTCCATCGAGGGGTTACACGTCTTCACCGGATTCCTATAGCTTCAGAAATCTCCGGTTGAAGTTGTTGTCCAGATTTACTCTGCACCTAAATTCTGGGTTTATATAATATGGATTTGGATTCGGTAGAATTAATATTGCAAGTTATTTGGCTTGAATGAACTCTTTTATGATTAATCATTTTAGTTGCATGATTGAAGAAGTTTATTAATTAGATTTCATATAATCAAATTGTGAAGCAAGCTTACTTAAATGAATTGACTTGTTAGAAATTTGGTAGATTATTATTTATGCGCATCATGTTTATAATATGTTGTTATCATTTGGAAAGATTGATAGATCTTTATATGCGCATCATGTTTATAATAAGTTGTTATCACTTGAAAAGATTGATAGATCTTTATATGCGCATCATGTTTACAATAAGTTGATATCATTTGGAAAGACACGTAGAAGAATAAACTATGGCCATGAGTGTGTTTGATTAATGGAATGAATTTAGTAGTCCAATACTTAGTGTAGTCTCCCTACGGGTAGTATTGTGGAAGGATGTAAGTGCGGTGACGGCCGACACTTGTTGGGTTAATGTTGAAAGGAGGTATAGACGGATGTTTGGGTTGTGTCCTCGTGCTTACTTCCGAGGCCCCTTCTTTGCTATGTCGATGTGGCATTTGCATGCGGTGTGAGTCGACACGCGGTGTCGTAATCCTGGGTTAAGGATAGTGTGGCAGGTCTACGGGCTCTCCAGTCATCACACAGATGGGAGTTTATAGTTAGACTTTGGGCGATTGGGCTGTGTAATCAGTGTTCACATCCCGGGGCCCCTTCCATGCCAAGTGAACGGTTGGGCTGTGTCCTTGTGCTTACTTCCGAGGCCCCTTACGGGTCACACAAGGCCAGTTCGGGCTATGTTCTTGGTGCACATCTACCCAAGACCCCGCTGGGCCATAGTACGCATGGGCATTGCTGTTGTGTTCTTAGTGTTGAGACGTGCGGAGGCCTAGATGAAGTAGTGAGGAGGCCTGCCTAGTAGTAGAAGTGCCTGTTCTACTGTCACCGCCTGGCTAAGGCGACTGATGCCTGAGAGGTTAGCTATCTGCTCGAAAAGTGGGAACTACAATCTGTGTCGATATAACAATTGCATGTGTGTGATCATGGGTGAGTAATTGCATAGCATACATAGTATTTCATAACATTGCACAACAAGATCCTCATCGTATAAGTTTGTATGAGCACTCTTATACGATGAGTTACCTTTATGTAACCCGATCCTTAACTTATAAGCTTGTATGGGCATTCTTATAATTTAAATTACTTTCCTACTGTTACTTATACTTGTTAGTTTGTTATAGCTCTTAAATATCTGCTAGATTATGATATTGTCACTCTTATAATATTGCCACCTGCTTGTACTTCTTTACTTGCATATATATATTACTCTTGTACCTTCTCTCCGCCCGGTGCCGAGGAGTCGCTGGGTGATTGTATGTGAAGCCACTTAGTCATTTCGACTAACGGTTGCTACGTCTTCCTTTTTAGGAGGTCACGCCACAGGTAGAGCAGCCGCATACTACACAGCAGGACAGCCAGGCCAGGACGACAGGGCCTGAAGTGACAGTGTCGTCTATACCGTCAGTCACAGATGTGAGTGTTGAGAGGTTTTGATGTAGCCCCTTTTTGGGCAATTTCTATAGCTGTACTCTGATATGTAGAAGTATGTTTTAGCTTCTCTCTTTTGTGGTACTGATTTGGACATTATTACTTAGTGTGGATTTGACTTCTCTTGCTTATATTTTGGTTGGGTTGGCATGTGATTTTGATATTGGTTGTAGCCGGCGGAATAGGCGTCTTGTGGTACAGGTTAGCCCGTGTGCTAATGCTACCACAAGGCGACTGTTTCGGGCATACGACCACCTTCTTGTCGTGTTTTGGGATCCGGGAGGGGGGGGGGGGTCTTACAAATGGTATCAGTTTGCCACGATCCTCAACTAAAGAAGTCTTTCAACAATGGAACCACCCCGTTCAATTAGTCAGTTTGCGGACAAACTGCCTTAGCGGAAGCAGTGGTGTGCCCATATGTAATTCACACTAGGTATGTCCAACTTTGACCCTACGATTATCCAACCTGACCTTAGGTACATACCTTTATACGTCGATCTTCCAAGTTTGGACGACCCCCAGTATGTAAAACTATGGTATAAAGTCTTGCGAGATCCCCTAGGGCAAGCACTTTTGTTTATAGCGGATTTTGAAGCTAACAGAGATAATAGACATGGCAGATTTCCTAGGGCAACCACTTTTGTTTATAGGAGACTTGAGATTGGTGGAGATAATGAATATGGTAAAGTGGTTGGAAGCGGGTCTTTTAGGTGTTCAGACAAGCATTAAGAGACTCGCTGAAGGAGTAATTGAAGCAGGACCCGGCTCAAGGACGAGGACTACGAGGAAGAAATTAAGCATTCGTCCTTAGTCTGCCTAAGTTTTTCTAGGAATCTGGCTTGATCCTTTACAATTTTGACGCTTAGGCATAATGGTTAGTGAGAAACCGGGCTACACTCGATTCGATACCGGTGCCTCACACTCCTTTATGTCCGAGGATTTCATTAAAGGAATAGAGGGTGTGAAATATTTCACTGAAATAGCCCGACGAGTACGCCTTATGGACGGCTCGGAGATGTTCGCAACCGCCAAGTGCAAGTTGGAGTTATTTATTGATGGGAAGGACTTTGATACGCCGACCACGGTCCTAAGAATGCCGGAGTTTGACATCATTTTGGGCATGGCGTGGTTGGATTGGCACTTTATGAGGATCGACTGTGCGGAGAAGCGGATCTATTTGAGACATGGAGACTCCGACATCATCTTCCAAGGTATTGGCTTCGCGCCTCGTATGATGTTATCTTACATTCAGGTTGTAAAAGCTCATATGAAGGGGGACGAGGTCTTCATGATCTGGTTCGAGTTGAAAGAGGAAGCATTGGAATTAAAGGATGTACGGGTAGTGCGGGATTTTCTCGAGGTATTTCCTGAGATGGTACCAGGATTACCTCTGCATATAAAGGTTGACTTCCATATTAATCTAGTTCCAGGTGCCAAGCCTATATCCAAGGCCCCGTACCAAATGGCCCCGAAGGAACTCGCGGAGTTTAGAGTTCAATTGCAAGAACTGGTGGAGTCAGGGTTCGTTCGCCCCAGTTCGTCACCCTGGGGAGCCCCTGTACTGTTCGTGAAGAAGAAGGATGGAACCCTGTGTTTGTGCATAGATTATCGGGAAATCAATCGGTTGACGGTGTGGAACACTTATCCGCTACCTCGGATCGACGAGTTGTTCGATCAACTAGTGGGAGCACATTAGTTTTCTAAACTGGATCTGCGCTCTGTATACTATCAGTTGAGGATACGAGAGGGGGACATCCAAAAAACGGCCTTCAGTTCAAGATATAGTTTGTATGAGTTCACGGTAATGTCGTTTGGGCTCACAAATGCCCCTTCGGCCTTCATGAGTCTGATGAACAAGGTGTTTGAGCCTTATTTGGACATCTTCGTCATTGTTTTCATCGACAACATCTTGGTCTACTCAAAGACGGAGGAGGAGCATGTCGAGCCCCTTACCTTGGTGTTGAAGAAATTGAAGGAGCACGCCTTGTACGCCAAGTTTAGCAAGTGTGAATTCTAGATTAAGGAGGTTGCTTTCTTGGGGCATGTGATCAGTGGAGCAGGATTAGCGATGGATCCAGCAAAGGTGCGAGCCGTGAAGGAGTGGTCACCCTTGAAGTCGGCGGCCGATATACGGAGCTTTCTTGGACTTGCTGGGTACTACCGCAAGTTCGTGAAAAGATTCTCCAAGATTGCTCTTCCTCTTACTTCATTGACGAAGAATGGTGTGCCATTTGAGTGGACACCCCAATGTGAAGCGACATTCAAGGAGCTGAAGGATAGACTTACCTCTGCCCCCATCCTTGCACTTCCATCTGGGAAGGAAGGATTTCAGGTTTACACCGACGTATCATATCAAGGGATGGGAGCGGTGTTGATATAGCACGGGCACGTGATCGCCTATGCTTCAAGACAGTTAAAGAAACATGAAATTAATTACCCGGTCCATGATTTGGAGTTGGGAGCAGTGGTGTTCACTTTGAAGGTATGGAGGCATTATCTATATGGCGTCCACTGCGAGATCTTTTCTGATCACAAAAACTTGAAGTATGTCCACACTCAAAAGGAGTTGAGCCTGAGACAACGACGATGGTTGGAATTTCTATGCGACTACGAGTTCACCATGAATTACGACCCTGGGAAAGCGAACTCGGTAGCCGATGCATTGAGAATAAAAGTGTCAGGCTCTAGCCCAGAGTCTCGGTTGATGAGTATTGAGTTGGCTTGGATGATTGAGGAGATGGATATTACTTTGGTACTCAAGGATCCTTCTGCGGAGTATGCAGAATATTTGGCAAGCATGAGCATAGTTTGTGATATCCGTGTTGGGTACATTGGTTAAATGTACCTGATTTGAAGAAGCCTCACCCAACTCAATGATATACATCAAAATGTATTTGATGTGTTGTTGAGTTTACTTGTGCAGGTTAAGTAATTGATCGACTGAAGCAAAAAGTTTCTAAGTCCATGTGTCGACACCCAGAGGGAAAGTATCGACACTTAAGAAAGCTTGTGTCGACACCCAGGCAAGCAGTGTCGACACTTGGAGTCATTGTGTCGACACCTGGGTTGCAGAGTCGACACCAGACATAAAGTGTCGACACAAGGAGCTGTGTCGACACTCAATGAAGAACGTACAGTAAAGCAGTGTCGACACTTAACAGCAGTGTCGACACCTAGAAGAACTGTGTCTACACCAGAAAGTGTCGACACTTGGAGCTGTGTCGACACTCAGCAAAAGTCAGCAGAGACTAAGTATAAGTGTCGACACTCAGAACATTGTGTCGACACTCAACAGAAAAGTCAGCACTTGAAGTAAGTGTCGACACCCAGAACAATGTGTCGACACTCAATAGAATAGTCAGCATTTGAAGTATGTGTCGACACCCAGAACAATGTGTCGACACACAACAGAAGAGTCAACACTTAAAGAAAGTGTCGACACAAGACAGAAGTGTCGACACTCAGCTGAAGACTCAACACTTGAAGAAAGTGTCGACACATGGAGCTGTGTCGACACTTAGCAAATAACAGAAAGATCAACAAAATATTCTATGTACAAGTGTCGACACTAAGGGAATGTGTCGACACTCAGCTGAAGTCTCAACAGAAGAATCAAGTGTCGACACAAGGAGCCGTGTCGACACTCAGCAAGTATCAACATAGAAGACTATGTGTCGACACCAAGAAGCAGTGTCGACACTTAACAGATTCAACACAAGAAGTTGTGTCGACACAAAGGAGATGTGTCGACACTTAGAAGAATTCAGCAAAAGATAGAAGATCAAGTACTTGTGTCGACACTCAATTTCAGTGTCGACACATGCAGAAGAAACTGTGTCGATACATAGAATCTACAACATAAGGAGTTGTGTCGACACCTTGTAGACTTGTGTCGACACTTACACAACTGGTGTCGACACTTGGTCTATAAGTGTCGACACTTAAAGACAGAAAGTCTCGACACTTTCAGACAGTTAGAGAACTTTCAAGAACTGACTGGATGACTTGACAGCTGCCGTTCCAGCCGGTCTACAGCACCAGTCAGAGATGTCAGAATTCAGTTATGGACCGGACCAGCCGGTTACCATGAAGAAGGCCTATAAATAGGCTTATACAGTCTACAGAAACTATTGTTGAAGTAATTCAAAAAGTGGTTCACAGAGTTGTTCAAGTTATTGATCAAGTATCAAAACAAGAAGATCTAGCTGTTCAAGTGCAGATCTAAGAAGTTGGAGAGAGAGGGCTCCATCCAAGAAATCAGCCGTTGGAACTAGGCTGAGAAGAAGGGTTCAGATTTATTCTGAATTTTAAGTGGCAGAGGTCAAGGATCAACTGCAGAAGGAGTCAATCTTATTGAGTTCTACTTTCAAGAAGCTTTGAAGAAAGCTAAGTCAGATTGAATCCAGCTGAGTTCTTCCAAGAACTCATCAAGAAACTCACAACTCCCCTCTCTTGTTTCAGAGTTGTTGAGTTAACAATTGTAAATTCATTTTTATCTTGTAGGATCCTTTGGATCTGAGTGATTTGTAAGCCTGTATTTATAAAGGCTGAGGGTAGGGCTTGAGAGCCTGAGTGTAGGAGATTGAAATCTCTGAGTGTAGGCCTTGTTGGCTGAGTGTAGGTCTTGTTGGCTGAGTGTAGGCCTTGTTGGCTGAGTGTAGGCCTTTGTGACTGAGTGTATGCTTTGGGAAAAGCTGAGTTGTAGGGCCTTGGGCCTGAGGTGTAGGAACCAGTTTGGGTTCTGAGACAGTGGTGAAGTTTGGCCGAATCTAGTACACTGTTAGATAGGCGAAGGGGGAAAGTGGATGTACCCAAAGCTTGGGGAACCACTATAAAACTCTGTGTCTGCTATGATTGTGAATGCTGTGTGATTGTTGTGCAAAAGTAGTATAGATTCTGTGTTATATACTGATTGCTGCCATTGAAGTTTAAAAAGAATTTGGTCACCTATTCACCCCCCCCCCTCTAGGTGTTTAGGTACTATATCTTTCAAGTGGTATCAGAGGGAGGTTCCTCAAAAAGGACTAACAGTCTGAGGAGATACTGATTGGCAGATTCAGTCTTAGGTAAATTACAGATTCAAGAAATTCAAGAACCATGGGTTCCTCTGAGAATCACAAGGAATTGGGTTCCATGAAATTACCTATATGCAGAAAGGAAATCTTTGGGATCTGGAAGGAAAGGGTAAGGCTGTTTATTGGAAGCCTCTGACCCTAGGATTTATATCACAGTCAAAGAGGGGTCATATGTGCCCATGAAGATATCAGTTCTAGATGCAAATCAGAGAACACCAAAGGATTTCTCTGAGATGACTAAGGATGAGATTGTCCTAGCCACCATGAAAAAAGGGCTCAAAACATTATAGTGAGTGCCATAGATGATGCAACTTTTCAGAATCGTATACACTGTAAGATAGCCAAAGAGATGTGGGATACTCTTATTGTGTATATGGAGGGTTCTGAAGAAGTTAGGCAAGATAGAAAATCCTTGCTAAATCAGGAGTTTGAAAGTTTTAGACAAGGAAAGGGTGATAGCATAACTGAGTGCTATAAGAAGTTCTACAGGATAGTGAATGAACTCATGTCTTATGGAAGATAGTTCAATAACTATGAACTAAATGACAAGTTTCTAAGGTCCCTAACTAAAGATTGGGACACCAAGATCTGTGTCATTAGAGAAATGGCTAAGTTGGGAGAAATTCCTCCACCTACACTGTTTGGCAAATTGTTGTCATATGAAATGCAATTGACAGTGAGGAAAGAGGAGGAGAAATCAACAAGAAGTGAACACAAGGAAAGAACTGTAGCCTTCAAGACAGAAGCTCCCAGAAAGTACAGGAATAAGTCACCAACTCCACCTCCAAAGGTTGCTGAATCAGAGTCAGATGAGTCAGTCAGCACAAAGTCTGAAAGCAGTGAAAGTGATGAAGATTTTGCTGCCTTCACTAGACATTTTCAGAAATTCTTGAAGAAGAAATAGTGGAGGACAAGGCCCTCTACTTCACAAGGAAAAGAAGACTTCTATCAGAACAAAAAGTCTTCAAAGAAAGACAGGAAGAGGACAAAATCTAGCAAGGCAACTGGTTCAAAGATAGTATGTTATTGCTACAATAGACAAGGCCATGTTATTGCAGATTGTCCTGAAAAGAGAAAAGAGTCTAGTGACAAGAAGAAGACTCATTTTAAATGCAAGAAAGAAAAGTCTTTTGTTGCCAAGAAGGAGAAGACTCTATCAGATATCTCTTCTTCAGAAACTGAGTCTGATGCTGAGGCTTACATAGGGCTGTTTGCTGAAGAAGAAGAAGAAGAATTCATGCAGATTATGGAGTCTATATATGTACAAGAAGACAGTCAATGCCAAGGGCTAATGGCTTTGACAGAGAGTGACAAAATCCTGGAGCAGCCAGGACCCAGTAAGGTAAAAAGTTCAACTTTAAGTTCAGTTTCTTGTGCCAGTACAGAATCAGATTCATCTTCATCAAGTGATGAAAGTGTATCTGAGTCTGAGGATGATATTCATCAGCTGATAGATGAATATAAAGTACTGTTGCAAGCTTACAAGAAGAGCAAGTCCCTAGCCAAAAGTCAGGCAAAGGAAATTGCTGATCTCAAAGCTGCTGCAACAGATTCAGAGAAGCTATTTGATCAAAAGCTTAATGAGATAGCCAGACTGAAGCACATTACAGTGATTCAGATGGGGACTATCACTTTTAAGAATGATCAAATCAAGAGTCTGGAGATTAATCTTCAGAAAGAGAGAGAGCTAGTTGCTAGGTTTTCTAAACCTAAGTCAGTGCTACATTTAATTGATGAATTTGTTCATCATAAAGGCAAGGCTGGACTGGGTTTTATTAAACCTGCAAGGACTGAGCAGTCCAAGTCCAAGTCCAAGGGCAAAGCCCCAACATTCAACAAGTCTGCTGTAGATAAGACAGCAAAGACAGTACCTAAGCAAAGGTACAATAAGTTTGAATGTTGGTGCTGTGGCAAGGTTGGCCACTTTGCAGTGGACTGTTGGCACAATGCTAGTGCCAAAGTGAGTAACAAACTACCTGTTGGAAAGCCAGTAGGTAGTTTTGTCAAGTTGCAAACTAACAAGTACCAAGGACCCAAGAATTCTTTGGGTTCTAAGGTTCAGTAATCTGTTTTGCAGGTGAGTCCAAGTGGCCATACCCCAACATGGTACTTGGACAGTGGATGTTCCAGACATATGACTGGAACTAGAAGATTACTAAGGGACTACATTCCAATTAAAGATGGTCCAAAAGTCACCTTTGGTGGTTCTGAAAAAGGAATCATCAAAGGATTTGGTAACATTTCTAGCAACTTGGTTACCATTACTCAAGTGGCTTATGTTAAAGGGTTGAAACACAACCTAATAAGTATAAGTCAATTAAGTGATGTAGGGTATGACATCTCATTTGTTAAAAATGGTTGTCATATCAAGAGGTCAACTGATCAAGAGATCATTTTGACTGGTTATAGGAAAAGGAATGTCTATTGCTTAGACATTATGGTTGAGAACAATGGTTCTCCAGTTTGTCTTGTAGATGATGAGACAGTCTCTCATTGTGTCAAATGGCACAAGAGGCTTGCCCATCGTAACTACAAGACTATTGGCAAACTCTTTAGCAAAGAGTTAGTGAGGAATGGTCCTCAAGTTAAGTGTGTTAAAGATGGTATTTGCTCAGCTTGTCAAAGGGGCAAGCAGACTAAATCCACTTTTAGAAGTATAGAAAACAAAGATGCTGTGAGGTGTTTATACCTCTTGCATATGGATCTCTTTGGTCCAATGCCAGTTCACAGCTTAGGTAGGAAGGTCTATACCTTTGTAGTTGTAGATGACTACTCAAGGTTTTCCTGGGTGTTCTTCTTAAGACAGAAATCTGAAACACCTAGTGTCTTCTATAGCTTTGTCAAGCAAATTCAGAATGAACTAAACAGTACAGTGGTCAAGATTAGAAGTGACCATGGTACTGAATTTCAGTCTGATAGCATGACAAAACTATGTGAAGAATTTGGGATATTTCAAGAATTCTCTTCACCTAGAACACCTCAGCAAAATGGCATCACTGAGAGGAAGAATAGGACCTTGATAGAGGCTGGTAGGACCCTACTAAGTGATACATCACTGCCAGAGTATTTCTGGGCTGAAGCAGTTAACACTGCATGCCATGTTATAAATAGGGCTACCATCACTAAAGGCCTCAACAAGACCCCCTATGAGGTTGTGAAAGGCAGGAAATCAAACCTATCCTATTTCAGGATCTTTGGTTGCAAATGCTTCATACTTAACAATGGGAAGTCTTACTTGACTAAGTTTGCTGCCAAGTCCCAAGAGGGATTTTTTGTTGGGTACAGCAATAACAGTAAGGCTTATAGAGTCTACAACTTGTCTACACAAGTTGTAGAAGAATCTGTGCATGTAGTTTTTGATGAGACTAAACTTATTAACAATGAGTTGTCTAGTAGTGTATGCAGCCCCACAGGTTTAACAAAGAATATGGACAAGCTTACTATAGAAGAAGTACCTGCTGCAAGACAGCAAGTAGAAGACAGTGGCTGTTGTCCAGGGGGAGAACTACATGTACCAATTGCTGATGAAGTTCAAGGGATACAGCATGATGGAGATGCTGAAGAGGTTCAACCAGAAGTTAGGATGCCTCCAGCCAATAGGCATCTTAGAGATCATCCAGTAGAGCAGATTATTGGGGATCCAAGACAAGGGGTACAAACAAGGAGCAGAAACCTGAATGCAGCAATCTACTCCAGTTTTCTATCTCAAGTTGAACCAAAGAAGTTTGAAGAAGCCATACTAGATCCACAATGGACTGAAGCAATGCAAGAAGAGCTTAATCAGTTCAAAAGGTGCAAGGTTTGGGAACTTGTTCCTAAACCTAAAGACCACAATATAATAGGAACCAAGTGGATCTACAGGAATAAGATGGATGAACAAGGGGTCATCATTAAGAATAAAGCAAAACTGGTTGCTAAAGGGTATAGGCAAGAAGAAGGTATTGACTTTGATCAAACCTTTGCTTCAGTAGCCAAACTGGAAGCCATAAGGATGTTCTTGGCCTATGCAACCTATCAAGGATTCAAGGTTTACCAAATGGATGTCAAGTCAGCATTTCTGAATGGTAATCTTAAGGAAGAAGTCTATGTGGAACAGCCATCAGGTTTTGTTGATTCAACTCTACCTCATCATGTCTATAGACTTAGGAAAGCTTTATATGGGTTAAAGCAAGCCCCTAGGGCTTGGTATGAAACCCTATCTAGTTTCCTCATTGAGAACAAGTTCTCAAGGGGGAAAATAGATAAGACTCTATTCCTTAGGGAATATAGAGGCAAAGTTATACTAGTCCAAATATATGTAGATGACATTATATTTGGGTCTACTGAAAGCAGCCTTTGCAAAAAGTTTGCAAAACTTATGCAAGGTCAATTTGAGATGAGTAGTGTGGGAGAGCTGAAGTTTTTCTTGGGTCTCCAAGTTAAACAGACTGAGAGTGGTTTATCCATATGTCAGTCCAAGTTCACCCTAGAACTCATAAGGAAGTATGGTATGGATTCATCCAGCACCATGAAGACTCCTATGGGGTCAAGTATGTCTCTTAGCAAGGATGATGCAGGGAAACCTGTAGATGAAACCTTGTATAGAGGGATAGTTGGCTCCCTATTATACTTGACTACAAGTAGACCAGATATCATGTATGCTACATGTGTCTGTGCCAGGTATCAAGCCTGCCCTAAAGAGTCTCATTTTACAGCAGTCAAAAGAATATTGAGATATCTAAAGGGCACTCCCTATCTAGGCCTCTGGTACCCTAGGAATGGAGATTTTGAACTAACAGGTTATTCAGATGCAGACTTTGCAGGATGCAAAGAAGATAGAAAAAGCACTATTGGAACCTGTCAATTCCTAGGTGGGAGACTAATTTCATGGAGTAGCAAAAAGCAAACCAGTGTGGCTATCTCCACTGCAGAGTCAGAGTATGTGGCTGCAGGAAGTTGCTGTGCTCAACTTCTGTGGATACAACATCAGCTAGAGGACTATGGATTTCAGGTAAGTAGAACTCCACTCTTCTGTGATTCTACTAGTGCTATTTCAATAGCTAATAATCCTGTATCCCATAGTAGAACAAAACATATTGAAATTAAATATCATTTTCTTAGGGAGCATGTAGAAAGAGAAGATATTTTACTTGAATATGTTAAAACTGATAATCAAGTAGCTGATATGTATACTAAGCCCCTAGAAGAAGCTAAGTTCAATAGATTTAAAATTGAACTAGGAATGATAAACTTAGAGTAAGTTTACAGAATTGAAATTGGCTATGTAAAAAGGTGTCGACACATAGACAAGTCTATGTCGACACAGAATAGTGGTGTCGACACTTCAGGAAAAAGGTGTCGACACATCTAGGAAGTTGGTGTCGACACTTCAGAATGTTAGTGTCGACACATGTCAAGTAGGTGTCGACACATCCACAGTGGTGTCGACACTTAAGTTTTACTCAGAATTTTCTAAGTAAAGTCTCGACTATGTGTCGAGTTATGTGGTGTCGACACATAAATAAGTATCGACACATATTATCTGTTGACTAAACTTGTGTCGACACATATGTGTCGAGACATTAAAAGTCAGTGTCGACACTTATTGCCAGTGTCGACACATTTTAAGTTAGCTGTCCCGCCTGTTCATCTTCAAAATCAGAAAGGTATATATAGGGTTTTGTCTTTGTTTGTCGACACGCTTTCAAAGTTTCGAGACCAAACTTCTGTGTCGACACCTCTCTTCTCTCAAGACAAATTCTACAAACCCTAATGGCGCCTAAGCTTGAGGAGAATGTCAACGAAGGATACGAGCTGGTGCGCGGCGCTTTCGATGATGCAGATCAAGAAATCCAGGCTGTCGTAACCCTAGTGCCGATTCAGGGTTAGAATATCTAGTTTCAGAACCAACTAAGATATGGAAGAAAGAGGTACTTCAATTCCTCAATGGAGCGAAGATGGACGAAACTGGATTCAAAATCAAATCCAGGGTTCATGGTAAGAAGATCAAGGTATCACCAAAAAGTCTGAGGAAGATTCTACAGCTTCCAAGAACTAAAGATGAAGATGAGGTTACTGCTACAAAGACCAGGGAAGCTCTAACCTGGTGTGGACTTGATTCTAAAATGAAGATTGGTTCTGTTTTCAATAGAAAAGGCATGAAAAATCAAGGCAAATTCATGTCTGAAATTGTTGGAAAGGTCATCCTCAGCAAGCCAGGAGGGCATGACAGAGTGTCTGCCTCTATGTTCAGTATAATGACAAGGATTATCTTCACTTTAAGAACTAATTGGTCTGTTATAGTATTTGAGAAAATCAACGAAAGCTTGAAGAAGCCCAATCTGGGCAGAATCATAAGTCTTTACCTAGCTGGTGCCATACCAGAGGTTATGCAACAGGCTGCTGGAAGCAAAATCAATCATATGAGGAAGATGGATCTGAGAATATTTTCTAGATGGGACAGGGTGTTGTCTAAAGAAATTCCAACCCCTGAGAAGTTAGTTGCTGAGAAAGACATTCCTCCAAAGAAGAAAAGGAAGACTGCTCCAGTGGCACAAGAGTCCACTAACAGTTCTAAAAGTGAAGAGCATGTTGTCTTCACTCCTGATGAGAATGAGGAGGAGCCTGCTGTGAAATCTCCTGCTCCTCAAGATGATGCTGAGATCCAGGGGGAGCTACCTCAACCAAGCCCCATCCATAGGGATCAAAGCCAGGGGGAGCTTCCAGTTGTAGAAGAACCCACTACACTGGACAGTGAACAAGCCACCAACATCATACTAGAGGTAATCACTGAACTAAAAACTTTAGAATTTTCTAAAGAAGATACTGATTTGTCTGATGTTAATCAGCAAATTCAGCTGGATAACCAAGTCTCAGATGCTGTCATAGAAGACACATCTGCTGTTGTTCAAGTGGTTCCTGATCTAGTGGTTGAAGAGCCTAGAATTACTCCAGCTCCTTCACCCCAAGATTACTCTATGGAGGATTTATTTTTAAATCTAGACCAACAAGATTTTGACATGGACAAGGCTGCTGCTGAAAGAGAGAATGCTGCTGTTGAGGGGGAGCAAGTGCAGATTCTGGAAGAGCCTATAAGGCAAGAACCTGAGAAAGCACCAGATGTGCTGCCTGAGAAGCCATCCAAGACCTAAGGAGAGGGTGGAGATAGCCAGCACATCTGCCTCTGAAGATGAGGAGATTGCTAAGGCAAAGAAGAAGAAGTTTCAGGTCTTCAGGAGAAGAAGCCAAAGTTACAAGAAGGCTTTGCAGACTGTTGCTCCACAGCCTATAGTTCAGCAAGCACCATCAGTTGATTATAGTGCACTGATGGTTGCAATGCAAATTAAACTGGATGAGCACAGGCAGGAAATTGAGAAGTATGTAGATGAAGGGCAGAAATCATTGCAATTTGATCTGGCCCAAGATATCAAGTCTATAAGGTTTGAAATGAACCTTAACAAGAAAGAGATGACAGACTGCTTCCACAAAGGGGGGAATGCAGTGGTGTACTTAGCTACACACCAGGAAAAGATCAAGGCATAAGTGGATGACATAGCATTGAAGCAAGGGTATGTTCTTGAAAATCAGCTAAGGATGAATGACAATTTGACTGCTTCCCATAATGCTATTGTCACAGAGTTAAAGAACCAAGCTGCTGGACTTTCTACTTCTACTGCTGCTATTAAAGCTGAATTTGATAAAGTCTTTCAAGAAGAACTCTCTGCTATTAAGACTGCCATTCTAGAATCTTAGAAGCTGATAACTGACAAACTCCAAAGGTTAAAACCTTTCTTCAAAGATGGAGTGAATTACTTGGATAATCAAGTCAGATTTCAGAAGGATGATATCAGAGATCATATTGAAAGAGAAGTCATAAAGGGGGAGAGAGTGTTAGTCAAGGTCAGCTCTGATCATGCCAAATGGATATCAAATTCAATCAGAGCAACTCTTGGATATCCTCCTCTTTGTGATGATGATAATGTGGTAGAGTCTGGCATTCATCCTGCATATCTAGGAGGAGAGCAACCTGAAGTGGCTCAAGTCATATACCCTCCTCCAGATTTTTACATGATTCAAGCTGATGTACAGACTATGTATAGACCACCTGGGGGCAAGGACAATGTTAATATTGAAAAGGTTGATCAGCCTATATCTGAAGCCATGCAAGAGGCATTGCAGAAAGAAGAAGAGACAAGATTGTCTAAGAAGAGGTTTAGGGAACAGGCTGAGCAGAGACCAGACTTTGAGCAGTGGAGTCCTACCTCAAGGAACATCATATTGACTGCCTGGAAAGCTGTCAAAGACAACATTCATGACAGGAACAAGTGGTTCTCTGAAGCTGAATGGAGAAAACATGAATCTAGACAAGAGGCAATTGTTCAATACAGAAGGAAGGCCAAGATGGGAAAGCTACCTCCTACTGCTCAGGAGCCTAGCAAGTACTTTCCAAAGCCATACCATTATTTTGAGAGGCAGAAGATCAAAGCTGAAGAGCTTAAGAATAAAGAGCTGAAAGGCAAGAAGCCTGCTGATGCTGAATCTGCTGATGCTCCTGTCCAAGCTAAAGTTCAAGCTGGCAAAGGCATAGTGACTAAGGAGCCAGAACAAAAATAGATTTAAAATTTTCTTGAAGTTTATTTTGTAATCTTTTGGATGTAAAACATTTAGTGAACTTCTGAAAATGTATAAGACAGATATTAGAACAATATATGATTAATATATTTCATGTTTGTTCTGTGAATATGTCTATGTCTATTTCTTATTTGTTCTGTGATAATGTATATGAACACATGTGTGATTTATACATGTTTATGTTTACCCTGCTGAATATAATCCTGCTTTACATCATTTTGTAATTTTAATTATGAATGGTGTATATCATTGACTAAGGGTTATGACTTCTCCAAATAGGGGGAGATTGTTGGGTACATTGGTTAAATGTACCTGATTTGAAGAAGCCTCACCCAACTCAATGATATACATCAAAATGTATTTGATGTGTTGTTGAGTTTACTTGTGCAGGTTAAGTAATTGCTGGACTGAAGCAAAAAGTTTCTAAGTCCATGTGTCGACACCCAGAGGGAAAGTGTCGACACTTAAGAAAGCTTGTGTCGACACCCAGGCAAGCAGTGTCGACACTTGGAGTCATTGTGTCGACACCTGGGATGCAGAGTCGACACCAGACATAAAGTGTCGACACAAGGAGCTGTGTCGACACTCAATGAAGAACGTACAGTAAAGCAGTGTCTACACTTAACAGCAGTGTCGACACCTAAAAGAACTGTGTCTACACCAGAAAGTGTCGACACTTTGAGCTGTGTCGACACTCAGCAAAAGTCAGCAGAGACTAAGTATAAGTGTCGACACTCAGAACATTGTGTCGACACTCAACAGAAAAGTCAGCACTTGAAGTAAGTGTCGACACCCAGAACAATGTGTTGACACTCAATAGAAGAGTCAGCATTTGAAGTATGTGTCGACACCCAGAACAATGTGTCGACACACAACAGAAGAGTCAACACTTAAATAAAGTGTCGACACAAGACAGAAGTGTCGACACTCAGCTGAAGACTCAACACTTGAAGAAAGTGTCGACACATGGAGCTGTGTCGACACTTAGCAAAGAACAGAAAGATCAACAAAATATTCTAAGTACAAGTGTCGACACTAAGGGAATGTGTCGACACTCAGCTGAAGTCTCAACAGAAGAATCAAGTGTCGACACAAGGAGCTGTGTCGACACTCAGCAAGTATCAACATAGAAGACTATGTGTCGACACCAAGAAGCAGTGTCGACACTTAACAGATTCAACACAAGAAGTTGTGTCGACACAAAGGAGATATGTCGACACTTAGAAGAATTCAGCAAAAGATAGAAGATCAAGTACTTGTGTCGACACTCAATTTCAGTGTCGACACATGCAGAAGAAACTGTGTCGAGACATAGAATCTACAACATAAGGAGTTGTGTCGACACCTTGTAGACTTGTGTCGACACTTACACAACTGGTGTCGATACTTGGTCTATAAGTGTCGACACTTAAAGACAGAAAGTCTCGACACTTTCAGACAGTTAGAGAACTTTCAAGAACTGACTGGATGACTTGACAGCTACCGTTCCAGCCGGTCTACAGCACCAGTCAGAGATGTCAGAATTCAGTTATGGACCGGACCAGCCGGTTACCATGAAGAAGGCCTATAAATAGGCTTATACAGTCTACAAAAACTGTTGTTGAAGTAATTCAAAAAGTGGTTCACAGAGTTGTTCAAGTTATTGATCAAGTATCAAAACAAGAAGATCTAGCTGTCCAAGTGCAGATCTAAGAAGTTGGAGAGAGAGGGCTCCATCCAAGAAATCAGCCGTTGGAACAAGGCTGAGAAGAAGGGTTCAGATTTATTCTGAATTCTAAGTGGCAGAGGTCAAGGATCAACTGCAGAAGGAGTCAATCTTATTGAGTTCTACTTTCAAGAAGCTTTGAAGAAAGCTAAGTCAGATTGAATCCAGCTGAGTTCTTCCAAGAACTCATCAAGAAACTCACAACTCCCCTCTCTTGTTTCAGAGTTGTTGAGTTAACAATTGTAAATTCATTTTTATCTTGTAGGATCCTTTGGATCTGAGTGATTTGTAAGCCTGTATTTATAAAGGCTGAGGGTAGGGCTTGAGAGCCTGAGTGTAGGAGATTGAAATCTCTGAGTGTAGGCCTTGTTGGCTGAGTTTAGGCCTTGTTGGCTGAGTGTAGGCCTTGTTGGCTGAGTGTAGGCCTTTGTGGCTGAGTGTAGGCTTTGGGAAAAGCTGAGTTGTAGGGCCTTGAGCCTGAGGTGTAGGAACCAGTTTGGGTTCTGAGACAGTGGTGAAGTTTGGCCGAATCTAGTACACTGCTAGATAGGCGAAGGGGTAAAGTGGATGTACCCAAAGCTTGGGGAACCACTATAAAACTCTGTGTCTGCTATGATTGTGAATGCTATGTGATTGTTGTGCAAAAGTAGTATAGATTCTGTGTTATATACTGATTGCTGCCATTAAAGTTTAAAAAGAATTTGGTCACCTATTCACCCCCCCTCTAGGTGTTTAGGTACTATATCTTTCAATCCGGGACCAGATTCGGGTGGAGTAAGGAATGGACGCGGCCTTGGCCCCAACAATCAAGGCAATTGAAGATGGGACCACCGATGAGCACACACTAAAAGACGACCTCATTTATTTTCGTGGCCGACTCTATATTCCCCACGGCGGCAAAATCCGGGAGGATATCTTGAGAGAGGTACATTGCTCTCAATATTCTATACACCTGGGTATGGCCAAGATGTACGCCGGCTTACGGAAGACCATGTGCTGGCCGGGAATGAAGAAGGATGTTCGTTATTATGTTACACATTGTGAAGCTTGTCAAAGGGTGAAGGCCGAATGTAAGAGTACCGATGGTTTGTTGCAGTCGCTGCCCATCCCCGAGTGGAAGTTTGAGGATATCTCCATGCACTTAGTCCATGGGCTACCCCGTTCCCGCTCCGGGAACGATTCAGTGTGGGTTATTGTTGATCGACTGACAAAGGTGGCCCGGTTCATTCCAAGGAAGAAGGAAGCACACGTGGACGTTTTGGTACGCCTCTTTGTGGAGCAGTTCGTACGGTATCATGGCGTGCCCAATACAATTATTTCGGATTGGGATGGTCGGTTTACTTCCAAGGAGTGGAAGGCGATGCTGGCGTATTTGGGCTTGCGCCTAACCTTTAGTACTGCATTCCACCCTCAGACGGACGGGCAGTCTGAGCGAACCATCAGAACACTGGAGGTTTATTGAGGTTATGTGTGCTGGACAAAGGAGAGCCGTGGGAAAGACTCTTGCCCCTAGTGGAATTCTCCTACAATAATAGCCATCAGGCGAGCATCCGTATGGCGCCCCATGAAGCCCTTTACAGAAGAAGGTGCGAGACTCCCTTATCTTGGGTGCAGGATGAAGACCCAAAGGCATTGGGAATTGAATATATTGATGATACTGATGCGATAGTTAGACTAATATGGGATCGCATGTTGGAGGCTAAAAGTCGGCAGGCGAAGTACTATAATGCAAAGCACCTGATGATGGAGTTCCAAGTGGGTGATAAGGTGTTCCTGAAAATCCGACTGATGCATGGAGTGTCACGTGTGCATGGTGTGAAAAAGCTCAGCCCAAGGTATGTTGGGCCTTATACTATATTGGAAAGGATTGGCCTGTTGGCCTATCGGTTGGAGTTGCCGCCAGAGCTAGAGAACCTCCACGACGTGTTCCATGTGTCGTCTCTTCGGAAGGCGTTGTTGCGGCCCGATCAATATACCCCCACTACTGATGGTGTTGTGGCGTCTGATAGGTCTGTGCGACTAGAGCCAGTGCGGATCGTAGATAACGAGACGAGAATATTGCGCCGCATAAGTATTCCCTTGGTGAAAGTGTTATGGTCTAATCATGGGAAGGAGGAATATACATGGGAGCTAATGGATTTGATGTAGCAACGCTACCCGGAGTTGTTTGCTCAAGTTAATTTTATTTAAAAGCATATGTTGATTTTCCTATTACGCTTTCCCCGAGCCCAAGCCTGATTTCGGGGATGAAATCTTTTATTTTGTTTATAGGATTTGTAACGTCCTGATTCGCACTAGGCCCCTTTTGCGCATTTTTGAGTCAGGAGAGCTGACTTGGGTCCAGGGAAGTGCTAGAAATTTGGCTGCACTTGGAAATGTAGGAGAAACTAGCCCTCGAGTTGTCCATAGTAGGACACGGGTAGTGAATTCTCGACCTAGTAAGTTTCACGCCCATGTCACGGGCGTGACCGGTCCAACATGGGCGTGACCATGCCCGTGACTATCCAGTCAGTTGTCGAGTACTCGAGTAGTTGTCGAGTACTCGAGTAGTTGAACACGGGACATGCCCCCTATCACGGGCGTGACCATAAGCGTGACCGGGGTGTGTTCTACGGTCGACGATTGTGGTTGTGTTCGACGAATCCTCGAGTAGTTGATAGGGGTCACACCCGGTGTCACGGGCGTGACCATGGGCGTGACCGGGGCGTGTTCTCCGGTCGACGATTATGGTTGAGTTCGACGAATCCTTGAGTAGTTGATAGGGGTCACGCACGGTGTCACAGGCATGACCATGGGCATGACCGAGGCGTGTTCTCTGGTCGACGATTGTGGTTGAGTTCGATGAATCCTCGAGTAGTTGATAGGGGTCACGCCCGGTGTTACGGGCGTGACCATGGGTGTGACCGGGACATGTTCTCTGATCGACGATTGTGGTTGAGTTCGATGAATCCTCGAGTAGTTGATAGGGGTCACGCCCGGTGTCACGGGCGTGACCATGGGTGTGACCAGGGCGTGTTCTCCAGTCGATGATTTTAGTTGAGTTCGACGAATTCTCGGTAGTTGATAGGGGTCACGCCCCATGTCACGGGCGTGACCATTGACGTGACCGATGGCGTTTCACTTTAAAAGGGCTTAGAAAACCCTAGCAGTTTCACTTCTCTTTCCAGACCTATTTTTTGAGAGAACTTCTGTAGGAGGAGAACTGCAGGAGCAAGTTCGAGGGAGGGAAAATCCGCCATCGCCGTGAAGGAGGAGATGCCGCCGTGAAGAACTACTCAATCCATGGCCGGAAATGGTGGAACCGCTGGAATCGAAGTGAGTTTCCTACCCTCTCACTTGGTGCTAGATCTGTATATTTATAGGCGAGATGTCGACTCGGTAGAGTCTTGACATGTGAGAAGATGCTTTCTCTAGGGTGAGACCAATTCAGGGCTTGTGCTCTTGGTTAGTGGTGTCTTCAACCTCTCTGATCTTCTATGTGGAGATGGGGGATGGTTTCGTGAAAGCAAAGGCCTCATGAGGGTGAATAAGGGTGGAGTAATTTCTGGAGGTGATCCGAGAGGATCGACTTGAGGAGGAAGATGAACCGATGTCGTTCATTCCGCCTCAAGATGCGTGCTGAATCTATATTTTGCGCGCAGCGATCTTCTAAGCCATTTTCATGAGGGATATGGCCAGATATGGGCTATTGACTAAACGCGAAAGTTGAAGCCCTTGAAAATACCTTTCCAACGAGTGGCTGCACGACTTCAGACGATATATGTAGCCACAGGAAAGTCTGAAAGAAAATGGTATTCGATAAATCCCGCATGCAGAAATTGTGTTCTATACGCAGCGGAACTCAAGCTGATTTCTAATAGGATACATTAAAATCTGGGTCGAGGTCTGAATACGAAAGTTGTAGCCCATGGAAATACCTTTCCTTTACACGTCTTCACCGGATTCCTGTAGCTCCGGGAATCTCCGGTTGAAGTTGTTGTCCAGATTTACTCTGCACCTAAATTCTGGGTTTATATAATATGGATTTGGATTCGGTGGAATTAATATTGCAAGTTACTTGGCTTGAATGAACTCTTTTATGATTAATCATTTTAGTTGCATGATTGATGAAGTTTATTAATCAGATTTCATATAATCAAATTGTGAAGCAAGTTTACTTAAACGAATTGTCTTGTTAGACATTTGGTAGATTATTATTTATGCGGATCATGTTTATAATATGTTGTTATCATTTGGAAAGATTTATAGATCTTTATATGCTCATCATGTTTATAATAAGTTGTTATCATTTGAAAAGATTGATAGATCTTTATATGCGCATCGTGTTTACAATAAGTTGATATCATTTGGAAAGTCACGTAGAAGAATAAACTATGGCCATGAGTGTGTTTGATTAATGGAATGCGTTTAGTAGTCCAATACTTAGAGTGTAGTCTCCCTACGGGTAGTATTGTGGAAGGATGTAAGTGCGGCGATGGCCGTCACTTGTTGGGTTAATGTTAAAAGGAGGTATAGATGGATGGTTGGGCTGTGTCCTCGTGCTTACTTCCGAGGCCCCTTCCTTGCTATGTCAATGTGGCATTTGAATGCGGTGTGAGTCGACACGCGGTGTCGTAATACTGGGTTAAGGATAGTGTGGCAGGTCTATGGGATCGCCAGTCGCCACACCGACTGGAGTTGATAGTTAGACTTTGGGCGGTTGGGCTGTGTCCTCGGTGTTCACGTCCCGGGGCCCCTGCTGTGCCAAGTGAACGGTTGGGTTGTGTCCTTGTGCTTACTTCCGAGGCCCCTTCCGGGTCACACAAGGCCAGTTCGGGCTGTGTTCTTGGTGCACATCTACCCAAGACTCTGTTGGGCCATAGTACGCATGGGCTTTGTTATTGTGTTCTTAGCGTTGAGGTGTACAGAGGACTAGGTGAAGCAGTGTTAAGGCCCGCCTAGTAGTAGAAGTGCCCGTTCTACTATCACTTCCTGGCCATGGCGGCTGATGCCTGGGAGGTTAGCTACCTGCTCGAAAAGTGAGAACTACAGTCTGTGTTGACATTGCAATTGCATTTGTGTGATCATGGGTGAGTCATTGCATAGCATACATAGCATTTCATAACATTGCACAACAAGATCCTCATTGTATAAGTTTGTATGGGCACTCTTATACGATGAGTTACCTTTATGTAACCTGATCCTTAACTTATAAGCTTTTATGGGCATTCTTATAAGTAAAGTTACTTTCCTGCTGTTACTTATACTTGTTAGTTTGCTACAGCTCTTAAATATCTGCTAGATTATCATACTGTCACTCTTACACTATTGCCACCTGCTTGTACTTCTTTACTTTCACATATATATTACTCTTGTTCCTTCTCTCCGCCTGGTGCCGAGGAGTCGCCGGGGGAGCGGTTGTGAAGTCACTTAGTCGTTTCGACTAATGGTTTCTACGTCTTCCTTTTTAGGAGGTCACGCCACAAGTAGAGCAGCCGCAGACTACGCAGCAGGACACCCAGGCCAAGACAACAGGGCCTGAAGTGACAGTGTCATCGATACCACTGGTCACAGATGTGAGTGTTGAGAGGTTTTGATGTAGACCCTTTTTGGGAAATTTTTATAGCTGTACTCTGATATGTAGAAACATGTTTTAGCTTCACTCTTTTGTGGTACTGATTTGGACATTATTACTTAGTGTGGATTTGAATTCTCTTGCTTATATTTTGGTTGGGTTGGCATGTGATATTGATATTGGTTGTAGCCGGCGTAATATGCATCTTGTGGTACAGGTTAGACCGTGCTCTAATGCTACCGCAAGGCGATTGTTCCCGGCATAAGACCCCCTTTGTGTCGTGTTTTGGGATCCGGGAGGGGGGGGGGTCTTACAAATGGTATCAGTTTGCTGCGATCCTCAACTAAAGAAGTCTTTTAACAATGGAACCACCCCCGTTCGATTAGTCAGTTTGCGGACAAACTGACTTAGCGGAAGTAGTGGTGTGCCCATATGTAATTCACACTAGGTATGTCCAACTTTGACACTACGATTATCCAACCTGACCTTAGGTACATACCTTTATGCATCGATCTTCCAAGTTTGGACGACGCCAAGTATATAAAACTATGGTATAAAATCTTGCGAGATCCCCTAGTGCAAGCACTTTTGTTTATAGCAGATTTTGTATCTAACGAAGATAATAGACATGGCATATTTCCTAGGGCAACCACTTTTGTTTATAGGAAACTTGAGCTTGGTGGAGATAATGGATATGGTAAAGTGGTTGGAAGCGGGTCTTTTGGGTGTTCAGACAAGCGTTAAGAGACTCACTGAAGGAGTAATTGAAGTAGGACCCAGCTCAAGGACGAGGACTACGAGGAAGAAATTAAGCATTCGTCCTTAGTCTGCCTATGTTTTTCTAGGAATCTGGCTTGAGCCTTCAAAATTTTGATGCTTAGGCATAATGGTTAGTGAGAAACCGGACTACACTCGTGTAACACCCCAGATTTGGAGAAAGGGGTCAATTTATGTTTCTGGACTTTTTTTGGTTTCTGGCAGGGGGCACACGGCCCGGGACACAGGTGTGTCGCCAGCCGTGTCAGGCCGTGTCGATGACTTGGCCACATGGTCGACACTTTGCGCTCGACGAAGTGTCGAGTGAGGGCACACGGCCTGCGACATGGGCGTGTCGCTGGGTGTGTCGAGCCCGTGTCGACACTCGGCCCGGGGTGTCGACATTTTCGCTAGACTTTGTGTCGAGACGAGGCACACGGCGTAGGACACGGGCGTGTCCAAGGCCGCGTGGGTCTGTCGACGATCTTCAGTCGACTATGTTCACTCAACGAGTGTCGAGTGTCGAGACTGGGGCACACGGCCTGTGACACGGGCGTGTCACAGGGCGTTTCCCGCTTGGTCGACGATCTTCGCTCGACGTTTTTCCGCGGTTTCGACACAAAGGCTATCGACGAGTGTCGAGACTTGGAACACGGCTTGGGACACGGGCGTGTCCCATGCCGTGTCACCTCTCGGGATGTTTTTGGGGCCGTGTCAATGGAGGCACACGGCCGGCCACACGGCCGTGTCATTGGGGACACGGGCGTGTCGGATCGAACGCGGGCGTGTCGGATGCCCGTGTGCTATTCCAGGAGCGTAGATTTGAGATGGCGAATGAGGCACACGGCCCTAGACACGGGCATGTGCCAGGCCGTGTTCGGACCAGGTATTTTATTTTTCAGGCAGATCGTGGCCATTTTTTCCTGATTTTAGGATCTGACAGTTTAGGACGGTTCTTGGGGAGTTAAGTCCGAGAATAGGGTTGGAAACCCTCATTCTTCTTCAAGCTTTTCTCTTACTAATTTCTAGAGAGAAGGGAGAGCAAGGAAGAAGGTGAAGAGGGTTTGGGCTGTAGGAGAAGCTTCGGTGCTCCAAATCGCGAGCCAAGTCTGGATCCATGGGGGCTAGATCTTTGCGAAGGTTTTCATCTGGATATTTTTCTATGGCAAGGAAGAGGAGTCGGAAGGTAACGACACTTCTCCTCTCGGTCTTAGGATGCATGTCTTTAACATCATTTCTTTTCTAGTTTTGGGCACCAAACACTCAAATGAGAGGGGTTTTGGGTCGCCAAGGTTCAAAAGGAACCTCCGGGTCGATTGAGTCCATCCCCGACATGATTTGCATTAGAGATCCGCTCTGATTGTGGATTAGGCATGGTGGGTGAAGCCGTAGTCACGACCATTAGTCCGACTCGGTGATGTTGCATATGAAATTTAGGGATTCATAGAGATTCCGTTGCGGCAAGATGTCGTTTGTGATGTGATGGTGTTTTCCCCTTTTTCTTGAATGAGTACGTGTAGTCTGAACCGGACAAGGTTAGATCCTCGTGGCGGTAGATGGTTTCCTTGGTGGATAAGGTTAGCTTCGCATGAGTTGGAGATGGTTTCCTTGGTGCGCGGGAACGCTGCAGTACAAATGAGGGACTAGGGTGGAATTGTCTTGGTTTGTGATGTGTCAGGGCGTGGTTATGTCTCCGTGGTCGGCTGGCTATCCCGTGACATTCACATCATATGTGGAGAGTGTCCCGGCGAGACTAGTCCCCTTCTGTGAGACTGACGAGAATGCCAAGCATGGGGGCAAGCCCGGGCAATGAGGCCATGAGCGGGTGGGGTCCGGCAAGGCTTCTTAGAATCGGTCAGTTGTGTGTTTGTTGGATTCCTGACATGAGACGTCAGAGCTTGTAGGCAAGCCCGGGTCTAAGACCTTGAGCGGGTGGGGCCTTTGCAAGAGTTCCATGTGGCGGCCGGTGTGCCGTTAGGGGAAATGGTGTGACCCCTTTGTTTGCAGCTTTATGCCAATGGGAAATCGATGAGTACCCATATGATGTGATGATGTGCTAGATGCATACGAGATAGGGTGCCTTGGGTGAAACCCGGGTTGTTGCATACATGATTGCATAAGTAGGCCCTTTTATTATATGCTCAACCGGTACAGAACATGTATGATGTGTGTGACATCCAAGACTGTTTCTATAGTCGCTTTTCTTTCTTATGATTATTGCATACGAATTGCTAACTTACAGGTTGGAGGGGTACCCCGGGATCCGTTAGGGGCGGCCGAGAGGAGATGTGTTGTTATACAGTTTGAGGTCATCCTTTGCTGACCCACGTTACTATTAAATTTTACAGGGCAAGGATCGCATGCAGGAGCTAGCTCGCCGGCCAGAAAGGCCTAAGCCTCATGAAGTGCTTTTCACTTTTGTAGCTCTACTTATATGATGTTATGTGTGTGATATTCATGTTGTCCGGCTTGTATGCCGAGGTATACTAGGTGTGTCATGCACTTTATTGACTGTCGTATTATTTGAGTTTGGACACTTGTTGTAAGGCCATAAGGCCATTGTTATTACTCTTCTTGTAGTGGATAACTTCTAGTCTTTCTTTTGTTTCCGCTGTGTTGTGCAAAATGTTTTGAGTGTGGGTAGCTATATCAACTTATAATACTAAAGCTGTGGCGTCCATATGTTGTGAGGCCCCGGCCAGACCCATATTATACGTTCATTACAGGGGAGGTGTTGAGAGTTGAAAGAACACCATAGTTAAGCATGCTCGGGCTGGAGTAGTACTGAGATGGGTAACATCCTGGGAAGTCCCCGTAGTGCGGGCTTGACTATCGAGTTCACCTCATCAAAGGGAGGCTGTGGCCACCAACAACCCGCATGTGGATGGAGAGGGGTTGGGGTGCTTGGGCTGCAGCCCGGTAGCGTCGCCTAGAGCGGAGCCGTGACGTTGTCACGTTGGATTGGCTAGGGACGTTACAACTCGATTCAATACTGGTGCCTCACACTCCTTTGTGTCCGAGGATTTCATTAAAGGCATAGAGGGTGTGAAATATTTCACTGAAATAGCCCGACGAGTACGCCTTCCGGACGGCTCGGAGATGATCGCAACCGCCAAGTGCGAGTTGGAGTTATATATTAATGGGAAGGCCTTTGATACACCGACCACGGTCCTGAGAATGCCGGAGTTTGAAAGTGAGGGTTAGGTCTACAATACTGTAGAGGTGGGGTGAATAGAGTATATTTAAAATTTGTTAGGTCTTTATAGTAGTGCTGTTACAGCTATTGCTGTAAACTGAAACGGTGCAGCAATTAGAAAACAAAAAATAGAAAACAATAAACTTAATCACAACCACATAGCAAGAACAAAAAGAAAAAGCTATGCAACCAGACGACACAAGAAATTTATAGGGGTTCCCCAAATCTGGGTAGTCAACTCTTCTACCACCCTTGGTAGGAATCCACTCAGGTTTTTGATCAGGTGCCTGACACCAATGGGTTTTGATCAGATCCCCAAAAACCAACTAGAGACTTTTGGTTAGGAGACTTGCAACCAGGAATCACTTTTGTAGGGAGATGACAACCCTTTATATAGGAGGGGGTGAAAGAGTGATTTTTGTCTTCTCTTTCTCAATAAACTGAGAAGACTTGTGGATTCAATGATGTTAGCAGATGCTCCCCATGAAATGGAGAATGGTTCAGGATAGCAGGAAGCTTTGCTACAGGGTGATAGGCCTTCACACTGATGATGTCTCCAGCAAGCTTTTAGACTGATATTGATTAGTTGTCTCTTGAAAGCTTGGAGCCGATGAAGAACTCTGATGATGATTATCTGAATGATGCTGCAGAGTTCTTCTTTTTCTCTAGAAAGCCTTTTATGTCATTCTATTCACTGTATTCTTTCTGGCTGAGTATGTTCTGGTTCTTCCTCTCATTCACGATCTTCTTTTCTTCTATCTCTCTTCAAAAATTTGAATCCTCTGTAATTAATGCTGATGGCCTGAGAATAATCGGCATTAATATATTTCCCCAACTGTCTTGTGGAAAATCAGCAAGTAATATTCCTGAGGAAGACTGTAATTAATGCTCCCCCTAACTGATACATTCAGAGAATGTTTGAGCATTAATATGTCAGGAATTATTGCATTTGAGTGAGGATTGAATGCCGGAAATGGCTAAGTCTGAAATAGTCAAATTGTTAGCAGAATTCGTCAAACTGAATTACCAATTCGTCATGCTGAGATATTGAATTTGTTGACCAGAGACCTTCCTGTTCATCGAGATGAGTTCCAAGATCGTCGAGCTGATAACAGAGTTGCATGCTTCAGAGCCTTTGCCTTTTCTGTCTGAAGTTCGTCGAGCTGAGTTTGTAACTTTGTCGACTGGAGTTCAGCAATAATTCTGGACTTAGTCAAGTATTTTGTGTTGACTGATATTTTGTGTGTCGACATGAATATTCTGGTGTCAATACAGGTGGTGGTGATTGATTAGTCCTGGTGTCGACATAAGTCTTCTGGTGTCGACATAAGTTTTTTGGTGTCGACATAAGTTGGTGTCGACACATGCCCTAAGTGTCGACACAAATCTTCTGGTTCCAGAATTTGTTAAGTAGAGTACTGAGTTCGTCGACCTGAGAAGTTGACTTCGTTGACCTGAGAAGTTGTGAACTTGAGATCCAAGTTCGTCGAGCTCAGAACCTTGTTCATCGACCAAAATCTGAAATTGGACTTAGAATAATCTGAAGTTATCCAGACTTTAGTTTGTTGAAGTATCCCATATTTCGTCGATCATAGAATGAAGATCATCGAGCTTAGCTCAGAGAAATATCTAAAGTTCGTCGAGCTAAGAACGTCTTTCGTCGACCAGAGTTTGACGAACGTCGAACTCATTTTTACTTAGTCTTGAAATCTTCTAAATCTTGATTCTCTGATAGTCTTGTTGATAGCTAGTCCATCTGATGTTGACTCTAAGGACTTGGCCTAGACTCTAGGACATAACTTTGACCCTGGCTATACATGTTGGGTCACATCCTAAGTTAGTGAACCTTGCCCAAATCAACTAGGGATCCAACAATCTCCCCCTATTTGGGTGAGGTCACTAATAGACTCCAAACAAACATATACAAAGCAAGAAAAAATATATCTGGCAGAGAATTACTAACACATGCAGCAGATATATATGTACATAAGCTTTGTTTAAACAGGTAACACAGTTTGAAGGCAAATGCAGCAAGAAAAACAAAGAAATTAAAACAAAGTAAGGATTACTTATTCTGCTTCTTCTCCATGGACTTGTCTTCTTTAGTCTTTTCACTTGGCTTTGTAAATATAATTTCTCTATTTGGATTCAAAGCATATGCCTGTGTCATTTTCATGTCAGCTACCCCAATAATCTTCAGGGATGTAGCTCTGGGGATGACTGCTTCAGGATGTAGCTTCATGTAATCATCAACATTGAATAAATCAAATATTTTAAGTTCTTCCTTCCTGTATTTGGACATAGTGGAATATCCTGATATGTCTTTCCCTTCAGCTTTTGCTTTATTTATCATAGACAGACCAACAAGTTCCTAGAACTTGGCCATTTTAGCAATGTTTGATGTTTCAGGGTCCTTAAAAGGAATAGGAGATGAATCTGGCCTGTTGGGACTATCAGCTTTCTATTCTGTAGAGAAACTTTAATGTTGCTGCTGATGTTGTTGATGTTGTTGATGTTGCTGTTGTTGATTTCCTGAATAGTGATGTCTTTGCTGACTACTTCCAGAAGATCTTCCTTGATGTCTCTGATAAGTTTGCATAGGGGCAGATCTCTGAGAGCTAGAGCCAGTGGCACCAGCTGATGGAGGAGGTCGAGGAGGTGGATCTCTTCTGTACTTATGAACTGGTGGAGGAGAGTATTTTCTACTTCTTTTCTTCTCCTTTTGCTGATTTTTAGACAGCCACATCCATGTTGGCATTCCTTTGTAAGGAGTAATATTTTGGAGAATGTAGAATGGAGTGTCATTCTTTGGGTTTGGCTTAGCAGCAGGAGGAGGAGGGACTTTCCTTTTCTTTGACAACATTTTCTTCTTCTTTTGAGCAGCTTCTTCATCTGAATCTTCATCATCATCATCATCATCATCTGAATCACTGGCAGAACCCTGAGGGTTATCATATAGAGCATCCAATGCTTTCAAGGATTTATCATAAGCAGTAGTCTTTGCTGTCGCAGGACCAGATATTTCAAAGTCTAGAATTTCAACAAGAGTTGAAGAGAGACTGTACAAGAATCAGAAGTAACTGGGACAGAGCGTTCATCTGTTGCCTTATCCTTATTTTCTTCTTCAATGTCAGCCAAGATCAACTAATCGAGATCTGGCATAGGGGAGTCATCCATCAAAAAGATTGGTACTGAGGTAGCTTCTGGAGGGGTTGAAATGACTGCTACGGTTGGTGCAGAAACTGGAATTACAAAACTATCACATAATTGCTTAGCAACTGCTGGGCTGACAGGAGAATTATAAGGTACAATAGCCAAATGTGGCTTAGTGAATGTTGCTGGAAGAGGATGCATATATACAGTATCAAAAGTTTGCAGCAATTCTTCTAGGTTAACTGTGGGATTTAGGATAAAATCACCAATAGTTGTGAATCCTTTAGAATCTGACTCATCAAAATCCATGTCAGTATCAATGAAATCAATTAAATCTTTATCTATACAAGATGTGTATGCTGCTGTGGGGACTGGAGTATCTGCTGGTGCTGGAGCTGAAGTGTCTGAAGTTGTAGCTGCTACTTCATCATCAGGCATCTCCCCCTGCCTGGTTTTAGTGGGAACTGAGGCTAGGACCCTGACTGAGGAGGGGCAGCAGTGAGAGCAGAGATTTGGGCAGATAAAGACGTAATGGTAGTAGTAAGAGGTGTAATGGCCTCTGCTATAAGGGTTTTAAGAAGAGGAGTGAGGATGGTGATGATGGAGGAGATGGTTGAGGGGTCCAATGAGACAGTGGTGGATGGTGTTGCAGCTAGTGTGGAAGAGGTGGCAACTAGTGAGGGAACAGAGGGTAGAACATCAGGTTTGTGAAGAGTAGATGGTGATGAGGATGGAGGGGTGGCATCTTGCATCATGGTGTCTGATTGTAGGATGTAAGATGGTATGAAAGATAGATGTGGGGGAAGTGGAGACTGTGGTGGTGTAGAAATGTATGTGTCATGAGGGGATTCAGGGGGTGTGGGTGGTTGATTTTCCTGAAGGGAGGAATATGGAATGTCAGTGATCGTGATTGGGAAAGAGGGAGTGACTAGGGATTGTGTGGTTGTTGGAAGAGGGGCTGGAAGAGAAGATATGGAAGGAATGTTCTCTTCAGCATGGTGGAGAGTGGATTTGATAGCCCTTGTGCCATCAGAAGCTTTGATGGAAGAGGTGGAAGCCTGAGAGGGCTTATGTAACGCCCCGAAACTCAAAGGAGCAGAGGGGAATAATTTGGGCCAGTTTGAGTTCTGGCTGCAGGCACACGGCCTAGGACACGGGCGTGTCCCAGGGCGTGTCAAGCCTGTGTCGACACTAAGGCGTGAAGTCGACACTTTGGTCTCGACATTGTGTCGAGACTGGGCACACGGCCTGCGACACGGGCGTGTCGCAGGGCGTGTCGACCCGTGTCGACACTTAGCCGTGAAGTCGACACAGTGCTTCGACGTTGTGTCGAGACACGACACACGGCCTGCGACACGGGCGTGTCGCAGGGCGTGTCAACCCGTGTCGACACTCGTCCCGCGAAGTCGACACTTTGGTGTCGACAGTGTGTCGAGACATGGCACACGGCCTGCGACACGGGCGTGTCGCAGGGCGTGTCGACCCGTGTCGACACTTAGCCGCGAAGTGCCGAGACCTTGTACACGGCCTGGAGCCCAGGCGTGTCAAGGTGACACGGGCAAGGACACGGGCGTGTCCTAGAACCCGTGCAGTGCTCGGGTTGAAAACGGGAGAAAATCATGGGGTACACGGCCAGCTACACGGCCGTGTCAGATGGAACACGGGCATGTCAGCTCGAACACGGGCGTGTTCGAGACCCGTGTGAGGTTCCAGGTGATTCGATTTTGACGGCGAATGAGGCACACGGCCCTGGACACGGGCATGTGCCAGGCCGTGTTCGGCCCAGATTGGGCATTTCAGTCCCGAATCGAAGCCGTTCATTTCTTTGACTGAGGATCCAATGGCTGGGGGTTGTTCCTGAAGGGATATACCCGGGTTTTGACTTAGAAAACCCTCACTTTTTCCACTTGTTATCTCTCCAAACCCTTGGAGAAAGAAAAGCTAAGGCAAGAAGAAGAGGAGCTAGATCCGCCATTGGAGGAGCTTCGGAGCTCCGAATCGCAAGCCGAATCCGGATCCACGGAGGCAACGCAAGTGCGGTGATTTCCATCCGATTACTTTTCGATGGCGCCAAAGAGGACCGCAAGGGTAACTATCCTCATCTTGAGCATGAGTCGCTCTTTTCTTTGCATAGGAAGCCCGCTCTCGCGAGTTTGCGGAGAGTTGGAGGCGTTCCTTCGGGTAGATATGTGAAGTTCCCGTTGTTTAGAGTCCGTATGCGAGAACGGACATAGGCATTTTGGTTGAAGCCTACCCGGACATGTTAGTTCGGATCGGTGATGTTGCATTGCATAAGGCCGGAGAAGACTCCGT
This sequence comes from Platanthera guangdongensis, assembly GCA_039583875.1. NCBI lineage: Eukaryota > Viridiplantae > Streptophyta > Magnoliopsida > Asparagales > Orchidaceae > Platanthera > Platanthera guangdongensis. Next base: position 204,956,626 of record CM077158.1, on the reverse strand, counting down.
GCTATTTGGTGTTTTCGGGTTTTCTACGCGGTAGATTGCAGCAGGGAGCCTTGGGGACTAACCCAAAGGTGCACCCGGAAAACTGGGCGCACACGAGGTCTTGCCAACTTGGTGGCCTGAGAGCCAACTTGAACATAACGGGGTTATGTGTCTTGCGGTAGAATGGGAATCGGTGAAAGTTTGACCCGCGCAAATGGCTTAAATTGCCGTTGCGATGTGAGCACGGGTTAGATGGAGCCGTACCCGCTTTATGTCGTTCGGGTTAGAGAGACCTAAAGGTACATGGCACTCGCCGTTGGCATAGATGGGGGTCTTCGGTGGTCAATGGCTTAAATTGACGTGACCAATACCATGAAGACGAATTGCTCATAGGAATGGCCGTCTAAGTGGCGGTGGTGAGTCCGGAATGTTAATGGCTTTAATTGACGTAGCATCGACCGGTTCACCGAGAATGTGCCCTGAGTGCACGGGACGTGTGGCCGTGCGAGCCAACGTCTGTGATGAAATGGCTATGGTTTTAATTGCTCGCTTATGCTAATGAAATGCAGGAAAGGAGCATCGCCGCCCCGAATTGGGGGCGGGATCGTTATAATTTGGTCAGCATTGCTGACCGTTGCCTTGTTTGCCACCGTGCGGTGGTTTGTTTGCTTGCAGGTGCAGCTGGACCAAGCGGTCAATAGCGGGCTAAAGCCCTTTTTGCGAAGCTGGCCCTCGAAGGCCCAAGTGGAAATGTTTTATGTTTTATTCATGTATGGCCGGCCTGCGCGCCGAGGTTTGTAAATCATGTAAAAGACAAGTGAAACATTTTGTAAGGCCTTAAGGCCGACTTTTGAGTATTTTGTAATAACATTCCTATTATCATGTTAGTGGACATTCATGCTTATTGCTGGGTTCTTGTTTTGCAACTTTTATAAACTGCTTCCGCTAGAATGCTCTGTGTAGGACGTTGAGATTGGTTGGATGGTTTCCATAAGTAACCACCCGGTCTGTCTGTGGTATATGGCGTCGGGCCCCGGCCGGACCTACTGCTATATGCTATGCGACGGATAGGGGGTGTTACAATTTGGTATCAGACTACTGGTTTTGGTCGGGCTTAAAGTGAATTCGTGGGCGAATTCTTTTTAAGGGGTGGTGAGCACATTGTGTGCGTCATCGTTATAACAGTAAAAAGAACCCATGAATGTCCACTTAGGAATGAAAATACTCGTGTTTGAGGAACCTGCGTGTTCCTATAATTGCTGTTTGCAATGTTATTTGGTCGCTTAACGGTGTTTTGTACCACTATAGGTGACCCGAAGTGGTGTTGGGCCGTCAGAACGCCGAGGTTCTGAGGCTAGTAGTGCACCAGAAGTTGCTCCCTGCAACACCTTTGTCGGCTGAAAATATAAGATTGGTGGCTGAAGCGGTGTTGGCCGTGATCAATGCGCAGCCTGGGAGGCAAGCGCAGCAGCCCGCTCCTGTGATGGAGCAAGTACCTCTTCAAGAGGCTGAGCCGAGGAGGATGGAGCAAGTGGTTGTAGAACCAATAGTGCCAAGGAGGGCGACTGAGAGGCAGTTGAAGCATGTAATGAGCTTTAACCCTCCGTTATTCTCGGGGTTGGGAACCCCATCTCAGGCTGAAGACTGGCTCTCTAGGGTGAAGAGAGTCATGACAGCGACGGAGACGGAGGAGTGGCAGATGACCACCATTGCTACGTTCCTGCTGGACGGTGAAGCGAGGATGTGGTGGAAGGTTTGGAGCTGCATCATCTGAGAGGTAGACAACTGATAGACGTTCCGATGGAAGAGTTCTCGGAATTGTTCTTAGCAAGATACCTCCCTTCTACTCAGAGGATTTCAATGGAGAATGAGTTCCTGAGGTTGGTACAGGGTGAGAGGAGCGTGGATGAATATCTCCACGAGTTTACGCGGTTGAGTCGTTATGCTAGCTCTACCATCATGGATGAGGAGCGCAAGACTAATCGTTTTTATGAAGGCTTGAGGGATGAGCTGAGACTATTACTGTCGGGGCCGATGACGCAGGGTTTCTTAACCTTGGTCAATACTGCCCGGTCCTTGGAGAAGGACATGAAGAACGTGCAGGCGAAGAAAGGCTTGGTTGATAGAAAATCTGAGTTTAAAGTGCCGACTACCTCAAAGTCCGGCTATCGGAAGTCTTTCAAGAAGCATAGGACTTCGGGTCCAGCTCCTTCTGGCGCTTCTGGGGCGACTACGGGTCGGACCCCTGGGTGCGTGCTTTACTTGTGGCAAGACGGGGCATTATGCCCGTGATTGTTGGAGCGGACGTCCTAAGTCCGAGAGGAGGCCGGGAGCCACTTATGAAGAGAAGGGAAAGGCGGTGGAATCGACCGCATCCCATTATGCTCCGGCCCAACCAAGGGTCTACAATCTTGGCCAACAGGAGGCCATTAAACAAGCTGATGTGGTGATAGGTACGGTTTAATTTATAGCAAGTCAATTCCTTTATATGCTTGTTATGTATATGTTACCTTACCACTGCTTGTTAGGATTTGTGTTGATTTGTGAAAACCCGGCACGAGCACTCCTTGATACGGGAGCTTCACACTCCTTCTTGTCCGAAGGATTTATATCACGCATCGGAGTCCCTTCTTCGATGGCGAAGGATAAGTTGGATGTGTTGTTGCCCAATGGGTGTTCGATGCGAGCGGTTAGGATCTGCGACGTTAAAGTTCGTATTGGGGAGCAGGAGTTCGACCTGCAGGCGTCTTTACTTCCGTTGGTGGAGTTCGACGTCATATTTGGCATGGACTGGCTCTCGGAGCAGCAGGCCCATATAGATTGCGGTAGCAAGGAAGTAAAGCTGGGAGCAAGTCGTGAGACGACGTTTACGGGCTTAAAGGGGTCGAGCAAGACGTTGATGTCTGCTCTTCAGGTGGTGAAGGCGGTTCGTGCTGGAGCAGAACTGTTCTTTACACTAGTGGAGGTTGCAAAGCCGAAGCCCGCGATGGATTGTATTTCAGTGGTATCGGAATACCCTGATGTGTTCCCCGCAGATCTTCCTGGAGCCCCGCCTCAACGGGAGATAGATTTTACGATCGAGCTAGTGCCAGGTGCAAAGCCTGTGTCACGATCTCCGTATCGGCTAGCGCCTAAGGAAATGGCGGAGCTGAAAGTTCAACTGCAAGAGTTGTTGGAGCAAGGGTATGTGCGCCCGAGTTCTTCGCCTTGGAGCGCACCGGTCCTCTTTGTTAAGAAGAAGGACGGAAGCTTGAGGTTGTGTATTGATTATCGGGAGCTAAACAAGCTGACTGAGAAGAACAAGTACCCGATCCCCCGGATTGATGATCTCTTTGATCAGTTAGTCGGGTCGACGGTGTACTCGAAGTTAGATCTCAAGTCTGGGTACTATCAGCTGCGGATAAGGGAGAGTGATATCCCGAAGACAGCGTTTAGTACGAGATACGGGCATTATGAGTTTACGGTCATGCCGTTTGGGCTGACTAATGCGCCGTCAGTATTTATGGATTTGATGAACAGGACGTTCAGGGAGTACCTAGACCATTTCGTGATCGTCTTCATCGACGATATTTTGGTGTACTCGCAAAGTGAGGAAGATCACTTCAAGCATCTCCATTTGGTGTTGGAGACACTCAGGAGAAACCAGTTGTATGCCAAGTTCTCGAAGTGCGAGTTTTGGCTATCCTCAGTGGCGTTCCTCGGGCATATAGTGAGTGGAGAGGGTATTGCTGTGGATCCGGCGAAGATTGTTGCGATACGGGAGTGGCCTGAGCTTGCTACGGTAGCAGAAGTCCGGAGCTTTTTGGGGCTTGCCGGCTATTATAGGCGCTTCGTAGAGAACTTCTCGCGGATAGCGTTACCTCTCACTACTTTGACGAGGAAGGATCATAAGTTCGTTTGGACGCCGGAGTGCGCGCGAGCTTTTGAGGAGTTAAAGTGTCGGTTGACCACGGCGCCTGTGCTGAGTTCGCCGGTTGGAACCGAAGGCTATGAGATATATAGCGATGCTTCGGGCAGCGGTTTGGGTTGCGTGCTATTGCAGCACGGCAGCGTGATAGCTTATGGCTCGAGACAGCTAAAAGTGCACGAGAGGAATTATCCGGTCCATGACTTGGAGTTAGCGGCCGTGATTTTTGCCTTGAAGCTGTGGAGACACTATTTGTACGGTGTGAAGATTGATATCTACACCGATCACAAGAGCCTAAAGTATTTGATTGATCAGAAAGATCTGAATATGCGGCAGCGTAGGTGGATGGAGTTCCTGGGGGACTATACTTTCAAGATCCACTACGTGCCTGGCAAAGGGAATGCGGTTGCGGACGCGTTGAGTCGCCGAGCCCCAGCTCAAGCGAATTGGCTATCAGTGCATGATGAGCGGTTGGTGCAGGAGCTGGAGGCGTTGGAGATTGTTTGTGTGGATAGACAATCTAGTGCTGAAGCAGTGCTGAATTGGACTGAAGTCCAATATGACCTGGCTGATCGGATTCGGCAGGCTTTGGATATGGATGCTCATATGAAGCAGTTCATGATAGAGGCTCTGGATGGGTCAAATTCCCAATTCGTTGTGGAGGACGGATTGCTGTGGAAAGACGGTCGTTTGTGCGTCCCAAGTGTGGGCAATTTACGGGTGGAGTTGTTGTACGAGGCACACCATACCAAGTACTCGATTCACCCGGGGAGCACGAAGATGTACCGCGATATGAAAAAGCTATTTTGGTGGCCGGGTTTGAAGAAGGATGTGGCGCTATACGTAGCGAAGTGCCAAACCTGCGCCTTGGTAAAGGCGGAGTGCCAAAAGCCGGGAGGATTTCTTAAGTCCTTGCCTATTCCGGAGTGGAAATTCGACGACATCTCTATGGACTTTGTGCATGGTTTGCCAAGGTCGCAGAAGGGGAACGACGCCATTTGGGTGGTGGTCGATCGATTAATGAAGGTGTCGCATTTTATTCCGCATAGGAAGGATGATCCGGTGGAGAAGCTGGCGAAGCTTTATGTGGATAACATAGTACGGCTTCATGGTGTGCCCCGCAGCATCGTGAGTGACCGAGATGGGCGGTTCACGTCCAATGATTGGAGGCTGGTGCAGCAAATGTTGGGAACAAAGCTGAAGTTTAGCACAGCCTTCCATCCGCAAACGGATGGGCAGACCGAGAGGGTCAATAGAACCATGGAAGACATGCTTCGCATGTGTGTCTTGGATTTCGGAAAGCAATGGGAAGACCACCTTTATTTGGTGGAGTTCGCATACAACAACAGCTACCAAGCAAGTATTCAGATGGCGCCTTTCGAGGCCCTTTATGGTAGACGATGTCGCACGCCGTTGTCTTGGTTAGAAACGGGCGAGTCGAAGTTGTATAAGCGATCGGAAGTGGAGGATGCTACTTCTTTGGTGAGAACCATTCGGGAGAGGTTGCTTATCGCTCAGGACCGACAAGCAAAGTACTATAATGCCAAGCACAGGAACGTGGAGTTCGCTGTGGGCGATTATGTATACTTGAAGATCAAGCCGTTCAAGGGTGTCTCGCGGGTGCGGCGATTGAAAAAGCTAAGCCCGAGGTACCTTGGACCGTTCGAGGTTCTGGAGCGAGTAGGAGAAGCGGCCTATCGGCTGAAGCTTTCAGTGGAGCTAAGTGGTTTACATGATGTATTCCATATTTCGGTGCTTCGGAAGGCGGTGCAAGAGCCTACGCAAGTGATCGCGGCCAATCAAGTGCCGGTGGATAGTGGGCTAACGACAAAAGTCAAGCCCGTGCGGATTGAGGACTCGGAGGTCAAGCGGCTACGCAATAAAGAGATCAGGATGGTCAAAGTCCGGTGGGACAATTGCGGTCGTGAGGAGCTCTCTTGGGAGCGAGAGCAGACGATGCTTGACGAATATCCGGAGTTGTTCCGCTCAGGTACAAATTTAAGTTTGTACATGTTTTTCCCTTTATGTAATTTCGTGGGCGAAATTCTTTTAAGAGGGGTAGAGTTGTAACGCCCCGAAACTCAAAGGAGCAAGGGGAATAATTTGGGCCAGTTTGAGTTCTGGCTGCAGGCACACGGCCTGGGACACGGGCGTGTCCCAGGGCGTGTCAAGCCTGTGTCGACACTAAGGCGTGAAGTCGACACTTTGGTCTCGACATTGTGTCGAGACTGGGCACACGGCCTGCGACACGGGCGTGTCGCAGGGCGTGTCGACCCGTGTCGACACTTAGCCGTGAAGTCGACACAGTGCTTCGACGTTGTGTCGAGACACGGCACACGGCCTGCGACACGGGCGTGTCGCAGGGCGTGTCAACCCGTGTCGACACTCGTCCCGCGAAGTCGACACTTTGGTGTCGACAGTGTGTCGAGACATGGCACACGGCCTGCGACACGGGCGTGTCGCAGGGCGTGTCGACCCGTGTCGACACTTAGCCGCGAAGTGCCGAGACCTTGTACACGGCCTGGAGCCCAGGCGTGTCAAGGTGACACGGGCAAGGACACGGGCGTGTCCTAGAACCCGTGCAGTGCTCGGGTTGAAAACGGGAGAAAATCATGGGGTACACGGCCAGCTACACGGCCGTGTCAGATGGAACACGGGCGTGTCAGCTCGAACACGGGCGTGTTCGATACCCGTGTGAGGTTCCAGGTGATTCGATTTTGACGGCGAATGAGGCACACGGCCCTGGACACGGGCGTGTGCCAGGCCGTGTTCGGCCCAGATTGGGCATTTCAGTCCCGAATCGAAGCCGTTCATTTCTTTGACTGAGGATCCAATGGCTGGGGGTTGTTCCTGAAGGGATATACCCGGGTTTTGACTTAGAAAACCCTCACTTTTTCCACTTGTTATCTCTCCAAACCCTTGGAGAAAGAAAAGCTAAGGCAAGAAGAAGAGGAGCTAGATCCGCCATTGGAGGAGCTTCGGAGCTCCGAATCGCAAGCCGACTCCGGATCCACGGAGGCAACGCAAGTGCGGTGATTTCCATCCGATTACTTTTCGATGGCGCCAAAGAGGACCGCAAGGGTAACGATCCTCATCTTGAGCATGAGTCGCTCTTTTCTTTGCATAGGAAGCCCGCTCTCGCGAGTTTGCGGAGAGTTGGAGGCGTTCCTTCGGGTAGATATGTGAAGTCCCCGTTGTTTAGAGTCCGTATGCGAGAACGGACATAGGCATTTTGGTTGAAGCCTACCCGGACATGTTAGTTCGGATCGGTGATGTTGCATTGCATAAGGCCGGAGAAGACTCCGTGCTATTTGGTGTTTTCGGGTTTTCTACGCGGTAGATTGCAGCAGGGAGCCTTGGGGACTAACCCAAAGGTGCACCCGGAAAACTGGGCGGACACGAGGTCTTGCCAACTTGGTGGCCTGAGAGCCAACTTGAACATAACGGGGTTATGTGTCTTGCGGTAGAATGGGAATCGGTGAAAGTTTGACCCGCGCAAATGGCTTAAATTGCCGTTGCGATGTGAGCACGGGTTAGATGGAGCCGTACCCGCTTTATGTCGTTCGGGTTAGAGAGACCTAAAGGTACATGGCACTCGCCGTTGGCATAGATGGGGGTCTTCGGTGGTCAATGGCTTAAATTGACGTGACCAATACCATGAAGACGAATTGCTCATAGGAATGGCCGTCTAAGTGGCGGTGGTGAGTCCGGAATGTTAATGGCTTTAATTGACGTAGCATCGACCGGTTCACCGAGAATGTGCCCTGAGTGCACGGGACGTGTGGCCGTGCGAGCCAACGTCTGTGATGAAATGGCTATGGTTTTAATTGCTCGCTTATGCTAATGAAATGCAGGAAAGGAGCATCGCCGCCCCGAATTGGGGGCGGGATCGTTATAATTTGGTCAGCATTGCTGACCGTTGCCTTGTTTGCCACCGTGCGGTGGTTTGTTTGCTTGCAGGTGCAGCTGGACCAAGCGGTCAATAGCGGGCTAAAGCCCTTTTTGCGAAGCTGGCCCTCGAAGGCCCAAGTGGAAATGTTTTATGTTTTATTCATGTATGGCCGGCCTGCGCGCCGAGGTTTGTAAACCATGTAAAAGACAAGTGAAACATTTTGTAAGGCCTTAAGGCCGACTTTTGAGTATTTTGTAATAACATTCCTATTATCATGTTAGTGGACATTCATGCTTATTGCTGGGTTCTTGTTTTGCAACTTTTATAAACTGCTTCCGCTAGAATGCTCTGTGTAGGACGTTGAGATTGGTTGGATGGTTTCCATAAGTAACCACCCGGTCTGTCTGTGGTATATGGCGTCGGGCCCCGGCCGGACCTACTGCTATATGCTATGCGACGGATAGGGGGTGTTACAGCTTAGTGATGGTCCTCTCCCATCTGCCAAATAAGGTACAGGTTAGCCTTTTACTGGCATTAATAAAAATGGTCTGGGAGACCAGTGATTCTGCAGCCTTTTGCTGGAGGAAGATTCCTAGAATTCTTTCAAAGCAGACTTCCTTCTTTGAGTTCTTCTTCTTTATCAAATCAAACAGAAGCTGTGCCCAGTTGATTGGCTTCTTGTTGATGATTGCACACATCACCAAAAATTGATGTTTGGTGATATAGTCATGTGCAGTGTGTTTTCCAAGTATTACTTTACCAACCAATTCTGCTAAGAATTTATAGGGAGCAGACAGGTGTTTGTTCAACAGTTTGTGGGGATTGTCTCCAGCATATTTCATGAGGTTCAACATCATATCAGATTCCTCTGTTTCAATTTCGAGGTCCCCTACTCCATTTCTCAAGCCAAAAATCTGAGTTAAGATGGCGGGGGTTAAAGAAACCGAGTTACCCACGATAGTGCCCGTCATGATGTTCTCTTCTATTGATGACAGTGTGTATACCCATTCTCTGATTTCCATACTATGTAGTTTGATCCTTTTCGTCATCAAGGTTTTGAGTTCCCGTTCTTCAAGAAGTTCCACGATATAGAGAAAGATTGGATCGGAATGTTGAAAGGAATCGAAATCCATGTTGAATTCTGTATCAAACTTCATTCCGGTGAGAGTGCTTGCCAGAGTCGTCATTGAAATCACCTGCAAGAGAAACACGGAAAATGGCGATCAAGTGCAAAGGAACAGAAAGCGTAGGATGGAGGTCGAAGAAAACCTAGATATAAGGTTTTCAGAATATGAATCGATAAACTCCGTTCAACGAAAATAAAATTAATTCTTCGAACTGAGGTCGACGAAATAGTTTAAAGTTAAATAATTCGCCGAGCTCATCAAAAGAATTGAAGACGGTTCATCGAACTTAGGTCGACGAATATCTTATGAAGCAAAGTTCATCAACCGCTGGTCGACAAAAATTGTTTTACTCACAGAGAATTCGTCGAGCTCCGTTTGCCGAATATATCTCAAACTTTCCCGGGTTCATCGAACTCCGTTCGACGAACGCTGGAAAATTCGTCGAATGCAGACAGAACTTAAACCAAGTCTTCTCTATTGATCATTCCCAGCTGATTTAGAAAGAAAGCATGATTTTTATCATCCAGAGGTTTGGTGAATATATCAGCTTTTTGTAAATCAGTGTAGATATAGACAAGCTTAATTTTATTTTTGTTTACACACTCCCTAATGAAATGATGTCTTATGTTAATATGTTTTGTCCTACTATGGTGAACTGGATTTTGTGCTATGGCTATAGCACTAGTATTATCACAGAATAGGGTTGAATTTTTTAAGTTGAATCCATAATCTAGAAGCTGATTCTGTATCCAGAGCATCTGTGAACAACAGGTGCCTGCTGCAATATATTCTGCTTCAGCAGTTGATGTTGACACTGATGTTTGCTTTTTATAGAACCATGATACTAATCTCATACCCAGGAACTGACAAGTTCCTGAAGTACTTTTTCTATCTACCCTGCATCCAGCAAAATCAGCATCAGAGTATCCAGTTAACTCAAATTTTGATTCTGCAGGATACCATAGGCCTAGATTAGGACAACTCTTTATATATCTTAAAATCCTTTTTAAGAAAATTAGATGAGATTCTTTAGGGTTCACTTGGAACCTAGTACAAAAGCATGTAGCAAACATAATATCTTGCCTACTTGTTGTGAGGTATAATAGGGACCCAATAATGCCCCTATGAAGTTTCTGATCTTCAGGCTTTCTTGGTATATCAGAGTCCACAATAACATTGGTGGCCATGGGAGTTTTCTTAGCTGAGGCATCATCCATCCAAAACTTCTTTAGAATTTCTTTAGCATATTTTGCTTGAGAGATGAAGACGCCATCAGGAAGCTGTTTCACTTGGAGACCAAGGAAATATGAAAGCTCTCCCATGCTACTCATTTCAAATTTAGAATGCATGAGGTCAGAAAACCTCTTGCACAATTTTGAATCTGTAGAGCCAAATATAATGTCATCTACATAGATTTGTACTAACAAAATTTGGTCCTTATGATGTCTAGTGAAAAGTGTTTTATCTACAGTTACTCTTATAAATTTATGCTCAAATAGGAAACTTGTTAAGGTCTCATACCAAGATCTTGGAGCTTGCTTTAGACCATAAAGAGCCTTATTTAATTTAAAAACATAAGAGAGAGAAGTTGGAGAGACAAAACCTAGAGGTTGTTCTACATAAACCTCTTCTTATAATACTCCATTTAAGAAGACACTTTTCACATCCATTTGAAAGACTTTGAACCTTTTGAATGCTGCATAGGCAGGGAAGATCCTTATAGCTTCCAACCTGCCAACAGGTGCAAAGGTCTGATCATAGTCTATTCCTTCCTCTTGCTTATATCCTTGAGCAACAAGCCTAGCCTTGTTCCTCACAATGACTCTTTGGACATCAAGCTTATTCCTGAAAACCCATTTGGTTCCAATAACTGGGTAGTTTGAGGTCTTGGTACCAAATCCCAAACTCCACATCTCTCAAGTTGGTTTAGTTCCTCTTGCATTGCAAGGATCCAGTGGGGATCTTGCTCAGCATCATGAATGGTTAGAGGTTCAACCTGAGAGAGAAAACATGCATGCATCAAGTCTTGGTTGAGTTGATGCCTTGTCTGTACACCTGCTGATATGTCTCCAATTACTTGAGATCTGGGGTGATCCCTAAGTGTGACAAAATCAGTGGGTGGAGTTGGTTGAACAACATCATTTTGGTTAAATTCCTCTTGTGGTATTATGTTTGTTGTTGGTTGAGTCTCATGTTCTTCAGCTTCATCTTCTTCACTATCTTAAATAGCTTGTCGTGAGGGATGAGTGGGAACCTCTTGGGTGAGGTTTAATCCATCCAATGCCTCACACAAGTGGGATACCTGCAAATTGCTGCTAGTAGAAACTTCTTTCTCCTTGCAATACATGTTAGTTTCATCAAAAGAAACATGAATTGACTCTTCTACTTTTAATGTTGATTTATTAAATACCCTATAAGCCTTGCTTACTTGGGAGTATCCTAGAAAAACTCTCACTTCAGCCTTAGCTTCAAACTTTCTAATATATTTCTTGTTGTTATTATGTATAAAGCATGTACAACCAAAAACTTTAAAATAGTTTATTTTAGGTTTCTTCCCCTTGAGCAATTCATAGGGAGTCTTGTTCTTCAGTTTGTGAATTAAACTCCTATTCAGGATATAGTTTGCAGTGCTTACAGCCTCTGCCCAAAAGGTTAGTGGCATGTATGCATCAGCAAGTAATGTACCTGTAGCTTCAATGAGTGTCCTATTTTTCCTTACAGCTATCCCATTTTGTTGGGGAGTTTTAGGAGCTGAGAAGTAATGCCTGATACCTTCCTTCTCACAAAACTCATGTAGAAGAAGAGACTCAAACTCTGTGTCATGATCACTTTTGAACATTGCAACATGAGTAGAGAACTCAATCTGTATGGTCCTGAGAAAATCTGTAAGAACCTTGAATGTATCTGACTTTGTTCTCAGAAAGAGTACCCAACTGAACCTGGAGAAGTCATCCACTATAACTAAAGTGTAAGATTTCCCTCCTAGGCTTTGTACAACAATGGGTCCAAAAATATCCTATTGTAGCAAGTACAAGATCCTAGGTGAATCAATCTTATTAATTGATTTAAAACTAGTTTTAGTTTGCTTGCCTAATTGACAAGCCCTGCAGAGACCTTCCTTCTTGTAGGGAGCAGAAGGTAGACCTCTAACAAGGTTGTGCTTAGATAACCTAGTAATGTTTTTCAGGTTTACATGTCCTATTCTTTTGTGTCATAAGTCATTCTAATTACTAGTTAGATTCAGTAAATAGATATCAGTTATGACAGAAATAAAGTTTACAAAATAAATGTTCCCTTGTCTACTTCCAGTTAAAACAGTTTGGTTATTTTTATCAATGATAGAGCAAGTAGATGGGTTAAAGTATACCTGATAACCATCATCACATAATTGACTAATGAAGATGAGGTTATGCTTCAGTCCACTTACATATGTCACCTTTCTGAATGTGACAGCTCTTATTCTCACTTCTCCCATTCCTTCTAACTGTCCACATTTTGAGTCACCAAAAATAACTTTTGGCCCCATCTTGGACTTATAGTTGAGTAGGATGTCCTTGCTACCAGTCATATGCTTAGAGCAGCCACTATCTAGGTACCAAGTTTGATTTTCCCTTGGACAATTTCTCACCTGCAATATAAACAGTTAATGATTTTTGACCCAGGTTACCTTGAGCCCTTTGTATGGCTGATAAGAGAAACTAGAAATAACAAAAAATTCTAGCTGAGATTTATATCCTAGGGGGTGGTATCTCCTAGGTGGAATGGTCCAGTCAGCTAGGAGGTTAAATGATTTCCTAGAAGTATTTAAGTTTCTGTTAAAGTTATAGTTTTGGTTAAGTCTTCTTGGGTTCAATGAATTTATATAAGTTCGTCGACTAGAGTTCAACGAATTGGGTTGAGATCGTCGAGCTCTGCCCAGAGAATAAACAAGTTCATTCTCTACGCCCCACGTTCGTCGAGCTCTGCTTGACGAACCATACAAAGTTCGTCGATCGTAGTTGGACGAATAATGATAAATATTGTTGGCGTTCAGAGTTCGTCGATCGGGGTTCGACGAACTGGCCCCTTTTCGTCTATCTGAGGTCGACGAAAATTGCTGAACTTTGTTTTTATTAAATGTTTTCTGTTTTTCAATTTTGTCCTTAGTTTGAATTTGTTCAAGGATTTTATTTACTTTATATACTTGATCAGTATTCTTCTTTCCTTTCTCAGAAATAAAGTTTATGGGTTGTGACAGGTGGTTTTTCTGAATGATAGTTGGCTCACTTGATGATGCACCTAATCCTAACTTACTTCCATTAAATCTAGCATTAGATGTGTTAGTGATTTCTGCTATTTGTTTGCTTCTTCCATTTAGTGATTCTTCTAGCTGTTTTGCCTTATTTAATTCATCTTTCTGAAGGGTGATTTGTTCACTAAACATATCTATTTCATTTTTCAATTTAGTGTTTTCTAATACTAAGCTATCATAGTTAACTTGCCTATCTCTGAGAAGTTTGGTTTCCTTCTCAGAGTTGATTAAATCTAAATATATGGTCTTAAAATCTGATTTAAAAGATTCTGAATTATAATCAAACCAAGAAAATACCTGATCAGCTTCTGATTCAGAAGCTTCCTCATTTTCTGACTTTCCTTCTTCTGATTTGCTTCTTGAGAAATCAATTGCCATGAGGCAAGCCTCTTTTGCTCTTTCTTCTTCTTTATCTTCACAGGAGCTTGAAGATGTTGACTCTTCTTCAGTCTCACTCCAGGACTCAGCCACAAACCCCTTTTCTTTCCTCTTGTGTTTGCTGGAAGAGGGTTTGCTGGTGTACTGTCTCCTGGAATCCATTTCCTTTTCTTTTCTCTTCTCTTTCTTCTAGTTCTCTGGACACTAAGAGAGAAAGTGCCCAGGCTTTCTGCATCCATAACACACCACTTCCTTTATTGGTGTCTTGTCATACTTTGGCCTATCATACTTTCTTGCTGACTTCCTCCTGAAGTCTTTTCTAGCCATCTTGAAAAATCTCTTAGCCAAGAGACTTATAAGTTCTTCATTTGATGTTGAGGATTCTGATTCTTCTGAGGCTCTGATTGCTAAGTTCTGATCTCTTCTGGCTGCAAGAGGTGTTCTTTGTTCAGCAGCCTCCCTTATCTTTATCAACTGCTCATAAGATTTCAGTTTGCCCAATAGAGATTCAGTTGACATCTCATTCAGGCATCTGGCCTCCTTGATGGGCCAAATTCTTGTGTCCCATGATCTTGGGAAGCACATCAGAATTTTGTCATTCACTTCAGTAAGAGGGATGACCTTGACCAGAGTCTTTAGCTCATTAATGATTGAGCTTAATCTATTATACATCTCTGAGAATGTCTCAGCTTCCTATTTCTTGAAATTCTCATATTGAGATATGAGATTTGATCTCATATCCTTCCTTTCATCAGCTGATCCATCAACCATTTGGTTTAAGGAATCCCAAATGGCTTTTGCTGATGTGCACTCAACAACCTTCTGGAAAATGTCATCAGACATTATTTGTGCCAATATGTTCATGGCTTTTGCATCAACCATCTTGGCTTTCCTGTAAGCATCATTGTAGTATGGAGGAGGTACTGCAGTCATATTTGTAGAGCTACTTAGAGGAGCTACAGGTGCTCGAGGTACTCCTGTTAAGATGGAAGCAAAAATATCTTCATCAATGGAATTCATGTATAGCTTGATTCTTGCCTTCCAGATTCCAAACTTTTGCAAGTTGCAAACTGAAGGTCTGGTGCTTGCATAATCTTTATTCTGTGTCATGGCTGTGTTTCTACTTTAAAAATTAAAATGTGAATGAAGGTGATGTGTAGATCTAACAAAGGATCTTTTGTTCAAGGGTTAACTTGTCCAACCAAAGGAACCTCGCTCTGATACCAATTGAAAGTGAGGGTTAGGTCTACAATACTCTAGTGGGGTGGGGGGTGAATAGAGTATATTTAAAATTTGTTAGGTCCCTATAGTAGTGCTGTTACAGCTTTTGCTGTAAACTGAAAGGGTGCAGCAATTATAAAACAAAAATAAAAAACAATAAACTTAATCACAGCCACACAGTAAGAACAAAAAAAAATCTAGGCAACCAGACGACACAAGAAATTTATAGTGGTTCCCCAAATCTGGGTAGTCCACTCTTCTACCACCCTTGGTAGGAATCCACTCAGGTTTTTGATCAGGTGCCTGACACCAATGGGTTTTGATCAGGTCCCCAAAAACCAACTCAAGTCTTTTGGTTTGGAGACTTGCAACCAGGAATCACTTTTGAAGGGAGATGACAACCCTTTATACAGGAGGGGTTGAGAGAGTGATTTTTGTCTTCTCTTTCTCAATAAACTGAGAAGACTTGTGGATTCAATGATGTTAGCAGATGCTCCCCCTGAAATGGAGAATGGTTCAGGTTTGCAAGAAGCTTTGCTGTAGGGTGATAGGCTTTCACAGTGATGATGTCTCCAGCAAGCTTTTAGGCTGATATTGATTAGTTGTCTCTTGAAAGCTTGGAGCCGATGAAGAACTCTGATGATGATTATCTGAATGATACTGCAGAGTTCTTCTTTTTCTCTAGAAAGCCTTTTCTGTCGTTCTATTCACTGTATTCTTTCTTACTGAGTATGTTCTGGTTCTTCCTCTCATTTATGATCTTCTTTTCTTCTATCTCTTTTCAAAAATTTGAATACTCTATAATTAATGATGACGGCCTGAGAATAATCGGCATTAATGTATTTCCCCAACTGTCTTGTGGAAAATCAGCATGTAATATTCCTGAGAAAGACTGTAATTAATGCTCCCCCTAACGGATACATTCAGAGAATGTTTGAGCATTAATCTGTCAGGAATTATTGCATTTGAGTGGGGATTGAATGCCAGAAATGGCTAAGTCTGAAATCGTCAAACAATTGGTAGAATTCGTCGAACTGAATTACCAATTCGTCGAGCTGAGATATTGAATTCGTTGACCAGACAACTTCCTACTCGTCGAGATGAGTTCCTAGATCGTCGAGCTGATAACAGAGCTGCATGCTTCAGAGCCTTTGCCTTTTCTGTCTGAAGTTCATCGAGCTGAGTTTGTAACTTCGTCGACTGGAGTTCAGCAACAATTCTGGACTTAGTCAGGAATTTTGTGTTGACTGATATTCTATGTGTCGACATGAATCTTCTGGTGTCGATACAGGTGGATGTCAACTGATTAGTCATGGTGTCGACACAAGTCTTCTGGTGTCGACATAAGGTTTCTGGTGTCGACATAAGTTGGTGTTGACACATGCCCTAAGTATCGACACAAATCTTCTGGTTCCAGAATTCGTCGAGTAGAGTACTGAGTTCATCGACCTGAGAAGTTGACTTCGTTGACCTGAGAAGTTGTGAACTTGAGATCCAAGTTCGTCGAGCTCAGAACCTTGTTCGTCGACCAAAATCTGAAATTGGACTTAGAATAATCTGAAGTTATCCTGACTTTAGTTTGTTGAAGTATCTCATCTTTCGTCGATCAGAGAATGAAGATCATCGAGCTCAGCTCAGAGAAATATCTAATGTTCGTCGAGCTGAGAACGTCTTTCGTCGACCTGAGTTCGACAAACGTTGAACTCATTTTTACTTAGTTTTGAAATCTTCTAAATTTGAGGCTCTGATAGTCTTGTTGATAGCTGGTCCATCTGATGTTGACTCTAAGGACTTGGCCTAGACTCTAGGACACAGCTTTGACCCTGGCTATACATGTTGTGTCATATCCTAAGTTAGTGAATCTAGCCCAAATCAACTAGGGATCCAACAGATTTTAACATCATTTTGGGCATTGCGTGGTTGGATTGGCACTTTGCGAGAATCGATTGCGTGGAGAAGCAGATCTATTTTAGACATGGAGACTCCGACGCAATCTTCCAAGGTATTGGCTTCGCGCCTCATATGGTGTTATCTTCCGTTCAGGTTGTAAAAGTTCATATGAAGGTGGACGAGGTATTCATGATCTGGTTCGAGTTGAAGGAGGAAGCATTGGAATTAAAGGATGTACGGGTAGTGCGGGATTTTCCCGAGGTATTTCCTGAGAAGCTACCAGGATTACCTCCACATAGAGAGGTTGACTTCCAGATTAATCTAGTGCCGGGTGCCAAGCCTGTATCCAAGGCCCCGTGTCGAATGGCCGCGAAGGAACTCGCGGAGTTTAGAGTTCAATTGCAAGAATTGGTGGAGTCAGGGTTCGTTCGCCCCAGTTCATCACCCTGGGGAGCCCCTGTACTGTTCGTGAAAAAGAAGGATGGAACCCTGCGTTTGTGCATAGATTATCGGGAACTCAATTGGTTGACGGCGCGGAACACTTATCCGCTTCCTCGGATCGACGAGTTGTTCGATCAACTAGTGGGAGCACATTGGTTTTCTAAACTGGATCTGCGCTCTGGATACTATCAGTTGAGGATACGAGAGGGGGACATCCAGAAAGCAGCCTTCAGTTCAAGATATGGTTTGTATGAGTTCACGGTACTGCTGTTTGGGCTCACAAATGCCCCTTCGGCCTTCATGAGTCTGATGAACAAGGTGTTTGAGCCATATTTGAACATCTTCGTCATTGTTTTCATCGACGACATCTTGTTCTACTCAAAGGCGGAGGAGGAGCATGTCGAGCACCTTACCTTGGTGTTGAAGAAATTGAAGGAGCACGCCTTGTACGCCAAGTTTAGCAAGTGTGAATTCTGGCTTAAGGAGGTTGCTTTCTTGGGGCATGTGGTCAGTGGAGCAAGATTAGCGGTGGATCCACCAAAGGTGCGAGCCATGAAGGAGTGGTCGCCCTTGAAGTTGGAGGCTGATATACGAAGCTTTCTTGGACTTGCTGGGTACTACCGCAAGTTCGTGAAAGGATTCTCCAAGATTGCTCTTCCTCTTACTTCATTGACGAAGAAAGGTGTGCTATTTGAGTGGACACCCCAATGTGAAGCGGCATTCCAGGAGCTGAAGGATAGACTTACCTCCGCTACCATCCTTGCACTTCCGTCTGGGAAGGAAGGATTTCAAGTTTACACCGACGCATCGTATCAAGGGATGGGAGCGGTGCTGATGCAGCACGGGCACGTGATCGCCTATGCTTCAAGACAGTTAAAGAAACATGAAATTAATTACCCGGTCTATGATTTGGAGTTGGGAGCAGTGGTGTTCGCTTTGAAGGTATGGAGGCATTATCTATATGGCGTCCACTGCGAGAACTTTTCCGATCACAAAAACTTGAAGTATGTCCACACTCAGAAGGAGTTGAACCTGAGACAATGGAGGTGGTTGGAATTTCTATGCGACTACGAGTTCACCATGAATTACCACCTCGGGAAAGCGAACTTGGTAGCCGATGCATTAAGTAGAAAAGTGTCAGGCTCTAGCCCAGAGTCTCGGTTGATGAGTATGGAGTTGGCTCGGATGATTGAGGAGATGGATATTACTTTGGTATTCAAGGCTCCTTCGGCGGAGTATGCGGAGTATTTGGCAAGCATGAGCATAGTTTGTGATATCCGGGACCGGATTCAGGTGGAGCAAGGAATGGACGCGGCCTTGGCCCCGACAATCAAGGCAATTGAAGATGGGACCACCGATGAGTACACACTAAAAGACGGCTTCGTTTATTTTCATGGCCGACTATATATTCCCAAGGGAGGCAAAATCCGGGAGGATATCTTGAGAGAGACACATTTCTCTCAATATTTTGTACACCCGAGTATGGCCAAGATGTACGTCGGCTTATGGAAGACCAGGTGCTGGCCGGGAATGAAGAAGGATGTTCGTTATTATGTTACATATTGCGAAGCTTGTCAAAGGGTGAAGGCCGAATGTAAGAGTCCCGGTGGTTTGTTGCAGTCGCTCCCCATCCCCGAGTGGAAGTTTGAGGATATCTCCATGGACATCATCCATGGGCTACCTCGCTCCCGCTCCGGGAACGATTCAGTGTGGGTTATTGTTGATCGACTGACAAAGGTGGCCCGGTTCATTCCAATGAAGAAGGAATCACACGTGGACGTTTTGGTACGCCTCTTTGTGGAGCAGTTCGTATGGTATCATGGCGTGCCAAAGACAATTATTTCGGATTGGGTTGGTCGGTTTACTTCCAAGGAGTGGAAGGTGGTGCAGGCGTATTTGGGCTCGCGCCTAACCTTTAGTACTGCATTCCACCCTCAGATGGACGGGCAGTCTGAGCGGACCATCAGAACACTGGAGGATTTATTGAGGTTATGTGTGCTGGACAGAGGAGAGCCGTGGGAAAGACTCTTACCCCTAGTGGAATTCTCCTACAATAATAGCCATCAGGCGAGCATCGGTATGGCGCCCCATGAAGCCCTTTACGGAAGAAGGTGCAGGACTTCCTCATCTTGGGTGCAGGATGAAGACCCGAAGGCATTGGGAATTGAATATATTGATGATACTGATACGGCGGTCAGACTGATACTGGATCGCATGTTGGAGGCTCAAAGTCGGCAGGCGAAGTACTATAACGCAAAGCACCGGATGGTGGAGTTCCAAGTGGGTGATAAGGTGTTCCTGAAAATCCGACCGATGCATGGAGTATCACGTGTGCGTTGTGTGAAAAAGCTCATCCCAAGGTATGTTGGGCCCTATACTATATTGGAAAGGATTGGCCCGTTGGCCTATCGGTTGGAGTTGCCGCCAGATCTAGAGAACCTCCACCAAGTGTTCCATGTGTCGTCGCTTCGGAAGGCGTTGTTGCGGCCCGATCAATATACCCCCACTACTGATGGTGTTGTGGCATCCGATAGGTCTGTGCGACTAGAACCTGTGCGGATCGTAGATAACGAGACGAGAATATTGCGCCGCAAAAGTGTTCCCTTGGTGAAAGTGCTATGGTCTAATCATGGGAAGGAGGAATATACATGGGAGCCAATGGATTTGATGCAGCAACGCTACCCGGAGTTGTTTGCTCAAGGTAATTTTATTTAAAAGCATATGTTGATTTTCCTGTTATGCTTTTCCCCCCTAGCCCAAGCCTGATTTTGGGGTCGAAATCTTTTATTTTGTTTATAGGATTTGTAACGTCCCGATTCGCACTAGGCCCCTTGTGCGCGATTTTGAGTCAGGAGAGCAGACTTGGGTCCAGGGAAGTGCTGGAAATTGGGCTGCACTTGGGAATGTAGGAGAAACCAGCCCTCGAGTTGTCCAGAACAGGACACGGGTAGTGAATTCTCGACCTAGTGAGTTTCACGCCCATATCACGGGCGTGACCGGTCCAACACGGGCGTGGCCATACCCGTGACTATCCAGTCAGTTGTCGAGTACTCGAGTAGTTGTCCAGTACTCGAGTAGTTGAACATGGGACGCACCCCCTGTCACAGGCATGACCATGGGCATGACCGGGGCGTGTTCTCTGGTCGAAGATTGTGGTTGAGTTCGACGAATCCTCGAGTAGTTGATAGGGGTCACGCTCGGTGTCACGGGCGTGACCATGGGCGTGACCGGGGCGTGTTCTCCGGTCGACGATTGTGGTTGAGTTCGACGAATCCTCGAGTAGGTTATAGGGGTCACGCCTGGTGTCACGGGCGTGACCATGGGCATGACCGGGGCGTCTTCTCTGGTCGACGATTGTGGTTGAGTTCGACAAATCCTTGAGTAGTTGATAGGGGTCACGCCCGGTGTCACGGGCGTGACTATGGGCGTGACCGAGGCGTGTTCTACGGTCGATGATTGTGGTTGAGTTCGACTAATCCTCGAGTAGTTGATAGGGGTCACGCCCGGTATCACGTGCGTGATCATGGGCGTGACCGGGGCGTGTTCTCTGGTCGATGATTTTAGTTGAGTTCGACGAATTCTCGGTAGTTGATAGGGGTCACGCCCCATGTCACGGCTGTGACCTTTGGCGTGACCGATGGCGCTTGACTTTAAAAGGGCTTAGAAAACCCGAGCAGTTTCACTTCTCTTTCCAGCCCTATTGTCTGAGAGAACTTCTGTAGGAGGAGAACTGCAGGAGCAAGTTCTAGGGAGGGAAAATCCGCCATCGCCGTGAAGGAGAAGATGTCGCCACGAAGAACTACTCAATCCATGGCCGGAAATGGTGGAACCGCTAGAATCGAAGTGAGTTTCCTACCCTCTCTCTTGGTGCTAGATCTGTATATTTATAGGCGAGATGTCGACTCGGTAGAGTCTTGACATGTGAGAAGATGCTTTCTCTAGGGTGAGGCCAATTCATGGCTTGTTCTCTTGGTTAGTGGTGTCTTCAAACTCTCTGATCTTCTATGTGGAGATGGGGGATGGTTTTGTGAAGAGCAAATGCCTCATGAGGACGAATAATGGTGGAGGAATTTCTGGAGGTGATCCGAGATGATCGACTTGAGGAGGAAGATGAACTGATGTCGTTCATTCCGCCTCAAGATGCGTGTTGAATCTGTATTCTGCGCGCAACAATCTTCTAAACCATTTTCATGAGGTATATGTCCAGATCTAGGCTTTCGACTAAACATAAAGGTTGAAGCACTTGAAACTACCTTTCCAACGAGTGGCTGCACGACTTCAGGCGACGTATGTAGCCACGGGAACGTCTGAATGAAAATGGTATTCGATAAATCCTATATGCAGAAATTGTGTTCTGTACGCAACGGATCTCAAGGATGATTTCTAATAGGATACATTCAAATCTGGGTTGAGGTCTGAATACGAACGTTGTAGCCCATGGAAAGAACTTTCAATCAATGGGTTACACGTCTTCACCGGATTCCTGTAACTTCGGGAATCTCCGGTTGAATTTGCTATCCAGATTTACTCTGCACCTAAATTCTGGGTTTATATAATTTGGATTTGGATTCGGTGAAATTAATATTGCAAGTTACTTGGCTTGAATGAACTCTTTTATGATTAGTCATTTTAGTTGCATGATTGTTGAAGTTTATTAATCAGATTTCATATAATCAAATTGTGAAGCAAGCTTACTTAAACGAAATGACTTGTTAGAAACTTGGTAGATTATTATTTATGCGCAACATGCTTATAATATGTTGTTATCATTTGGAAAGATTGATAGATCTTTATATGCGCATCATGTTTATAATAAGTTGTTATCATTTGGAAAGATTGATAGATCTTTATATGCACATCATGTTTACAATAAGTTGATATCATTTGGAAAGTCACGTAAAAGAATAAACTATGGCTATGAGTGTGTTTGATTAATGGAATGAGTTTAGTAGTCCAATACTTAGAGTGTAGTCTCCCTACGGGTAGTATTGTGGAAGGATGTAAGTGCGGCGATGGCCGTCACATGTTGGGTTAATGTTGAAAGGAGGTATAGATGGATGGTTGGGCTATGTCCTCGTGCTTACTTCCGAGGCCCCTGCCTTGCTATGTCGATGTGGCATTTGCATGTGGTGTGAGTCGACAAGCGGTGTCGTAATCCTGAGTTAAGGATAGTGTGACAGGTCTACGGGCTCGCCAGTCGTCACACCGACGGGAGTTGACAGTTAGACTTTGGGAGTTTGGGCTGCGTCCTCGGTGTTCACGTCCCGAGGCCCCTTCCGTGCCAAGTGAACGGTTGGGCTGTGTACTCGTGCTTACTTCCGTGGCCCCTTCTGGGTCACACAAGGCCAGTTCGGGCTGTGTTCTTGGTGCACATCTACCCAAGACCCCGCTGGGCCATAATACGCATGGGCTCCGCTATTGTGTTCTTAGCGTTGAGGCATAAAGAGGCCTAGTTGAAGCAGTGTGGAGGCCTGCCTAGTAGTAGAAGTGCCCGTTCTACTGTCACCGCCTGGCCACGATGGCTGATGCCTGAGAGGTTAGCTACCTGCTCGAAAAGTGGGAACTACAGTTTGTGCCGACATAACAATTGCATGTGTGTGATCATGGGTGAGTCATTGCATAGCATATATAGCATTTCATAACATTGCACAACAAGATTCTCATCGTATAAGTTTGTATGGGCACTCTTATACGATGAGTTACCTTTATGTAACCCGATCCTTAACTTATAAGCTTGTATGGGCATTCTTATAAGTTAAGTTACTTTCTTGCTGTTACTTATACTTGTTAGTTTGCTATAGCTCTTAAATATCTGCTAGATTATGATACTGTCACTCTTACACTATTGCCACCTGCTTGTACTTCTTTACTTGCATATATATTACTCTTGTTCCTTCTCTCCGCCTGGTGCCGAGGAGTCGTCGGGGGAGCGGCTGTGAAGCCACTTAGTCGTTTCGACTAACAGTTGCTACGTATTCCTTTTTAGGAGGTCACACTACAGGTAGAGCAGCTGCAGACTATGCAGCAGGACAGCCAGGCCAGGACGACAGGGCCTGAAGTGACAGTGTCGTCGATACCGTTGGTCATAGATGTGAGTGTTGAGAGGTTTTCATGTAGCCCATTTTTGGGCAATTTCTATAGTTGTACTCTGATATGTATAAGCATGTTTTAGCTTCTCTCTTTTGTGGTACTGATGTAGGTGTTCTTCTTGCTTCTTCTTCAAATTACTGACAGACTGAGAAAGCTGATGAAGATCTGCTTCAGAATATCTTTTGATGAAAGCAGGAATAATCTTTTCTGTCTGTGTATTTATATGTCTGTCTATGAGAAAAGTGAAAATCTCTTTTTATATTTTCCTGGGGAAATTGGTCTTTCGAATTTAGAATTCCTTCTTCATTCAATGCTGACGACCTTGAGAATAAGCAGTGTTGAATAA
Organism: Platanthera guangdongensis; assembly: GCA_039583875.1. Classification (NCBI taxonomy): domain Eukaryota; kingdom Viridiplantae; phylum Streptophyta; class Magnoliopsida; order Asparagales; family Orchidaceae; genus Platanthera; species Platanthera guangdongensis. The sequence continues at coordinate 204,933,064 of CM077158.1, read as the reverse complement.
TTTCCCCAACTATCATGTGGAAAAATGGCAGACAATAATCCTGGAGAATATCCCAATCAATGCTCCTCTAACGGTTATATTCAGAGAATGTTAGAGCATTGATTACCCAGGAATCATTGCAGTAATAATGGGGACGGGGCTGAAAATGACTTAGTCTGGAATCGTCGAACAGTTGACAGAAATCGTCGAACTGAGTTCACAGTTCGTCGAGATGAGTTGCTGTGTTCGTCGATCAGATAACTTCTGTTCGTCGAGCTGAGTTCCAAGATCGTCGACCTGATAACTTCTGTTCGTCGAGCTGAGTTTCTGAAGTTGTCAAATATTCTGTGTGCCGACACAATTACTCCTAGTGTCGACACAACCTTTCCAAAGTGTCGACTGAAGATCTGGGTGTCGACACGAGTTCTAGTTGGTGTCGACATAAACTCTTATTGTCAACACAAACTCTTATTATTGACACAAGTCTTCTGGTTCTAAGTTATTGAAGTAGATAATCCAGAATTTGTCGGGTAGAGAACTGAGTTCGTCGACCTGAGACTAGAGAACATAGTCTTGACAGAATGTTGTAGTAGTCCAAAGATTTGTCGACCAAAGAATAGAGTTCGTCGAGATGAGAACTAAGTTCGTCGACCAAAGTCTGATACTAAGGACTTAGAATATCTTGATGTTTTTTGAACTTGAAGTGTTGTTGTAGTGTCCAAGTTTTCGTCGACCTGAGTACCAAGTTCGTCGAGCTCAGCTCAGAGAATTTACTCTGAGATCGTCGAGCTGAGCATGACAATCGTCGACCTGAGTTCGACGAACGTCGAACTCACTTTACAGAGTCTTGAATTCTTTTAAGTCTCGAGTCTCTGGCAGTCTTGTTGATAGCTGGTCCATGTGATGTTGACTCTAATGACTCTGCCTAGACTCTAGGACACAACTATGACCCTGGTTATACATTATGGGTCACAAGATCCTAAGTTAGTGAACCTAGCCCAAATCAAACTAGGGATCCAACACAAGAAGCAGTTCCCTGTAAAGGGAACATCATGTCAGGCCACTGGCGTGGGCTGTGGTGTTGGAGCCAGTCTGTTGCCCTGCTATGGGGCTGGGGGTACTGGGTGTGTTTGTGGGCACCTCTAAGACTGTCTGTGGTGCCTCTGACTGCGCCCTCTATCCTGTCGGTGGCGAGCAGCTCCCCTGTCTCGTCTCAGGCCACTAGGGACATCGACCTGTCCTCTGTGCTGCTGGGCAACCTTCAGCTAGTCCAACTCAAGTGCCGCTGCGTGAGTGGCTATGGTGTGGAAGGTATACTGAGAGATCGTAATCAGAGCCTGCCTCAGGTCATCACGTAGGCCTCGGTAGAATTGGGAGGTTCTATCCCTCTCAAAGGCTGCCAAATTCTTGGCAAAATATGCCATGTGTATGAACTCCCTCTCGTACTCAGGCAAAGTCTGATCTCACTGTCGGATGTGCAGGAACCTTTCCTGTAGAACAGCTCTGTCTGTGTTTGTAATAAAGAACTCTAGCAGGGCCTCTGAGAACTCTCCCCATAATCTATCGCTCATTGGTCATCCTCTAAAGGTCGAGCGGCTAGTAGCTCTCCACAAATCTCTAGCATATCCTTCTAATAAGGTCACTACCAATGAGATTGTATCTACTGTTGCGCACATCATGCCTACCAGCAGCTAATCCACACGCTCCACCCACTCCTCTGCCTGGATGGCAGTCTCCATGGGTCTAAAAGTTGGAGGCCTGAATCCTCGGAAGGTTGTCAGCAAATCGGTAGGCGCCATCATCTCTCGTGGTGGCTGTGCCAAGGCTGTCCGGAAGGTGGCTAGGATGGCCGTCAGTGTCTGCCCCAAGTCGGTCTCAGCAAACTTTACAGTCGCGGGGGCGACCGGGTCTGGAGGTGTGGTTGCGAGAACATATCCTCTAGAAGAGGTTCCCCCATTATTGTACTCCGGTATCTGGATAAGTAATAGGAAAAGTGTCAATACTTTGCAAAAGTAGGGTAAATTTGCAAGAACTACTAACGAAGCTGAAATAACGGTGTACGGGCATACTAACATACAGTCTAGAATCCCTAAGCTTCTACACTAGGGTCCACCAGGCTTCCGCTCTGTGGTTCATCCCGAACAAAAGAACGAAGCGAGATACCGAGGGATCCTGAGACTGCTCCACAAGAATTAATCGTGATGGCTCTGATCCATTTGTAAGACCCTTCCCCCAACTTTCACCCAGGTCGGGTTGGAGGGAATCTTACTGCCCAAGACGTCCACCCAGTACTCTTTATGGGCAATATCCCACCTTATCTAAGAACTTGGTGGCCGCCTTGCTTGGCTGGAATCATCATATTCACAACACATCAGAGATTTGCAGAAGCATTAACAGGAAACCAATATATAATATATATCATCATATATATATTTACACGAGTATAAGGTCTTAGCCTATATATATATAATATCGGAGGCTGTACAAGTACTATATATAACTCCTCACTCTATCTCCCTAATCAGCTCATCGGTACTCCCGTTGTAACACCCCTGTTGGGTACATTGGTTTAAATGTACCTGATTTGAAGAAGCCTCACCCTACTCAATGATATACATCAAAATGTATTTGATGTGTTTTGAGTTTAGTTGTGCAGGTTAAGTATTTGCAGGGAAAGAAGAAAAGATTCTAAGTCCATGTGTCGACACCCAGAGAGAAAGTGTCGACACTTAAGAAGACTTGTGTCGACACCCAGACAAGCAGTGTCGACACTTGGAATAATTGTGTCGACACCAGAGATGCAGAGTCGACACCAGACAGAAAGTGTCGACACAAGGAGCTGTATCGACACTCAATGAAGAAAAGTTCAGAGAAGCAGTGTCGATACATAGCAGTTGTGTCGACACCTAGAGGAACTGTGTCTACATCAGAAAGTGTCAACACTTGGAAGCTGTGTCGACACTCAGCAAATTTCAGCATAGTCTAAGTATAAGTGTCTACATCATGAGGAATGTGTCGACACACAACAGAAGACTCAACACTTGAAGAAAGTGTCGACATAAGGAAGAATGTGTCGACACTCAGCAGAAGACTCAACATATGAAGAATGTGTCGACATAAGGAGTTGTGTCGACACTTAGCAAAGTTCAACAAATTTCTAAGTACAAGTGTCGACACAACAGGAGATGTGTCGACACTCAGATAAAGACTCAACACAAGAAGAATGTGTCGACACTAAGGAGCTGTGTCGACACTCAGCAAGTATCAACACTGAAGGCATGTGTCGACACCAAGGAGAAGTGTCGACATTGAACACGTTCAACACATGGAGATGTGTCGACACAAAGGAGTTGTGTCGACACTTACAAGAATTCAACAAAGTACTGAAGAACAAGGACTTGTGTCGACACACATTATCAGTGTCGAGAAGTGAATTCTACAACACAAGGAGTTGTGTCGACACCTTGAAGGCTAGTGTCGACACTTAGTCAACTTGTGTCGACACTTGGTCTATAAGTGTCGACACTTAAAGACAGACTGTCTCGACACTTTCAGACAGACACAGTTATTTCAAGAACTGACTGGATGACTTAACAGCTGCCATTCCATCCGGTCTACTGCACCTGTCAGAGTTGTCAGAAATCAGTTAGGAACCGAACCAGCCGGTCACCATGAAGAAGGCCTATATATAGGCTTATACTATCAACAGATAAAGATGATTTTCAACACAGATTGAACACAGATTAACACAAACCAGTTGAAGTGATCTGAAGATCTAAGTAGTTGGAGAGAGAGCTCCATCCAAGAAGACAGCCGTTGGAACCAAGCTGTGAAGAAGGGTTCAGACCTAATTCTGAATCTTAAGTTGCTGTGATCGAAGATCAGCTGCAGAGAATCAATCCTATTGAGTTCTACATTCAAGAAGCTTTGAAGAAAAGCCAAGTGTGATTGTTCTCAGCAGAGTTCTTCCAAGAACTCTTCAAGAACCTATAAACTCATCTCTCAATTTCTGAGTTGTAGGTATACATTTTGTATTCTATATTTTCTTGTATGATCCTTAGGGATCTGAGTTGTAAGCCTGTAATTATAAAGACTGAGTGTAGGGCCTGAGTGCCTGAGTGTAGGAGATCTAATTCTCTGAGTATAGGCCTGTTGTGGCTGAGTGTAGGCCTATTGTGGCTGAGTATAGGCTTTGTGAAGAAGCTGAGTTGTAGGGACTTGGGCCTGAGCTGTAGGAACCTGGTTGAGGTTCTGAGTGTAAGATCTGAGGATCTGAGATAGTGGAAGAGTTTGGCTGAATCTAGTATACTACTAGATAGGCGAAGGGGGAAAGTGGATGTACCCAAACCTTGGGGAACCACTATAAATTTGTGTGTTCACTGTGTGCTTGATTGATTGCTGTGATTGCTGATTTACTGCTGTGAATAATTAGTTATAAAACTGTGATATAATCTGCAATCTGCCTAAAAAGCCTTAAAAAGATTAAGTCACTTATTCACCCCCCCCCCTCTAGGTGATTAGGGACAATTTCTTTCAAGTGGTATCAGAGGGAGGTTACTCAAAAAGGGACATAACTGTCTGAGTAGATTCTGTTGGCAGATTAAGTGAAATCAAGAAAATCAAGAAACATGGGTTCAACAGAGAATCATAAGGAACTTGGATCCATGAAGCTACCCATTTGCAGAAAAGAAATTTTTGGCATCTGGAAGGAAAGTGTGAGACTATTTATGGAAGCCTCAGACCCTAGAATATATATCACAGTTAAAGAAGGGCCATATGTGCCTATGAAGGTTTCAGTCCTGGATGCAAATCAGAGAACACCTAAGGACTTCTCTGAAATGACAAAAGATGAGATAATTCTAGCCACAATGGATAAGAGGGCTCAGAATATCATTGTGAGGGCCATAGATGATGCTACCTTTCAGAATTTAATATACTGTAAGACATCTAAGGAGATGTGGGATACCTTGATAGTGTATATGGAGGGTTCTGAAGAAGTGAGGCAAGATAGAAAGTCTTTGCTAAACCAAGAATATGAAAGTTTCAGGCAAGGTAGGACTGATAGCATAACAGAATGCTATAAGAAATTCTATAGGATTGTGAATGAGCTAATATCCCATGGAAGAGATTTCAGTAATTATGAGCTGAATGATAAGTTCTTAAGGTCCCTAACAAAGGATTGGGACACCAAGATCTATGCCATTAGGGAAATGGCCAAGCTAGAAGATATTCCCCCTCCAACTTTATTTGGAAAACTGCTGTCCTATGAAATGCAGTTGATGGTAAGGAAGGAGGAGGAGAAGACTACAAGAAGTGAGCTTAAAGAAAGGACAGTGGCATTCAAAACTGAAGCCACCAAGAAATACAGAAGTAAGTCTCCATCTCCACCACCAAAAGTTGCAGAGACTGAGTCAGATGAAACAGCAAGTAGAAATTCTGAGAGCAGTGAAAGTGATGAAGACTTTGCAGCTTTCACAAGACACTTTCAGAAGTTCTTAAAGAAGAAACAGTGGAGTACAAATCCATCTACTTCACAGGGTAAAGATGACTATTATCAGAACAAAAAGTCATCAAAGAAAGACAGGAGAAAGCCCAAGTCTAGCAAAGCAACTCTATCAAAGATTGTATGCTATTACTGTAACAGACAAGGACATGTTATTTCAGACTGTCCAGAGAAAAGAAAAGAGTCTAATGATAAGAAGAAGACTCAATTCAAGGGGAAGAAGGAAAGGTCCTTTGTTGCCAAGAAGGACAAAAGCCTGTCAGACATATCTTCATCAGAAACTGAGTCAGAAGTTGAAGCATACATAGGACTGTTTGCTGAGGAAGAGGAAGAAGAGTTCATCCAGATAATGAACTCTATATATGAGCAAGAGGACACTCAGTGCCAAGGACTGATGGCCTTAACTGAAGGTGACAAAATCCAGGAGCAGCCTGGACCCAGTAAGGTACAAAATTGTTCTTTAAGTTCAATTTCTAGTACTAGTTCAGATTCAGTTACATCAGCATCAAGTGATGCCAGTGGATCTGAATCTGAAGGGGATGTTCATCAATTGATTGATGAATATAGAGTTCTGTTGCAAGCATATATGAAAAGCAAATCCTTGGCCAAGAGTCAGGCTAAGGAGATTGCAAGTATCAAAATGGCTGCAACTGATTTTGATAAAGTGTTGGATCAAAAGTTGAATGAAATAGCCAGACTGAAGAACATAACTGTTATTCAGATGGGGACTATAACATTCAAGAATGATCAAATCAAGAGTCTGAAGATTAGTCTTCAGAAGGAGAGAGACATTGTTGTTAGGTTTTCTAAACCTAAGTCTGTTCTACCCTTAATTGATGAATTTGTTCATCATAAAGGTAAAACTGGATTAGGGTTTACTAAACCTGCTAGGACTGTTCAGTACAAGTCTAAGGGCAAAGCCCCAGCTCTCAACAAGCCAGCTGTAGATAAAACAGCTAGGGATGTACCTAAGCAAAGGTACAATAGGTTTGTGTGTTGGTGCTGTGGCAAGGTAGGCCACTATGCCATAGACTGTTGGCACAATTCTAGTGCCAAAGTGAGTAGCAAACTGCCTGTTGGAAGATCTGCAAGTAGCTTTGTTAAGAAGCAAACTAACGATCACCAAGGACCCAAGAATTCTTTGGGTTCTAAGATCAACTAATCTGTTTTGCAGGTGAGTCCAAGTGGCCATGCCCCAATATGGTACTTGGATAGTGGATGTTCCAGACACATGACTGGAACTAGGGGATTGCTAAAGGACTTCACACCAATCAAGGATGGTCCTAAAGTCACCTTTGGTGGTTCTGAAAAAGGAATCATCAAGGGTTTTGGTAACATTTCTAGCACCCATATAATAATTACTCAAGTAGCTTATGTTAAAGGTTTGAAACATAACCTTATTAGTATAAGTCAATTGAGTGATTTAGGATATGACATCTCATTTGTCAAAGATGGTTGTCATATCAGGAGGTCAAATGATCAAGAGATCATTTTGACAGGTTACAGAAAAAGAAATGTCTATTGCCTAGACATTATGTGTGAGAACAATGGTTCTCCAGTGTGTCTTGTAGCTGATGAGAAAGTCTCTAATTGTGTCAAATAGCACAAGAGGCTAGCCCATCTCAACTACAAGACAATTGGCCAACTCTATAGCAAAGAGTTAGTGAGGAATGGTCCTCAAGTTAAGTGTATTAAAGTTGGAATATGTTCAGCCTGTCAAAAGGGCAAGCAGACTAGATCCAGCTTTAATAGCATTGAAAACAAAGATGCTGTAAGGTGTTTATACCTCTTGCATATGGATTTCTTTGGTCCTATGCCAGTTCACAACCTAGGTAGGAAGGTCTATACCTTTGTGGTTGTAGATGACTACTCAAGGTTTTCCTGGGTGTTCTTCATTAGACAGAAATCTGAAACACCTAGTATCTTCTATAGATTTGTCAAACAAATTCAGAATGAACTAGACAGTACTGTGGTCAAAATAAGAAGTGACCATGGTACTGAATTCCAGTCTGATAGTATGACAAAACTATGTGAAGAATTTGGGATATTTCAGGAGTTTTCTTCACCAAGAACACCTCAGCAAAATGGCATTGCTGAGAGGAAAAATAGAACCTTGATTGAGGCTGGTAGAACCCTTTTAAGTGATACATCTCTCCCAGAATATTTCTGGGCTGAGGCAGTGAATACTGCATGCCATGTAATTAATAGGGCTACCATTACTAAAAGTTGAAAGTTCACCTAGTGTCAACTATCTTCACCTATAGGGGGGGGGGGGAATAGGTGACGTGCAGCGTTTTTGCGGAATTTAAGATTGTACCTGCACAATAAAAATAAACAGCACAGTACACAGAATACACAAGCTATTTATAGTGGTTCCCCGATTTGGGTACATCCACTTTCCCCCTTCGACCTATCTCCCAACAAGGGACGACTCGGTCTCTTCACCAACAGGATTGAAATCCAATCCTTGCACTATCGGAAGGAACCCTTCCACACGTAGGAGTCAACACTCCCACAACACGGGTTGCACCCAACCCTTACAACACGGAACAAACGTTACTTTACAACAAAAGTAAAACTAGAATGTACAAGAGATACAAACTACGTTTGGAGACTAAGGTGTCCCTCTTCGTTGACGACGTGTTCTTGAAGTCCACAAAGAGTCCACAACCCTAGATCTCTCTTGGAGAGGATCTCCCCGGAACCAGCGGCGGCAAGATGGGCGGCGACAAGGTTCACGGGATCGGCGGCGACGACGATGTGCGGCTGCTGTACTTTGGAGATCCAAACTTCGTAACGAAGCCAGCTAGGTCTACCAAAAATAACACGTGCAGCGTTTTTGCGGAATTTAAGATTGATCAACAAGCATCATCGTAACACGCCTTACAACACGGAACAAACGTTCCTTTACAACAAAAGTAAAACTAGAATGTACAAGAGATACAAACTACGTTTGGAGACTAAGGTGTCCCTCTTCGTTGACGACGTATTCTTGAAGTCCACAAAGAGTCCACAACCCTAGATCTCTCTTAGAGAGGAACTCCCCGGAACCAGCGGCGGCAAGATGGGCGGCGGCAAGGTTCACGGGATCGGCGGCGACGACGATGTGCGGCTGCTGTACTTTGGAGATCCAAACTTCGTAACGAAGCCAGCTAGGTCTACCAACGGTCACACGAGGATCGGTCGTCTCGATCGATTCGGACGGGGAAGTTTTTCCCGATCAACAAATCGAGAGACAAGGGATATCTGGATAGACGCGTGAGACTCTAAGCTTGGCTAAGCTTCTGTCACCAGAGGATCAGGAAGAATCGCGATCAACAGCGGCGACCAACTAGCGCAAGCGGCGACGGCGGCGGCGGAGCAGAACTCGCGATTTTAGGTTAAGATCGGCTCGGCTTCTTTCTGTGTATCTACTGTTTGAAAGTACTCCTGTATTTATACTGTGGACAACTTCAAGATGACCGTTGTGGGTCCCACAAGAAGAAACCCGAAATCTGGTTCAACACAGTCCCAACGGCAGAATCCGGTCCAGCAGCTTCCAGAGAAATTGCTAAGTCAAAATCGGCGAGAATCGAAGGTGATTCTCGACGAATCGGCGAGAATCAGTTAGTGATTCTCGACGATTCGTCGAGAATCACTAGTGATTCTCGCCGAATCACTTGTTGATTCTCAACGAATATTACTTGGCCATGATCTGCTCGCCGATGGGTTCGGCGAGAATCACTAGTGATTCTCGCCGAATCTTACTTGGCACCGTTTTGAGGTAGCCGGATAGAGTCGGCGAGAATCACTAATTATTCTCGACGATTCGGCGAGAATCACTTGGTGATTCTCGCCGAATCGGCGAGAATCACTTGGTGATTCTCGCCGAATCGGCGAGAATCACTTGGTGATTCTCGTCGAATTAGACGTAGACGAATTTTCGTCTTTCCACCAAAGAGCTGCTCCTTGACCCATCCTTGCTCCTTGTCTGCTCTTGCATAAACACGGACCCTGTACTTGAAAGTAAGTGCACTCCAATAGAGAGAGTACACGTAGGCCAACACACTGATCTGCTCAACGAGGGATTACGTCGTGCAGACCCGTGTATATTGACCTACTGCACCCTGACATTTGTGTGCACTTAGCGTGGAATGACTGCAAGCACAACTTGAAATATTTTGTCAAATACATTGTCTATTTTCCTTAGCTTGTCCAGGGGCTTCTTCAAATCAGGTACGTTGTGGATATAATACCCAACAAAAGTCACAACAAGACCCCTATGAGATTGTGAAAGGCAGAAAACCAAACCTATCCTATTTCAGGATCTTTGGTTGTAAGTGCTTTATACTTAACAATGGTAAGTCTTACTTGACTAAGTTTGCTGCCAAGTCGCAAGAGGGGATTTTTGTTGGGTACAACAACAATAGTAAGGCTTATAGAGTCTACAACTTGTCTACTCAAGTTGTAGAAGAGTCTGTACATGTAGTATTTGATGAAGCTAGACTTATTAACCATGAGTTGTCTAGAAGTATTTGCAGCTCCTCAGGTATAACTAAGAAGATGAACAAGCTCACTATTGAAGAAGGACCTACTGCAAGTCAGCATGTTGATGATAGTGGCTGTTGTCCAGGGGGAGTACTACATGTACCTAATGCAGAAGAAGATCAAGGAGTGCAGCAAGTAGAAGAAGTTGAAGGAGTTCAACCTGAAGCCAGGATACCTCCATCTAATAAACATCTAAGAGATCATCCAGCAGATCAAATCATTGGTGATCCAAGACAAGGAGTATAAACAAGGAGTAGAAATCTGAATGCAATACTCTATTCCAGTTTTCTATCCCAAATAGAGCCAAAGAAGTTTGAAGAAGCCATCCTAGACCCTCATTGGGTTGAGGCAATGCAAGAAGAGCTAAATCAGTTCAAGAGATGCAAAGTCTGGGAGCTTGTTCCCAAACCAAAAGACCACAACATAATTGGAACCAAGTGGATCTTTAGGAACAAGATGGATGAACATGGAGTGATTATAAAGAACAAAGCTAGACTGGTTGCCAAGGGATATAGGCAGGAAGAAGGTATTGACTTTGATCAATCCTTTGCTCCAGTAGTCAGACTGGAAGCCATAAGGATGTTACTGGACTATGCAACCTATCAAGGTTTTAAAGTATACCAAATGGATGTTAAGTCAGCCTTTTTGAATGGTAATCTGAAAGAAGAGGTCTATGTGGAACAACCATCAGCTTTTGTTGATTCAACTCAACCTAATTATGTCTATAGACTTAGGAAGGCATTGTATGGGTTAAAACAAGCCCCTAGGGCTTAGTATGAAACCCTGTCTAGTTTCCTCATTGAGAATAAATTCTTAAGGGGGAAATAGACAAGACTCTATTCCTTAGGGAATCCAAAGGCAAGATCATACTAGTCCAAATATATGTAGATGACATAATATTTGGGTCTACTGAAAATGGTCTTTGCAGAAATTTTGCAAAACTAATACAAGGACAATTTGAGATGAGCAGTATGGGGGAACTTAAGTTCTTCTTGGCTCTACAAGTTAGACAGACTGAGAATGGTTTATCCATATGCCAGTCTAAGTTCACCCTAGAACTAATAAGGAAGTATGGTATGGATTCATCCAGTACCATGAAGACTCATATGGGGTCAAGTATGTCTCTTAGCAAAGATGATGCAGGGAAACCTGTAGATGAGACTTTGTATAGAGGGATAGTTGGCTCCCTATTGTATTTGACTGCAAGTAGACCAGATATCATGTATGCTACATGTGTCTGTGCTAGGTACCAAGCATGCCCTAAAGAGTCTCGTTTGACAGCAGTCAAAAGGATACTGAGATATCTTAAGGGCACTCCTTATCTAGGCCTTTGGTACCCTAGGAATGGAGACTTTGAACTAACAGGTTATTCAGATGCAGATTTTGCAGGCTGCAAAGAAGACAGAAAAAGTACAACTAGAACCTGTCAATTCCTAGGTGGAAGACTGATATCTTGGAGTAGCAAGAAGCAAACAAGTGTGGCTATCTCCACAGCAGAATCAGAATATGTGGCTACAGAAAGTTGCTGTGCTCAACTTCTATAGATACAACATCAGCTTGAGGATTATGGTATTCAAGTAAGTAGAACACCACTGTTTTGTGATTCTACAAGTGCTATATCAATTGCAAATAATCCTGTTTCCCATAGTAGAACTAAACACATTGAAATAAAGTATAATTTTCTAAGGGAACATGTAGAAAAAGAAGATATTTCACTTGAATATGTTAATACAGATAATCAACTAGCTGATATGTATACTAAGCCCCTAGAAGAAACCAAATTCAATAGGTTTAAAATTGAATTAGGTATGATAAACTTAGAATAAGTTTACAGAAATGGCTAAGTAAAATAGTGTCGACACACAGAGTTGTCTTTGTCGAGATAGAAAATTGGTGTCGACATTTCAGAGAAAAGGTGTCGACACATCTAGGAAGTTAGTGTCGTCACTTCAGAAAATTAGTGTCGACACATACAGGGTCAGTGTCGACACAACCAAGGTGGTGTCGACACTTAGAATTTATGCAGAGTTAGACAAGTTAAGTCTCGACTAAGTGTCGAGCTAAGTGGTGTCGACACATAAACAAGTGTCGACACATATATTCTGTCAATTATATTGTGTCGACACATAGGTGTCGAGACATTGTAAGTTTGTGTTGACACTTTTCAGCAGTGTCGACACAATTTAAGTCAGTTAACCCGCCCTTTCATCTTCAAACCTAGAAAGGTATAAATAGGATTTCTCCATTGTTTGTCGACACGCTCACAAAGTTTCGAGACCAAACTTGTGTGTCGACACCTCTATTCTCTCCATTCAAATTCTTCAAACCCTAATGGCGCCAAAGCTCGAGGAGAACGTAAATGAAGGCTATGAACTGGTGCGGCATGCGTTTGATGATGCAGACCTGGAGATCAAGAATGTGGTAACCCTAGTCGCAAACTCAGGGTTAGATTTTCTTGTTTCAGAGCCAACGAAGATATGGAAGAAAGAAGTATTAGAATTTCTGAATGGAGCAACCCTAGACTACTCTGGATTCAAGATCAAGTCAAGGGTTCATGGAGAAAAGGTGAAGGTCTCACCAAAAAGTTTGAGAAAGGTATTAAACCTCCCAAGGACAAAGGAAGAAGATGAAGTTACTGCTTCTAAGACCAGAGAAGCTTTAACTTGGTGTGGACTGGATTCCAAATTAAAAATTAGATCAGTATTCAATAGAAAGGCGATGAACAGCCAGGGAAAATTTCTCTCAGAAATTGTTGGTAAGGTGATCTTGAGTAAGCCTGGAGGGCATGACAAGGTATCAGCCCATATGTTCAATCTTATGATAAGGATTTTCTTCACCCTGTAAACGGATTGGTCTGTTGTTGTCTTTGATAAGATTAAAGAGAGTATGAAGAAGCCCAATTTGGGTAGGATATTAAGTCTTACTTGGCTGGTAGTATACCAGAAGTAATGAGTCAAGCTGCTGGATCTAAAATCAATCATATGAGGAAGATGGACATGAGACTCTTCTCAAGATGGGATAGGGTCTTGACCAAGGAATTGCCTACTCCTGAGAAAATAACTCCGCAAAAGAGGAAGAAGAAGACAGCCCCAGTGGCTCAAGATTCATCTAGCAGCTCAGAGGGGCATGTTGTCTTCACTCCTGATGAAGAAGACACTGGAGATGATGGGAAGTCTCCAGCTCAACCAGATGATGCAGAGAGGCAGGGGGAGCTACCTCAAGCTAGCCCCATACACCAAGATTCTGCCCAGGGGGAGCTTCTAATAGTGGAAGAACCAACTCCACTAGAAAGTGAACAAACTACCCATATCATTCTTGAGGTACTCACTGAAATCAATAACTTAGTTTTCCCTATAGAGGATAATGTTTTGTCTGATTCCTTAAATAATGTTAATCAGCAAACTCAGATTGATAGCCAACACCCAGATGTTGTCATGGAGGACACATCTGTTGCAGCTCAAGAAGTATCTGATCAAGTTGTTGATGAGCCACGAGAATCTCCATCACTACCTCAACAAGAATTTACTATGGAAGATCTCTTCCTTAATCTGGATCAAGAAGACCTTGAGAAGGAAAGTGCTGCTGCTGAGGGAGAGAATGCCCAAGTTGAGGTGGAGCCAGTGGTAATACTAGAAGAAACTACAAGGCAAGAGCCTGAGAAGCCCAAGGATGATGAGGAGCTACCTAGGGAGAGGGTAGAAATTGTAAGTACATCAGCATCTGAAGATGAGGAGGCAGACAGAGCTAAGAAAAGGAAATTCCAAGTCTTCAAGAAGAGGAGCCAGACTTATAACAAAGCTCTACAAACTATAGTACCTCAGCCTACATTGCAGCCAGCATCATCTGTAGATTTCAGCTCCATGATGGTTGCTATGCAAATCAAGCTTGATGAGCAAAGGAAAGCCTTAGAAACATATATGGATGAGGGGCATAAGTCTCTACAGTTTGATCTAGCCCAAGACATAAAGTTTATTAGATTTGAAATGAATCTAAATAAGAAAGAAATGACTGACTGCTTTCACAAGGGAGGGAATGCAGTAGTATACTTGGCTACACATCAAGAAAAGTTAAAAGTTCAACTGGATGATCTTGCACTGAAGCAAAGATATGTTCTAGAGAATCAGATCAGGATGAATGATAATTTGACAGAATCCCACAATGCAATTATCACTGAGATGAAGAATATAGCTGCTGGACACACTACATCTACTGCTACTGCTAAGGAAGAATTTGATAAAGCTTTACAAGAGGGCATCACTGATGTTACTTCTGCTATAGAAAACTCTCAGAAGCTGATCCTTGAAAAACTTCAAAGGTTGAAACCTTTTTACAAGGATGGAGTCAATTATCTCAATGCCCAAATCAGATTTCAGAAGGATGATTTAAGAGATCACATAGAAAGAGAAGTCATAAAGGGGGAGAGGGTGTTAGTCAAAGCAGGCTCTGACCATACAAAATGGATTTCTAATTCCATCAGAGCCACTCTTGGTTATCCTCCTTTATGTGATGATGACAATGTAACAGAATCTGGGATTAATCCTGCCTATCTTGGAGGTGAGCAAGCTGAAGTAGCTCAGGTGATCTATCCTCCACCAGATTTTGATATGATTCATGCAGATATACAATCTATGTATAGCCCTCCTGAGGGAATTGATAAGGTCATTCTAGTGAAGGTGGTTCAGCCAGTACCAGAAGCTATCCTAAAAGAACAAGAAGCTTTGCTGCTCAAGGAACAAGAGACTATGTTGTCTAAGAAGAGGTTCAGAGAGCAAGCTGAACAAAGACCAGATTTTGAACAGTGGAGCCCCACTTCAAGGAACATTATCTTAACTGCATGGAAGGCTGCCAAAGATAATATTCAAGACAGAAACAAATGGTATTCTGAACTAGAATGGAGAAAGCATGAGAATAGGCAAAGATGGGAAAGCTACCTCCTACTGCCCAGGAGCCTAGCAAGTACTTTCCCAAGCCATATCATTACTTTGAGAGGCAAAAGATTAAAGCTGAGGAACTAAAGAAGAAGGAGCTGAAAGGGAAAAAGCCTGCTGATACTGAAGTTGCTGAAGCCCCTGTACAAGCCAAGATCCAGTCTGGAAAGTGCATAGTGATCAAGGATGCTGAGCAGAAATAGAATAGATTTATCTTTAGTTTACAATTGTAATCTTTTGATTTTAAACACTTTGTAAACTTTTATAAAATGAATATGACAAGTTGTTAGAACAATGTGCTGTATGTTAAACCTATTTTATAATTGTTCTGAGATGATATCTATGTATACATGTTTGTTTAATACATGTTTATGTTTTCCCTGATTGTATAATCCTGTTTACATCATACTGTGATTTTGTTATGTATGGTGTATATCATTGACTAAGGGTTATGACTTCTCCAAATAGGGGGAGATTGTTGGGTACATTGGTTTAAATGTACCTGATTTGACGAAGGCTCACCCTACTCAATGATATACATCAAAATGATTTGATGTTTTTGAGTTTAGTTGTGCAGGTTAAGTATTTGTAGGGAAAGTAGAAAAGATTCTAAGTCCATGTGTCGACACCCAGAGAGAAAGTGTTGACACTTAAGAAGACTTGTGTCGACACCCAGACAAGCAGTGTCGACACTTGGAGTAATTGTGTCGACACCAGAGATGCATAGTCGACACCAGACAGAAAGTGTCGACACAAGGAGCTGTGTCGACACTCAATGAAGAAAAGTTCAGAGAAGCAGTGTCGACACTTAGCAGTTGTGTCGACACCTAGAGGAACTGTGTCTACATCAGAAAGTGTCGACACTTGGAAGCTGTGTCGACACTCAGCAAATTTCAGCAGAGTCTAAGTATAAGTGTTGACATCACGAGGAATGTGTCAACACACAACAGAAGACTCAACACTTGAAGAAAGTGTCGACACAAAGAAGAATGTGTCGACACTCAACAGAAGACTCAACATATGAAGAATGTGTCGACACAAGGAGCTATGTCGACACTTAGCAAAGTTCAACAAATTTCTAAGTACAAGTGTCGACACAACAGGAGATGTGTCGACACTCAGCTAAAGACTCAACACAAGAAAAATGTGTCGACACTAAGGAGCTGTGTCGACACTCAGCAAGTATCAACACTGAAGACATGTGTCGACACCAAGGAGAAGTGTTGACACTGAATAAGTTCAACACATGGAGATGTGATGACACAAAGGAGTTGTGTCGACACTTACAAGAATTCAACAAAGTACTGAAAAACAAGGACTTGTGTCGACACACATTATCAGTGTCGACACATGATGAAGAAGCTGTGTCGAGAAGTGAATTCTACAACACAAGGAGTTGTGTCGACACCTTGAAGGCTAGTGTCGACACTTAGTCAACTTGTGTCGACACTTGGTCTATAAGTGTCGACACTTAAAGACAGACTGTCTCGACACTTTCAGACAGACATAGTTATTTCAAGAACTGACTGGATGACTTGACAGTTGCCATTCCAGCCGGTCTACTGCACCTGTCAGAGTTGTCAGAAATCAGTTAGGAACCGGACCAGCCGGTCACCATGAAGAAGGCCTATATATAGGCTTATACTATCAACAGATAAAGATGATTTTCAACACAGATTGAAGACAGATTAACACAAACCTGTTGAAGTGATCTGAAGATCTAAGTAGTTGGAGAGAGAGAGAGCTCCATCCAAGAAGATAGCCGTTGGAACCAAGCTGTGAAGAAGGGTTCAGACCTAGTTCTGAATCTTAAGTTGCAGTGATCGAAGATCAGCTGCAGAGAATCAATCCTATTGAGTTTTACATTCAAGAAGCTTTGAAGAAAAGCCAAGTGTGATTGTTCTCAGCAGAGTTCTTCCAAGAACTCTTCAAGAACCTATAAACTCATCTCTCAATTTCTGAGTTGTAGGTATACATTTTGTATTCTATATTTTCTTGTAGGATCCCTAGGGATCTGAGTTGTAAGCCTGTAATTATAAAGGCTGAGTGTAGGGCCTGAGTGCCTGAGTGTAGGAGATCTAATTCTCTGAGTGTAGGCCTGTTGTGGCTGAGTGTAGGCCTGTTGTGGCTGAGTGTAGGCTTTGTGAAGAAGCTGAGTTGTAGGGCCTTGGGCCTGAGCTGTAGGAACCTGGTTGAGGTTCTGAGTGTAAGATCTGAGGATCTGAGATAGTGGAGGAGTTTGGCTGAATTTAGTACACTACTAGATAGGCGAAGGGGGAAAGTGGATGTACCCAAACCTTGGGGAACCACTATAAATTTGTGTGTTCACTATGTGCTTGATTGATTGCTGTGATTGCTGATTTACTGCTGTGAATAATTAGTTATAAAACTGTGATATAATCTGCAATCTGCCTAAAAAGTCTTAAAAATATTAAGTCACCTATTCACCCCCCCCCCCCCCTCTAGGTGATTAGGGACAATTTCTTTCAACCCCCATTAGTCACATGGTATATAACAGAAGGTCCAGCTGGAACCCGACGCCATATACCACAGACAGTCGGAAGGGTTACATAAGACTATACAAACTATCCAGTTAAGACTACTCGTCCTACACAGAGCATTCTAGCGGAAGCTTTTAAAGTTGAAAGAACCCAAAACTTAAATCCAATAAACATGAATGTCCACAACCACACTACTGGAATGAAACCCAAAATACACTAAAAGGGTACACGACCTTATTGCCTTACAAATGTTCACTTAACAAAATAGTGTCTTACATACTTCGGCTCGCAGGCCGACCACACATGACAAAAATAAAAACAACTATTCTATTTAGCCTTCAAGGGCCAGCACAGCAACCTGGGCTCCAGCCCGCTATTTGGTACTCGGCTCCGCAGCACCTGCAAGCACAATTCCACCGCACAGTGGCAAACAAAGCAACGGTCAGCCAAAAGCGGACCAAATTATAACGACCCCGCCCCTTACTCGGGACGGCGGTGCTCTTTCCCTGCATTTTATTAGCCCAGCTAAACAATAAAGTGCAACTATATATATTTTGCAACAGGTATAGGCTCACACGGCCAAATGCCCCGTGCACTCAGTGTATATTAACGGTGAATCCTGACACTTCAGCGTATTCACCACAACCCCCAGGATGGCAACAACATGACCATTTTAGCCTTTCTGACCCTAACTAGTCTAAGGCTCCCGACTATGCCAACGACTAGTCCCCTTTTCGGGTCTCTCGCACCGAACCATATAGCCCAGGTCCAATTCCACTTGCCCGTTGCTCAACCGCATAGTTTACATTAAGACGTACGCACGAGCCAAGCTTCTCTCGGATCCCAACATTTCCAAATAATCACATAACCCAGTTATGTTCAAGGTCGGTTCCTTGACCGCCAAGTTAGCAGAACAACGATTCCGCTCAGTTTTTCGGGTGCGCCTTGGAGCTAACCTCCAAGGATCCATGCTGCAATCTACCACGTAGAAACCCGAAAACCTAAAACACGGAGTCTTCTCCGGCAAAACATATCAAATTAAACATCACCGATCTAGACAATACACGTCCGGGTAGGCTTCACACACAATGCATATGCCCGTACTTATGATTCCGGACTCTACATGCAACACAAGGGGGACTATTCACATCAACCCCAAGAAACACCACGCACTCACCGCACACTCGCGGGAGCGGGATTCCCTATGCAGAAAGAAAGAGCTTCACATGCTCAAGTAGAGAATCGTTACCCTTGTAGTCCACTTTGGTGCCATGGAAAAACTACACGGATGGAAATCTTCGCAACGAACTTTCCTCCACAGATCCGCTCTCAGATTTTGAAACAGTGCTCCAATGCTCCGCTGGTGGCCGGAATCCCTTCCTTCTTCCTCCTCTTTCCAACTCCTTGAGAGAGAGAATGGTTGGAGAGAAATGAAGGATTAACTCCCCTATCCCCCTCCTTAATAGAGCAGGAAACCATCTGGGCCGTTGGATCTTAATTAAAGAAAATGAACGGCTCAGATCCGTTCAAAAATCTCCAGACCTGGGCCGAACACAGCTTGGCATGCGGCTGTGTCCCAGGCCGTGTGCCTCGCTCCAGGCACGATCGTCGAATGGAGGAAAGACAAACGGGCAAAGACACGCCCGTGTCTCACCTGACATGCCCGTGTCGGGTTCCTCGACACGCCCGTGTTCGGGGGCGTGTCACGCATAATCGCCACGACAACGGAGACGACCCAAAAGAACACGGGTAGGGACATGTCTAGGCACACGACCGTGTCAAATGACACGCCCGTGTCACTTAGTCGTGTTTCTAGCCGTGTCCTTCTCGGGATGAAAACGACCAAAAACACTAGCCAGACACGGCCTTGGACACACCCGTGTCCTAGGCCGTGTACCCCTATACAGGCACAAAAAATCCCCTTTTTCGCGACCGACTCAAATACAATTTTTGGGGCGTTACACCCGTCACCAAACTCTGAAGACGTCGGGGGTGCTTCTGCTCGAATAGTTCTATCTGCTGGCACAATCTCTTGCAACTGTGGGTCACTACGGTGATCCATTTCTTGTGAATGGTTATTTAAATAACCGATAGTCACAGAGCTAAGTTGAAACAAATCTCCTCCCCAGATCCATATCTTGCGGACGAGCATACACCCACCCAGCAAAAGTAGATAGCCGAAGCAAGGGAGAGTTAGTACAACATTTCATATATATAGGCTAGAAGCAATTATAAGAAGCACAACCTAGTATAACCGGAAAAGCAGCAGTAAAGCTCCACTAGCATAACAACACATTAGGTATTCTCAACCTGTATTCTATCGCAGGCATCCACAGCCGCGCACACAACCCTATCTTAACATAGTATGGACCGCTTCTTTTCAAGCAGGGTAGCGAGCCCCGTGGTCCTCACCGATGTGGCCGTTGGTGACAGTGGCTAGTCCTGCCACTTCTGGGGGTGGTCGTACCGCACAGCCCAAGCCTTTACGTACACCCCGTGTACTCTTGGATGTCAGCAACATCCGGCGATTCAATATTTTGGCCGACCAATGGAGGAAAACCAATGGGGACAACATAACGGTCGGTCACTCGTGGTATCCATCTCCCTGTCGCCCTGAGTCGTCGACCTTCCCATACCGGTACAAACGGTCTGCGAAGGGGACTGACCCGCCACAATTTACCGCAAACAGTTCACAAGCAATCAATCAAATAATCATGTTAATATGCACCGGGTCTGTGGGGCCTGCCCTACTATATGTTAACCTTTAGGCAGCGACACTCAACTCAACTTTCGACAAGGAGCTTGTGAACGCTTTACATGAGGCTACACTCGGAGGAACACCTCAACTCCGGTTATCCCCAATTAAGGCTTGACCTTAAAAGGTAACTGCTCGTTAGAGAAGGACCCGTGTTTATATTAGTGAAATGCAGGAATGAAGTGCAGTAAATACAGCTGCCAACACAAAGCTGCATAATTTAATCACTATAATGAAACGTGACCATTACGAAACTGGAGTGGTACTGAAACAAAAGTACTTAATTGAACTGAACTTGACCAGTACGAGACTGGAGTAGTACTGAACTGAAGGTACTTAACTGAAATGAACTTAACCAGTACTAGACTGGAGTAGTAATGAATTGAAAGTACGGAACTGAATTGAACTTGACCAGTACGAGACTGGAGTAGTACTGAATTGAAGGTACTGAATTGAAATGAACTTAACCAGTACTAGACTGGAGTAGTACTGAATTGAAAGTACTGAACTGAATTGAACTTGACCAGTACGAGACTGGAGTATTACTGAATTGAAGGTACTGAATTAAAATGAACTTGATCAGTACTAGACTGGAGTAGTACTAAATTGAAAGTACTGAACTGAAATGAACTTAACCAGTACAAGACTGGAGTAGTACTGAATTGAAGGTACTGAATTGAAATGAACTTGACAAGTACTAGACTGGAGTAGTACCGAATTGAAAGTACTAAATTGAATCGAACTTGACCAGTACGAGACTGGAGTAGTACTGAACTGAAATGAATAAAGGAGCTGGACCAGTGCAAGACTGGAATAATCACAAAGAAAATGGTTAGTAGTCTAATCACTCCATCAGGAGGCTTCAGTTCCATCTCCGTTCTCAGGAGGCACATTCAGTTCCATCTAAGTTTTTTTTAAAAGCTTCATTGTCACTGCCATTATTAAGATCCGATAGTAATTGGGTTGCGGCTTATTAATTCACGCCTTAATTATATCGGGGATTATTAGAAGTTACTTCCTTATTATCCATCAAGAAAGATTCATAATGCACTATTCATACTCTCACTTTCCAAGCATGCCCAAATCACTCGAGAGTTGAGGCGCTCGACGGTTTCATGAAATCTCGGAGCACACGGAGCTTGGTTACTTGCCACGACCACTCTCGTCGATAAGAAAATTTGAATTTATAATTTAAATTAGAAAAGATAGTCGCGCGCTCCAATTTTCATTTTCGGAGAAAACTGAGCGTAATAAATACCGAGCGTGATCCTAGGCTTCTATAATTTGGGAAAAATATAAAATCTTGTCACCGTGATCCCAAATTTTTGCCACAAATTCTAAGAGGGATTAAAGTGAGCATAGAAAAATTTCATGATTTTGCAAAGAGTTTTGGACATTTAATTTGGCCAAATAAATTTTATTTGGTCTTTTAAAAATACCAAATCAATTCAAAAAATTCAAAAAAAAAAATTCGAGGAAGCCCTCAACAAGGGGAACATTTATCAAGTTCAATACTTTTTCCCTAGGAGCATATTTTAGTCTCTGAAAAATCAAAACCATTACTAATTATAATATTATACTATTTATAAATATTATAATAATATATTAATATAATTTATGTGATATATTATTTTTTATAATTCATCATCCCCCTCCCCCGCTGTACGAAACCAGCCGCCCTTACAGGCCTTCCCCGCCGCCAGCCAGCTAGCGGCCGACCTTGACTGCCCCCGGCCGACTGCCCGGGGGTGGACGCTCCCTCCGGCGGTGGTCCGGCGGCCTGCCGCCACCGGCCATCGCCGAAGCGTTTTTTTTGAAATAGGAGGGATGGGGTTATGGGGGCGGTGCTCCGGCCGCCGGAGCTCGCATTTAAAAAGTCCAAAAGATAGGGAGGAGGGAGAGGGAAGGTTTCCACCTATGGAGGAGGAGCTTGGGAGGGTCTTGCCTTTTCCGGTGACCTGAGCTCCGGCAGATCTTGGGGAGGGGTGGGGGAGTTGCTTTTTGGGCTTGTAGGGAGATTATTAGGGGGAGGGGGCCTTTATATAGGCTGGAAGGGAGGGGATCTCCTCCCCTTACCCAATGTGGGATTAATCCGTCCTTAGTGAGGGATTAGTCTCCACCCTCCAGTTGTCCAGGGACAGCTGGAGGCTCAAGGAAATTCCTTATGTGGGGAAATGAGGTTGGGCCCCTTATGGGCTTGGGCTTTCATAAATGGGAGAGGGAAAATGTGAGGGGAGTGCGGGAAACATTTGTGCGCCACCACTTGGGCCCACTCCCTTCCAACTCAATAATTGGTGGCCCCTATTGGTAAGGGGGAAATGAGCCATTTAACCATGGAGAGGGGGGGTGACCTCCTCCTTAGGTAAAATTTCCAAATATGGGAAAAAGGAGGGTTTTGTAACGAACCTAGCCGATACAACGTGACAGTGTCACAGCTCCGCTCTAGGCGACGCTACCGGGTTGCAGCCCAAGCACCCCAACCCCTCTCCCCCCACATACGGGTTGTTGGTGGCCACAACCTCCCTTTTGATGAGCGAACCCATAGTTAAGCTTGGTCGTATGGGGACTTCTCAAGAGGTCACCCATCCCAGTACTACTCTCGCCCAAGAACGCTTAATTATGGAGTTCTTTCAACTCTCATCACCAATTGATCTGCAGCTCAATTGGTGATGAGAGTTGAAAGAACTCCATAGTTAAGTATGATCGGGCTGGAGTAGTACTGGGATGGGTGACCTCCTGGGAAGTCCCCGTAGTGCAGGCTTGACTATCGAGTTTACCTCATCAAAAGGAGACTATGGCCACCAACAACCCGCCTGTGGAGGGAGAGGGGTTGGGGTGCTTGGGCTGCAGCCTAGTAGCATCGCCTAGAGCGGAGCCGTGACGTTGTCACGTTGGATCGGCTAGGGGCGTTACAATAAAAAGTGCACTTTTTATTGTAACGCCCCCTGGGCCGTCCGTGGGTCGCAGCCCACTAGGCCTCCGTTAGACCGTTACCGGGTTGCAGCCTAAGCACCCCAACCCCTCTCCCTCCACAGGCGGGTTGTTGGTGGCCGTAGCCTCCCTTTGATGAGGTAAACTCGATAGCCAAGCCCGCACTACGGGGACTTCCCAGGAGGTCACCCATCCCAGGACTTCTCCAGCCCGAGCACGCTTAACTATGGAGTTCTTTCAACTCTCATCACCAATTGAGCTGCATAGTTAAGCGCGCTTGGGCGAGAGTAGTACTGGGATGGGTGACCTCCTGGGAAGTCCCCGTACGGCTCAGCTTAACTGTTGAGTTCCGTCATCAAAGGGAGGCTTTGGCTACCAACAACCCGCCTGTGGAGGGAGAGGGGT
The DNA here is from genome assembly GCA_039583875.1 of Platanthera guangdongensis. Classification (NCBI taxonomy): domain Eukaryota; kingdom Viridiplantae; phylum Streptophyta; class Magnoliopsida; order Asparagales; family Orchidaceae; genus Platanthera; species Platanthera guangdongensis. The sequence continues at coordinate 204,909,535 of CM077158.1, read as the reverse complement.
TGGGGTGCTTGGGCTGCAGCCCGGTAGAGTCGCCTAGAGCGGAGTCGTGACGTTGTCACGTTGTATCGGCTAGGGGTGTTACAGGTTTGACCTAAGTCAACCCTGGTGGGTCAACTCATTGGGGGTGAAAGTCAAAATAGGTCCAAGTCATCGGGGTTGGGTAAAAGTTAGGGTGTTTGAAAGAAATAGTGCCTAACCACCTAGAGGGGGGTGAATATGTGTATTTTTTATTTTGCTTGAAAGGCAGACAATCTGTTCTAAAATTTAAACAACAATTGCAAATTCTACAGCTATCAGCACATCAATCACAAAAATAAACATTCACAGAGTGCACACAGATTTTATAGTATCCTATTCACAGAGTCTACCCGAAAAAACCCTAAGTATCCTATTTATACCAAAGGTATAAAAAAACCTAGGAAAATCGCTATCCGCAGACCACCCAGAAATAGGGTTCAGAATCGGCAAGTATCAATCGGCGAGAGTCGGTCAGGATCGGCGAGAATCAGGATTGGAGAGAATCACAATCGGCGAGAATCACCCGGATCGGCGAGAATCAGAGAACTATTCTCGATGATTCACGCCGAACGTGGGTCGACAATTCACGCCGATCGTGGGTCGACGATACACGCCGATCGGCGAGAATCAGAGAACTATTCTCGACGATTCTCGTCGATCGGCGAGAATCAGAGAACCATTCTCAACGATTCTCGTCGACCCTCGTCCGACTATTCTTACCAGTCCTTTCAAGGCAACATTTGCCCAACCCGATGATTCCTTAAGGCAACACTTTGCCCAAAACCCTATTCAGGTCGGTGATTGGTAACCTTTACCAACACAGTCAATCATCTAATTTCTCCACATCTCTTATGTGCGACCCTGCAGGCTCATATCGCGTTGGCAGTGAGATTACATGTTTGATCACTTCCAGATCACAATGGTAACTCCAACAGACTCCCACTTGATCTCGAAAGTATCAAAGCAAAACCCTCACAAACAATGAGCGGCATCTAGCAATGCATCATTGCTCCTCAAGCAATAAGAGTCCATAACTCATAAGCCTTTATGAACAATGTATCAGCGTTGTCTTTGTCCCTTTGTCCCTTACATACGGAAAGAACTAGAGGCATGGACCGTGTCACCCTCGTAATAGCTCAATCCAAGTTTTCTTGATCCAGGACGGACTTCCAGAGAATGGTGAGTCCAATATCACATATTGACTCAACCAAGCATGGCCATGTATTTCTCAGTCCAGTTCCATCAAGGGGCCCATGGATGCAACTCCTGTCATACAGGAGGACAAATTCCATATCTGCTCACACACAAACACCCAAATGATTCGTAACATGCCCAACAACTACCCTTATCATCAACCTTTCTTAAGGAGGACTTTAGATAGCATCAAAGCACGCTCTTCCTCACTTGATGAATGCTGTGACTTCAGGTCAAAGGACCACAACACCATTGTCAATTGAGACCTACTCGTGACACGATTGGATGACAATCCACAGAGTAGCCTCAGGTTGGGTCTGTCCAGTACAACTTGTTCACCAACAAGTACCCACGTGATGACTTGATATCACAATATCATGACCTGTGAGAACCGGTCATCAGTCAACACACGTGCTAGTATTCATGTACCATCATCACCCTTAGCTTCTATGATGATACTCGACCAGGGACCTTTAAGAATGAAGCTTCAAATAAATCATAGGCTCTCACATTCAAGTCACGTACTTGATGTCCCATGGAAGCGAACATTCTAAGGGTATCTATTATGTTAATATTTAACTATCATATAGAAAAAGACATAATAAAAGAACTTGCCATTAATTGTAAGAGAAAACAAGGTACAATGTTCATCATATGAACAAACAGCCAACAAAATACAAGATTACATGCAACCCACAAGATTCTCGCTAGAGTTGATCATTTAGGTATCGTATACCCATCGATCTAGTATGACCATCATGCTTTCTCTACGCGAGAGGCTTTGTCAGTGGATCCGCAATGTTTTCCTCAGTCGGCACTCTGCAAATGTTCACATCTCCTCGTTCGACAATCTCACGAATAAGATGGAACCGCCGAAGTATGTGCTTGGAGCACTGATGAGATCTAGGTTCCTTAGATTGTGCAATTGAACCATTGTTATCACAGTAGAGAACTACGGGACCAACAATGCTAGGAACTACATCAAGCTCGCCGATGAATTTCCTAATCCATACAGCCTCCTTCGCTGCATTAGCTGCTGCGATATACTCGGCCTCTGTTGTAGAATCAGCAACTGTCTCTTGCTTGGAACTCTTCCAGCTCACAGCTCCTCCATTCAGGCAAAACACAAAACCTGAATGAGACTTGGAGTCGTCTCTATCAGTTTGGAAGCTAGCATCCGTGTAACCACTTACAACGAGCTCTTCCTCTCCACCATACACCAAGAACACATCCTTAGTCCTTCTCAAGTACTTCAGGACATTCTTGACTGCAATCCAGTGACACTCACCGGGATCTGACTGATACCTGCTAGTCATGCTCAAAGCAAAGGAGACATCGGGTCGAGTACATAACATCGCGTACATGATTGATCCAATTGCCGAAGCATATGGAATCAACTTCATGCGGTCCTTGTCTTCACAAGACTTTGGACACTGGTCCTTAGAGAGATTCACACCATGAGACATGGGCAAAAATGCTTTCTTGGACTCAAGCATGTTGAACCGCTTCAACACCTTTTTGATGTACGTACTCTGGGTCAAACACAGCAACTTCTTCGATCTATCTCTATAGATCTTAATACCGAGTATGTAAGTCGCTTCACCCAAATCCTTCATTGAAAAGAAGTTCCCTAGGTTGTTCTTAACAACTTTCAGGATAGGAATGTCATTCCCAATCAACAGTATGTCATCTACATACAATATCAGGAAGACAACAATGCTCCCACTAATTCGCTTGTAAACACAAGGCTCATCTTCATTCTTGATGAAACCAAACTCTTTGATTTTCTCATCAAAACGAAGATTCCAACTTCGAGAGGCCTGTTTCAGTCCATAAATAGACTTATTCAGCTTGCATATTTTAGTGGCTTCATATGGGGATACAAAACCCTCGGGTTGTGTCATATACACTTCCTCAAGGAGGTTTCCATTAAGGAAAGCCGTCTTGACATCCATCTGCCAGATCTCGTAGTCATAATATGCAGCAATAGCAAGCAATATCCTTATGGACTTAACCATGGCAACAGGGGAAAGGTCTCATCATAGTCAATACCATGAATTTGCTTGAAACCCTTAGCCACCAGTCGCCCTTTGAATGTCTGTACATTCCCATCCATGTCGGTCTTCTTCTTGAAAACCCACTTGCACCCTATGGGTCGTACCCCTTCAGGTGGTTCCACCAAGTTCCAAACTTGGTTTGCATACATGGAGTCCATTTCGGATTTCATAGCCTCAAGCCATTTGTCGGAGTCCGGTCCACTCATAGCATCTTGGTAGGTTGCTGGTTCATCATCATGATCCATAAGCAACACATTACCTATTTGAGACACGAGAAATCCATATCTCTCAGGCTCAAACCTCGGTCTACCAGATCTACGTAGGACTTGTGTTCCCTGAGCAGGTTCTCTAGCTACAACATCTTGTAGTCCTGTCTCAGAATCCAAATCCGGTTCATTCACTACATGTGGTTCTTGAACTTCTTCAAGCTCTACCTTTTCAGTATTTCTTGATAAGAACTCTTTCTCCAAGAAGACACCAGTCCTTGCGACAAACACTTTGCCCTCAGACGGTAGGTAAAAGTAATACCCTTTCGTTTCCTTAGGATATCCCACCAGATAACATTTATCTGATTTGGGTTCCAGCTTGTCAGGCATTTGACGTCTCACGTATGCCTCACAGCCCCAAATTTTAATGAACGACATACGAGGACGCTTCCCAGTCCATATCTCATATGGTGTCTTCAGAACCGTTTTCGTTGGAGCGCGATTCAATGTCATTGCAGCAGTCTCTAAAGCAAAACCCCAAAAGGAAACATGCAAGTCTGCATGACTCATCATCGAACATACCATGTCTAACAGAGTACGATTTCTCCTCTCAGACACACCATTATGTTGTGGTGTTCTAGGTGGAGTGAGCTGTGATACAATACCACACTCTTTCAGATGATCACGGAACTCATGACTCAGGTATTCGCCACCTCGATCAGATCGGAGTGCTTTAACCTTTTTACCCAACTAGTTTTCTACTTCATTCTTGAACTCTTTGAACTTTTCAAAGGTCTCGGATTTGCACTTCATAAGATACACATATCCGTATCTACTGAAATCATCAGTAAATGTAACAAAGTAGAAATACCCACCTCTAGCTATGGAACTCATGGGTCTGCATACATCACTATGTACAACACCCAAGAGATCCTCAGCCCTCTCAGTATAACCAGTGAAAGGAGCTTTAGTCATCTTGCCTAACAAACAAGACTCACATCGCTCAAATGATTCATAATCAAATGAGTCCAAAAGTCCATCTCTATGGAGCTTAGATATGCGCTTCTCGTTGATATGGCCCAAACGACAATGCCAGAGAAAAGTAGGGTTCGAGTCATTTGTTCTTAGTATTTTATTATTTTCTACATTATAGATCAGATGGTCCAAGTTCAAAACATAAAGACCATTAAACAATTGGGCTACAGCATAACAAACATCATTCTTAAATATAGAACAACAGTTGTTCTTAATTATAAAAGAAAATCCAATCATGTCCAAACATGAAATAGATATAATGTTTCTAGTTATTGCCGGAACAAAATAACAGTTATCTAGTTCTATTACAAGCCCACTGGGCAAAGAAAGACGATAAACCCCTACGGCTACAGCAGCAACTCTTGCTCCATTGCCGACGCGGAGGTCCACCTCCCCTTTACTCAGCAATCTTCTCCTTCCCAGTTCCTGCACATTTGTACAAATGTGAGAACCACATCCGGTATCCAATACCCAAGATGAAGGAGCAGAAAGGTTTATCTCTATAACGTAAATATTTGAAGCGGAAGTCATACCTCCCCTCAATTTCTGCAGACCTTCAATGTACGAAGGACAGTTCCTCCGCCAATGACCAGCCTTGCCACAGTGGTGGCATTTCCCTTCCTTCACCGTGCTTTTCTTTTTCATCATTGCAGAAGACTTGGGCTCAAGATATGACTTAGGTCCCACCTTCATCTTCTTAGAGCCCTTGGCATTGCCCTTGCCCTTATGCACCATCAGTATGGGGCTGGCAGGCTTGGCCTTCTTCATATTGATTTCGGCAGTTCTCAACATGCCTAGGAGTTCGGGCAGTGTCTTGTCTATCTCATTCATATTGTAGTTCAAGACAAACTGCTTATAACTGTCCGGCAACGATTGCAGGATCAGATCCGTGGACAACTCTTGACCAAGAGGAAAACCCAGCCTTTCAAGGTTCTCTATATACCCAATCATCTTGAGTACGTGAGTCCCTACTGAGTCTCGAACTCCCATCTTGCACTGAAACAACGCTTTTGTGATGTAGAACCTCTCTTGACGAGCCTGCCCTTGAAACATTTTCTTGAGATGCTCGTCAATCTCCTTGCACCCCATGTTCTCATGTTGCTTCTGAAGCTCAGAGTTCATAATGGCAAGCATAAGGCATTCGACATCTAAAGCATCGTCAGTATACTTCTTATAAGTATCTTTCTCAGCACGGGAAGAGTTCCCGGTCGGCACCTCGGGGGCTTCTTCTTCCAAGACATAGAGCTTTCGCTCTTGCCTGAGAAAAATTCTCAGGTTCCTGTAGCAGTCCATATAATTAGTCCCACTGAGCTTATCCTTCTCAAGGATGGCTCTCAGAGACAAAGTGGAGTGTGAAATACTTGCCATGGAATTCTACAAGAATTTATGCAGAATAAAATCAGTACCAAAATTTCAAATACAATTTATTTTAATTTGGACTTCAATTAAAATACTCCCACTATTTTATTCGAAATGATAGCCCTCACAAACAATTCGGAGAGTTCATGCGAGCTACTCTCTTAGTGGACAAGATCCGTATTTCACCAACACTATGAGTCCGCTTTGGCGTTCCTCTCACGATGCGGTTATTTAGGTAGGCAACGCTTGCCAATTGCATCCTTATGCAATTCTTGTATGGTTGGTGAATAACTCCTTACTCGCATCCATCATATGGTGCATTCCAACCCTATGCCTCTAGGCACTCAACCTTTGAGGTCACCTAGTTAAGGTGGACCCGATGTCGACAGTGGGATATCACAATTATCCGCTCGCACCCTTACCAAGATAGATTAATGCACCTTGCTTTGGCAAGCCCACACTTCATCGATCGAGGCAGGAAGAGTGTCATCCATCGGAAGGCATCTGAACACTTAATATTTGATGAAGGGATTTGAATTTTAGGTTAACATTTAACCATGATCAACATTTGATCAATGTGCACATCCAAAGAAAAACAATTCTTCTAAAACCACATGCATCCCTTATGTGCACATCCTGACACCATCAACACTTGATAGAAGGAAGGGCTAAATCTGAACATCCGGAAACTTCCAAATCCTCGGATTTACATGCATTGGACAAAGGCAAAGACAACTCAACTTAAAGCAGTAGACAAGCTCATCTCTCTATGTTGGATTCAAAATCCAAAACATACTCGAGGGATGGTTACTGCTAAGGAGACAACAATTTCTAACAATTAGAAATTCCCACGAAATTCCAGACGTTCTTGGAGGGACACCAAGACTAAATCTAGACATTTAGAACACTTCTAAATCCCTAGGTTTACACGCACTGGAATAACAAACTTCCAAAACAACGATCATGGCCGAACCTGGCTCTGATACCACTATTGGGTTTCTCTATAAGGATGGCACAACGTTTGTGCCCGCAGCGGAATAATAAAACATCAAGAAAAACCCAAAGAGATGTGGATCGGGCAATGAACGTTGAATCAAGAAGTTAGCAAAACTAGGCAAAAATTACCTCGGTGGCGTTGAGTCACAACTCAACGAAGATGCTCTAAACTTTGACTTCTTGCTTGTGGCGAGTTCTACGTAGAATAATGTCCACGTTTCTACAGAAGTCCACACGAGCGGGAGAACGCCGATCTATCCGTCGCATAGATTATCGGGAAGGAGAAGACCGCACCTCTGCTTTCCCACAGACTGCTAGGTCCGCGCCAGGGATTGCAACACCAGCGACAGTCACCGGAGATGAGGAGGTCGATGGAGCGAACACGGCAGCGGAACTCTTCCGGCGGCGGGAATCGGGATCGGCGGAACGATCGCGGAACGGAACTCTTCCGTCGCGGGTTTCTATGAGCCGATGAAAAAGTGTCTACCCGAAAAAACCCTAAGTATCCTATTTATACCAAAGGTATAAATAAACCTTGGAAAATCGCTATCCGCAGACCACCCAGAAATAGGGTTCAGAATCGGCGAGTATCAATCGGCGAGAGTCGGTCAGGATCGGCGAGAATCAGGATCGGCGAGAATCACAATCGGTGAGAATCACCCGGATCGGCGAGAATCAGAGAACTATTCTCGACGATTCACGCCGAACGTGGGTCGACAATTCACGCCGATCGTGGGTCGACGATACACGCCGATCGGCGAGAATCAGAGAACTATTCTCGACGATTCTCGTCGATCGGCGAGAATCAGAGAACCATTCTCAACAATTCTCGTCGACCCTCGTCCGACTATTCTTACCAGTCCTTTCAAGGCAACATTTGCCCAACCTGATGATTCCTTAAGGCAACACTTTGCCCAAAACCCTATTCAGGTCGGTGATTGGTAACCTTTACCAACACAGTCAATCATCCAATTTCTCCACATCTCTTATGTGCGACCCAGCAGGCTCATATCGCGTTGGCAGTGAGATTACATGTTTGATCACTTCCAGATCACAATGGTAACTCCAACACTTCTCTAGGTGTCGACACATGGACTTAGAAACTTTTCTGCATTTCCTGCAATTACTTAACCTGTACATATAAACTCAAAACACATCAAATACACCTTGATGAATATCATTGAGTAGGGTGAGGCTTCTTCAAATCTAGTACACATTTTCCAATGTACCCAATAATCTCCCCCTATTTGGAGAAGTCATAACCCTTAGTCAATGATATACACCATACATAACAAATACACATTATGATGTATAACAATTATATGACAGAGTAAATACTAAACAAAACATGTATAAACAATCTTCACAGAATAATAATGTAACAGATTGAACATCAAACATTGTTTTGTTACAACTTCCAATAGTTTCATTAATCAAAAGTTTACATGGATTTTAACACAAATGATTGCAAAGTTGTAAACTTTAGAAAATCTAAACTAAGACTGCTCTGGCTCTTTGATGACAATGCCCTTGCCAGATTGAATTTTGGCCTGAACTGGAACATCTGTGTCATCAACTGGCTTCTTGCTCTTTTGATCTTTCTTTTTCAGCTCTTCATCCCTTATCTTTTGTCTTTCAAAATAATGATAAGCCTTAGAGAAATACTTGCTAGGCTCCTGTGCATTAGGAGGTAGCTTCCCAAGTTTAGCCTTTCTTCTGTACCGAACTATAGCCTCTTGCCTGGCTTCATGTTCTCTCCACTCTTGTTCAGAATACCATTTACCCCTCTCTAGAATATTGTCCTTTGCAGCTTTCCAAGTAGTCAGTATAATATTTATTGAAGTTGGGCTCCACTGTTCAAAATCAGGCCTAAACTCTTCCTGTTCTCTGAATCTCTTCTTAGATAATTGAGCTTCTTGCTCTTTCAAAACTTCCTCAGGCACATGCTTATCTACTTTCTCAAAAATAATATTCTTATTACCCTCAGGAGGGCTGTACATAGATTGGACTTGTTGATGAATCATTTCAAAATCTGTAGGAGGATAAATGACTTGAGCAACTTTAGCAGGCTCTCCTTCAAAAATAGCAGGGTGAATGCCAGATTCAGCCACATTATCATCATTACATAGGGGAGGATAGCCAAGTGTGGCTCTGATGCTATTTGAAATCCATTTAGCATGGTCAGATCTAGCTTTGACTAAAACCCTCTCCCCCTTTATGACTTCTCTAGCTATATGATCTCTGAGATCATCCTTTTGGAATCTGACTTGTTAATCCATAAAATTGACTCCATCTTTGTAGAATGCTTTTAATTTCAGTAGCAGTCCAGAAATTGTCTTTTGGGAATCTGTAATAGCAGTTTTTACAACAGCCATTCCTTCTTGTAATTGCTTGTCAAACTCAGCCTTGGCAGCAGTCCTTGCTTCAGTCTGAGCAGCTGCAATAGTCTTCATTTTAGTTACTATCACATTATGTGATTCAGTTAGATTTGCATTCATTCTAATCTGATTCTCAAGAACATATCCTTGTTTTACAGCCATATCATCCACTTGAGTCTTTATCTTTTCCTGATGACTAGCTAGGTAAACAACATCATTTTCACCCTTATGGAAGCAGTCAATCATCTCCTTCTTATTTTGATTGACTTCAAATCTTATAGATTTTATATTTGTTGCTAAAGAGAGTTGTAGATCCTTGTGTGTCTCATCTATATACTTTTCCATAGCAATCCTTTGCTCATCTAACTTTACTTGCATGGATATTAACAAAGAACTATAATCAATTGTTAGAGCAGGCTGTGGAGCAACAGTTTGTAAAGCTTTCTTGTAGCTTTGACTCCTTATTTTGAAGACCATAAGCTTTCTTTTCTTGGCTCTAGCAGCTTCTTCATCTTCAGAAGCAGAAGTACTGGCAATGTCTACTCTATCTTTAGGACTAGGAGACAATTCTTTCTCAGTCCTTGGTAGCTCCTCATCATTCCTTGCAGTCTCCTTCTGAGATCTTACATGCTCCTCCTCAAGATCTACCTTCTCCCCCTCAAATACTGCTTTCTCTCCCACAAAAGCTGTCTGCTCCCCCTCAATATCAGTCTGTACCAAATTAGGGAACAGCTCTTCTAGAGTAAACTCATGTTGAGTAGGGACTGGAGAGTTTCTTATCTCAGCAGCATTATCAGCAACTGATGTGTCTTCTATGACAACATCTTGTGGTTGACTATTTAACTAATTTTGCTGATTAACATCGAGTAAAGACTTAGTTAATACTTCATCCTCTATATGGAAAATTGACTAATTAACTTCATGTATTACCTCAAGGATTGTCTGAGTAGCCATTTCACTGTCGAGGTGAGTTTGCTCTTCCACATGTTGAGGCTCCCCCTGGAGTGGATCCAGGTGAATAGGGCAGCAGATGGTTGCTCCCCCTGCCTCTATGCATCTTCATTTCTTACTGGGGACCTTCCAGTATTAGCACCCTCTTCCTCATTTGAACTGAATACTACTTGCTCCTCTGAACTACTGGAGGATTCAGAAGCCACTATGGCTTTCTTCTTCTTCTTCTATTGAGGAACTTCCTTTTCTGGAGTAGGCATGTCCTTGGTTAACACCCTATCCCACCTTGAGATAATCCTAACATCCATTCTCCTCATGTGATTTATCTTAGAACTTACACCTTGGTTCATTACTTCTGGAATAGTTCCAGCCAAGTATAAACTCATAATTCTACCCAGATCGGGCTTCTTCAGACTTTCCTTAATCTTGTCAAACATCACTGCTGACCAATCAGTTTTTCGTTTGAAAATGATCCTTGTCATTAAACTGAACATATGAGCTGATATCCTATCATACCCACCTGGCTTGCTCAGAATCACCTTCCCAACTACTTCAGATAAAACCTTTCCTTGCATGTTCATGCATTTCTTATTAAAAATTGATCCAATCTTCATGTTTGAATCTATTCCACACCATTGCAGTGCCTCCCTTATCTTTAATTCAGGTACATCTTCCTCTTATTTAGTTCTAGGTAGATGTAGAACTTTTCTTAGACTTTTCTGGGTGACTTTCACTTTTTCTCCATGGACTATGGATTTAATCTTGAGTCCAGTGTCATCAAGGGTAGCTGCACCAAAACATTCGAGTACTTCCTTCTTCCAAATCTTGATTGGCTCAGAAACTAAAAACTCCGACCCAGTCTCAACTACTAGGGTTACAACACCTTGAATGTCTGGTTCCGCATCGTCAAAGGCATGTCGTACTAGCTCATAACCTTCATTGATGTTCTCTTCTAGCTTGGGTGTCATTAGGGTTTAGAGAAATCTTGAATTTAGATGAGAGAGATGTCGGCACAAAGTCTTGGTCTCGAAATAATGGAAAGTGTGTCGGCAAACAATGTTGAAGACCTATTTATACCTTTCTAAAAACGAAGGTGAAAAGGCACGTCAAAATCCTCTAAATGCGTCGACACTGTTGAAAAGTGTCGACACAGACCACTTAAGTCTCGACAACAGTGTTGACTTTTATGTGTCGACACCAATTATGATGTGTCGACACTTATACATCTGCATTCGACGATTAGTCGAAACTTCACTCGACGAAAACAGTGTTAAATCTAAGTGTCGACACCACCCGGGATGTGTCGACACCTACTCTAGATGTGTCGACACTTATTTCTCTGAAGTGTCGACACAGACTTTCTAGATGTGTCAACACCATTTCTCTGAAATGTCGACACCACTCTTATGTGTCGACACAGACAACTCCTTGTGTCGATACTATTTTACTTAGCCAATTTTTATCAAACTATTCTAAGTTCAACATTCCTAATTCAATTTTGAACTTATTGAATTTAGTTTCATCAAGGGGCTTAGTAAACATATCAGCTATCTGATTATCTGTTTTAACATATTCTAGGGAAATGTCCTCTTTTTCTACATGTTCTCTAAGAAAATGGTATTTAATTTCTATGTGCTTAGTCCGACTATGTGAGACAGGATTATTTGCAATAGAAATGGCACTTGTAGAATCACAAAACAAAGGTGTTCTACTTACTTGAATACCATAGTCTTCTAGCTGGTGCTGAATCCATAATAACTGTGCACAACAACCTCCTACAGCAACATATTCTGACTCAGCTGTGGAGATTGCCACATTGGTCTGCTTCTTACTGCTCCAAGACACTAGTCTTCCACCGAGAAATTGACAAGTGCCTGTAGTACTTTTTCTATCTTCCTTGCAACCTGCAAAATCTGCATCTGAATAACCTGTTAGTACAAAATCTCTATTCCTAGGGTACCAAAGGCATAGATAAGGTGTGCCCTTAAGATATCTCAAAATCCTTTTTACTGCAGTCAGATGAGATTCTTTAGGGCATGCTTGGTACCTAGCACAGACACATGTAGCATACATGATATCTAGTCTACTAGCAGTCAAATATAGAAGGGAGCCAAATATCCCTCTATACAAAGTTTGATCTACAGGTTTCCCTGCATCATCTTTGCTTAGAGACATACTTGATCTCATAGGAGTTTTCATGGTAGTGGATGATTCCATACCATACTTCTTTATCAACTCTAGGGTGAACTTAGACTGTCATATAGACAGGCCATCTTCAGTCTGTCTTACTTGGAGTCCCAAGAAGAACTTATGTTCCCCCATACTGCTCATTTCAAATTTTCCTTGCATACGTTTTGCAAACTTTCTGCAAAGATTACTTTCAGTAAACCGAAATATTATGTCATCTACATATATTTGGACTAGGATAATCTTTCCTTTAGATTCCCTAAGGAATAGAGTCTTGTTTATTTTCCCCCTTGAGGATTTGTTCTCAATGAGAAAACTAGACAGGGTTTCATACCAAGCCCTTGGGGCTTGTTTTAACCCATACAATGCTTTCCTAAGTCTATAAACATAATCAGGTTTAAGAGGATCAACAAAACCTGAGGGCTGCTCTACATAGACTTCTTCCTTTAGATTTCCATTTAGGAAAGCTGACTTTACATCCATTTGAAATACCATGAACCATTGATATGTTGCATAAGCAAGGAACATTCTGATAGCTTCCAGTCTTGCTACTGGGGCAAAGGTTTGATCAAAATCAATACCTTCTTCCTGCTTATATCCTTTTGCAATAAGTCTTGCTTTATTCTTTACAATAATTCCTTTTTCATCCAATTTGTTCCTAAAGATCCACTTAGTTCCAATGATGTTGTGATCCTTGGGTTTAGGAACTAGCTTCCAGACCTTGCATCTTTTGAACTGATTCAGCTCCTCTTGCATGGCATCAATCCAATGAGGGTCTAGAACTGCTTCTTCAAATTTCTTTGGTTCTACTTGTGATAGGAAACTGGAGTAAAGTACTGTACTCAGATTCCTGCTTCTTGTTTGCACTCCTTGTCTTGGATCACCAATTATCTGATTGGCTGGATGATCCTTTAAGTGTCAATTTGCTGGAGGTAGTCTATCTTCAGGTTGAACACCTCCAGCCTCTTCATTAAATTGTACCTCTTGGTGTTCTTCAGCATCTAGAGAGTCTTATACTCCCCCTAGACAGCAACCACCATTTTCCACTTCCTGAGTTGCAGTAGAACCTTCTGTAATGGTAAGCTTGTCCATCTTCTCATTTATACCTGTAGAGCTGCATACACTACTTGGCAACTCACTGTTAATCAGTCTTGTTTCATCAAAGACTACATGTATAGACTCTTCTACAACTTGAGTAATCAAGTTGTAGACCCTGTAAGCCTTACTATTGTTGTTGTACCCAACAAAGATCCCCTCTTGGGATTTGGCAGCAAACTTTGTTAGATAATACTTGCCATTATTAAGTATATAGCACTTGCAACCAAAGATCCTGAAATAGGATAAATTTGGTTTTCTGCCCGTCACAATCTCATAGGGAGTCTTTTTGTGGCACTTGCTGATAGTAGCCCTATTGATTACATGACATGTAGTATTTACTGCCTCAGCCCAGAAATATTCTGGGAGAGAAGTGTCACTCAATAGAGTTCTACCAGCCTCTATCAATGTTATATTCTTCCTTTCAGCAATACAATTTTGCTGAGGTGTTCTTGGTGAGGAAAATTCCTGAAAAATCCCAAATTCTTCACATAGTCTTGTCATACTTTCAGACTGAAATTCAGTACCATGGTCACTTCTGATTTTGACCACTGTACTATCCAACTCATTCTGAATTTGTTTAACAAAACTATATAAGATACTTGGGGTTTCAGATTTTTGTCTTAGGAAGAACACCCAGGAATATCTAGAATAGTCATCTACTACCACAAATGTGTAGACCTTCCTACCTAGACTGTGAACTGGCATAGGAACAAAAAGATCCATATGCAAGAGGTATTGACACCTCACTGCATCCTTGTTTTCAAGGCTATAAAAGGTGGATTTCGTCTGCTTGCCTTTTTGACAAGCTGAGCATATCTCATCCTTTATACACTTAACTTGAGGACCATTCCTAACTAACTCTTTGCTAAAGAGTTGGCCAATAATCTTGTAGTTAAGATGGGCCAGCCTCTTGTGCCATTTAACACAATGTGAGACTCTCTTATCAGCTACACGACAAATAGAAGAAACATTGTTCTCACACACAAAGTCAAGACAATAAACATTCCTCTTCCTATATCCTGTCAAAATGATGTTTTAATCATTTGACCTTTTGATATGACAACCATTCTTGACAAATGAGATATCATATCCTAAATCACTCAGCTGACTTATGCTAATGAGTTTATGTTTCAAACCCTTCACATAGGCCACTTGAGTGATAGTAATCTGGTTACTAGAAATGTTACCAAAGCCCTTGATGATTCCTTTCTCTGAACCACCAAAGGTAACTTTAGGGCCATCCTTGATAGGTGTGTAGTCCTTCAGCAACCCCCTTGTTCCAGTCATGTGTCTGGAACATCCACTGTCCAAGTACCATATTGGGGCATGGCCATTTGGACTTACCTGCAATAAAGACTAGTTAACCTTAGAACCCAAATGAGTTTTGGGTCCTTAGTTCAAGTTAGCCTGAAATCTAACAAATTTGCCAGTAGGTCTTCTCACAGGCAGACTATTATTCTCCTTGACACTAGAATTGTGCCAACAATCTATGGCAAAGTGGCCTACCTTGCCACAACACAAGCTCTCAAACCTATTGTACCTTTGTTTAGGTAGATCCCTAGCTGAATTATTTACAGCAGGCTTCTTGTTTTGTGTTGGGGCTTTGCCATTAGATTTGGACCTAGCGGTCCAGGCAGGTTTTTTAAACCCTAATCCAGCCTTACCCTTTTGAGGTACAAACTCATCTATCAAGGGTAAAACATATTTAGGTTTAGAAAAGCTAGCCACAATCTCTTTCTCTTTCTGAAGTCTAACCTCCAAATTTCTAACCTGATCATTCTTGAATGTGATTGTGCCCATTTGAATAACAGTTATGTTTTTCAATCTGGCAATCTCATTCAGTTTTTGATCTAACAACTTCTCTGAATCTACTGCAGCCAACTTAAGATTAGCAATCTCCTTTGCCTGAGTTTTGGCTAAGGTTTTGCTTTTCTTCAAGGCCTGCAACAAGTCTCTATATTCATCAATTAACTGATGAATATCTCCTTCAGATTCAGACCCACCCATAACTCTTGATGCAGATGTATCTGACTCTGACTCAGTACTATAAATTGAACTAGAAGAACAACTTTGTACCTTATATGGTCCAGGCTGATCCTGGATATTGTCTCCCTTAGATATAGCCATCAGTCCCTTGCACTGATGGTCTTCATGCTCATAAATTGAGTTCATTAGCTCATGAACTCATCTTCTTCCTCTTCAGCAAATAATCCAATGTAGGCTTCAGCTTCTGATTCTGTTTCTGAATATGACTGGTCTGTCAGATTCTTATCTTTCTTAGCAATAAAGGACTTTTCCTTTTTGCTCTTAAACCGAGTCTTCTTTTTGTCAGCTGACTCCTTCCTCTTTTCAGGACAGTCAGCCACTACATGTCCCTGTCTATTGCAGCAATAGCACACAATCTTTGAAGATGTAGCTTTGCTTGGCTTAGACCTGCTTATGTTATTCCTAGATGACTTTCTCTTCTGATAGTAGTCATCTATTGGCTGAGAAGTGGAAGGCTTAGACCTCCACTGCTTCTTCTTCAAAAATCTTTGAAAGTGCCTAGAAAAAGCAACAAAGTCTTCATCACTTTCACTACTATCAGAACTCTTACTATCTGAATTATCTGTGACAGCCTCAGCAATTATTTTAGTTGGAGATGAAGACTTGCTTCTATACTTCTTAGTGGCTTCAGTCTTGAAGGCCACAGACATTTCCTTGTGCTCCACTCTAGTGTTCTTCTCTTCCTCCTTTCTAACCATTAACTGCATCTCATAAGATAGCAGTTTACCAAACAAAGTTAGAGGAGGTATATCAGCAAGTTTGGCCACCTCCCTAATGGCACAAATCTTGGTGTCTCAGTCCTTAGTCAGGGATCTTAAGAACTTGTCATTTAGCTCATAGTTGCTGAAGTCTCTTCCATAAGACATCAACTCATTAACATTCCTATAGAACTTCTTGTAATATTTGTAATGCTATCAGACTTTTCTTGTCTGAAGCTTTCATATTCCTGATTTAACATTGACTTCCTATCTTGTCTTACTTCCTCTGATCCCTCCATATAGAATATTAATGTGTCCCACATTTCTTTAGAGGTTTTTACAATGAATTAAGTTCTGAAATGTTGAATCATCAATGACACTAACAATTATATTCTGGGCTCTCTTGTCCATATTGTCCAGGATGATTTCATCTTTAGTCATTTCAGAAAAGTCCTTGGGAGTTTTCTGATTTGCATCCAGAATGGATATTTTCATTGGCATATATGGGCCTTCTTTGACTGTAATATATATCCTTGGGTCAGAAGCTTCCATAAAGAGTCTGACCCTCTCTTTCCATATGCCAAATATCTCTTTTCTACATACTGGCAATTTCATTGACCCCAACTATTTGTGATTCTCACTAGAACCCATTTTCTTGATTCTTTCTTGATTCTTAAATCTGTCTTAAGGATCTCACTCTGACTGTTAAGTCCTTTCTTGAGTAACCTGGCTCTGATACCACTTGAAAGAAATAGTGCCTAACCACCTAGAGGGGGGTGAATAGGTGTATTTTTCCTTTTGCTTTAAAGGCAGACAATCTGTTCTGAAATTTTAACAGCAATTGCAAATTCTACAGCTATCAGCACAGCAATCACAGAAATAAACATTCATAGAGTACACACAGATTTTATAGTGGTTCCCCAAGGTCTGGGTACATCCACTTTCCCCCTTCGCCTATGTAGTAGAGTACTAGATTCGGCCTAACTTCTGCACTTCTCCTCAGATCCTCAGATCTTACAGCTCAGAAAACCAAATAGGTTCCTACAACTCAGAGTGTCCCCACTCCTACAACTCAGGCAAGCTTCCCTACCTCAGCCTTCACCAAGACATACACTCAGAGAACACATTCTCCTACAACTCAGGCTCAAAGCCCTACCACTCAGTCTTCAACAAGACCTACACTCAGAGAATATATTCTCCTACACTCAGGCTCAAAAGCCCTACCTCAGCCTTTTATAAGTTTAGGCTTACAACTCAGATCCCTTAGGATCCTACAAAAAGATAATAAAGAGTTTTTATGTTACCACTCTGTTTGAGAGAATGAAGACGGCAACCTTCTTGATCAGTTCTTGATAGAACTGATTTCTGAGATCAACTTTGTCTTTGCTTTCTTCAAGGCTTCTTGAGTCTGAACTCAGTAAAAGTTCATCTTCTTGAAGTAGTCAGGCTGGCAACTCCCTTCTTAAGATGAAGAATTAAATCTGGATCCTTCTTTGCAGTCTGGTTCAGAACCTGCTTCTTAATAGATTTGATTAAACAAGTCTCTTTCTTGACTTCAATTACTGGAGTTCTCTCTCTCCAAGTAAATCTGAAGTTTCTTCAAAATACTGATTTACAGCTTTCTCTGGATCTGTATTGATCTTCTTAGTCGTCTGAAAATCGTCTCTTTCTGTTGAAGGATAAGGCCTTTATATAGTCTTCCTCCATCGTAACCGGCTGATCCGGTTTTTAACAACCTTCTGACAGCTTTGACAGGTGCAGTTGATCGGTTGAAATGGCGGCTGTCAAGTCATCCAGTCACTTCTTGAAATCACTGTCTCTGTCTAAAAGTGTCGAGACTGATCTTCATTATGTGTCGACACAAATAGTCTAAGTGTCGACACAAGTGGACTAAGTGTCGACACTAGCCTTGGTGGTGTCAACGCAACTCCTTCTGTTGTTGTAACAGCTTCTCGACACTGCTTCTGTTGAATGTGTCGACACTGATTCTGTGTGTCGACACAAATACTTCTTCTTTAACACTTAGTTGAATTCTGTTGTGTGTCGACACATCTGCTTTGTGTCGACACAACTTCTTTTGTTGTTGATACTTGCTGAGTGTCGACACATCTCCTTTGTGTCGACACAAGTACTTCTTTTACTTTAACTTTGATGAAGCTTGCTAAGTGTCGACACAGCCTACTAGTGTCGACACATTTGATGACGACAAAGCTTCTCTGGGTGTCGACACTTCCTCAAAGTGTCGACACAATTTATGTTGACTATTCTTCACAGTGTGTCGACACTACCTGTATGTGTCGACACATTTCTTCTGATGTCGACTCTGCCTTTCCTGGTGTCGACACAATTTACTCCAAGTGTCGACACAGCTTTTCTCCAGTGTCGACACAAGCCTTTATAAGTGTCGACACTGCTTCTCTAGGTGTCGACACATGGACTTAGAAACTTTTCTGCATTTCCTGCAATTACTTAACCTGCACATATAAACTCAAAACACATCAAATACACCTTGATGCATATCATTAAGTAGGGTGAGGCTTCTTCAAATCTGGTACACATTTTCCAATGTACCCAACAGTGTTGGGTCACTTTGGTGTGTGCATGCTTTTTGGTATACAATTGAGCTTGATTTGACTACAGTTTGAGTACCTATTATCGAAACTGACTGGAATTAATTCTGTTAACTTTGTATTGATCATACAAATCCAACACCACTGACCGGGGTCGAGTCAGAATTCGTTTGGTAAAAGTCAAAATCTGTGCGTCGCGACGTGCTAAAATGGTCAAAATGTCTTTATCCATCGCTATATCTTGAATCGTGATGTGGCGAGTTTCGATGCACTCGTACCGGTTATATGAGGTCACAAGAACTGACGGAACTCAAATTGGAGTTCTATAGCTCAATTTCCCGCCTATAGTTACCGTGTACCGGGTCGCGGGTAGGGGTTCGGGTTACTTTTATTGTGCCCACTAGGGTTCTGGTTGCCCAATAAAAGTTAGTATGTTACACTATACCACCTGCTTGTACTACTGTTATATTTATATATTTTGTACCCTTGTTCTTTTCTCCGCCCGATGCCGTGGAGTCGTCAGGGGAGCGGATATGAAGCCACTTAGTCTTTATGACTAATGATTGCTACGTCTTCCTTTTTAGGAGGAAACCCGCAGACAGAGCAGTAGCAGGTCATGCAGCAGGACAGCCAGGCCTGGACGACTGGGCCTGAAGGGACGGTGTCGTCGCTACTGTCAGTGACCGATGTGAGTTTGAGAGACTTATGTTGTAGCCCTTTTGGGCAAGTTTTATTCGCACTCTGATATTATATAAGCTTGTTATAGCTTCTTATATTTGATGTACTTTTGCACTTTTACTTATGTGTGGATTTGACTTCTTCTATTTTACATTCTTGGTTTGGTTGGCATTGGTTGATATTGGATATGGCCGGCAGGATAGGTGTCTTGTAGTACAGGTGTAACGCCCCAAAACTCAAAAGAGCAACGGGTGGCATTTTGGGCCAAGTTTGGAACTTGACAGGGGGCACACGGCCTGGGACACGGGCATGTCCCAGGGGTGTGTCATGCTCGGGTTGACGATCTGGCCGAGAGGTCGACGAATTTTGGAGACGACGATCGTCGAGCAGCGAACACGACCTGAGACACGGGCGTGTCCCAAGCCGTATCCTTCATGGGTTAAAGCCGGGTCGTGGCGGGGGAGACACACGGTGTGGCACACGGGCTATGTCGGGTAGACACGAGCGTGTCAAAATGCGACACGGGCGTGTCGAGTACCCATTTCCCTTTCGGGCATTTTTCGGTCCTCTGTCAATGGATTAACACAACACACTACGTGACCGTGTACTGGATGATAGGGGTGTGTCAATACCGACACGGGCGTGTTGCGAACCCATGTTCTTTTCGGGACGCGTCAGTTTCGACGACGAATGGGGAACACGGGCTTGTCACTGGCCGTGTTCAGCCCAGATTTTCGATTTCAAGTCTGAATCGTGGCCGTCTGTTTCCTTATTTTGGGATCCGATGGCTGGGGGTTGTTCTTGATGGGATATACCCGGGAATAGGGTTGGCAAGCCCTCATTTCTCTTAACCATTCTCTTTCTAAGCTTCTAAAGAGAGGGGAGAGCAAGGAAGAAGAAGGGTGTTAGATCCGGTCACCGGCAGAGCTTCAGAGCTCCAAATTGCAAGCCGACTTCGAATCTACGGAGGCGAGGACAACGCGGTGCTTTTCATCCACATAGATTTCCATGGCACCAAGGAAGAATGCTAGGGTAATGATTCTCATCCTAGGACATGTGAAGTGCTCTTTTCCTTTGCATAGAAAGCCCGCTCTCGTGAGTTTGCGGTGAGTTTGAGGAGTTCCTTCAGGTACACATGAATAGTCCCCGTTATGTACATGTATAGTCCGTAATCGAGGACGGACATAGGAATGATGTGTGAAGCCTACCCGAACAAGTTGGTCTGGATCAGTGATGTTGCATTGCATTAATGGTCCGAGAAGACTCCGTGCGAATGGTTGTTTTTCAGGTTTTCTACGCGGTAGATTGCAATAGGGATCCTTGGGGACTAACTCCAAGGTGCACCCAGAAAACTGGGCAGATGCGTAATTCTGGCAACATGGTGGCCTGGGAGCCAACTTTCACATAACTGGGTTATGTGAAGTGTGTGATGGAAATGGGACTCGGCGAGGTTTGACCCGCGCATATGACTTAAATTGATGTTATGGTGTGAGCAACGGGTCAGGCGGAACCGTACCCACTCTATGTCATTCGGTGGGAGTCGTTGGCATAGATGGAGGGTCTTCGGCGGTCTATGGCTTAAATTGATGTGATCCATGCCGGGAAGACAAAAATGCTCGTAAGATTGGTCGTCCAAGTGGCTGTGGTGAGACCGAAATATCTATGACTTAAATTGACGTGACATTTCCCGGCTCACCAAGAATGTGACCTGAGAGCACGGGGTGTGTGGTCATCCGTGCCCATGCCTGTGATTAAGTGTTTACACTATATTGCTTGATTATGCTAACAAAGTGCAGGGAAAGGAGCATCGCTGTCCCAAGTTTGGGGGCGGGATCATTATAATTTAGTCAGTATAGCTCACCATTGCTTTTATTTGCCACCATTATAGTGGATTGTTGCTTGCAGGTGCTGCGGAGCCGAGCGTTAAATAGCGGACAAAAGCCCAAGTTGCTGAGACGGCCCTCGAAGGCCTAATTGGAGTGTTTACTTGCTTTATTTGTGTGTGACCGGCCTATGTGCCGAGGTCTGGAAAACACTGTAATTGGAGTAAACAATTGTAAGGCCTTAAGGACATTGTACTTGTGTATTGTACCTTCATTCCTGTTGGTTTGAGTAGTGGACATTCATGCTTACGCTGGGTTCTTTGTTTTGCAACCTATTAAAATGCTTCCACTAGAATGTACTCTGTATAGGACATTGATTCTTAGTTGGATGGTTTCCATTGAGTAACCGCCCGGTCTGTCTGTGGTATATGGCATCGGGCCCCAGCCGGACCTACTGCTATATGTTATGCGACGGATAGGGGTTGTTACAATTTGGTATCAGACTACTGGTTTCGGTCAGGCTTAAATGAACTCGTGGATGAATTCTTTTAAGGGGTTGTGAGCACATGTATGTGCGTCATCATTATAACATCAAAAGAACCCATGAATGTCCACTTAGGAGTGAAAATACATGTGTTTGAGGAACCTGCGTTTTTCTATAATTGTTGTTTGTAATTTTGTTTGCTCGTTTAACTGTGTTTTGTACAACTATAGGTGACCATGAACGGTGCAGGGCCGTTAGAACATCCGGTTTCTGAGGATTTTAGTGCACCTAGTGACGTTCCTGCAAACCTTCCCTCCGCTGAAACCATAAAAATGATGGTGGAGCAGTGTTCGCTGCGATTAGTGCACAAAATGAAAGACGTGTGTAGTCCTCTATTTTTGAGTTAACTCCAACGCCAGGTGTTGTGATGGAGCAAACGACATTTATAGGACCTTTTGGTCAGTAGTTGAACATGATTTTTGTGTCGGGTACGCACTCAGTTGAGGAATATTTGCAAGTGTTTCTGATGATAAGACGCTACCCGGGCTCTGAAGTGGAGAGCGAGCAGTAGATGGTCGATAGGTTTTATAATGGCATGCGCGGCGAGTTACGATTTTTGCTGCCAGGACCAAAATTATTGGGAATCCGAGCCTTGGTGGAATCGGCTAGATCTTTGGAAGTAGATTTGGCAAAGCCAATCGGACGTCCGAGTTCAGGGTACTAGACTCTCCAGATTCTACAAAGTCGGCATACTGAAGGAGGAGGAACAAGAAGTCTAAAATGTCTATTGGTCAGGCTCCATATGGTTGCTTTAAGTTTGGCAAGGAAGGGCACTTTGCCCAAGATTGTCGTAATGGTGCTCAGAAGTTAAAGAAAGCTATGTCAGGAGCAGGTATAGGACAAAGTGCCAGAGATCTGAATCGATTCCAATGAAGCAGACTTGGATATGCAGAAGTCGGAGTTCAAAATTTCGAGATCCTCAAAGTCTGCGTACAGTAGATGGTATAAGAAGGCTAGGACTTCGGATCCTGCTCCTTCTTTCTGGTGCTTCTGGAACAACTATGGGTCAAACCCTGTACACATTCTTTAATTGTGGAAAGCCAGGGAACTTTGCCCGAGACTTCTGGAGCGGACGTCCCAAGTCCGAGAAGAAGCACGCTGTCGCAATGATAGGTACAGCTTAAAGTTATAGCAGTTTAGCTTTAAATACTTGTTGCCCCTGTGGATGTTAGCTTAGAACTGCTTGTGCTAAGCTTTGTTCTGATTTTCGATTAATCCGGTGAGAGCACCGTTCGTTTCGGGAGCTTCG
The DNA here is from genome assembly GCA_039583875.1 of Platanthera guangdongensis. Classification (NCBI taxonomy): domain Eukaryota; kingdom Viridiplantae; phylum Streptophyta; class Magnoliopsida; order Asparagales; family Orchidaceae; genus Platanthera; species Platanthera guangdongensis. The sequence goes on along the minus strand of CM077158.1, from coordinate 204,886,448 downwards.
CATTTCCTTTTGACCAAAGGATTTGTATTGCGCGTTGGAGTACCTCCTTCAATGGCAAAAGACAAATTGGATGCGTTGTTGTCTAGTGGTGCTCAATGCGTGCGAGTAGAATCTGTTGTGTTAGGTGCAGATTGGGAGTCAAGAGTTTGACTTACAAGCGTCATTACTACCGCTAGGGGAGCTCGACGTGATCTTTGATATGGACTGGATCTCGGAGCAACAAACATACATTGATCGAAATCGCAAAGAAGTCAAGTTGGGAACTGTTCGTGAGACAACATTTGTGGGCTTGAAAGGGGTCGAGCATGACGTTGATGTCTCCTCTTCAGATGGTTAAGGAGGTTTGGTGTGATGCCAAACCAGTGATATGCTCTTCGTATCGGCTAGCGCCTAAGGAGATGGCGGAGCTGAAGGTGCAACTTCAAGATTTATTGGAGGAAGGTTGTGTGCGTCCAAGTTCGTCGCATTGGAGTGCATCGGTAATTTTTGTGAAGAAGAAGGATGAAAGCTTGAGACTTTGTGTTGATTATCGAGAGCTGAACAAGCTAATGGAGAAGAACAAGTACCTGATCCCAAAGATTGATGATCTGTTCGATCAGTTAGTCGGGTCGACAGTGTACTCAAAGTTGAATCTCAAGTCTGGGTATTACCAGCTGAGGATAAGGGAGAGTGATATCCCCAAGACAGCTTTTAGTATGAGATACAGGCATTACGAGTTTACGGTCATGCCGTTTGGGATGATGAATGCGCCGTCAGTGTTCATGGATCTGATGAACAGGACATTTAGGGAGTACGTAGATCACTTTGTGATCATTTTCATCAACGACATATTGGTGTACTCGCATAGTGAGGAGGATCACTTCAAGCATCTGCATTTGGTGTTGGATACATTGAGGAGGAATTAATTCTACGCCAAGTTCTCCAAATGCATGTTTTGGTTGTCCTCAATAGCGTTCCTTGGTCACATAGTCAGTGGAGAGGGAATTGTGGTGGATCCGGCGAAGATTATTGCGATACGAGAGTAGCCTGTGCTGTCTATGGTAGCGGAAGTCTGAATTTTTTTGGGGCTTGCCGGCTATTACAGGCGCTTTGTGGAGAACTTCTCACGAATAGTTTTACCCCTCACGACTCTGACGAGGAAAGATCAGAAGTTTGTTTGGATACCGGGGTGTGCACGAGCTTTTGAGGAGTTGAAGAGTCGGTTGACCACGACGCCTCTGCTGAGTTCGCCGAGTGGGACCGAAGGTTTTGAGATCTACAACGATGCTTGGGGCAGTGGACTGGGTTGTGTGCTACTGCAGCATGGTAGTGTGATAGTGTATGGCTCGCAATAGCTGAAATTGCATGAGAGGAATTATCCGGTCCATGACTAGGAGTTAGCAGCCGTGATTTTTGCTTTGAATCTATGGAGGCACTACTTGTACGAGGTGAAGGTCGACATCTATACCGACCGCAAGAGTCTGAAATACTTGTTGGATCAGAAAGATCTAAACATGCGACAGAGGAGATAGATGGAGTTCCTGGGGGACTACACGTTCAAAATTCACTATGTGCCTGGGAAAGGCAACGCGGTTGCGGACGCCTTGAGTCGCAGTGCCCCAACTCAAGACAATTGGCTGTCAGTCCATGACGAGCGGTTGGTACGTGAGTTGGAGGCATTGTAGATCTCTTGCGTGGACAAGCAGTCAAGTGCTGAAGAACTATTGAACTGGACAAAAGTTCAGTGTGACCTGACTGATCGGATTCGGCAGGCTTTGGATATGGATGGCCGCATGAATCAAATCATGGTTGATGCTTTGGATGGGCCAAATTCCCAATTCGTTGTTGTGGATGGTTTGCTATGGAAAGACGGTCGTCTGTGCATCCCAAATATGGGTAATTTGCTGGTGGAATTGTTGTACGAGGCACACCATACCAAGTACTCGATTCACTCGGGGAGCACGAAGATGTACCGCGATGTGAAGAAACTATTCTGGTGGCTAGGGCTTAAGAAGGATGTGGCACTGTATGTGGAAAAGTGTCAAACATGTGCCTTGGTGAAGGCGGAATGCCAAAGGTCGGGAGGATTCTTGAAGTCCTTGCCTATTCCGGAGTGGAAGTTCGATGACATTACTATGGACTTTGTGCATGGTTTGCCTGTAAGACCCCCCTCCCAGACCCCAAAACATGGCACGAAGGGGGTCTTGTGCCTAGAACAGCTGCCTTGCGGTAGCATTAGCACACGGGCTAACCTGTACCACAAGATGCCTGTTCCACCGGCTACAACCAACATCAAAACATATGCTAACCCAACCAAAATATAATAAAGAGAAGTCAAATCCACACCAAGTATATATGTCCAAATTACAACAAAATAGAGAAGCTAAAACATGCTTCTAAAATATATCAGAGTACAACTAATAAACACCTAAAAGGGCTACATTAGAGTCGCTCAACACTCACATCAGTAACTGACGATAGCGACGGCACCGTCCCTTCAGGCCGTCTCGTCCTGGCCTGGCTGTCCTGCTGCAAAGTCTGCGGCTGCTCTAACTGTGGGGTGACCTCCTAAAATGGAACATGTAGCAACCGTTAGTCGAAAAGAATAAGTGGATTCACATCCGCTCCCCCGGCGACTCCTAGGCACCGGGCGGAGAAAAGAGCAAGGGTACAAAGAATAATACATCGTATGAGAGGTAGAAGCAGGTGGTAATAATACAATAAGATTAACAACATTATAAATTAGCAGTTCTACATGAGCAATAATAATTCAACAAGTACAAGTAACTACAGCAGGTAAGTAACTTAACTTATAAGGATGCCCATATAAGCTTATAAGTTAAGGATCGGTTTACATAAAGTAACTCATCGTATAGGAGTGCCCATACAAACTTATACGATGAGGATCTTGTTGTGCAATGTTATGGAATGGTATGTATGCTATGCAATGACTCACCCATTGTAACGCCCAAAAAATGGTATTTGAGTCGGTCGCGAAAAAGGGATTTTTGGTGCCTGTATAGGGGCACACGGCCTAGGACACGGGCGTGTCCACGGCCGTGTATGGCTGGTGTTTTTGGTCGTTTTCATCCCGAGAAGGATACGGCCAGGAACACGGCTAGATGACATGGGCATGTGCCTACCCGTGTCAGTACCCGTGTCCCGTTGGGTCGTGTCCGTTATCGTGGCGGTTATATGTGACACGCCCCCGGACACGGGCGTGTCGAGAGACCCGACACGAGCGTGTCAGGTTGGACACGGGCGTGTCTGAGCCCGTGTGTGTTTTCTGTGTTCGACGATCGTGCCTGGATCGAGGCACACGGCCTGGGATACGGCCGTGTGCCAAGCCATGTTCGGCCCAGGTCTGGGAAATTTTGTGCAGATCTGAGCCGTTCGTTTTCTTTAATTAAGATCCAACGGCCCAGATGATTTCCTTCTCTGTTAAGGCCGGGAATAGGGGAGTTAATCTCTCATTTCTCTCCAAGGCATTCTCTTTCCAAGGTGTTAGAGAGAAGAGGAAGAAGAAGGAGGTTTCTGCCCACCGGCAGAGCATCAGAGCACCGTTTCGAAATCTGAGAGCGGATCAGTGGAGGAAAGGTCGTTGCGAAGAGTTCTGTCCGCGTAGTTTTTCCATGGCGCCAAAACGGACTACAAGGGTAACGATTCTCAACTTGAGCATGTGAAGCTCTTTCTTTCTGCATAGGGAATCCCGCTCCCGCGAGTGTGCGGTGAGTGTGTGGTGTTCCTTGGGGTTGATGTGAATAGTCCCCATTATGTTGCATATAGAGTCCGGAATCGTAAGTACGAGCATAGGCATTGTGTGTGAAGCCTACCTGGACGTGTATCATCTGGATCGGTGATGTTGCATTTGATATGATTTGCCGGAGAAGACTTCGTGATTTGGGTTTTTCGGGTTTCTACGCGGTAGATTGCAGCAGGGATCCTTTGAGGTTAGCTTCAAGGAGCACCCGGAAAGTTGAGCGGAAACGTGTTCTGTTAACTTGGCGGTCTGGGAACCGGCTTTGAACATAACTGGGTTATGTGATTGTTTGAAAAATTTTGGGATCCGAGAGAAGCTTGTCCCACGCATAGGACTTAAATTGTATATGCGGCGTGAGCAACGGGCAAGTGGAATTGGACCTAGGCTATGTGGTTCGGTGTGAGAGACCCGAAGATGGGGACTAGCCGTTGGCATAGTCGGGAGCCTTAGATAGTGGTCAGAAAGGGTAAATGCTCACATGTTATTGCCATCCTGGGGTGGTGGTGAAGATGCTGATTGGTCAGGATTCACCGTTAATGTGCCCTGAGTGCACGGCGTGTTTGGCCGTGCGAGCCTACACCTGTGGCGAACTTTATAGTTGCACTTTATTGTTTAGCTGGGCTAATGAATTGCAGGGAAAGAGCACCATCATCCCAAGTAAGGGGCGGGGCGTTATAATTTGGTCGGCTTTTGGCTGACCGTTGCTTTGTTTGCCACCGTGTGGTGGAATGTTGCTTGTAGGTGCTGCGGAGCCGAGTGCCAAATAACGGGCTGGAGCCCATGTTGCTGTGCTGGCCCTTGAAGGCCGTAGAATAGTTGTTTTTACTTTTATCATGTGTGGTTGGCCTGCGAGCCGATGTATGTAAGACATGTTTTTATTAAGTGAATATCTGTAAGGCCATAAGGCCATGTTCCTTTTTAGTGTATTTGAGTTTCATTCCTGTGGTTGTGGTCCTGGACATTCATATGTATTGGATTTAAGATTTGGGTTCTTTCAACTTTAAAAGCTTCCGCTAAAATGCTCTGTGTAGGACGAGTAGTCTTAATTGGATGGTTTGAACATTCATTTGGTAACCCTTCCGACTTTCTGTGGTATATGGCGTCGGGTTCCAACTGGACCTTCTGTTATATGGCATGTGACGGATGTGGGTGTTACAATTTGGTATCAGACTTCTGGTTACGGTCAGGCTTAAATGAATTCGTGGGTGAATTCTTTTAATGGGTGGTGAGCACATGTGTGTGTCATCGTTATAACATCAAAAAGAACCCATGAATGTCCACTTAGGAATGAAAAATACACTTCTTTTGTGGAATTTGAGTGTTCCAATGATTGCTTTTAGCAATTTATTTGTCGTCTAATCATGTGTCTTTGCTGCTATAGGCTGCTAGGAGTGGTGCTGGTCAGTCAGAGCGTCCGCAGTCGGCGGAAAGTAGTGCACCAAGGGATGTGCCTAGTACACCTCCTTTAGCGGAAACCATCAGGATGGTGGCTGAAGCCGTGTTTGCAATGATAAATGCCCAACCTGCGGGGCAAATGCATCGCGCACCTCCTGTGAATGAGCAAGAACCGGTTAGGGAGGCAGAGCCGAGAGTGGTGGAGCGTGAAAGTGCAGGTTAGATCTGATATACTCTAGAGGGGAGTGAATAGAGTATGGTGCTTAATAAAAACTTTTTACAACTGTTGTTGTATACCTAAGTGAACAGGGAAGAAAATAACATAAAGTAAATACAACAACTAATTAAATACAGAGCAATCACAGACCACATTAAGAAAACAAAAGAAAATAAGCAACCAGAAGACACAAGGAGCTATAGTGGTTCCCCAATCAATCTGGGTACATCCACTCTTCTACCACTCTAGGTAGGAATCCACTGCAGGATGAGTTGATCAAGTGTCCTGGGCACCAATGGGTTTTGATCAGGTCCCAAAAAACCAAACCCTCAAGTCTTTTGGAAGGAGACTTGCAAGCAGAATAATTTTGAAGGGATTTAAAACCCTGTACAGGAATTAGAGAGATGGTGAAAGTGTCTTCTCTGTCAACAGTCAGAGAGATGACTTGTGGATTGATGTAGCAACTTTTGCTCCCCCTGAGGTATTGAATTGGTCAGGAATGCTGGAGCACTGCTTCAGGGTGATAGGCCTTCAATGACCTAGAATGCCTGGACCAGAACTGCTTCAGGAACTTCTTTTGAATGATAAAGTTCTGTTGTCCTTTGAAGTTGTCCTGAGAATAGAAAGAAGAAGACTCTTGATTGAATTTAGTTGTTCTTCTTCTTCTTCTTGAGAGAGTTCTCTGGTCAAGGCTAATTGCAGTCAAGAACTTTAGATTTGAGAATGTTTTGTTCTTCAGCAGCTTCAGAGTGTCTGTCAGATTGTTTTCTGTACTGTGATTCTTGAACTCTGCTTGATTCTGTATTCTCTTAATGTGCCTCTGTTTTTTTTTTTGTACCTATTGTATATTTTTCTGACTGAGGAATATTCAAACTTTTGAATGTCGAGTAGTAATTACAGTCGGCCTTGGAAATAATTAACAATCAATGACTTTCCTAACTATCCCATGGAAAAATGGCATGTGATCGTCCATAGTCAATGGAGGTTCTAACAATAACATTCCGAGAAGATCTGGCATTAAATGTTCAGGAATCAGCGCCAAGAAACGGGACGGGAACCTTGAAGAAAACCTAATCTGGATTCGTCGAACGCAGAACACAATTCGTCAAGCTGAACTTGAGTTCGTCGAGCTGAGCTTGAGTTCGTCGAGCTGAGAATCAAATTCGTGGAGCTGAGAAAAGTTCTGGACTTAGACAAAATATCCTGCATCTGTTGAAATGTTATGTCGACATAAGTTGGTGTCGACAGATTGATCTTGGTGTCGACACAAATCCTCTGGTGTCGACATAAGCTGGTGTCGACTGAAATCCTGGTGTCGACACGAGTTGACTGGTGTCGACACAAACCCTAAGTGTCGACATAGATTCTCTGAGTCCAGAAATCGTCGAGTAGAGAATAGCATTCGTCGACCTGAGAAGCTGTGAACTTAAGGTCCAAGTTCGTCGAGCTCAGAATATAATTCGTCGACCGAAGCATGAAGCTGGACTTAGGAAAAATTTGAAGTCCTCCTGACTTTGGCTTGAAGTAAAAACTGAGTTTTTGTCGAACAGAGAACATAGATCGTCGAGCTCAGCACTAAAAATTGTCTCATGATCGTCGAGCGCAAAACTCCTTTCGTCGAGCTAAGTTTGACGAACGTCGAACTCACTTTACTTAGTCTTGAAAACTTGTGAGTCTGGAGTCTCTGAGGGTCTTGTTGAAAGCTGCTCCATCTGGAGTTGAGCATAAGGACTTAACCTAGACTCTAGGACACAAATTGACCCTAGCTATACAAGATGGGTCACATCTTAAGTCAGTGAACCTAGCCCAAATCAACTAGAGATCCAACAATCTCCCCCTATTTGGGTGAGGTCACTAACAGAGACTCAAGACAGAAAAACAAAGAAAGAAAAGAGATTTATTTGGCAGAGAATTATAACACATGCAACAGATATATATATACACACAGATTTGTTTAACAAACAGCACAGTTTAAAGACAAATAATAGACAGAAATTAAAACAACAAGAAAATTACTTCTTTGGCTTCTTCTGCTGAGGTTTGTCTTCTGCTTTCTTTTCTCCTGACTTCTTGAAAATGATTTCTCTGTTAGGATTTTGATCTTGAGCCACTGTCATGGTCATATCAACTGCCCTATTAATTTTTAATGATGTAGCCCTGGGGACAACTGCTTCTGGGTGAAGTTTCATATAATCATCAACATTAAATAATTTGTTGTCTTTGTCAAATCTTTCAGCTCTTCCTTTCTGAACTGTGACATGGTTGAATGACCAGAAATATCTTTTTCTTCTGCTTTGGCTTTATTTATCAAAGATAGACCAATCAGCTCTTGGTATCTAGTTATTCTTGCAGTATTTGCAGTCTCTTGATCTTCAAAAGGAATTGGAGGGGAGTCTGGCTTCTTTGGGCTTTCAGCTTTTTGTACTACAGGACTTTGTTGTTGTTGCTGCTGCTTATGCTGATGACTACCTGAGGAGGATGGCCTCTGCTGGCTGCTTCCAGAAGATCTCCCCGACTATCTCTGATAAGTTTGCATTGGGGCAGATCTCTGGGAGCTAGATCCACTGGCACCAGCTGCTGGAGGAGGAGGAGGAGGATCCTTCCTGTATCTGTGTACTGGAGGAGGGGAGTATCTCCTGCTTCTCTTTCTATCTTTCTGCTGGTTTTTGGAGAGCCACATCCATGCTGGCATTCCATTATATGGAGTCACATTGTGCAGAATATAGTAGGGAGTGTCTGCAGTGGGATTTGACTTGGGAGGAGGAGCAGCCTTTCTCTTCTTTTCCAACAATCTCTTTTTCCTACTAGCTGCATCCTCAGATTTTGAATCCTGAGGGGTATCACACAATGCATCTAAAGCTTTTAAAGCTTTATCAGAAACAACAGCCTTTGCTGGAGGAGGCGCAGAAGGTTCAGGAATAAGAGTTTCAGCAACAAGAGAAGAATTATCTATACAAGATTCAGAAACAAAAGAGACAGAGCTATCAGCTACTGCCTTATTCTCTTCTTCAATGTCTGCCTGAATAAGCTCATCTAGAGTGGGCATTGGAGAGTTATCCATAATAAAATCTGGTGCTGAAACTGGCACTGGAGTATCTTCTGGAATGACCTCTGGGCTGGAAGCTGAGAAGGAGGCTAAAGCTGAGAGAGCAAAATTATCACATAGTTGCTTAGCAACTGCTGGACTAGCTAGAGAGGTATATGTTACCATAGCCAAATAAGGCTTAGAGAAATCTGCTGGAGGGAATTTCATATGTACAGTATCAAAACTTCTCAACAAAACTGATAAAGTCACTGTGGGATTTAAATAGAAATCACCAACATGAGTTATTGGAGCAACTGACTCATCCAAATCAATGTCAGTACTCATAAATTGAATTAACTCAGACATCTCAGCATCAAAGTCTGTCAAAATTGGTGTATCCTTATCTGAATCTGAATCTGCTGGAGAGGGAACTTCTGTGACTGCTGCTGCTGTATCTGCATCTGCTGCAACTTCATCACAAAGCATCTCCCCCTGCCTGGGTTCAGGAATACCTGGATCTAGGCCCCTAGATGAAGAGGGGATAGCAGATAGAAGAGAGATTTGGGCAGATAAGGAATGAATTTAGATCACAAGAGGTGTAATGGCCTCTTGGATCAAGGATTGGATAAGAGGTGTGAGCAAAGAAATGAGGGTATATGGATCAAATGGGGAAGGGTAAGGGGATGGAATGGGAGGAGGAATAACAGATGGAGTGGGGGCATCTAGCATGATTGAGTCTGATGGTATATGATAAGATGGAATGGTGGATAAGTGTGGGGGAAGAGGGGACTGAGGAGGTGTAGGAATAGGAATGTCCTGAGAGGAATCTGGAGGAGAGGGTTGATGATCAACTTGCAAGTGGGAAGATGGAGATGGAGATGGAATGTTTGTCAGGTCAAGTGGTGGAGATGAAGGAGGGGTAGGTACATGAGGAGGCTTCTTGGGAGGAAGAGGTGCTGTAAGAGATGGTTGAGATGGAGGAACCTCTTCAACCGGGTGGGGAGCGGCCTTTACAGCCCTTGTTCTCTCAGAAGTTTGGAGGGAGGGAGGAGGAAGCCTTTGAGGGCTTGGAGATGGTCCTCTCCCACCTGCCAAACAGAGCGCAAGTGAGACGCTTGCTGGCGTTTATGAAGATGGTCGGGAGACCACACATTCAGCAGCCTTCTCTTTAAGAAATTTGCCCAAAATTCTGCCAAAGCAGACTTCCTTCTTGCTGTTCTTCTTTTTAATCAATTCAAAGAACACCTTACTCCAATCAACCTGTCGCTTATTCACTACCGCACACATTATCAGAAATTGGTGATGGGTGATATAGTCATGAGCTGAGTGCTTGGCCATCAAAATCTTTCCTGTAATATCTGCCAGAAATGGGTAGGCGGCGGAAAATTGCTTTTTCAACAACTTATTAGGGTTGTTCACAAGAGAAACCCATGAGTTTCAGCATATCACTGAATTCCTCAGAATCCATTTCCAGATTGTCTTCTCCATTCACTAATCCAAATACTTCAGTGAGAACTGCGGGAGGGAGGGAAACAGCAGTATTTCTTATATTGCCGGTCAAAACATCTTCTTCAGAAACTGTAGATGTATATACCCATTCTTGTATTTCCATTCCATGAAGTTTAATGCGCCTGGTCATGAAGTCCTTTAAACTTAGTTCTTCCAGTAGTTTTAAGATGTAGAGAAAGATGGGGTCAGAATGTTGAAACGACTCAAATTCCATGTCGGATCCAGTGTCAAACTTCATCGCAACCAAAGCACCTGAGGGAATCGCCATTAATGTCCTGCAAGAAAAACACAGAGAGAAACGGCGATCAAGACCAAGGGAACTGAAAGCGCGGGACAGAGGTCGAAGAAAACCTAGATATAAGATTTTCAGAATATGAATCGACAAACTCCATTCCACGAAATAGAAAAATTCTTCGAACTGAGCTCGACGAAATAAATTATAGATAGATAATTCGTCGATCTCATCCAGAAGAATCGAAAACAGTTCGTCGAACTCCATTCGACGAAATGACTTCTTGAAGCAAAGTTCGTCGATCTCTGGTCGACGAAAATTATTTCCTCATACAGAGAATTCTTCGATCTCCGTTCGACGAGAATCTCTCAAACTTTCCCTAATTCGTAGAACTCCGTTCGATGAACTCTGGAAAATTCGTCAAAAGCAGGCAGAAACTAGGTTAACTCTTCTCCATCAATCATTCCCAGTTGATTTATAAAGAACAGATAGGTTTTCTCATCCAATGGCTTGGTGAAAATATCTGCTCTCTGTAGATCAGTATAAATGTGGATCAAGTTAATTTTCTTTTTGTCCACATTATCTCTAATGAAATGATGTCTTATTTCAATATGTTTAGTCCTAGAATGGTAAACTGGATTTTGTGCTATAACAATATCACTATTATTATCACAAAATAATGTTGAATTATTTAAGTTGACACCATAATCTGAGAGTTGGTTTTGTATCCATAGCATTTATGAACAGCAACTACCAGCAGCCATGTATTCTGCTTCTCAGTTGATGTAGACACAGATGTCTGCTTTTTACAAAACCAGGAGACAAGTCTCATACCAAGGAACTGGCATGTTCCAGAGGTACTTTTCCTTTCAACTGTACATCCAGCATAGTCAGCATCTGAGTATCCAGTTAACTCAAACTCTGACTCTACAGGATACCAGAGTCCTAGGCTAGGGCAACTCTTTATATATCTCAAAATTCTTTTTAGGAAAATAAGGTGAGATTCTTTAGGGTTCACTTGGAACCAAGCACAAAGGCATGTGGCAAACATTATATCAGGTCTGCTAGCTATTAGGTATAATAGGGATCCAACAATTGCCCTATAATTTTTCTGATCCACTGGTTTCCCTGCTGCATCAGAATCCACAACAGCATTTGTAGCCATAGGGGTTTTCATCCCTGAAGAATCACCCATCCCAAACTTTTTGATAAGCTCTTTAACATACTTAGCTTGGGAGAGGAACATACCATCTGGGAGCTACTTCACTTGGAGAGCAAGGAAGTAGGAAAGCTCACCCATGCTACTCATCTCAAATTTTGAATGCATGAGGTTAGCAAACCTCTTGCACAATTTGGGATCAGTAGACCCAAAAATAATGTCATCCACATATATTTGTACTAACAATATTTGGTCCTTATGATGTCTAGTGAAAAGTGTTTTATTTATGGTTCCTCTTGTAAATTCATGCTCTAAAAGAAAGCTTGCTAGGGTCTCATACCAAGCTCTTGGAGCTTGCTTTAAACCATAGAGAGATTTATGCAATTTAAAGACAAAAGAGGGTTGAGTTGTAGAGATAAAACCTGGAGGTTGTTCTACATAAACCTCTTCTTGAAGTATTCCATTCAGAAATGCACTTTTGACATCCATCTGGTAGACCTTGAATCTCTTGTAAGCTGCATAGGCAAGGAATATCCTAATGCCCTCTAACCTTGCAACAGGGGCAAAGGTTTGGTCATAGTCTATTCCTTCCTCTTGTCAGTAGCCTTGAGCAACAACCCTAGCCTTGTTTCTCACAATGTTGCCTTGAGCATCCAACTTGTTCCTGTAGACCCATTTGGTTCCAATAACTGGGCAGTTATGGGGTCTTGGAACCAAATCCCAAACTCTGCATCTCTCAAACTGATTGAGTTCCTCTTGCATTGCAATGATCTAGTGGGGATCTTGATCTGCCTCATGTATCGTGAGAGGTTCCATTTAAGAGAGAAAACATGCATGCATCAAGTCTTAGTTGAGTTGATGCCTTCTCTGTACACCTACTAAGATGTCTCCAATCACCTGAGATCTGGGGTGATCTCTAATTGTGACAAGATCAGTTAGTGGAGTTGGTTGAGCAATAGATTCAGTATTTAATTCCTCTTGGGGAATGATACTAACTGTTGGGGGAAGTTCAGACACTTCCTCTTGACTTTCCTCATCACTATCTTCAGCATCCTGTGGAGTGGGATGGTTTGATACCTCTTGGGTAAGGTTCAGTCCATCCATAAACTCACACAGTGGTGGAACCTGCAAAGAGCTTATGGTAGAAATTTCTTTCCCCTTGTATGACATGTTAGTCTCATCAAAAGATACATGAACAGATTCTTCAATTTTAAGAGTTGATTTATTATACATCATATAAGCTTTACTGACCATGGAGTATCCCAGAAACACTCCTTCATCAGCTTTAGCTTGAAATTTTGCTATGTATCTCTTATCATTATTATGAATGTAACATATACAACCAAAGATTTTGAAGTAATCTACTTTAGGTTTCTTCCCTTTGAGTAATTTATAAGGAGTCTTGCCCTTCAGCTTATGTATCAAACTTCTATTCAACACATAGTTGGAGGTGTTCACTGCCTCTGCCCAAAAGGATAGAGGAAGGTGAGCATCTGACAACAATATAGTAGCAGATTCAATAAGGGTTCTATTTTTCCTCTCAGCTACCCCATTTTGTTGTGTAGTTCTAGGAGCTGAGAAAGTATGCCTGATCCCTTCACTTTGACAGAACTCTTGCATAAGAATGGAATCAAACTCTGTCCCATGATCACTTCTGATCAGGGTAATGTGAGTGTTGAACTCAATCTGTATGCATTTGAGAAACTCTGTCAAACACTTAAAGTTATCAGACTTCTTCCTCAGAAAGAACACCCATGTGAATCTAGAGAAGTCATCTACAACTACTAAAGTATAATATTTCCCTCCTAAGCTTTGTACTGTAATGGGTCCAAAGAGAACCATGTGTAATAGATACAAAATCCTAGGTGAATCACTCTTATTAAGTGACTTGAAACTATTTTTGGTTTGCTTGCCTAATTGACAAGCCCTGTAAAGTCCTTCATTCTTGTAGGGGCCAGAAGGTAGTCCTCTAACAAGGTTGTCCTTGGATAACCTAGCAATGGTTCTAAGGTTTATATGTCCTAATCTCTTATGCCACAATTCATTAAGTCTACAAAGAGAATTAAACAAGCAAATATCTACCTTGGTTGAAAGAAAATCTACAAGATAGATGTTACCTTTCCTTTTACCTGTCAACACAGTTGTGTTGTTCTCTGATTTGATCTTGCATAAGGATTTGCTGAAAGTCACTTGGTAGCATTCATCACACAGTTGACTAATGCTGATTAAGTTGTGCTTCAGTCCTTCCACATAGGCTACCTTCTTGAATGTGACTGTGCCAATCTGGACTGCACCATATCCTTTTGTTAGTCCAAATTTTGAATCACCAAATATTACTTTGGGTCCAAGCTTGGCTTTGAAGGATGTGAAATTGTCCTTGTTTCATGCCATGTGCTTTAAGCACCCACTATCCAGATACCATTGCTGGTCTGATGTTGGATAGGTCTTTACCTGCACATAAAATAATTTATTTGTTTTTGACCCAGTTTACCTTGGGCGTAGGTTGATAACCTTTGAATTCAGAAATAAAAGACATCTCTAGTTGACTCTTATATCCTTCAGGATGATATCTCCTAGGAGGTATTATCCATTCAGTATAGGGGTTAAACCATTGAGATGTAGAACCTCTAGGATTGAGCTTTGATTTGCCTTTGAAAGAGTTTTCAAAACTCTGAGCTCTGTTCGACGATCTCTAAGCTGAGTTCGACGATCTTGGGTCAGATCGTCGAGCTCCGTTAGAAGATCGACTGTGCCAGAGTTCAGGGTTCAGAGATCGTCGACCTGAATTCGACGATTTAGCCTGAGATCGTCGATCTTCATTCGACGATCATCTAGCTCCGTTCGACGATTTCTGTTGAACTCTTGTTTTCTTAGGTAAGTCAGAATTCTTCCTAGCTACCTCTACAACTCTCATATCTTTATCAGAGATAAATTTGATTGGGGTTGTTAATACTACAGGTTGGCTGGATGAAGCACCCAAGCCCAGTGTACTATTGAATCTTGAGTTCACTGTGCTTGTGATGTCCATTAGTTTGATACTTCTCCCATTAGGGGATTCTTCAAACTTCTTGGCCTTTGATAGTTCACTTTTCAGTGAGGCTATCTGCTCCCTACAGCATTCCAACTTCTCAGAGAGTTTGAGGTTTTCTGATTTTAAAGTACTGTGTTCAGATAACTAATTTCTGAGAGAAATGATTTCCTTCTCAGATTTTAATAAATCCAAACATAGTGCTTTAAACTCACACTTGAAGTCCTCAGAATCGAAATCAAAAGAACTTATTACCTGGTCCTCTTCAGATTGAGTCTCTGACTCTGACTCTTCTTCATCAGAATTTTATTGTGAGTCATTGATAACCATCATGCAGAATTCTTTTTCTTCAGCATCATCTTCATCATCACTTGAGCTGGATGAAGCTTCAGATTCTTCTTCTGTCTCACTTCAAGTTTCAGCAATAAACCCCTTCCTTGTATGTTTGTTCTTACTGGAGGAGGGTTTACCATGACTGCTCTTCTTGAAGTGCTTTTCTTTTCTCCTTTCTTTCCTGTCCTTCTTGTCCTTGTTTTTATTTTCTGGACAGTCAGGCACAATGTGGCCTGATTTCCTGCATCCAAAACAAATAATCTCTTTGTTATTTGATTTTTCATACCTTGGCTTGTCATGCTCTCTGTGTGATCTTTTCCTGAAATTCTTCCTGGCCATTTTGTAAAACCTTTTGGCCAGTAGGCTTAGCAACTCTTTATTACCTGTGACCTTGTCTTCAGACTGATCTTCAATGGCTTTGAAAGCTATTGATTTTTCTTTTCTTGTAGGTGGTGAGGCAGCCTTCTGCTCTTCTTTTCTATTCTTGATGAGCAGCTCATAAGACTTGAGCTTGCCCAAGAGAGCTTCAGTTGTGATCTCATTTAGGCTTCTGGCATACTTGATTGGCCACATCCTTGAGTCCCAAGTGCTTGGGAAGCACATTAGGATTTTATCATTGAGCTCAGTCAATGAGATCTCTTTGTCCAAAGTCTTCAGTTCATTGACTATAAGGCTGAGTCTATTATACATATCTGCTACTAACTCAGCTTCTCCTTTCTTGAAGTTCTCATACTGGGTTATGAGATGAGATCTTCTATCTTTTCTCTCATCAACAGATCCTGGGACTATCTCCGATAACTTGTCCTAGATGTCCTTTGCTGAGTTGCATTCAGCTACCTTTTGGAATGTTTCATCAGACATAGTCTGGGCTAGAATGTTCATAGCCTTTGCATCTGCAACTTTCCATTTCTTGATTTCTGCATCTATTCCTGATGGAGGTGGAACATCACTTGTACTTGTATTTTTTGGAGGTCTTGGACACACTGTCAAAATAGAATTGAAAATTTCTTCATCAATAGAGTTCATGTACAATCTAATCCTTGCCTTCCAAAGTGCAAACATAGATAGATTACACACTGGAGGTCTGGTGCTAGCATAATCTTTGTTTTGGGCCATGTTCTGTGAAGAAATAAATCTAACAACAAACTTAAAACAAGTAGATCTAACTAGAGGGATCTTTGGGTTCAGGTGTTAGCCTTGTGCAACCACTAAGATGTGGTATATTTAACCAACCTCACTTTGATACCAATTGAAAGTGCAGGTTAGATCTGATATACTATAGAGGGGGGGTGTGAATAGAGTATGATGCTTACTAAAAATGTTTTACAACTGTTGTTGTATACCTAAGTGAACAGGGAAGCAAATAACATAAAGTAAACACCACAACTAATTAAACACAGAGCAATCACAAACCATAGCAAAAAAACAAAATAAAATAAGCAACCAGATGACACAAGGAGCTATAGTGGTTCCCCAATCAATCTGGGTACATCCACTCTTCTACCACCCTAGGTAGGAATCCACTGCAGGATGAGTTGATCAGGTGTCCTGGGCACTAATGTGTTTTGATCAGGTCCCCAAAAACCAAACCCTCAAGTCTTTTGGAAGGAGACTTGCAACCAGAATAATTTTGAAGGGATTTAAAACCCTGTACAGGAATTAGAGAGAGGGTGAAAGTGTCTTCTCTGTCAACAGTCAGATAGAAGACTTGTGGATTGATGTAGCAGCTTTTGCTCCCCCTGACGTCTTGAATTGGTCAGGAATGCTGGAGCACTACTTCAGGGTGATATGCCTTCAATGACCTAGAATGCCTGGACCAGAACTGCTTTAGGAACTTCTTTTGACTGATAAAGTTCTGTTGTCCTTTGAAGTTGTCCTGAGAATAGAAAGAAGAAGACTCTTTATTGAATTTAGTTGTTCTTCTTCTTCTTCTTGAGAGAGTTCTTTGGTCAAGGCTGATTGCAGTCAAGAACTTTAGATTTGAGAATGTTTTGTTCTTCAGCAGCTTCAGAGTGTCTGTCAGATTGTTTTCTGTACTGTGATTCTTGAACTCTGCTTGATTCTGTATTCTCTTACTGTGTCTCTATTTTTTTGTGTATCTATTGTATATTTTTCTGACTGAGGAATATTCAAACTTTTGAATGTCGAGCAGTAATTACAGTCGGCCTTGGAAAGAATAAGCAATCAATGACTTTCCTAACTGTCCCATGGAAAAACGCCATCTGATCGTCCATAGTCAATGCACGTTCTAACGGTAACATTCCGAGAAGATCTGGCATTAAATGTTCAGGAATCAGCGCCAAGAAATGGTACGGGAACCTTGAAGAATACCTAATCTGGATTCGTCGAACGCAAAACACAATTCGTCGAGCTGAACTTGAGTTCGTCGAGCTGAGCTTGAGTTCGTCGAGTTGAGAATCAAATTCGTCAAGTGGAGAAAAGTTCTGGACTTAGACAAAATATCCTGCATCTGTTGAAATGTTGTGTCGACATAAGTTGATGTCGACAGATTGATCTTGGTGTCGACACAAATCCTCTGGTGTCGACATAAGCTAGTGTCGACTGAAATCCTGGTGTCGACACAAGTTGACTGGTGTCGACACAAACCCTAAGTATCGACACAAATTCTCTGAGTCCAGAAATCGTCGAGTAGAGAAAGCATTCGTCGGCCGGAGAAGTTGTGAACTTAAGGTCCAAGTTCGTCGAGCTCAAAATATAATTCGTCGACCGAAGCATGAAGCTGGACTTAGAAAAAATTTGAAGTCCTCCTGACTTTGGCTTGAAGTAGAAACTGAGTTTTCGTCGAAAAGAGAACATAGATCGTCGAGCTCGGCACTAAGAATTTTCTCACGATCGTCGAGCGCAAAACTCTTTTCATCGAGCTGAGTTCAACGAACGTCTAACTCACTTTACTTAGTCTTGAAAACTTTTGAGTTTGGAGTCTCTGAGGGTCTTGTTGAAAGCTGGTCCATCTGGAGTTGAGCCTAAGGACTTAACCTAGACTCTAGGACACAAATTGACCCTGACTATATAAGATGGGTCACATCCTAAGTCAGTGAACCTAACCCAAATCAACTAGGGATCCAACAGAGCGTGCAGCAGTTGATCTGGTAGAGCCGAGGAGAGCTATGAAGAAGCAGCTAAAGCATGTGATGGGCTTTAATCCTCTGACGTTCGATGGGGTTGGAACGCCAGCTCAAGCTGAGGACTAGCTCTCTTTCATAAAGAGGGTGTTGACAGCCACAATAACTAAGGAGTGGCAGAAGACCACCATAGCGACTTTTCTTTTGGTGGGTGAAGCGAGGCTGTGGTGGGATGAGTTGGAGTTTCATCTCTTGGTGGGTAGGCAACTTGTTGATGTGCCGATAGAGGAATTTTCAAGATTGTTCCTAGCCAGATTTGTACCCTCTGCTCAGAAGTTGGAGATGGAGAATCAATTTCTTGGGTTGACTCAAGGATCCAGAAGCATGGACAAGTATCGCCTGAGTTCACACAATTGGGTTGGTATGACTGTGCTACGTTTATGGAAGAATAATGGAAGACCAACCGATTTTATGAGGGTCTACGTGGTGACCTACAGTTGCTACTTGCTGGGCCTAAGGTGCAAGGCTTCCTAGCCTTGGTCAATTCGGCCCGATTGTTGGAAAAGGTTGCGAAGAAAGTTCAAGAGAAGAAGGATCCAGGAGAAAGGAAGTCCGAGTTCAAGGTGCCAAATAACAAGTCAAGTTTCCGCAGATGGAACAAGAAGCGGAGAACTTCGAACTCAGCCCCTTCGGCTGATGCGTCGGGGGCAACAACAAGTCGAGTCCCTGGAGCTTGCTATAACTGCGGGAAGATATGACATTTTGCTCGGGAGTGTTGGAGCGGACGTTCAAAGTCCGAGAGGAATCCTGGAGCGACATATGAGGAGAAAGGGAAGGCGGTGGAGTCAACCGCGTACCATCATGCTCCAGCCCAGCCTAGAGTCTACAACCTTGGTCTTCAAGAGGCCATAAAGCAAGCAGACGTGGTGACAGGTATGAGTTAAATTGCAATAGTTTAACTTTCATAGTCGTTACCTCTTTTGTTGTTAGCTTACTTTTGTAGGTGCTAGGCTTTGTGTTGATCTTTGAGTTTCCGGCGAGGGCCCTATTTGATACGGGAGCATCGCATTCCTTCTTGTCCGAAAAATTCATATCGCGCATCGAAGTTCCGTCCTCGATGGCAGAAAACAAGTTGGATGTGATGTTGCCCAATGGGTGCTCAATGCGTGCGGATACGATCTGCGTAGTGAAGATTCGGTTTGGAGACCAGGAGTTCGATTTAGGAGCGTTGATTCTACCGTTAGTGGAGTTCGACGTAATATTCGGTATGGATTGGCTCTCGGAGCAGGGTGCATGCATCGATTGCGACCGTAAGGAAATTAAGTTGGGTCTGGACACTGATCGGGAGATGGCTTTTGCGGGCATGAAGGGGTCAGGGAAAGTTTTGATGTCGGCCCTTCAGGTGATCAAGGCAGTTCGGTCTGGGGCAGAACTGTTTGTCACTCTAGTGCAGACTTCGATGCCTAAGCCAAGTCTTGACAATATCCCAGTTGTGTCTGAATATCCCGATGTGTTTCCAGATGATCTCCCAGGAGCCCCTCCTCAACGGGAGATAGACTTTACTATAGAGCTGGTACCGGGTGCCAAACCGGTGTCACGCTCTCCATATCGAATAGCGCCAAGAGAGATGGTAGAGTTGAAGGTGCAACTGCAAGAGTTGCTAAAGCAAGGTTATGTGCATCCAAGTTCGTCGCCTTGGAGCGCACCAGTTCTGTTTGTTAAGAAGAAAGATGGGAGCTTGCGACTTTGTATCGACTACCGGGAATTGAACAAGCTTACGGAAAAGAATAAGTATCCGATTCTGAGGATTGATGATCTGTTTGATCAGTTGGTTGGGTCAACAGTATATTCGAAGTTAGATCTGAAGTCCGGTTACTATCAGTTGAGGATTAGGGAGAGCGTCATCCCAAAGACAGCATTCAGTATGCGGTTTGGGCATTACGAGTTCACGGTCATGCCATTTGGTTTGACCAATGCTCCATCCGTGTTTATGGATCTGATGCATAGGACGTTCAGAGAGTACCTGGATCGTTTCGTGATAGTATTTATAGATGATATCCGGGTGTACTCGCAGTGCGAAGAGGATCACTACAAGCATCTACACATGGTTTTGGAGACGTTGAGGAGGAATCAGTTGTATGCTAAGTTCTCCAAGTGTGAATTTGGGTTATCCTCGATAGCGTTCCTTGGTCATATTGTTAGTGGAGAAGGGATAGCGGTGGATCTGGCGAAGATAGTGGCAATACGGGAGTGGCCTACTTTGACTACGGTGGCGGAAGTCCAGAGTTTTCTGGGACTTGCGGGCTACTATAGGCGCCTCGTAGAGAACTTTTCACGGATATCACTTCCACTCACGACATTGCCAAGGAAGGATCAAAAATTTGTGTGGTCTCCGGAGTGCGAGCAGGCTTTTGAAGAGTTGAATAGGCGGTTGACCACGATGCCTATTTTATGTTCCTCAAGTGGAACCGAAGGGTTCAAGATTTATAGTGATGCTTCGGGTAATGGTTTGGGATGTGTTCTGTCACATCAAGGGAGAGTGATAGCCTATGGTGCAGGACAACTGAAGGTTCATGAGAGGAATTATCCGGTCCACGACTTATAGTTAGCGGCCGTGATATTTGCTCTAAAGTTTTGGAGGCACTACCTGTACGGTGTGAAGGTCGATATTTACACCGATCATAAGAGTTTGAAGTACCTGTTGGACCAAAAGGATCTGAACATGAGGCAACGGAGGTGGATGGAGTTCTTAGAGGACTACACCTTCAAGATTCATTATGTGCCTGGGAAGGGAAATGCAGTGGCGGATGCGTTGAATCGCAGGACTCTGGCGCAAGCCAAATGGTTATCGGTACATGATGAGAGATTGGTCCATGAGTTGGAGGCTTTGGAGATATCTTGCGTCGACAAGAAGCGTAGTGCTGAGGCGAAATTATTTTGGACAGAGGTGCAGTGTGACCTAGCGAATAGAGTTCAGCGAGCTTTGGTTCAGGATAACAATATGAAATAGATCTTGGAAGAATCTTTGGATGGGTCAAATTCCCTGTTTGCTGTTGAGGATGGGTTACTAAGGAAGGACGATCGTCTATGCGTTCCTAGTACGGATAATATTCAGGAGGAGTTGATGTATGAGGCTCATCATATCAAGTACTCAATCCACCCGGGAAGCAAGAAGATGTATAGAGACATGAAGAAATTATTCTGGTGGCCAGGTTTGAAGAAATATGTAGCATTGTATGTGGCTAAGTGCCGTACTGGCGCATTGGTGAAGGCGGAATGCCAGAAGCCCGGAGGTTTCTTGAAGCCCCTACCTATCCTAGAATGGAAATTCGATGACATATCTATGGATTTTGTGCATGGTTTGCCGAGGTCACAGAAGGGAAACGACGCCATTTGGGTGGTCGTAGATAGCTTGACAAAGGTGTCACACTTTATTCCGAACAAGAAGGAAGACCCAGTGGAAAAGTTAGCCAAACTCTACGTGGAGAATATTGTACGATTGCATGGTGTGCCCCGCAGTATTGTTAGTGATCGAGATGGACACTTCACGTCGAATGACTGGAGGTTGGTGCATAGTCTGTTGGGTACCAAGCTAAAGTTCAGCACAGCCTTTCACCAGCAGATGGATGGCCAAACCGAGAGGGTCAACCGGACGATGGAAGACATGTTTCGCATGTGCGTCCTAGATTTTGGAAAGCAGTGGGAAGATCACCTGTACATGGTGGAGTTTGCGTACAACAACAGCTTTCAGGCGAGTATTGGAATGGCGCCTTTCGAGGCCTTGTACGGGAGGAAGTGTCGTACGCCGTTGTCTTGGTTGGAGGCAGGCGAATCGAAGTTGTATAAACGTCAAGCGGTGGAAGACTCCACTTCAATGATACGGACAATTCAGGAAAGATTGAAGATCGCTCAGGACAGGCAGGCAAAGTATTACAACGCAAGCATAGGAGCGTGGAGTTCAATATTGGAGACGTGGTGTATCTAAAAATCAAGCCATTCAAGGGTGTATCACGGGTTCGACGATTGAAGGATTTGAGTCTGAGATACCTTGGACCATTTGAAACCCTGGAGCGTGTTGGCGAGGCGACGTATAGATTGAAGCTGTCGGCGAAATTGAGTGGGCTACATGACGTGTTCCACGTATCAGTGTTGCGTAAGGCGGTGCAAGAGCCTTCGCAGATCATTGCGGATAATTAAGTACCTGTTGATTATGAGTTGACCACAAGGGTCAAGCCAGTACATGTTGAAGATGTTGCAGTCAAGCAGCTCCGCAACAAGGATATCCGTATGGTTAAAGTCCGATGGGATAATTGCGGACGTGAGGAGCTTTCTTGGGAGCGAGAGTAAGCTATGTTGGAGGAATATCCCGAGTTATTCCACTCAGGTATTATTTAGATTTGTGTACCTTTACTTAATTTCGGGACGAAATTCCTTAAGTGGGGGAGATTTGTAACGCCCCGAAAATTGTATTTGAGTCGGTCGCGAAAAAGGGATTTTTGGTGCCTGTATAGGGGCACACGGCCTAGGACACGTGCGTGTCCAAGGCCGTGTCTGGCTGGTGTTTTTGGTCGTTTTCATCCCGAGAAGGACACGACCAGGAACACGGCTAGATGACACGGGCTTGTCATTTGACACGGGCATATGCTTACCAGTGTCAGTACCTGTATCCCGTTGGGTCGTGTCCGTTGCGGTGGCGGTTATGCATGACACTCCCCCGGACACGGGCTTGTCGAGAGACCCGACACGGGCGTGTCAGGTTGGATACGGGCGTGTCTGAGCCGATGTGTCTTTTCTATGTTCGACGATCGTGCATGGATCGAGGCACACGGCCTAGGACACGGCCGTGTGACAAGCCGTGTTCGGCCCAGGTTTGGGAAATTTTGTGCAGATCTGAGCCGTTCGTTTTCTTTAATTAAAATCCAACGGCCCAGATGATTTCCTGCTCTGTTAAGGAAGGGAATAGGGGAGTTAATCCCTCATTTCTCTCCAAGGCTTTCTCTTTCCAAGGTGTTAGAGAGAAGAGGAAGAAGGAGGTTTCCGCCCACCGGCGGAGCATCAGAGCACCGTTTCGAAATCTGAGAGCGGATCCGTGGAGGAAAGGTCGTTGCGAAGAGTTCTGTCCGCGTAGTTTTTCCATGGCGCCAAAACGGACTACAAGGGTAACGATGCTCAACTTGAGCATGTGAAGCTCTATCTTTATGCATAGGGAATCCCACTACCGCGAGTGTGCGGTGAGTGTGTGGTGTTCCTTGGGGTTGATGTGAATATTCCCCATTGTGTTGCATATAGAGTCCGGAATCGTAAGTACGGGCATAGACATTGTGTGTGAAGCCTACCTCGACGTGTATCGTCTGGATCGGTGATGTTGCATTTGATATGATTTGCCGGAGAAGACTTCGTGCTTTGGGTTTTTCGGGTTTCTACGCGGTAGATTGCAGCAGGGATCCTTGGAGGTTAGCTTCAAGGCGCACCCGGAAAGTTGAGCGGAAACGTGTTCTGCTAACTTGGCGGTCTGGGAACCGGCCTTGAACATAACTGGGTTATGTGATTGTTTGGAAAATTTTGGGATCCGAGAGAAGCTTGTCCTGCGTCTAGGACTTAAATTGTATATGCGGCGTGAGCAACGGGCAAGTGGAATTGGACCTAGGCTATGTGGTTCGGTGCGAGAGACCCGAAGACGGGGACTGACCGTTGGCATAGTCGGGAGCCTTAGACAGTGGTCAGAAAGGCTAAATGCTCACATGTTATTGCCATCCTGGGGGTGGTGGTGAAGACACTGATTGGTCAGGATTCACCGTTAATGTGCCCTGAGTGCACGGGGTGTTTGGCCGTACGAGCCTACACCTGTGGCGAACTTTATAGTTGCACTTTATTGTTTAGCTGGGCTAATGAATTATAGGGAAAGAGCACCGTCGTCCAAAGTAAGGGGCAGGGTCGTTATAATTTGGTCGGCATTTGGCTGACCGTTGCTTTGTTTGCCACCGTGCGGTGGAATGTTGCTTGCAGGTCCTGCGGAGCCGAGTGCCAAATAGCGGGCTGGAGCCCATGTTGCTGTGCTGGACCTTGAAGGCCGTAGAATAGTTATTTTTACTTTTAACATGTGTGGTCGGCCTGCGAGCCGATGTATGTAAGACATGTTTTTATTAAGTGAATATCTGTAAGGTCATAAGGCCATGTTCCTTTTCGGTGTATTTGAGTTTCATTCCTGTGGTTGTGGTCGTGGACATTCATATGTATTGGATTTAAGATTTGGGTTCTTTCAACTTTAAAATCTTCCGCTAGAATGCCCTGTGTACGATGAGTAGTCTTAATTGGATGGTTTGAACATTCATTTGGTAACCCTCCCGACTGTCTGTGGGATATGGCGTCGAGTTCCAGCTGGACCTTCTGTTATATGTCATGTGACGGATGGGGGTGTTACACCCATGATCACACACATGCAACCGCTATGTCGACCTAGACTAGAGTTCCCACTATTCGAGCAGGTAGCTAACCTCTCTGTAATCAACCGTCGTGGCCAGACGGTGATAGTAGAGCGAGCATATCTACTACTAGGCGGGTATCCACACTACTTCACCTACGTCTCCGTACGCCTCAATGCTAAGAACACAACAGCGGAGCCCATGCATACTATGGCCCAGCGAGGGTCTTGGGTAGATGTGCACCAAGAACACAGCCCTGAACTGGCCTTGTGTGACACGGACGGGGCCTCTAAAGTAAGCACAAAGACACAACCCAACCGTTCACTTGGCACGGAAGGAGCCCCTTGACGTGAACACCGAGGACCAAGCCCAACCGCCAAAAGTCTAACTGTCAACTCCCGTCAGTGTGACGATCGGCGAGCCCGTAGACCTGCAACACTATCCTCAACCCAGGATTATGACACCGCATGTCGACTCATACCGCATGCAATTCCACATCACCGTGGCATGGAAGGAGCCTGGGACAAAGTACGAGGACCAAGCCCAACCATCCAACTTTGTCTCATCACTTTGTAATCCCAACTAGTGATGGTCAACACCGCACTTACATCCCTTCACAATGCTACCTATAGGGAGACAATACTCTAAGCATTGTACTACTGAATTCATTCTGTTAATCAAACATTCACATGGCCATAGATTATTCTCCTACATGTAATTCCAAATAATTCCAATATATTATAAACATGATGCACATTTATATTATTCTACCAATTTCTATAAAATCATTTCGTTTAAGTATGCTTTGCTTCACAAATCAATTTCATGGAATTCCTTTATTAAACTTCATCAATTATAGAACAAAGATAATTAATACAAAAGAGTTCACCCAAATCTCAAATTTATTGCAACATTGAATCCACCGAATCCAAGTTCTCGTTATACCAAACCCAGAATTTACGTGCAGAATAAATTTGGACAGCAAATTCAACCGGATATTCCCGAAGCTACATGAATCCGGTGAAGTCCTATAACCACTCGATGGAAAGGTCTTTCCATGTACTACAACTTTCATATTCAGACCACCACCAAGATTGACGGTATCCTATTTGAAATAAGCCTTGAAGTCCGCTGCGTACAGAACATAATTTCTGCATGCAGGATTTATCAGACGTCATTTGCGTTCAGACTTCCCTGTGGCTACAGACATCGCCTGAAGCCGTGCAACTACTCGTTGGAAAGGTATTTTCAAGGGCTTCAACTTTCGTGTTTAGTCAACAGCCCAGATATGGACATATCACACCTGAAAATGGCCAAGAATCCTGTTGCGCGCTGAACACAGAATCTGCATGCATCTTAAACCGGAATGAACGACATCGGTTCATCTTCCTCCTCAAGTCGATCTACCACAATCTCATCAGAAATTCCACCTCCATTATTCACCCTCATGAGGCCATGACTCGTCACGAAACCATCCCCAGTCTTCGCATAGAAGGTTGGAGAGGTTGAAGACACCACTAACCTTAGAGCACAAGCCCTATAACGGCCTCTTCCTAAAGAAATCACCATCTCGCTAGTCAAGACTCTTTTGAGTCGACATCTCACCTAGATATCTACAGATCTAGCACCAAGGGAGAGGGGAGGAAGCTCACCTCATTTCCGGAATTTCTACTATTTTCGGCCATGGATCTTGTGACTCTTCTCAGCGACATCTTCTCTTTCTCAGAGGCGGCGGATCTTCTCCTCCAAGACTTGCTCCAGCAGTTTTCCCTCTCTACAGAAGTTTCTCTCACGAAAATGGCTAGAATGAGGAGTGAAAATGGCTAGGGTTTTCACAACCCTTATATATGAAAAGTGACATGGGTAGGGACACGCCCGTGTCCTTACCTGTGTCGTGCTTGGGAGAAATGTCAACAACAGTTTTAGTGTCGGTTCAACACTCGACACGGGTTGGGACACGCCCGTATCCCGACTCGTGTCCACATAACACGGTCGTGTTCCCTAGCCGTGTTCCCTGGTCATGTCCTTCTATGGATACATCTCGACGAAATCAACTCGACACACAAACACACGGGTAGGGACACATCCGTTTCTCTACCTGTGTCATGCACTTCGTCGATCTCGACCCACTTCGTCGATCTCGACACGCTTCGTCGAGTTCAACTCGATGCGCATGGGTAGGGACACGCCCGTGTCTCTACCCGTGTCACTACACACGATACACTTCGTCGATCTCGACACGCACACGGGTAGGGACACGCCCGTGTCGCTAACCATGTCACGACACACGGGTAGTGACACGCCCGTTTCACTACCTGTGTCCTTCCCTAGACATACTCGAGTCGTCGACTCGAGAGCTGGCCTCCCCTACATGGGTAGGTACACGCCCGTGTGTTGGATCCCTTGTTGATTTTTGCTAAGTTCACTAGCTTAGGATGTGACCCAACATGTATAGCCAGGGTTAAGTTTGTGTCCTAGAGTCTAGGCCAAGTCCTTGGAGTCAACATCAGATGGACCAGCTATCAACAAGACCATCAGAGACTCAAGAATTAGAGGATTTCCAGACTAAGTAAAATGAGTTCGACATTCGTCGAACTCAGGTCGACGAAGGGTGTTCTGAGCTCGATAATCTTGAGTCATTTCTCTGTGCTGAGCTCGACGATCTTTGTTCTATGTTCGACGAAGACTGAGATATTTCAACTAGCTAAACTCAGGATAACTCCAGATTTTTCTAAGTCCAGCTTTAGGCTTTGGTCGACGAACAAGAATCTGAGCTCGGCGAACTTGGACCTCAAGTTCACAACTTCTCAGGTCGACGAAGTCAACTTCTCAGGTCGACGAAGTCAACTTCTCAGGTCGATGAATTCAGTACTCTACTCGACGATTTCAGGTCTACGATTTGAATCCTTCTCAGTCAGAGACTTCTCAGATTCTAAGTCCACAATCATTCTCAGCTCGACGAATTTGGATCTCAGCTCGACGAATGAAGATTGTCAGTTCGACGAAGGTTAACACAAAATTGACAAGATTCCCTGGAAGACTAATTGCTATTATCTGGTCGACGAACTCATCAAGCTTAACTCGACGAACTCAAACTCAGCTCGATGAACTGTGAACTCAGCTCGACGATTGGTGTTCTTTGTTCGACGATTCCAGACTAGGTCTTCTCTAGTTTCCCGTCCCTTTTCTTGGCGATGAATCCTGAGTAATTAATTCTCAATCTTCTCGGAATGTTACCGTTAGAACGTGCATTGATTATGGATGATTACATGCCATTTTTCTATGAGACAGTTAGGGAAATCATTGATTGCTGCTTCCTTCCCAGGCCGACTGCATTTACTGCTCAAGGTTTCAACGGTAACATTCCTCTAATTTTAACAGATGCTTACATGCCTCTATCATTTTGGGCAGAAGCTGTAAACACTGCTAACTATGCCCTAAATAGAAGCCTTATACATAAGCTGAAAAATAAGACCCCCTATGAGTTACTTAAAGGGAAGAAACCTAAAATCACATATTTTAAAGTTTTTGGTTGTATATGTTATATTCACACAAACAATAAGAGATACATTAGAAAGTTTGAGGCTAAGGCTGAAGAAGGGATTTTTCTTGGATACTACCAAGTAAGCAAGGCATATAGGGTATTCAATAAATCCACTCTTAAAATTGAAGATTCAGTCCATGTATCTTTTGATGAAGCTAACATGTCTTATAAGGAGAAAGAGATTTCTACCAATAGCTCTTTGCAGATTCCACAACTGTGTGAGTCTATGGATGGACTAAACCTTACCTAAGAGGTATCAACTCATCCTTCTCCACAGGTTGCTGAAGACAGTGAAGAAGAGATTCAAGTGGAAGTGGCTAAACTTCCCTCAACAGCTAATAACATTCCTCAAGAGGAATTAATTACAGAAGATGTTGCTGAACAAACTCCACCAACTGATCTTGTCACACTTAGAGATCACCCCAGATCTCAAGTGATTGGAGACATTTCAGCAGGTGTACCGACAAGGCATCAACTCAACCAAGACTTGATGCATGCCTATTTTCTCTCTCAAATTGTACCTCTCTCCATACATGAAGCTGAGCAAGATCCCCACAGGATCATTGCAATGCAAGAGAAACTAAATCAGTTTGAGAGATGTAGAGTTTGAGATTTGGTTCCAAGACCTCATAACTACCCAGTTATTGGAACCAAGTGGGTCTTTAAAAACAAGCTAGATTCCCAAGGAAATATAGTGAGAAACAAGGTTAGGCTTGTTGCTCAGGGCTACAGGCAAGAGGAAGGAATTGACTATGACCAAACCTTTGCCCCTGTTGCAAGGTTAGAGGCCATAAGAATATTCCTTGCCTATGCAGCTCATAGGAGATTCAAAGTTTACCAAATGGATGTCAAGAGTGCATTCTTGAATGGAGTGCTTCAAGAAGAGGTTTATGTGGAACAACCTTCATGTTTTATCTCCTTAACTCAACCCTCTTTTATATTTAAATTGCATAAATCTCTCTATGGTTTAAAGCAAGCTCCAAAAGCTTGGTATGAGACCTTAGCAAGCTTTCTTTTAGAGCATAAATTTACAAGAGGAACCATAGATAAAACTCTTTTCACTAGACATCATAAGGACCAAATTTTGTTAGTACAAATATATGTGGATGACATCATCTTTGGGTCTACTGATCCCAAATTATACAAGAGGTTTGCTGACCTCATGCATTCCAAATTTGAGACGAGTAGCATTGGTGAGCTTTCCTACTTCCTTGGTCTCCAAGTGAAGCACCTCCCTGATGGTATCTTCCTCTCCCAAGCTAAGTATGCTAAAGAGCTTATTAAGATGTTTGGGATGGGTAATGCTTCAGGAATGAAAACACCTATGGATACAAATGGTGTTGTGGATTCTGATGCAGTAGGGAAACCTGTAGATCAGAAGCATTATAGGGCAATTGTCGGATCCCTATTATACCTAACAGCTAGCAGACCTGATATCATGTTTGCCATATTCCTTTGTGCTAGGTTCCAAGTCAACCCTAAAGACTCTCACCTTATTTTCGTAAAAAGGATTTTGAGATATATAAAGAGTTGCCAAAATCTAGGACTCTGGTATCCTGTAGAGTCAGAATTTGAGTTAACTGGATACTCAGATGCTGACTATGCTGGATGTAGAGTTGACATGAAGAGTACCTCTAGAACTTGCCAGTTCCTGGGTATGAGGCTTGTCTCTTGGTTTTGTAAAAAACAAACATCTGTGTCTACATCAATTGCAGAAGCAGAATACATGGCTGCTGGTAGCTGCTGCTCACAAATGTTATGGATACAAAACCAACTCCTAGACTATGGTGTCAACTTAAATAATTCAACATTATTTTGTGATAATACTAGTGCTATTGCTATAGCACAGAATCCAGTTCACCATTCTATGACTAATCATATTGATATAAGACATCATTTTATTAGAGATATTGTAGACAAAAAGAAAATTAACCTAATCCATATTCCTACTGATTTACAGAGAGCAGACATTTTCACCAAACCCTTGGATGAGAAAAATCATCTGTTCTTTATAAATCAACTGGGAATGATCAATGGAGAAGAGTTAAATTAGTATCTGTCTACATTCGACGAATTTTCCAGATTTCGTCGAACGGAGTTCGACGAATTAGGGAAAGTTTGAGAGATGCTTGTCAAATGGAGATCGACGAATTCTCTGTGTGGAAACAATTTTTGTCGACCGGAGATCGACGAACTTTGCTTCAGAAGATATTTCGTCGAACGGAGTTCGACGAACTGTTTTCGTTTCTTTTGGACAAGACCGACGAATTATTTGTCTATAATTTATTTCGTCGACCTCAGTTCGAAGAATTTTTTTCTTTTTCGTGGAACGGAGTTTGTCGATTCATATTCAAGAAAACCCTATATCTAGGTTTTCTTCGACCTCCATCTTGCGCTCTATGTTCCCTTACTCTTGATCGCCATTTTCTCTGTCTCTCTTGCAGGTCATTAATGGCGATTCCAGCGAGCACCTTGGCTGCCATGAAATTCGACACCGGTTTTGACATGGATTTTGATTCATTTCAGCATTCTGACCTAATATTTCTCTACATTCTGGAACTTTTAGAAGAACTTGGTCTCAAGGATTTTATGACCAGAAGGATTAAACTGCATGTAACTGAAATTAGAGAATGGGTATACACTTTGTCTGTTTCTGAGGAAAATGTCTTGACAGGAAATATCGGGAGTAATGTTGTTTCTTTATCTCCCGCCGTTCTTTCTGAAATTTTTGGGTTGGTACATGGAGATGACGATTTGGATGTTGATACTGATGAGTTTAATGCAATGCTGAAATTGATGGGGTTTACTGGGAGTAACCCTAACAAGTTGTTAAAGAAACAACTATCTGTCGCCTACCAGTTCTTGGCGGATATGGTGGGAAAAGTGCTGATGGGCAAGCACTCTGCGCACGACTACATCACAAGACACCAATTCCTTGTCATGTGCTCCGTGGCCAACAAGAAACAAGTTGATTGGGGCTAGATTTTCTTTGTGTTGATCAAGAAGTAGAATAACAAGAAAGAGGTTTGCTTTGGAAGAATCTTGGGGATTTTCCTTCAAGAAAAGGCTGGTGAATTTATGGTCTCCCCGATCATATTCATCAATTCCATTAAGCGCCTCACATGCGCTTTATTTAGCAGATGGGAGAGGACGATCTCCAAGCCATACAAGGTGAAAGTGGAGGATAAGATCTATCTTAACTCTATAGGGGGTGAATAGAGTATATTAAAATAATTTTCAAGATAAAAATTATTTGCAGTGGAAGACTTAATTTAAATAATATGTGTATAGTGCTGCAGAAAATAAAAATATGAAAGCAAGAAATAAAACAACACAGCACACAGCAAAACATAAAGAAGCAACCAAAGAACACAAGGAGCTATAGTGGTTCCCCAATCAATCTGTGTACATCCACTCTTCTACCACACTAGGTAGGAATCCACTGTAGGATGAGTTGATCAGGTGTCCTGGGCACCAATGAGC
Source organism: Platanthera guangdongensis (assembly GCA_039583875.1). Lineage (NCBI taxonomy): Eukaryota > Viridiplantae > Streptophyta > Magnoliopsida > Asparagales > Orchidaceae > Platanthera > Platanthera guangdongensis. The sequence goes on along the minus strand of CM077158.1, from coordinate 204,855,279 downwards.
TTTTGATAAGGTGCTCAAAAAACAAACTAGATTTTTTGATCAGGTGTCTTGGCACCACTGAGTTTTGACAATGTCTCAGAAAACAACACAAACTTTTGAAGGGAGTTTGATAAACCCTTTACAGCAGAGAGAGAGAGAGGTGAGATGATCTTCTCTGTCAACAATCAGAGAGAAGATAGTGGATGTTGTCAAAGCTCCCTCTGTGATCTTGAGTTTTTCAGGAAGTGAAGCTTTGCAATAGGGTGATAGGCCTTCAGAAGATTAGATATCCAGCAAAAGATGATTCCAGCAGCAGCTGAAATGTGTGGTGTCGGGAGTCTTGAATGATAAGGCCTTTGAACAATGGAATCAAAAGGGATTTAGAAATTTCAGTATATTAATCTCCTTCAATTATGTGTGTTCCTGTAAGAATTCTATGACTGTGAATATCTGCAACTTTTTTCTCTCCTTCTTGTTGTTGTTGTTATTAAACAGCAGAATGAATAATCTTTTATTCCTTTGATCTGAATAGAATAATTCTCTGTCCAAGATAGCCGTTAGCCTGTCATAAATGACTTCCTTAAATGCATTTTGTCTTCTGGAGGAAAGTCCAATAAAACATTCCTTTAAAATCTCCTTGAAACTTGCTCCAGATTAATTGAAACAGCTACAAGATTCTTGAAACAAATGCTGGGAACAAATAGTAGGGAATACCAAAACTGACTGAATTTGAATCTTGAAAAACGTCGATCTCTCCAGAAAAATGTCGACCTGAGGTCAACTATCGTTGAACTGAGCTCAGTGACTGGACTTAGAAGCACAAATAGTCGATCTGAGCTCCACTATCGTCGAACTGAGTTCGATGACTCGTTGAAGAGAGCTCAGAGATCGTCAAATGTAGTTCGACGATTCGTCGACCTGAGCTCGACGAAATGACTTAGTCTCCTGAACTGAAATATCTGGTCTTGAGGGTCTTGAGGGTAGCTTTTAAACCTAAAAACTAACCCTTAGACTCAATCTAATTGACCTTTAGATCTATACAAGGAGGTCAAAACAAATTTCCTAAAGGACATAGTGATCCTTGCCCAAATTAGTAATAGGGTGTTCCAACAATCTCCCCCTATTTGGGTTAGGATTACTATTTACAGAAATTGGAAAAATAAAAACATACAATGCAGAAATATAACCAAAAAAACATTGCATAAACACAGATATAATCACAGATAGTCAGAAATAGGTATCACTGTCAGCTTACAGAATCATTCTTTCTCCTTGCCCTTTTTGAGAACTATTTCTCTGTTAGGGTTAAGAGCTTCTTTCTTGGATCTTCTGTCATCATCTGCACCTAGAAAAGTTTGAAGTTTTGTCCTGGGGACTACAGCTTCTGGGTGTAGCTTCATATAACTTTCTGAGTCAAAGAATTTGTTGCAAGAATATCTCTCAAGTTCTTTCTTTCTCTATTTTGATAGACTGGTGAAATTTGATGTGTCTCTTCCTTGTTCTCTAGCCTTTTTAATTTGATCTAATGCAGCAAACTCTTTCATTCTGGCAGTTCTAAACTGGAGATTCATATCTATTAGTTGACTCATCAGCATGAGCCTTGGAGAGACAAGATCTTTAAGATTATAAGGAAAAGGACCAGAAGTAGAATCTGTAGGGCCTTGTCCTTCCCTTTGATAAGGATGTTTCTTGGAATATCCTTTAGAATACACTCTGAGTTCTCTTTGATTACCTCTAAACTATTCTCTTCTTGGTTGATAACCTCTAGGCTGATTTCCTCTTTGCTGAGATCTTCCTTGAAATTGATATGAAATTTGGCTTGTAGCAGTAGATTGAAAGGCAGAACTCCACCTGTACCTGCATCAGGTGAATGAGGAGGAGGAGGAGGAGGATTGAAAATGGATGAACCTTTGTTATACTTCCTTTTCTTTTTCATGGCTTTCAGCTGATTTCTGGAGTACTGCATCCATGGTTCTGTAATCTGGCAATCATGTAATATATAATAAGAACATCATTTGCATCTTTAACCTTCTCTAGGGGAACTCTCTTCATAGCCTTGCTTCTTGCTTTCCTTTTCCTTGCAATTGTTGCAGAGGAATCATCAGAGTCAGTTCTAAACTGATCACTGTCTGAACTTTGTGGATTAGCATACAATGCATCAATCCTTTTGATATATTGTTTCTGTTGTTAGACTGAGCAGAAGAAATAACAGCAGGAATGGAAACAGGATCAACAGCAGCAGCAGGAATTAGAACAGAAACAACACTGGCAGAAGGAACTATAACAGCAGGTTCAGAAACAAAAATTTCAAAAACAATAAGCTCAGATACAGCACGCTCAAAATCAATTGCCTCTTTCATATGCACATCCTCAGAAACTGAAACAGCAACATCAGAACTAACTAAAGCATCAACAACAGCAGCAGCAATTTCAACATTGTCCACAGCCTGGACAAAATCTATAAAAGAGGCTAAAATGCTGGGCTCACAGCAAGAAATAGACAAAATGGCCTTAGTATGGTCTTTAGTATGCTGGTCTGGAAGGCAGCTGAAGTATACAGAATCAAATACTGATAGCAGTGACCTGAGGTCCACTGTAATGACTGCAACTGGAGCCTCAACTGGAGTTACTGCAGCAGGTAATCTCTCAGCTTCATAAGGCATCTCCCCCTGCCTAGATTTAGTGATAACTGGATCAAGGCACCCAGTAGAAGGGATTTCCTGAGGAGGAAGAATAGAGGATAGCCGGGCAGATAACTCCTGAACAGTTTTTAGAAGTGGTGCCAATGAAGTCTCCAGCAGTAGTGATAGCCTTGGAGCTATCAGCTTATATAGCTTGTCTGCAATAGCTGGAAGGTCTACTTGCTCGAGAGGGACTTGAGTAAAGGTAGGGATGGATGTGGTAGAGATGAAAGTTGGAGCAGCAGGAGATGTTGTTGGAGAAACTGTGGATGGTGGAAGTGATGGTTGAGATATTGGAATTGTGGAGATGGAAGATAATGGAGTGGAGATGGATTGTTTGAATGATGGTTGAGCAATGATTTCCTGAAATAATTGTTGATAAGAAGTGGATGATGATGGTGGCTCAAGAGGGGATGAAGGAGAATCATCTATATAGGAATCATCTAGAAGAGTGAATGATGGAATATGAGATGATGAATCAATGTCCATGTGTGGGTAGTGATGTAGTGGATGGAAGATTTCTTCAGTTGATGTTGGAGTTGGAGAAGGGATTGAAGTTGGAGATGGGATGGAAATGGGGGATGAAATTGTGAGAGTGGATGTGATTATTGTTGATGAAATAATAGGTGGAGAAGGAGGATATGATGAGGCAGACAAATCTTTTGCAGGGGCAGAAACCTGAGGGGAAGAGACTGAAATAGTCCTTGTGCCTGAAGAAGGGATTGCAGAGGCTCTGCTGGGCTTTACAATCTGTCTGTCCCATTTCCCAAATAGGGCATAGGTAAGCCTTTTGGAGGCATTGATGTGTATTCCATTGGACACAAGCAGGTTAGGGCATCTATTGTGAATAAACAGCCCTAAAATCCTCCCAAAATTAACAAAATTCTTGTTAATTTTCTTCTTGATCAAATCAAAAAACACTTCTCCCCAGTTCAGCTGCTTCTTGTCCACCAAGGCACCCATCAAACAGAGCTGATACCTAGAGATGGTATCATGAGCAGAGTGTTTTGCCAACAACACTTTCCTAACTACATCAGCAAGAAATCTGTACTCAACTGATAGATTCTTCTTAAGCAATTTATTAGGGTTAGCTGCTGAATGACCCATCCTCTCAAGCATAATTGAAAATTCTTCTCCAGAAAGCTCAATAGAATCTTCACCAGAATTTAAGTGAAATACCTCTATCAAAACAGCAGGTGTTAAAGGTACCTGAGTTCCTAAGATGGTTCCGATCACAGTGTTCTGATCCAGATTGTGAGCAGTATACACCCATTCCTTTATTTCATCTGCGGCCAATTTCATCCTTGTAGACATTATGTTAACTAACTGTTTGTCCTTGAAGAGTTCCAGAATGTCCTTGAATATTTGATCGCTGTTATCGAAAGAATCCATGTCTATATCAAAGGCAATATCAAATTTCATGGCTGCCAAGATTGCGACTAAAACTGCCATTGATTCCTGCAAAAAAAATGTACAAACACGAGCAAGTGCAGAAAAGTTTAGAGGGAAAGAGAAATTCTGCAGAGAGTATGAAAGCGCAAAGGCAGAACGACGGATGAAAAATGAGTTTTATATAAGAGTTCTGTTGGGTATTGTATCCACAATTACCTGGATTTGAGGAAGTCACCTGTCAAGCTAAGATGAATTCACAATGTATTTGATAAAATATTTCAAGTTGTGCTTGCAGTTATTCCACGCTAAGTGCACACCAATGTCAGGGTGCAGTAGGTCAATATGCACGGGTCTGCACAACGTAATCCCTCGTTGAGCAGATCAATGTGTTGGCCTACGTGTACTCTCTCTATTGGAGTGCACTTACTTTCAAGTACAGGGCTGTAACTATGCAAGAGCAGACAAGGAGCAAGAATGGGTCATGGAGCAGCTCTTGGGTGGAAAGACGAAAAATCGTCCAAGTATAAATCGACGAGAATCACCAAGTGATTCTCGCCGATTCGGCGAGAATCACTAGTGATTCTCGCCGAATCGTCGAGAATCACTAGTGATTCTCGCCGACTCTATCCGGCTACCTCAAAGCGGTGCCAAGTAAGATTCGGCGAGAATCACTAGTGATTCTCGCCAAACCAATCGTTGAGCAGATCATGGCCAAGTAATATTCGTCGAGAATCAACAAGTGATTCGGCGAGAATCATCAAGTGATTCGGCGAGAATCACTAGTGATTCTCGACGAATCATCGAGAATCACTAACTGATTCTCGCTGATTCGTCGAGAATCACCTTCGATTCTCTCCGATTTTGACTTGGGCAATTTTTCTGGAAACAGCTGGACCGGATTCTGCCGCTGGCACTGTGTTGAACCGGAACTAGGGTTTCCTTCAGGTGGGACCCACAACGGTCATTTAGGAGTATACTTGTGTATAAATACACGTGTATTTTTTGAACAGTAAGGACACGGAGAAAAAGGCGAAACACGGGGCGCGACGTGACCTAGATCGCGAGTTCCGCTCCGCCGTCGTCGTCGCCGCTTGAGAGAGTTGATCGCCGGTGTTGATCGTGGTTTCTTCCAGATCCTCCTACGACAGAAGCCTAGCTAAGCTTAGCGTCTCACGTGTCTAACCGAAGATCCTTTGTCTCTTGATTTGTTGATCGGGAAAACCTTCCCCGTCCGAATCGATCGAGACGATTGATCCTAGTGTGACTGTTGGAAGACCTAGCTAGCTTCGCTACGAAGTTTGAATCTCCAAAGTACAGCAGTCGCGCACCGTCGTTGCCGCCGATCCCGAACCAAGCCGCCACTCGTCTTGCCGCCGCCGGTTCCGGGGAGATTCTCTCCAAGAGAGATCTAGGGTTGTAGACTCTTCGTTGGCTTCACGAACACGTCGTCGAACGAAGAGGAACACCTTAATCTCCAAAAGTAGTTTGTATTTCTTGTACATTCTAATTTCATTTTTTGTTGTAAAGGAACGTTGGTTCCTAGGTGTAAGGGTTGGGTGCAACCCGTGTAGTGGGAGTGTTGACTCCTATGTATGGAAGGGATCCTTCCGATAGTGCAAGGATTGGATTGCAATCCTGTTGGTGATGAGACCGAGTCGTCCCGTGTTGGGAGATAGGTCGAAGGGGGAAAGTGGATGTACCCAAATCGGGGAACCACTATAAATAGTTTGTCTACTCTGTTTGCTGTGCTGTTTTATTATTGTGTGCAGGTACAATTTTAATTCCGTAAAAACGTTGCACGTCACCTATTCCCCCCCCCCCCCATAGGTGAGGCTAGTTGACACTAGGTGGACTTTCAAGTGGTATCAAAGCCAGGTTGCTCATCAAAAAGGTTTACACCTTGAGTAGAATCCTGCCACCAGTGTCAGAAGCATGGAGCTGGATCATGAGATATCACCACTAAGACTCCCCACATATACAAAGGAGTATTATCCCGTCTGGAGGATGAGGGTGTTGTATCACTTGGAGGCTATCGATCCTCGAGCATCTTTCATCCCGGAAGAGGGCCCTTTTATTCCTATGAAGACCTCCAGCTCTGGAAAGAATATCCAAGTGCCCAAGTGCATTGCTGAGATGTCGGAGACGGAACTGTCACTATTTAATTTGGACAAGAGGATTCGTCAAATTATCATGGATATCTGGTCTGGACCTTCTCGCTCTAGATTGAAAAAATGTGGGACGGCTAAATCTATGTGGGTGATGATCTCAGAGCTGATGGGGGGGTCAGAGAAAGCTGGAATCTGCTGTCAACTAGTGGATGAAGCCTATGTGGGGGTCCTCGCCTCTGAAGATGAAGGCAAGGATCAATCGGACAGCATCAGAGCTCCAGTGTCCGTGTCAGAGACTGAAGAGGCCAGTGAGGAAAGCAGCTCTGATGAGGATGACACAACGGTCACTGGCTCTAATGACAAGAACAGTGAAGAGCAGGTAACTTCTTCATCTTGCCCCATCTCTCTTGAAGTTTCTGAAGATAGGAACTGCTTTCCTTCAGAAAATCTTGATTCCCTGAAGAGAGCCCTTCAGAAAAGCAACCTACTTGCTGAGGAGCAAGCTCAAGAGATTGCTCGACTGAAGATCTTGTTGGTTCTCCAATTGGCATCCAACAAGGTCAAGGACTCTAAAATCTCAGCTCTAGAGAGTAGTCTAGAGAATGAGAAAAGGATAGTAGTTAACTTTTCCAAGGATGATGCTATGAAGAGAAAGGTAGAAAATGGGTGGATCTCCAGAATTATCAATTCATGGAGAAATGGGAAAACGGTATTCTGACCCCCCCCCCCACTCCAAACAGGAAGGGTAATCATCATGCCTTCAGGTATGATCACAGGAACAATCGTGATCACTGTAAGGGTGATCTGTCCTCATGTGGAGACACTCATAGTGCAAGGGCCGTCGTGGCCACCCATGAGAGAATACCTAAGGCTCATTCTGAGCCCTTTGTATTCACTGCCACTGCCTCAACTCGGTGTGAATCTGCATGTATCAGCTCACAGAACGCTTCTCACCACCTGAGGACACAGGACAGGGAGGTTAGAAGTCATGCTGTAAGTTTTCATGGGGCCTCAGGAAGGGGGATGCCTGAAAGGAAGGCACCATCTCCCCGGCCTCATGACGCTCGTAACATGCATTCCTTCCACCCTTCCACGTGCCACAGTGGAAGAGGAAATTTTGTGAGGAGATCATGCCCTATCCCATTTAGACCTAGGACCATGACTACCTCAGTCACTAGATCATGTCAGAAACGGCGATACAACATTCATCCATGTTGGTGCTATGGCAAAGTGGGACACTTTGCCATAGACTGTTGGCACAACCCCTCTGTGTCAAGGGCAAGGGCCTATCCATATTTTCTGGGCAGAGGTAGTCTTCCTGATAGGATTTCTGAAGGAAGGCAGTCGAGTGCTTATGCTAACAGGAACCTAGGACCCAATATGTATTGGGTTCCTAAGGTAAAGTAACTCTTTCTTGCAGAGTAGTCTAGGTTCCCGTAAATATGATGGGAACTAGACAGTAGATGGCTCAAGACTAAATTGGAACAAGCGTCTGGAATAACAGATGTGATATCTACATGGGCATACTCATATTGAGCTCCTAATATGTTTTACCAGAGGGACTAAATGATAACTCTCATAATCCCAGGTACTTTTGATCAGTTCCAGGACTTGAGTCATATTGTATCCACATTTACATATATATATATATATATTTATACTTATACTTACACTTATATGTGTGTACATCTAAGGATAGGTTAACACGGTAAACATAAACCATAGATACGACAATGAAGACTTATCAGAAATTCCACTGGTTGATTCGAGAACTCACATCTACAGGCGTAAATCAGTTCGCTGAAAACTAACGAAGATACGTCATTGGAAATCTTGACATCAAGAAGTGTATGGAAAAGCCCTATTCAAACTCTAAATATGTTAGCGTTAGGAAATATATATATATTTCGACTTAGACAAACTAGAAACCCGCTTAACCCAAAGACTTCCGCCGATCACACGGAAACCGTTAAAATCCCCTTAACTCGTCGATCCTTCATATTCCCGCCGACCCTTCATATTCCGTAGGAATCCCGCCGAAGGACGCTCTCCGCAGGAAACTCGCCGAATCGACTCTCTCTGCAGGGGAACTCGCCGAATCTTCCTCTTCCGTCGGCATCCCGCAAGAATCCCACACCTCGTGAAGAATCTCGTCGATCTCGCCGATTCTTCCTTCCAGGAATTTCTCCGCGGTTCCGATCTCTCCCGGTTTCGATTCTTCCTTCCAGGAATTTCTCCACGTGCGCTCTTCGGGTGTCCATTATCTTCAACCAACTAACTCCCGTCTATGCTTTTGGGTAACCACATCCTCACCCTTACTTGGACTTTATCACTAGTGTCGCTTCCCTTTTGATTTTTGATTAAGCGTAGAGCGGGGATTCTCTCCCTAGGTTTGAAATGGCTCCAAGAACAACCGCTGGGCTGGTCACTGGATGCAAGCTGGTTCGAACAGGGTTCTCTCATGCCTCAGATGAATTCAGAAACATCATTATTATGCTGGAAGAGGCTGGACTCTCATTCGTACTGGAGCACCCGTGTAAAATCTTGGACAAGGAAGTGCTGGAGTTCTTCGCTACCGCTAGACTCCGAAATGAAGACTCTCTCATCAAGAGCTAGGTTGTAGGGGCAACGATCAAGATGTCTGCAAACAAGCTAACCCAATACTTGCAGCTCACTAGCTCGTAGCACGAGGATTATCTTGAGGAAGAAGACAAAAGTAGGACTTTATTATTCTGTGGTCTCGCTCGAGGAACTCGGTCGATAAAGCGAAAGGATATTAATGAAGAAGGGAAACTTCTGTCAGACATCGTTGGGAAGGTACTCATATGCAAACCAGGTTCTCATGACCACATCTCTACGGACATGTTCAAGATCCTGGTGGCAATTGTCTGCAGAAAAGGATTCAACTGGGGGGCATTGCTCTTTGAGAAGATAAAGGACACCCTGAGATCTCCTAGCTTTGGCCGAAACATCAGTCTGTATCTCAATCAGTTGAATGGAGATAAGTATGACATGAGTAAAGGTGTTCCTCTACATTAATTAAAGAAAATGGACTCGAGTGTTTTTGACAGATGGGAGAGGCGAATTGGGCAGGCTGCCGTGGTAGAACAACAAGACGCATCTCCAGCAGAGGACGGTACTATGGCTGATTCTGTAGTAATCCCCAGTGAAATTCCTGATGCATTGACTGCAGGAATTGAGGGGGAGCCTCTACCCACTGATGCTCATATCGTATCTAACATCTCCCAGATAACCAGAGATGCAGTGGCGAATATACAAGAAGAAAGTGAAGCTGTGCCGGAGAATGAGGAGGCCCTGAACCTGAACGATCTAAGAGCCGGAGGTGCGGTAGAGGAGACTGCTGACGAAGAGTTGGAAGATGATGCTGATGAAAATGATCTCATGGATGATGAAGGTGAGGAAGACGGAAATGAGGGACAGGAAGCGTTGGAGACTCAGGATATCATTGAAGCTCCATTTGACAAGCACGCTCCTGAGATTGCTCCTGAGATCATTGGTGCACCAGTGGAGGGGGAGTCCGAGAAATCTACAGAGGTCGCACGCATTCCCCACTTAGAGACTGTGCTCGTGTCCAGCTCTACAGGTGCATCTGCTGAAGCACAAGGCCAAGGAGTGCCTCAGGCTCATCCACTACGAGATGATCTAGCCAATCACACCATGAATGTCATTCAGGGTATAGTGGATGAGCTCAAAGCATATTTTGAGAAAGCTCAGGATAAAATGTTAAAAAGAATTAAGAAATCGGAGAATCTCATGCTCAAGAACATGGTGGAGATCAATCACAAACTGGACGTGATGGAAAAGAAGTTTGAAGATAAGTATACAACGGCCGGCCAAGCCGTCACTCTTCTTATGGATGGATTAAAAAGGAACACTGATACTCTCACAATCGTAAATCAGAATGCTCATGTCGTAGCAAATAACATTCAAAAGTTTGATGGCAATATGGTAACTCTCAACACCAATCAACAAGCCTTGGTCACTGAATTCTCCAGGACTACAGAGCATATTGATGAGTCACTGCATTCTTATGCAAACTCCATAGCAGTCGAAGCCAAAAAGGGGGAGAAAGAATATATAGCTAAGATGGCCGAGCTTCGGGAAATCATGATCAACAACTTTGAACAGTCAAACCAATATGTCTATGACAGTTGCTGGTGGATGCTCCAACAGGCGTTAGGCGTCGATTTGCCTGAAAATCCTGCTGGTATTCATGCTCCTGAGACTTCTACCGCTGCTGAGGGAGTAAGTGCTGCAGAAGTTCCCTTAAGTGAAGCTGAGGCTGCTAGGGCCACCTCCAAGGTAAAGCTGATGGCAATGTTTGACCAAGGTGCCCTAGCAAAAGCCAGAGACAAGAGAAAATCTCAAGAAGGGACCTCCAAGGAAACACAAGCTGAAAAGAGAATTCGATTGAAAGAGGAGGAAGTAAGAAACGAAAGGTGGAGTCTGGTTTCAAAGAGTATCATCTTGGACACATTCTGGCTACAAGAAAAAGGAGAAATCAATCGAAACGAAGTATACAGCCAGCATGAGTAGGAGCTGCACAAGACGTATGAAGCTAGACGAAACATCTTCTTCAGGACCAACACTGTGGCAGATAAAGCTCCTCCACCCAGATATTATCCGAAGCCCAAAGAGTATATGGAGAGGCAAAGAAAGAAGTATTTGGCTCAAAAACTCAAGGATGACTTAGCCAAAGAAAAATAGTCAAAAATTTATAGCCTGTCATTCTCTCTTAAGAACAATTAACGTTTATTGTTATTATATGAACAATCTTGAGATTATATATATGCATATATATATTTATATGTATTTGAATTTATGAATGACTCAAGTCTTGATCTGTTTGCCTATATTCTCTTGTGCTGCATATTTAAATTCTGAATGTTGTTTATATTATCTGGTTGGTGTTATTCATCTTAGCTAGTAGGATTTTGGCTTCGTCAAATAGGGGGAGATTGTTGGGTATTGTATCCACAATTACCTGGATTTGAGGAAGCCACCTGTCAAGCTAAGATGAATTCACAATGTATTTGATAAAATATTTCAAGTTGTGCTTGCAGTTATTCCACGCTAAGTGCACACCAATGTCAGGGTGCAGTAGGTCAATATGCACGGGTCTGCACAACGTAATCCCTCGTTGAGCAGATCAATGTGTTGGCCTACGTGTACTCTCTCTATTGGAGTACACTTACTTTCAAGTACAGGGCTGTAACTATGCAAGAGCAGACAAGGAGCAATGATGGGTCAACGAGCAGCTCTTGGGTGGAAAGACGAAAAATCGTCCCAGTATAAATCGACGAGAATCACCAAGTGATTCTCGCCGAATCATCGAGAATCATTAGTGATTCTCACCGACTCTATCCAGCTACCTCAAAGCGGTGCCAAGTAAGATTCGGCGAGAATCACTAGTGATTCTCGCCGAACCCATCGTTGAGCAGATCATGGCCAAGTAATATTCGTCGAGAATCAACAAGTGATTCGGCGAGAATCATCAAGTGATTCGGCGAGAATCACTAGTGATTCTCGACGAATCGTCGAGAATCACTAACTGATTCTCGCTGATTCGTCGAGAATCACCTTCGATTCTCGTCGATTTTGACTTGGGCAATTTTTCTGGAAACAGCTGGACCGGATTCTGCCGCTGGCACTGTGTTGAACCGGAACTAGAGTTTCCTTCAGGTGGGACCCACAATGGTCATTTAGGAGTATACTTGTGTATAAATACACGCGTATTTTTGAACAGTAAGGACACGGAGAAAAAGGCGAAACACGGGCCGCGACGTGACCTAGATCGCGAGTTCCGCTCCGCCGCCGCCATCGCCGCTTGAGAGAGTTGATCGCCGGTGTTGATCGTGGTTTCTTCCAGATCCTCCTGCAACAGAAGCCTAGCTAAGCTTAGCGTCTCCCGTGTCTAACCGGAGATCCTTTGTCTCTTGATTTGTTGATCGGGAAAACCTTCCCCGTCTGAATCGATCGAGACGATTGATCGTAGTGTGACCGTTGGAAGACCTAGCTAGCTTCGCTATGAAGTTTGAATCTCCAAAGTACAACAGCCACGCACCGTCGTTGCCGCCGATCCCGAACCAAGCCGCCGCTCGTCTTGCCGGCGCCGGTTCCGGGGAGATTCTCTCCAAGAGAGATCTAGGGTTGTAGACTCTTCGTTGACTTCACGAACACGTCGTCGAACGAAGAGGAACACCTTAATCTCCAAAAGTAGTTTGTATTTCTTGTACATTCTAATTTCATTTTTTGTTGTAAAGGAACGTTGGTTCCTAGGTGTAAGGGTTGGGTGCAACCCGTGTAGTGGGAGTGTTGACTCCTACGTGTGGAAGGGATCCTTCCGATAGTGCAAGGATTGTATTTCAATCCTGTTGGTGAAGAGACCGAGTCATCCCGTGTTGGGAGATAGGTCGAAGGGGGAAAGTGGATGTACCCAAATCGGGGAACCACTATATATAGTTTGTGTACTCTATTTGCTGTGCTGTTTTATTGTTGTGTGCAGGTACAATTTTAATTCCGCAAAAACGCTGCACGTCACTGATGAATTGTAAATATACCTATTTTTGTGTACATTAATTTAGTCGTTTTCATTTCTTTTTGTCGTTTTTACTTATTTTTATTCAATAAAATGCTCCTATTTTATAAATATATTACTAACTTATTTTATTTTATTTTTCAGGAAAAAAACAAAAATCTGCCAAAAATTGTGAAGTCACGCCCGTGACAAATTGGTCACGCCCGTGACCAGGGCGTGACAATGCAAAAACCGTGAAATCAGCAATTTTCGAGAAGAAAACGTTTGACACGCCCGGCGTCACGCCCGTGTCACCTGACACGGGGCATGACCCAAGCCCGTGTCCACCCGCTCAACGTTTTTAGCTCAACGATCGTCGACACCAGCCGACACGCACCGAGTCACGCCCGTGACCTAGGGCGTGACTCAATCTCAGCTCGACGATTTTCAACTCGACACTTTCCGCTCGACATTCGTCGAGTGTCGACACCAGCCAACACGCCCAGAGTCACGCCCGTGACCTGGGGCGTGACCTTTCCAGCTGGCCCGACAAGACCTGCCCGAAGACTTTCGGTGCAACCCGCGCCCAGATCCACCTGCTTGACACGCCCAGAGTCACGCCCGTGACCTGGGGCGTGACCACTGCGAGACCGCCACGTGTCCAGCCGAAGTCAACTTTCCCGTCAAATCGCCGGCCGCCTTCTCAAATAGTACTGTCACGCCCCCTGTCACGCCCGTGACCAAGGGCGTGACCCATGTAAATTTTTTCTATAAATTCAGAGCTTCTGCTTAGGATTTCTGTTCCCTTTTTGGTTCCATTTTGTATAGAGTTATGCTGCTCGGATGAAGTCCCAATGCTATGTAAGGGATATTTTCTTCCCCTCTCCTTAGTTTTTATTTTCGTTCCTGTGTAACCCGTTATTATTAGCTTAATAAAATGTTTTTTTCATCCCTTAATTTGGCTTTGGAATGAGTCTAAACGACTACCTCTATGCAATCTTATCTTTATTCCTTGTCTTAACTTAGTTTTTTTTCGTTCTTTTTTATATGCGTGTGTGTGTGTATGAGGTTAGAATTTTACTTTTATGTTTTCATAAGTTCTGTTTACTTAGGTTAGTTTAGTTTTAGGATTCCTTTTTTGTACTCTCTCTATTTTCATTCTTATAAGACTTTAAAAACGGTTATAAAAGTGGTTTTTAATTTCTTTTAAATTATAAGAATGATAATATAGTCATTTTAATTTTTCGTGCACTTTGATTTTCATTTAAAACTTTTGTCCGTTTAATTTTTTCGTTCTCTTTTTATGCATTTCTACCGCATTTTAGCGGTAGAAATGTATCCGTTTTATTTTTTCGAGCACTTGCATTTTCATTTTTATTTGCAAAACTTTCTTCCCGTTTAATTTTTATTTTCGCTTTTTATGCATTTCTACCGCATTTTAGCGGTAGAAATGCAGTTGTTTTAATTTTTCGTCAATTTAGTTTTTCTTAATTTTTTCGCTCATGTGTTTGTGCGCATTTATTTCCGCCTACTCGTTAAAAGTTAAATGACGCTTGCTTATTTTACTTTCTGTAAAGTGCGTGAGTTTGTAATTTTCATTATTTCCGCCTACTCATTTGAGTTAAATGTCAGGTCTTTATTTTCCCTACTCATTTGAGTAGGATTTGTGTGTGTGTGTTTTCATTTATGTCGAGAGAGAGTGTGCGTGCGTTGAATTTATTTTGTCCTACTTGGTTGAGTAGGACCCGTATTTATTTTCTCCTACTCATTTGAGTAGGACTTGCGTGTGTGCGTTTTACTGCTTTCATTTCTCCCGCCCACGCAGTTGCGCCGGGACTCGCAATTTACAGCTTTCTTCAGTCCTACACATTTGAGTAGGACTTGCAATTTTCTGCTTTATTTTCCTGCTTTCATTTCCTGCTTTCATTTACTACTTTCTTTACTGCTTTATTTACTGCTTTTCCCGCAAGCCGTCCCCATTCCGATGAGTGGCTAACCATTCTTAGCCCTCGGTATCGAAGAGCATTGGGACAGATAAAATAGCTTAAAATAATTAAAGGTCTAATTTTTCTAATTAATTAAAAGTACTTAAGGTTTGCCCGGGGTTAACGACGCGTAGGACCACATATCGATGTGTGGGCCCTATTTCCGTTTTCCATACGCTCGCCGAAAGGCCGTGCGTATGGACAGATCACCCCTTGGCAAAGAGAGTTCCGCACTAACCCTCGAGAGAGGAGGCGCGCCAACTCTACTGGATTGGGTTCCCCACCCAATAGCGGGGTTCTTAGCATAATGCGGGCGTTAAGAGGAATCCTTCGTCGGACGAGAGCCCGGTCGAATAGTCTTAGCGTTCAGGTGAGCGATAGCCCTATAGCTAGGTGAGCTCATTTTAGTGGAACCTCCACGGCCAAGTCTCCGCCTTAATTAATTAGAAATTTAGGACCTCTTTTTATTTAAAGTTTATTTTAGTTCAATTATTTTTTCGGTGCCATCGAGCTAAGCTCTTCATCGGCACCACCTTCATGCTTTCATTTTCTTTCTGCCATTTTCTGCTTTTTTTATATATAAAATATCCCGACAAGATAATTATCGGTAAAATAATAGTCCCCTCCAGGGAATAGTAGAAATAATCGAACCGGCCCTGAGAACAATACGACCTCGATATTCCACCGGGAATATCCTGAACTACTCACGATAGGTGCACTTGCCTCCTTTCGTTAAAACTCGATCGAAACTATTTTATATCCAAATAAATAAATACGCGTGTCCCGTTTTCTTAAATAAAATCACATCCGCCTTTTTCTCAAATAAAACCGCCGGGTCGCCGCGCTTCATAAATAATTTTGGAGTTTTAACCATCAAGTTTTTGGCGCCGTTGCCGGGGAGTTTTCGGTTCGTTATTTTGAACCTTGGGGTTCTATTAATTTTACCTATATATATTTATATATATAAAAAAATAGTTTGGCCAACTAACCAAAAAATATAATAATAATACTAAATACTAAAAAAATATATATTTACAAATTTATAAAACAAAAAATTTGAAAAACTTACAAAATAAAAAATTTTTTGAAAAACCTTAAAAATTAATAAATTGAAAAAACTATAAAACTAAAAAAAAAACTAAAAATCCCAAAAATGAAAAAAAAAACTTAACAAAAAATATTTTTATTTTCATTATTGTTTTTGAAAAAAAAAACAAAAAAACTAAAAATGAAAAACTTAAAAAAAAATATATTTTCCTTAAAAAAAACAAAAAAACAAAAAAAACAAAAAACAAAAAAAAACAACAAAAAAAACATAAAACGACAATGTATGTATTTTTTTTAATTTAATTTAACTTATTATATTTTAATTTATTTTGATTCGGCGCGCTTTTCACTCTTGTGTGCGCTATAGGGGAGCGTATTTCTACAGCACTCATGTCGCTAAGGCCTTAGCTACCTTCGAGTCGCCCACGCACTTGCTCCCTACCGCCCGCAACCTTTAGCTGACTTTTTCGTTTTTTGTTTTTTTTCTATTATTGTTTTGCTATTCTTTTGTCTTCTAACAATAATGCAGGGATTTAATTGGGCCTCCCGGACTCGTCTTAGGGAAGCTTCTACCCTCTCTTTTTATTTTTATTTTTGTACATCTTTTAATTTGTATATTATCTGTTCTGCATACTTAGATTGCAACATTAGGGACAATGTTGGGTTTAAGTATGGGGGTGTTTTCCTATTCTGCACTTTTTATATTCGGTACTTAACAAAAAATACAAAAAAATGCAAAAATCAAAAAAATTTTAAAAATTTTTATTATTTTAACAAAAATTAAAAAAATTTTAAAAAAATTTACTTTTAAATATGTTTTAAAAATAAATCTCTCTTCCCCCCTCTTCTTCTCTTTTTTGTAAAAACTTGCGTCTTGCCTGCCCGCGGCGTTCGACTCATCGAACCAACCATTCAAATAAGAGTCTGTTCACGGGGCCGCAATCGAGTTTTTACTTTGCCTTTTTTATTAAAATCTCTCTTTCCCCCCTATCTTCTTTTTGAATAACACTTCTTTCTCTCCTCATTCTTGTAAATTACTTATCGAAATAAACTAAAAAATCAAAAAAAATTTGAAAATCCAAAAACCCTAAAAATTTTAAAAAGATAATAATTAAAACATAAAAAAATGATAAAAACTCTAAAAATTCCAAAAAAATGTTTTATTAAATTATGTAACAAAATAATTCGAATATACCATATCTTAACCCTTTTTGCTTTCCAAAAATCTTGTTCCGAGTTAATTTATATGCGAATTTTAGTTATTCTTTGCTTACTATTCGTTTATTAATTAAAGTTTGACAGATTTAAGTATCTGGGGTTAAGATTTAAAGAATTTTTTATGTCTTTTCCTTATAATAGGGAAATTGTTTTTCACCACCACTTCTAATTTTATAAATAGAAGCTCGTTTTTTATGTTAGAAAATAACATCCATGGATTTCAATTATTTCTACTTCATGCTTTTAGAAAGATAGGAACGTTCATTTTAAAAAAGTTGCTCTCAAAACTTTTTTATTAAAATCTAGTTTTCCTTTTGAAACCCTAAATCCACTTCCATTTTTTTTGTCATGTCTTACTTGACATGTTTTCATTTATCCCTTTAAAAGATCTTATGTCAATGGGAATAAGATTTCATTCCGTAAACATAGGCACCCAATATTTAAAAAGATTATATGTTATGGAGTAAGAGGATAAAATTCATTACTCCTACACATATACATTGGGTTATTTTTTATGAAGAAAAAATTATTATGTGTTAGGAAAATAAGATTTCATTTTCCTAACTATCCAAAAAGAAAAAAATTGGAGGTTCGAGAAAAAATTACCTCACCTCAATATTCAAGCCTTCTTCATAAACCACCAAACCGCTGAGCATATTTCAATGATTCTAGACTTAATTTAAAATTTTTTGAGAGCATAATTTTTAAATTGCATTATTTCCTTTAACTTCTTTTAAGCAAAAGTTTTTTTTTGTATAAATCCAATCCATCTTTGTTAAACTAACAAAAATAAATTTTTGCTTTCTATTTTATTTTATCTAGAATTCTTTTTGAAACTGTTCCTCTATTCATAACATTTCATAAATTAGGATTTAATTCTTTAACCCCGGATGTTTATTTTGATCTTACTTTTAATTAATTCAATCGGTAGCTAAACTTAGGATATCTTTTATTCCTTATAAGTTCATCTCCAACTTTTGCTCTGGAATAGCAAAAGCTTAAGTATGGGGGTATTTGATGAATTGTAAATATACCTATTTTTGTGTACATTAATTTAGTCGTTTTCATTTCTTTTTGTCATTTTTACTTATTTTTATTCAATAAAATGCTCCTATTTTATAAATATATTACTAACTTATTTTATTTTATTTTTCAGGAAAAAATCAAAAATCTGCCAAAAATTGTGAAGTCACGCCCGTGACAAATTGGTCACGCCCGTGACCAGGGCGTGACAATGCAAAAACCGTGAAATCAGCAATTTTCGAGAAGAAAAAGTTTGACACGCCCGGCGTCACGCCCGTGTCACCTGACACGGGGCGTGACCTAAGCCCGTGTCCACCCGCTCAACGTTTTCAGCTCAACGATCGTCGACACCAGCCGACACGCCCCGAGTCACGCCCGTGACCTAGGGCGTGACTCAATCTCAGCTCGACGATTTTCAACTCGACACTTTCCGCTCGACATTCGTTGAGTGTCGACACCAGCCAACACGCCCAGAGTCACGCTCGTGACCTGGGGCGTGACCTTTCCAGCTGGCCCGACAAGACCTGCCCGAAGACTTTCGGCGCAACCCGCGCCCAGATCCACCTGCTTGACACGCCCAGAGTCACGCCTGTGACCTGGGGCGTGACCACTGCGAGACCGCCACGTGTCCAGCCGAAGTCAACTTTCTCGTCAAATCGCCGGCCGCCTTCTCAAATAGTACTGTCACGCCCCCTGTCACGCCCGTGACCAAGGGCGTGACCCATGTAAATTTTTTCTATAAATTCAGAGCTTCTGCTTAGGATTTCTGTTCCCTTTTTGGTTCCATTTTGTATAGAGTTATGCTGCTCGGATGAAGTCCAAATGCTATGTAAGGGATATTTTCTTCCCCTCTCCTTAGTTTTTATTTTCGTTCCTGTGTAACCCGTTATTATTAGCTTAATAAAATGTGTTTTTCATCCCTTAATTTGGCTTTGGAATGAGTCTAAACGACTACCTCTATGCAATCTTATCTTTATTTCTTGTCTTAACTTAGTTTTTTTTCGTTCTTTTTTATATGCGTGTGTGTGTGTATGAGGTTAGAATTTTACTTTTATGTTTTCATAAGTTCTGTTTACTTAGGTTAGTTTAGTTTTAAGATTCCTTTTTTGTACTCTCTCTATTTTCATTCTTATAAGACTATAAAAACGGTTATAAAAGTGGTTTTTAATTTCTTTTAAATTATAAGAATGATAATATAGTCATTTTAATTTTTCGTGCACTTTGATTTTCATTTAAAACTTTTGTCCGTTTAATTTTTTCGTTCTCTTTTTATGCATTTCTACCGCATTTTAGCGGTAGAAATGTATCCGTTTTATTTTTTCGAGCACTTGCATTTTCATTTTTATTTGCAAAACTTTCTTTACGTTTAATTTTTATTTTCGCTTTTTATGCATTTCTACCGCATTTTAGCGGTAGAAATGCAGTTGTTTTAATTTTTCGTCAACTTAGTTTTTCTTAATTTTTTCGCTCATGTGTGTGTGCGCATTTATTTCCGCCTACTCGTTAAGAGTTAAATGGCGCTTGCTTATTTTACTTTCTGTAGAGTGCGTGAGTTTGTAATTTTCATTATTTCCGCCTACTCATTTGAGTTAAATGGCAGGTCTTTATTTTCCCTACTCATTTGAGTAGGATTTGTGTGTGTGTGTTTTCATTTATGTCGAGAGAGAGTGTGCGTGCATTGCATTTATTTTGTCCTACTCGGTTGAGTAGGACCCGTATTTATTTTCTCCTACTCATTTGAGTAGGACTTGCGTGTGTGCGTTTTACTGCTTTCATTTCTCCCGCCCACACAGTTGCGCCGGGACTGGCAATTTACAGCTTTCTTCAGTCCTACTCGTTTGAGTAGGACTTGCAATTTTCTGCTTTATTTTCCTGCTTTCATTTACTGCTTTCATTTACTGCTTTCTTTACTGCTTTTTTTACTGCTTTTCCCGCAAGCCGTCCTCATTCCGATGAGTGGCTAACCATTCTTAGCCCTCGGTATCGAAGAGCATTGGGACATATAAAATAGCTTAAAATAATTAAAGGTCTAATTTTTCTAATTAATTAAAAGTACTTAAGGTTTGCCCGGGATTAACGACGCGTAGGACCACATATCGATGTGTGGGCCCTATTTCCGTTTTCCATACGCTCGCCGAAAGGCCGTGCGTATGGACAGATCACCCCTTGGCAAAGAGAGTTCCGCACTAACCCTCGAGAGAGGAGGCGCGCCAACTCTACCGGATTGGGTTCCCCACCCAATAGCGGGGTTCTTAGCATAATGCGGGCGTTAAGAGGAATCCTTCGTCGGACGAGAGCCCGGTCGAATAGTCTTAGCGTTCAGGTGAGCGATAGCCCTATAGCTAGGTGAGCTCATTTTAGTGGAACCTCCATGGCCAAGTCTCCGCCTTAATTAATTAGAAATTTAGGAGCTCTTTTTATTTAAAGTTTATTTTAGTTCAATTGTTTTTTCGGTGCCATCGAGCTAAGCTCTTCATCGACACCACCTTCATGCTTACATTTTCTTTCTGCCATTTTCTGCTTTTTTTATATATAAAATATCCCGACAAGATAATTATCGGTAAAATAATAGTACCCTCCAGGGAAGAGTAGAAATAATCGAACCGGCCCCGATAACAATACGACCTCGATATTCCACCCGGAATATCCTGAACTACTCACGATAGGTGCACTTGCCTCCTTTCGTTAAAACTCGATCGAAACCGTTTTATATCCAAATAAATAAATACGCGCGTCCCGTTTTCTTAAATAAAATCACATCCGCCTTTTTCTCAAATAAAACCGCCGGGTCGCCGCGCTTCATAAATAATTTTGGAGTTTTAACCATCAAGTTTTTGGCTCCGTTGTGAGTAGTTCAGGATATTCCTTAACGAAAGGAGGAATATTGGAGAGGCTAGTTGACACTAGGTGGACTTTCAGGTTCGACGCAGATAAGGAAAGATCGTTGAACTCTGTTCGACGATCTGGGCTTCTAAAGGAAACTGAAAGGTCATCAACATCGTCGA
Organism: Platanthera guangdongensis; assembly: GCA_039583875.1. Classification (NCBI taxonomy): domain Eukaryota; kingdom Viridiplantae; phylum Streptophyta; class Magnoliopsida; order Asparagales; family Orchidaceae; genus Platanthera; species Platanthera guangdongensis. The sequence goes on along the minus strand of CM077158.1, from coordinate 204,834,303 downwards.
TCTCCATTCGACGATATTGGAGAGCATTGAGATCCATTCGACGATCGCTGACTGGAAGAAGATAGCTTAGTACTATCTGGAAAGCGCTGAACTGCGTTCGACGATTTCTAAGAACGTCGATCTCCGTTCGACGATCTTTGGGAAAACGTCGAGCACAGTTCAGAGACTAGAAACACCTTATAGATACAAAATAAAATCTAATTGTTTTCCTAGTCTTGGTCGTTTTTAGATTTTTAAAATCTTGGATCTTATTTTAAACTTCCTCCATCTAACATTCCTAACTGATTCAGGACGAATGTATGTTTCTTTTCATCTAAGGGTTTGGTGAAAATATCTCCCCTTTCCAAATAAGTTAGGATATATTGAAGTTCAATTTTGTTTTTCTCAACATTATCCCTTAGAAAGTGATGTCTAATTTCTATGTATTTTGTCCTACTATGGAGGACTGGATTTTGTGCAATGGAAATAGCACTGGTATTATCACAAAATATTTTAGACTTCTCTAAGTTGTAGCCATAGTTTAGGAGTTGGCTTTGAATCCACGAGATTTGTGAACAATAACTACCTGCAGCCATATATTTCGCTTCAGCAGTTGAAGTTGACACAGATGTTTGTTTCTTGCAAAACTAGGTGACAAGTCTGTCACCAAGAAATTGACATGTTCCACTGGTGCTTTTCCTATCTATTCTGCATCCAGCAGAATCAGCATCTGAAAATCCAGTTAAGTCAAATGCTGAATCTTTTGGATACTAGAGACCTAGATTTGGACAGCTTTTCACATACCTAAGAATCCTTTTTACTAAGGTTAAGTGTGACTCTCTAGGGCTCACTTAGAATCTAGCACATATGCATGTAGCAAACATTATGCCAGGTCTACTAGCTGTAAGGTACAATAAAGAGCCAATCATTGCTCTATATGTTGTCTGATCAACAGATTTTCCATGTTCATCAGCATCTAATACAGCATTAGTAGGCATGGGTGTTTTCATATATGATGCTTCAAACATACGAAATTTCTTAACCAATTCTTTTGTATACTTGGTTTGAGAAATAAATATGCCTTCATCATATTTTTTGATTTGCAATCCTAGAAAGAAGGATAGCTCACACATGCTACTCATTTCAAATTTAGAATGCATTAGGTTGGAAAACCTTCTGCACAAATTTGAATCAGTAGAACCCAATATAATATCATCTACATAGATTTGTACTAGTAGGGTATGGGACTTATGGGTTCTAATAAAAAAGGTTTGGTCTACTCTACCACTTATAAAATCATTTTTCAGAAGAAAGCATGCTAGGGTCTCATACCATGCTCTAGGAGCTTGCTTTAGACCATATAATGCTTTATGCAATTTGAAAACATGATCAGGATGAGTTGAAGAGATAAAACCTGGGGGTTGTATGACATAGACTTCTTCTTTGATATCTCCATTGAGAAAAGCACTCTTTACATCCATCTGGTATACTTTGAATCCTTTGTGTGCTGCATAAGCTAAGAAGATTCTTATGGCCTCTAACCTTGCAACTGGTGCAAAGGTCTGGTCATAGTCTATCCCTTCTTCTTGAGAGTACCCTTGAGCAACTAGCCTTTCCTTGTTCCTTACAATGACTCCTTGATCTTCCAATTTATTTCTGAACACCCATTTTGTTCCAATAATGGAGTGATCCTTTGGCCTTGGCACTAGTTCCCAAACTTTGTTCCTTTCAAATTGATGCAACTCCTCTGGCATTGCAATGATCTAGTGTGGATCTTGCTCTGCATCTTGTATGGATTGAGGTTCAATCTGAGAAAGAAAGCAAGTGTGCATCAGGATTTGGTTGACATGATTTCTGGTTTGCACACCAACTAAGATGTCTCCAATCACTTGGGAGATTGGATGGTCTCTTGATGTTACTAAATCAATAGGAGATGTTGATTGTTCACCAACCTATGTTGTTGTTTCCTCTTATGGTACAATAACTGGCTCTTCAAGATGTTGAATGACTTCTTCATCTTCACTGCTTTCATCTTTTTGAATAACTTGTAACCTGACCAAGTCTTCAGCAAGAGAGTGTACCTGCAAAGGTTCTATGGTAGAAGTATTCTTCTCCTTGAAAGACATGTTAGATTCATCAAAAGATATATGAACAGATTCTTCAATTTTGAGAGTAGATTTATTATACACCCTATAAGCTTTACTGATCATGGAGTATCCCAGAAACACTCCTTCATCAGATTTAGCTTGAAATTTTACTAATTATTTCTCTTCATTATTATGAATGTAGCAAATACAACCAAAGATTTTGAAGTAATCTTCTTTAGGTTTCTTCCCTTTGAGTAATTCATAGGAAGTCTTGCCCTTCAGTTTATGTATTAAACTTCTATTCAACACATAGTTGTAGGAGTTCACTGCCTCTTCCCAAAAGGATAGAGGAAGGTGAGCATCTGACAACAATGTAGTAGCAGATTCAATAAGGGTTCAATTTTTCCTTTTAGCTACACCATTTTGTTGAGGAGTTCTAGGAGCTGAGAAAGTGTGCCTGATCCCTTCACTCTGACAGAACTCTTGCATAAGAAGAGAATCAAACTCTGTCCCATGATCACTTCTGATCAGGGCAATGTGAGTATTGAACTCACTCTGTATGCATTTGAGAAACTCTGTCAAACACTTAAAGTTATCAGACTTCTTCCTCAGAAAGAACACCCATGTGAATCTAGAGAAGTCATCTACAACCACTAAAGTATAGGATTTCCCTCCTAAGTTTTGTACTGTAATGGGTCCAAAAAGGTCCATGTGTAACAGATACAAAATCCTAGGTGAATCACTCTTATTAAGTGATTTGAAACTATTTTTGGTTTGCTTGCCTAATTGATAAGCCCTGCAAAGTCCTTCCTTCTTATAGGTGCCAAAAGGTAGTCCTCTAACAAGGTTGTCCTTGGATAGCCTAGCAATGGTTCTAAGGTTTATATGCCCTAGTCTCTTATGTCATAATTCATTAGGTCTACAAATAGAGTTGAACAAGTATATATCTACATTAGTTGAAAGAAAATCCACAAGATAAATGTTACCTTTCCTTTTACCTGTCAACACAGTTGTGTTGTCCTCTGATTTGATTTTGCATGAGGATTTGTTGAAAGTCACTTGATAGCCTTCATCACACAGTTGACTGATGCTGATTAAGTTGTACTTCAGTCCTTCCACATAGGCTACTTTCTTGAAAGTGACTGTGTCAATCTGGACTTCACCATATCCTTTTGTTAGTCCAAAGTTTGAATCACCAAATATTACTTTGGGTCCAAGCTTGGCTTTGAAGGATGTGAAATTGTCCTTGTTTCCTGTCATGTGCTTTGAGCACCCACTATCCAGATACCATTGCTGGTTTGATGTTGGATAGGTATTCACCTGCACAAAAAAATAGTTTATTTGTTTTTCACCCAGTTTACCTTGGGCCTATGTTGATAACCTTTAAATTCTGAAATAAAAGACATCTCTGGTTGACTCTTATAGCCTTCAGGATGATATCTCCTAAGAGGTATTATCCATTCAGTATAATGGTTAAACCTCTGAGATGTAGGACCTCTAGGATTGATGTTTGATTTACCTTTGAAGGATTTTTCAAAACTCTGAGCTCTGTTCGACGATCTCTGAGCTGAGTTCGACGTTCTTTGGTCAGATCGTCGAGCACCGTTCGAAGATCGACTATGCCAGAGTTCAGGGTTCAGAAATCGTCGACCTGAGTTCGACGATTCAGCTTGAGATCATTGAGCTCCATTCGGCGATTGTCGAGCTCCGTTCGACATTTTCTGTTGAACTTTTGTTTTCTTAGGTAAATCAGAATTCTTCCTAGCAACCTCTACAACTCCCTTACCTTCATCAGAGATAAATTTGATTGGGGTTGTTAATACTATAGGTTGGATAGATGAAGCACCCAAGCCCAGTGTACTATTGAATCTTGAGTTCACTGTGCTTGTGATGTCCATTAGTTTGCTACTTCTCCCATTAAGGGACTCTTCAATCTTTTTTCCCTCTGATACCACACTTTTCAGTGAAGCTATCTGCTCCCTATACCATTCCAACTCCTCAGAGAGTTTGAGGTTTTCTGATTTTAAAGTGCTATATTCAGGTAGCTGATTTCTGAGAGAAATGATTTCCTTCTCAAATTTTAATAAATCTAAACACAGTGCTTTAACTCACACTTGAAGTGCTCAGAATTAAAATCAAAAGAATTTATTACCTGGTCCTCTTCAGATTGAGTCTCTGATTCTGACTCTGACTCTGACTCTTCTGCATCAGAATTTTGTTGTGAGGCATTGATAGCCATCATGCAGAATTCTTTTTCATCAGCATCATCTTCATCATCAAAAGAGCTGGATGAAGCTTTAGATTCTTCCTCTGTCTCACTCCAAGTTTCAGCAACAAACCCCTTCCTTGTATTTTTGTTCTTGCTGGAGGAGGGTTTGTCATTGCTATTTTTCTTGAAGTCCTTTTCTTTTTCTCCTTTCTTTCCTGTCCTTCTTGTCCTTATTTTTATTTTTTGGACAGTCAGGCACAATGTGGCCTGGTTTCCTGCATCCAAAACAAATAATATCTTTGTTATTTGATTTGTCATACCTTGGCTTGTCATGCCCTCTGTATGATCTTTTCCTGAAATCCTTCCTGGCCATTTTATAAAACCTTCTGGCCAGTAAGCTTAGCAGCTCTTCATTTCCTGTGACCTTGTCTTCAGGCTGATCTTCAATAGCTTTGAATGGTATTGATTTCTCTTTTCTGACTGCTGGTGAAGCAGCCTTGTGCTCTTCTTCTCTATTCTTGATGAGCAGCACATAAGACTTGAGCTTGCCCAAGAGTGCTTCAATTGTGATCTCATTTCGTCTTCTGGCATCCTTGATTGGCCAGATCCTTGAGTCCCGAGTGCTTGGGAAGCACATTTGGATTTTATCATTGAGCTCAGTCAATGAGATCTCTTTGTCCAATGTTTTTAGCTCATTGACTATGAGACTGAGTCTATTATAGATATCTGCTACTGACTCAGCTTCTCCTTTCTTGATGTTCTCATACTGAGTTATGAGATGGGATCTTCTATCTTTTCTCTCATCAGCAGATCCTGAGACTATCTCAGATAACTTGTCCCAGATGTCCTTTGCTGATTTGCATTCAGCTACTTTTTGAAATATGTCATCAGACATGGTTTGTGCCAAAATGTTCATTGCTTTGGCATCTGCAACTTTCCATTTATTGATTTCTGCATCTGTTCCTGAAGGAGGTGGAACAGCACTTGTACTTGTATTTTCTGGGGGTCTTGGACACACTGTCAAAACAGAATTAAAAATATCTTCATCTATAGAATTCATATACAATCTTATCCTTGCCTTGCAAAGTGCAAACTTAGATAGATTTCACATTGGAGGTCTGGTGCTAGCATAATCTTTTTTCTGTGCCATGGTTTTATATAAGGATAAATATAATACGAATAATAAACATAAAAACCCTCTATGAATGATTGATCTGATCAGAGATCTTTTGGTACAGGTGTTAGCCTGAGGAACAACTAATCTGATGAGAAATTAGTTGAATAACAACCAACCTCTAGGGTCTGGTATTTTAACCAACCTGCCTCTGATACCAATTGAAAGTGGAGGATAAGATCTATCTTAACTCTAGAGGGGGGTGAATAGAGTATATTAAAATAATTTTCAAGATAAAAATTATTTGCAATGGAAGACTTAATTTAAATAATATATGTATAGTGCTGCAGAAAATAAAAATATGAAATCAAGAAATAAAACAACACAGCACACAGCAAAACACAAAGAAGCAACCAGAGAACACAAGGAGCTATAGTGGTTCCCCAATCAATCTGGGTACATCCACTCTTCTACCACCCTAGGTAGGAATCCACTGCAGGATGAGTTGATCAGGTGTCCTGGGCACCAATGAGCTTTTGATAAGGTGCTCAAAAACCAAACTAGATTTATTGATCAGGTGTCTTGCCACCACTGAGTTTTGACAAGGTCTCAAAAACCAACACAAACTTTTGACGGGATTTTGATAAACTGAAAGGGGGAACTAGATCTGATATACTCTAAAGGGGGGGGGGTGAATAGAGTATATGGTACTTTTTAAAACACAAAGAAAACTTTTGCAAAGCTTTACAGCAATTGTTGTAATGAGTGTAAGCAGGGAAGCAGAAATAAAACTAGTCACAAAACTAAGCTATGCAGAAACTAAGCACAATAAAATCTAGGCCAGAAATAAAAAGAAAACATGCAAAACCAGATGACACAAGGAATTATAGTGGTTCCCCAACTTGGGTACATCCACTCTTCTACCACCCTAGGTAGGAATCCACTGCAGGATGAGTTGATCAGGTGTCCTGTGCACCAATGAGCTTTTGATAAGGTGCTCAAAAACCAAATCAGATTTTTTGGTCAGGTGTCTTGCCACCAATGAGCTTTTGACAAGGTGCTCAAAAACCAGATTCAAACTTTTGAAGGGAGTTTGAAAAACCCTTTACAGAATGGGGTTGAGAGAGTGATGGCAGTCTTCTCTTTCTCAAGCAACTGAGAAGACTATGTGGATTCAGTGATGTTGTCAAAGCTCCCCCTGAGTCCTTGAAATCTTCAGGAAGATGAGCTTTGCTGAGGGTGATAGGCCTTCAAAGATAGATCTCCAGCAAAAGATGATTTCAGCAAGCTGAAATGTTGAGTGTCTGGAGTCTTGAGATGATGTTGGCCTTGAACACTTGAGAGCTGAAGAGATCTGAAGATTTTTGAAAGCTTGATCTCTCTGATGAGTGTTCTTCAGAATTCTTGTTGACAGAATATTTTTCAGAGTCTCTGTATATTGAGAGGTGTCCTATACTTGTCTATTCTCTGTATTTCTTCTCTTCTCTATTTCATTCAAAAAAACATTCTGTCAATTATTCTCTGTCTGAATAGGATATTACTCTGTCAAAGATAGCCGTTGGTCTGCATTGATTACAGCCTTAATTGCATAATCTGTTCTGAAGGAAAGTCCACTGAATTGTTCCTTGAAAAATTCCTTGAAACTTTCTCCAGAAGTAAATGAAAACGGCTGGCAGATCTTCTGAATTAAATGCAGAATAACTTCTATCTGATTTGAATTTGAATTCTGAAAGATAACTGAAATCGTCGAACTGAGCTCTGCTATCGTCGAGCTGAGCTAAGCGAACTGGAAAATGCAAGCAGCAAAGAAATCGTCGATCTGAGCTCAAAGATCGTCGAACTGAGCTCAGAGATAAGGATCTAATGCAGAGTCAAAAATCGTCGACCTGAGCTCAGCGATCGTCGAATGGAGTTCGACGATATTGCGAAGTTGAGCTCAGCGATCGTCGAGTGGAGCTCGACGATATTATGAGGTTGAGCTCAGCGATCGTCGAATGGAGCTCGACGATCTGCAGAAGTTGAGCTAGACGATCGTCGACCGGAGTTCGACGAAACGTCGTGCTGAGCTCGACGATTTGGACTTAGTCTCCAGAAAAACTTGGGTCTTTAGGGCAGCTCCCAATCCTAGCCTTCTAACCCTTAGACTCAATACTAATTGACCTATAATCTATACAGAAGGTCAAAACATAAATTCCTAGAGACATAGTGATCCTGACCCAAATTAGTAATAGGGTGTTCCAACAATCTCCCCCTATTTGGGTTAGGAAAAACTATTTACAGACATAGGAAAAACAAACAACATCATACAGTCACAAAAACATAAAGACAGCAGTAGCTAGACATCACAGAACCATCACAGAGATATATATAAACATGATATCCAGAGGGCAGTCAGAAAAACCAAGAGTTATCACCTTACAGAGTTATTCCTTTTCTTTGCCTTTTACCATTTTAATTTCTCTATTAGGATCTAAAGCTTGTTGTTTGGATCTGGTATCATCAGCTGCACCCAAATAAATTTGCTTTGATGTCCTGGGAACCACTGCAGCTGGATGCAATTCCATGTACCTGTCTGCATCAAAAAATTTGCTGGAAGCATATCTTTCAGTTCTTTCTGTCTTTGTTCTGACATTGTGGAGATGTTGGAAGTGTCTAGGCCTTTCTCTTTGGCTTTCTTGATTTGATCTAAAGCAGCCAGCTCTTTCATTCTAGCAGTCCAAGCCATAGGATTCTTCTCAGGGTCCTCAAATGGAACAGGTGGCTCATACCTGTTGGAAGAAGTATCTTGAGGAGTCCTGGCATTCACAGTATCTTTGAGCTTATAGGGGAAAGGACCAGAAGATGTATCAGAAGAGACATGTCCTCCCCTAGAGTAAGGGTGCTGCCTGGAATGCCCTTTAGAGTAAACCTGAGTCTCTCTTTGGTTTCCCATATATCCTCCCCTTCTAGAGTAAGAGCCCCTAGACTGGCTTTCCCTTTGATAAGTTCTAGCATGAGGTTGGTAGGGAGCCTGGCTTCTAGCAGGGCCTGAACTTGCAGAGCTGCCACCTGCACCTGCATCAGGTGGAGGTGGTGGAGGAGGATGAGGGTGCTTGAACTGAGTGGAATCTTTTTCATACTTCCTCTTCTTTTTCATAGCCTTTAACTAGTTCTTAGAGAATTGCATCCAATGCTCAGAGATTGGGCAATTGTGCAGAATATAGTAGGGAACATCATTGTCATCTCTGACTTTGGCAGGAGGAACCCTCTTCAAGGCCTTACTTCTTGCTTTCCTTTTCTTTGCAATGGTGGCAGATGAATCATCAGAAGCAGTGTTATAATCCTCAGATTCAGAACTCTGTGCATCATATAAAGCATCAATCTTTTTCATCAGATCTTCTTTTAGCTGAACAGCAGCTGATGGGGCAGAAGCAGAAGGGGCAGCAGATATAACAATAGGTGCAACAGCATATGGAGCAATAGAAACAACTTCAGAAACAGCACTAGTAACTTCAGGAGAGATAGTAGCAGCAGATAAAACAACAGGTACAGGAGCACTAGCAGAAACAGTGATTACTTCAGGAATGAGGGTAGCAGCAGCTTCAGAAACAACAACTTCAGCAGGCTCAAAATCAACAGCCTCTGTCATCAGAAAATCCTGGGGAATGGGCTCATCAGCAGCAGTTGGAACAATGTCTTCTTCAGCAGCAAGAATAATTTCAGAGGCAAATACAGCCTTGTCTTCAGCAGCAGCAGCAGCAACAACATTATCAGAAGCAGCAGTCACTGAATGAATAAAAGCAGAAATGATACTGGGGTCACAGCATGAGAAGGGCATCAGAGCCTTGGACAGATCTTCTGAGGGCTGGGCAGCAAGAACCTCTGGGGGCTGGACAGCATATGGCTCTGGGAGGCAGCTGTAGAATGCAGGATCAAAAGTAGACAGCAAAGACCTTAGGTCTATTGCTAGGACTGGAGTAGCAGAGGCAACAGATGCAGGAGCAGCAGCAGTAGCAGAAGCAGACACAGAAACAGCATCAGTAGCAGCAGAAGCAGCAGCAACAGCAGCATGAAGGCTGGCTTCATAGGGCATCTCCCCCTGCCTGGATGCAGATACCTCTGGATCAAGGGAACCTACTGGGGGTGCTGCTTGAGGAGTAAGGAAGGAGGAAAGCCTGGCAGAGAGAGCTGCCACTGACTGTTGTAGAGGAGCTAAAGAGGCCTCCATGAGAAGAGAGAGCCTGGGGGCAAGGAGCTCATACAACTGGTCAGCCAAGGCTGGCAGATCTACATGCTCAAGGGCAGGAGCAGAGGTAGAGGGAATTGGGATGGCTAAGGATGCTGGAGGAGGAGGGCTGAAGGGTGGAATGAATGGCTCAGGAGAGGGGATTGTGGAGATGGAGGATAATGGGATGGATATGGATGGAGTGAATGTGGGTTGGGCAATAATGTGGTGGAGAAGGTCTTGGAGAGAGGTGGAAGAGGATGGTAAATCTGGAGGAGAGGAGGGGGAATCATCCATGTAGGATTCATCCAGAAGTGTGAAGGATGGAAGGGATGGGGATGAGGTGACATCTGGTGGGGGATAAGAGAATAGGGGATGGAAGTGGTCTGCTGGGGAGATGAGATGGTTGCTGGAGATGGAATAGAAGTTGGAGATGGGCTGGAGATGGTAATGGGGGATGAGGCTGGAATGGTGGATGGAGCTGGAGGTAGGGTTGAGCTTGGAGGAGGAGGAGAAGCAGCACTAGCAGCAGGCAGGTCTTCTGCAGGGGCAGAGACCTGGGGGGGAGTGACTCTTAGAGTCCTGGTGCCTGAAGGGGCAGATGGAGAGGGCCTGCTGGGCTTGATGATTTGCATGTCCCATTTCCCAAATAGGGCACAGGTAAGTCTCTTGGAGGCATTGATGTGCACTCCAGAGGAGACTAGCAGGGTAGGGCACTTAGCCTGAAGGAAGACTCCCAGAATTCTTCCATAATTCACAAAGGTTTTGTTTATCTTTTTCTTCAACAGATCAAAAAAGACTTCTCCCCAGTTCAAGCTTTTCCTATCCACCAGAGCTCCCATGAGGCAGAGCTGATATCTGGAGATGGTGTCATGGGCAGAATGTTTGGCCAACAGAACCTTGCCTACAACATCTGCCAGAAATCTGTATTCCACTGACAGGTTTCTCTTAAACAATTTGCTAGGGTTCCCCTCAGGATGACCCATCCTGGCAAGAATATCAGAGAATTCTTCTCCAGAGAGTTCAGCAGAGTCTTCACCATTTCTTAATCCAAAAACCTCTGTGAGGACTGTTGGGGTCAGAGGTACTTGGGTGCCACCAATAGAGCCAACAATGGTGTTGTTGTCAAGGTTGTGTGCAGTATATACCCATTCTTTGATTTCATCAGAGGCAAGTTTGATTCTGGTTGTCATGAGGGCAGATAGTTGCTGATCTTTGAATAAATTGAGGATGTCCTGGAAGACTTGATCGGTGGTGTTGAAGGAGTCTAAATCAATATCAAAACCTGCATCAAATTTCATGCCGGCGAGTACAGCGACTGAGACGGCCATGGTACCTGCAAAAACTTAACAAACAAAACGACCAAGTGTAGAACTGTTTGGAGGGAAGAAGATTTTGCAGAGAAATTGAAAGCGCAAGAGAGAACGACGGCGAAAAATGAGTTTTATATTAGGGTTCGACGCAGAAATGGAAAGATCGTTGAACTCAGTTCGACGATCGAGGCTTCTAAAGGAATCTGAAGAGACTCCAAAATCGTCGATCTCCGTTCGACGATCTGGAAAGGCGTCGAGCTCCGTTCGACGATCGTTCAGTGAGCAAAATCGTCGATCGTCGTTCGACGATCGTTGACCAGAAGAGATAGTCTATACTATCAAAGGAGCGCTGAACTCAGTTCGACGATTCAGGAAATCGTCGAACTCCGTTCGACGATCTTTGGAAAAATCGTCGAGCGCAGTTCAGAGATCAGAGAAATTTAGTCACTAAGGAAAATCAGAAATTTTGCCTAGTCTTTGTCAATTTTTAGCTTTCAAAATCTTGGATATTATTTAAGACTTCCTCCATCTAACATTCCTAACTGATTTAGGAAGAAAGTATGTTTCTTTTCATCCAAAGGCTTGGTGAAAATATCTCCCCTTTGTAAATCAGTTGGGATATACTGCAATTCAATTTTGTTCTTTTCAACATTATCCCTTAAGAAATGATGCCTAATCTCTATATGTTTTGTCCTACTATGGAGGACTGGATTTTGAGCTATGGAGATAGCACTTGTATTGTCACAAAAGATTTTTGACTTTTCTAAGTTGTAACCATAGTCTAGGAGTTGATTTTGAATCCACAATATTTGTGAACAACAACTGCCTGCAGCCATATATTCAGCTTCAGCAGTTGAAGTTGACACAGATGTTTGTTTCTTGCAAAACCAAGAGACAAGTCTATCACCAAGGAACTGACAAGTTCCACTGGTGCTTTTCCTGTCAATTCTGCATCCAGCATAATCAGCATCAGAGAATCCAGTTAACTCAAATGCTGAATCTTTTGGATACCAGAGACCTAGATTTGGACAACTTTTAACATACCTAAGAATCCTCTTTACTAATGTGAGGTGTGACTCTCTAGGGCTAACTTGGAACCTAGCACATATACATGTAGCAAACATTATATCTGGTCTACTAGCTGTAAGATACAGTAAAGAGCCAATCATTGCTCTATATGTTGTCTGATCAACAGGTTTCCCATGTTCATCAGCATCCAATACAGCATTGGTAGGCATGGGTGTTTTCATACAAGATGCCTCAGACATGCCAAATTTCTTAACCAGCTCATGAGCATATTTGGTTTGAGAAATAAAGATGCCTTCAGCATGTTGTTTGACTTGCAATCCTAGGAAGAAGGATAGCTCACCCATGCTACTCATCTCAAATTTAGAATGCATTAGGTTAGAAAACCTTCTGCACAATTTTGAGTCAGTAGAGCCAAAAATGATATCGTCTACATAAATTTGTACTAGTAGGGTATGGGACTTATGGGTTCTAATAAAAAGAGTTTGGTCTACTCTACCCCTTATAAAACCATTTTCCAAAAGAAAGCATGCTAGGGTCTCATACCATGCTCTAGGAGCTTGCTTGAGACCATATAATGCTTTATTTAATCTAAAAACAAAATCAGGATGAGTTGGAGAGATAAAACCTGGAGGTTGTCTGACATAGACTTCCTCTTTGATGTCTCCATTTAAGAAGGCACTCTTGACATCCATCTGATAAACCTTGAAGCCTTTGTGAGCTGCATAAGCTAAAAATATCCTGATGGCTTCCAATCTTGCAACAGGTGCAAAGGTCTGGTCGTAGTCAATTCCTTCTTCTTGAGAATATCCTTGGGCAACTAGCCTTGCCTTGTTCCTTATTATTACTCCTTGATCATCCAGTTTGTTTCTGAATACCCATTTTGTTCCAACAATGGAATGATCCTTTGGCTTTGGCACTAGTTCCCATACTTTGTTCCTCTCAAATTGATGCAACTCCTCTTGCATGGCAATGATCCAGTGTGGATCTTGCTCTGCATCTTGAATGGACTGAGGTTCAATTTGAGAAAGGAAGCAGGTGTGCAACAGGTTTTGGTTGACCTGATTTCTGGTTTGCACACCAGCTGAGAGTTCTCCAATTATTTGGGTAATTGGATGGTCTCTTGATGTTACTAAATCAACAGGGGGTGTTGATTGTTCACCAACCTGTGTTGTTGTTTCCTCTTGTGGTACAACAACTGGCTCTTCAAATGGAGCTTCAATGTGTTGAGCATTGCTTTCATCTTCACTGCTTTCATCTTCTTGAGCAACCTGTAGCTTGTTCATATCTTCAACTAGAGAGTGTTCCTGCAAAGGTTCTATGGTAGAAGAAATCTTCTCCTTGAGGGACATGTTAGTTTCATCAAAAGAAACATGAACAGATTCCTCAATTTTCAATGATGATTTATTATAAACCCTATAGGCCTTGCTGATCATGGAGTATCCCAGAAACACTCCTTCATCAGCTTTGGCTTGAAATTTTGCTAGATGTTTCTTATCATTATTGTGAATATAGCAAATGCAGCCAAAAATTTTGAAATAGACAACTTTAGATTTCTTCCCTTTGAGTAATTCATAGGGAGTCTTTCCCTTCAGTTTATGTATCAGACTCCTGTTCAGCACATAGTTGGAGGTGTTCACTGCCTCTGCCCAAAAGGATAGAGGTAGATGAGCATCTGACAACAATGTAGTGGCAGATTCAATAAGGGTTCTATTTTTCCTTTCAGCTACCCCATTTTGTTGAGGAGTTCTAGGAGCTGAGAAAGTATGCCTGATCCCTTCACTCTGGCAGAACTCTTGCATAAGAAGAGAATCAAACTCTGTCCCATGATCACTTCTGATCAGGGCAATGTGAGTATTGAACTCAATCTTTACACATTTGAGAAACTCTGTCAGACACTTAAAGTTATCAGACTTCTTCCTTAGAAAGAACACCCAAGTGAATCTAGAGAAGTCATCTACAATCACCAAAGTGTAGGATTTCCCTCCTAGGCTTTGTACTGTGATGGGTCCAAATAGATCCATGTGTAACAGATACAGTATCCTAGGTGAATCACTCTTATTAAGTGACTTAAAACTGTTTTTAGTTTGCTTGCCTAATTGACAGGCCTTGCAGAGTCCTTCCTTCTTGTAGGGGCCAGAAGGTAGTCCTCTAACAAGATTGTCCTTGGATAGCCTAGCAATAGTTCTAAGGTTTAGGTGTCCTAGTCTCTTATGCCATAAAACATTTGGTCTACAAACTGAGTTGAATAAACAGATATCTATAGTAGTTGAAAGAAAATCTACTAGGTAGATGTTACCTTTCCTTTTACCTGTCAACACAGTAGTGTTGTCCTCTGACTTGATTTTGCATAAGGTTTTGCTGAAGGTCACCTGGTAGCCTTCATCACAGAGCTGACTGATGCTGATCAGGTTGTGCTTCAGTCCTTCCACATATGCTACTTTCTTGAAGGTTACAGAACCAATCTGGACTGCTCCATATCCTTTAGTTTGTCCAAAGTTGGAGTCACCAAAGATGACTTTGGGTCCAAGCTTGGCTCTAAAGGAATTTAGGTTGTCCTTGTTCCCTGTCATGTGCTTAGAGCACCCACTATCCAAATACCATTGCTGGTTAGATGTTGGATAGGTCTTCACCTGCACATTAAGCAATTCACTTATTTTTGACCCAGTTTACCTTGGGCCTAGGTTGATAACCTTTAAATTCAGAAATGAAAGACATCCCTGGCTGACTCTTATATCCTTCAGGATGATATCTCCTTGGAGTTAAAATCCATTCAGTATAAGGGTTGAAGGTTTGGGATGAAGAACCCTCAGGATTCAATTTTGACTTGCCATTGAAAAAATTTCCAGAGCTCTGACCTCTGTTCGACGATCTTGGAGCTGAGTTCGACGATCTTGGGTCAGATCGTCGAGCTCCGTTCGACGGTCGACTATGGCTGAGGTCAGGTATATGGGATCGTCGACCAGCGTTCGACGATCTTGGCTGAGATCGTCGACCAGCGTTCGACGATTTGTCCTGAGATCGTCGAGCTGCGTTCGGCGATCGTCGATCTTCATTCGGCGATCGTCGATCTCCATTCGACGATTTGTGCTGGACTTTAGTTTTCTGAGGCAGATCAGAATTTTTCCTGGCAACCTCTACAACTCCCTTTCCCTTGCTAGAAATGAACTTGATGGGAGTTGTTAGGACTATAGGTTGGCTGGATGAGGCACCCAAGCCCAGTGTGCTGTTAAGTCTAGAGTTCACTGTGCTTGTGATGTCCATCAGCTTGATGCTTCTCCCATTAAGGGATTCTTCAAGCTTCTTGGCCTCAGAGAGCTCACTTTTCAGTGTAGCTATCTGGTTCTCTATAGTTCTCCAACTCCTGAGAGAGTTTGAGGTTTTCTGATTTTAAAGCATTTTGTTCAGATAATTGATTTCTGAGAGAGATGATCTCTTTCTCAGACTTTAGCAGGTCTAAACATAGTGCTTTAAATTCAAGTTTAAAATCTTCTGAAGTAAAATCAAAAGAACTGATTACCTGATCTTCTTCAGGTTGAATCTCTGAGTCTGAATCTGACTCTTCTTCCTCTGAGTTGTGCTGTGAGGCATTAATTGCCATCATGCAGAACTCCTTTTCCTCTGCATCATCCTCATTATCACTTGAGCTGGAAGAGGCTTCTGACTCCTCTTCAGTCTCACTCCAGGATTCAGCAACAAATCCTTTCCTTGTGTGCTTATTTCTGCTGGAGGAAGGTTTGCTATTTCCATTCCTTTTGGAGTCCTTCTCCTTTCTTCTTTCTTTTCTGTCCCTTCTGTCCTTGTTCTTGTTTTCTGGACAGTCAGGAACCATATGCCCTGGTTTCCTGCAACTAAAGCAAATAATGTCTTTGTTATTGCCAATGGACTTGTCATACCTTGGCTTATCCTGCTCCTTGTATGATCTTCTTCTGAAGTCCTTTCTGGCCATCTTATAGAATCTTTTGGCCAGCAAGCTGAGAGGTTCATCATTGCCTGTTCCTTTTTCTTCAGGCAGATCTTCAGTTGCCTTGAATGCTATAGTCTTCTCCTTTCTTGTGGCTGGTGAAGCAGCCTTCTGTTCTTCCTCTCTGTTCTTGATGAGTAGCTCATAAGATTTGAGCTTACCCAACAAGGCTTCAGTGGTGATCTCATTTAGACTTCTGGCATCTTTGATTGGCCAGATTCTTGAATCCCAAGTGCTGAGGAAGCACATTAGGATCTTGTCATTAAGTTCTGTCAGTGAGATCTCTTTGTCTAATGTCCTCAGTTCACTGACAATTAGACTCAGTCTGTTGTACATGTCTCCCACTGATTCTGTTTCTCCCTTCTTGAAGTTCTCATATTGGGAGATAAGATGGGATCTTCTGTCCTTTCTCTCATCAGCTGAGCCAGAGATAATTTCTGAGAGCTTGTCCCAAATCTCCTTGGCTGAGTTGCATTCAGCTACTTTTTGAAAAATGTCATCTGACATTGTCTGAGCTAAAATGTTCATTGCCTTGGCATCAGCTACCTTCCACCTTTTGATGTCAGCATCTGTTCCTGATGGAGGTGGAACAGCATTTGTGCTTGTACTTTCTGGGGGTCTGGGACACACTGTCAAAACAGAATTAAAAATATCCTCGTCAATAGAATTCATGTAGAGTTTAATCCTTGCTTTCCAAAGTGCAAACTTTGACAGATTGCACACTGGAGGTCTGGTGCTTGCATAATCTTTGTTTTGGGCCATGATTTGTGCAAGCTAAATCTAATATTAAAATACAAAAGAAGGATCTAGTTTGGGATCTTGGGGTTCAGGTGTTAGCCTGTACAACCAATCAGGAATGGTATGTTTAACCAACCTGCCTCTGATACCAATTGAAAGGGGGAACTAGATCTGATATACTCTAAAGGGGGGGTGAATAGAGTATATGGTGCTTTTTAAAACACAAAGAAAACTTTTGCAAAGCTTTACAGCAATTGTTGTAATGAGTGTAAGCAGGGAAGCATAAATAAAACTAGTCACAAAACTAAGCTATGCAGAAACTAAGCACAAGAAAATCTAGGCCAGAAACAAAAAGAAAACATGCAAAGTCAGATGACAAAAGGAATTATAGTGGTTCCCCAACTTGGGTACATCCACTCTTCTACCACCCTAGGTAGGAATCCAATGCAGGATGAGTTGATCAGGTGTCCTGGGCACCAATGAGCTTTTGATAAGGTGCTCAAAAACCAAATCAGATTTTTTGGTCAGGTGTCTTGCCACCAATGAGCTTTTGACAAGGTGCTCAAAAACCAGATTCAAACTTTTGAAGGGAGTTTGAAAAACCCTTTACAGAATGGGGTTGAGAGAGTGATGGCAGTCTTCTCTTTCTCAAGCAACTGAGAAGACTATGTGGATTCAGTGATGTTGTCAAAGCTCCCCCTGAGTCCTTGAAATCTTCAGGAAGATGAGCTTTGCTGAGGGTGATAGGGCTTCAAAGATAGATCTCCAGCAAAAGATGATTTCAGCAAGCTGAAATGTTGAGTGTCTGGAGTCTTGAGATGATGTTGGCCTTGAACACTTGAGAGCTGAAGAGATCTGAAGATTTTTGAAAGCTTGATCTCTCTGATGAGTGTTCTTCAGAATTCTTGTTGACAGAATATTTTTCAGAGTCTCTGTATATTGAGAGGTGTCCTATACTTGTCTATTCTCTGTATTTCTTCTCTTCTCTATTTCATTCAAAAAAACATTCTGTCAATTATTCTCTGTCTGAATAGGATATTACTTTGTCAAAGATAGTCGTTGGTCTGCATTGATTACAGCCTTAATTGCATAATCTGTTCTGAAGGAAAGTCCACTGAATTGTTCCTTGAAAAATTCCTTGAAACTTGCTCCAGAAGTAAATGAAAACGGCTGGCAGATCTTCTGAATTAAATGCAGAATAACTTCTATCTGATTTGAATTTGAATTCTGAAAGATAACTGAAATCGTCGAACTGAGCTCTGCTATCGTCGAGCTGAGCTCAGCGAACTGAAAAATGCAAGCAGCAAAGAAATCGTCGATCTGAGCTCAAAGATCGTCGAACTGAGCTCAGAGATAAGGATCTAATGCAGAGTCAAAAATCGTCGACCTGAGCTCAGCGATCGTCGAATGGAGTTCGACGATATTGCGAAGTTGAGCTCAGCGATCGTCGAGTGGAGCTCGACGATATTATGAGGTTGAGCTCAGCGATCGTCGAATGGAGCTCGACGATCTGCAGAAGTTGAGCTAGACGATCGTCGACCGGAGTTCGACGAGACGTCGTGCTGAGCTCGACGATTTGGACTTAGTCTCCAGAAAAACTTGGGTCTTCAGGGCAGCTCCCAATCCTAGCCTTCTAACCCTTAGACTCAATACTAATTGACCTATAATCTATACAGAAGGTCAAAACATAAATTCCTAGAGACATAGTGATCCTGACCCAAATTAGTAATAGGGTGTTCCAACATAAACCCTTTACAACAGAGAGAGAGAGGTGAGATGATCTTCTCTGTCAACAATCAGAGAGAAGATATTGGATATTATCAAAGCTCCCTCTAAGATCTTGAGTTATTCATGAAGTGAAGCTTTGCAATAGGGTGATAGGCCTTCAGAAGATTAGATCTCCAGCAAAAGATGATTCCAACAGCAGCTGAAATATGTGGTGTTTGGAGTCTTGAATGATAAGGCCTTTGAACACTGGAATCAAAAGGGATCTAGAAATTTCAGTATATTGATCTCCTTCAATGATGTGTGTTCCTGTAAGAATTCTATGACTGTGAATATCTGTAATTTTTTTCTCTACTTGTTGTTATTGTTATTAACCAGCAGAATGAATAATCTTTTATTCCTTAGATCTGAATAGAATAATTCTCTGTCCAAGATAGTCGTTATCTTGTCATAAATGACTTCCTTAAATGCATTTTGTCTTCTGGAGGAAAGTCCAATAAAACATTTCTTTAAAATCTCCTTGCAACTTGCTCCAGATTAATTGAAACAGCTACAAGATTCTTGAAATAAATGCTGGGAACAAATAGAAGGGAATTCCAAAACTGACTGAATTTGAATCTTGAAAAATGTCGATCTCTCCAGAATAACGTCGACCTGATCTCAACTATCGTTAAACTGAGCTCAGCGACTGGACTTAGACTGAAGCAAAAATCGTCGATCTGAGCTCAACTATCATCGAACTAAGTTCGACGACTCGTTGAAGTGAGCTCAGAGATCGTCGAATGGAGTTCGACGATTCGTCGACCTGAGCTCGACGAAATGACTTAGTCTCCTGAACTGAAATATCTGGTCTTGAGGGTCTTGAGGGCAGCTTTCAAACCTAAAAACTAACCCTTGGACTCAATCTAATTAAACTTTAAATCTATACAAGGAGGTCAAAACAAATTTCCTAAAGGACATAGTGATCCTTGCCCAAATCATTAATAGGGTGTTCCAACACAATGCTTCACCCTCTTCCATCCCAGCTTCTGAGAGCACCAGGGCTGTGAAGGACACTCCCCACCCTGCAGAAGAGGCAATTCCATCTCCACCATCTCTTCCAGCACCCCTTCCAGCAAAACAACTCCCTTCCTCTCACATTCCTTCTTTAACACTTCAATATCCACAACATACTTCTATGCCTACTCCACCTCCATCTCCACCACTTGATATCACTAACATTCCAACACCCCTGCTTCACCTCATGACACATCTATTCCTACACCACCACAGTCTCCACTTCTCCCACATTTATCCTTCATTCCATCTTACACCCTACCCTCAGACACTGCAATACCAGATGCAATTCCACCTCTATCCCCTCCATCTGTTCTCCCTACTTCATCTACTTCTCTACCATCACCATCTACCTCTCCATCTTTGGAACCCTCCACTGTATCTACAATCATCTCCCTGCTCACACCCCTCATTCAATCCCTAATCACAGAGGCCATTACACCTCTTGTGAATTTTATTAATTCTTTGTCTGCCCAATTTTCTCTCCTCGCTGCTGCCCCCTCTTCATTCAGGGTCCTGGCTCCAGGTTCTCCTGAACCCAGGTAGGGGGAGATGCTCTGTGATGAAGCAGCAGCAGATGCAGATGCATCAGCAGATGCGGCAGCTGATGCGGCAGCAGTTCCTCCAGCAGCAGTAGATACAGATTCAGAAATTTTGCCAAAATTTGATCCAGAGCTTATTGAATTGATTCAATTCATGGATACTGACATTGACTTAGATGAGTCAGTTCCAGAGAAAATAAAAACTGTTGGTAATTTCCATTTAAATCCCACAGTTAATTTGACTATTTTGTTGAGAAATTTTGACACAATTTATATACAATTACCCTCTACTAAGCCACAGTTGGCTATTGTGCCCTATACATCTCCAATAAGTCCAGCAGTTGCTAAGCAACTCTGTGATAATTTTGCACGTCCAGTTTCTGCTCCAACCTCTGTAGTTATTCCATCACCTCCAGAAGATGTCTCAGCTCCAATTTTTGTCATGGATGATTCCCCTATGCCAGATCTGGATGAGCTGATCTTGGAAGATATTGGAGAGTAAAATAAGGCAGCAGCTGAAAGCTCTTTTCTAATTACCTCTGATTCTTGTGTAGTTTCTTCTGAAATTATTGCTGAAACTCCAGTTGTTGAAACTTCAACTTCTGCCCCTGCTTCAGAAAAGGCTGTCATTGATGCTAAAACACTGAAAGCATTGGATGCTTTATAAGATAACCCTCATGGTTCTGATAGTGAAAATGATAAAGATGATGATGATGATGATTCAGATGAAGAAGCTTCAAAGAAAAAGAAGAAAATGCTGTCAAAGAAAAGGAAGGCTCCTCCTCCTCCTGCTCCAAGCCTAATCCAACTGCTGACACTCCCTACTATATTTTGCATAATGTTGCTCCTTATAAGGGAATTCCTGCTTGGATGTGGCTATCTAAGAACCAGCAAAAGGAAAGGAAAAGAAGTAGGAGATACTCTCCTCCTCCAGTTCACAGATACATAAAATACCCTCCTCCTCCTCCTCCAGCAGCTGGTGCCAATGGCTCTAGCTATCAGAGATCTACCCCCATGCAAACCTATCAGAGACATTAAGGGAGATCCTCTGGAAGCAGTCAGCAAGACCATCATTCCTCAGGAAATCAGCATCAACAGCATCAGCAGCAACAACAACATATATCTAAAGAATAGAAGGCTAATAATCCTGAAAGACCTTACTCTCCTCCTATTCCATTTGAGGATCCTGAAACAACCAATACTGCATGAATGGCCAGGTTCCAGGAACTTATTGGTCTGTCCCTGATTAATAAAGCTAAAGCTGAAGGTAAAGACATTTCCGGTTTTACAACTATGTCAAAGTACAGGAAGGAAGAACTTAAAAGGTTTGATAAAGGCAACAAACTTTTCAATGTTGATGATTACATGAATCTCCATCCTGAAGCAGTTGTCCTCAGAGCTACATCACTGAAAAACATTAGGGCAGCTGATATGACAATGACTGCAGCTCAGGCTCTAGATCCAAACAGAGAAATTATCTTCAAAAAGCCAGGAGAGGAGACAGCAGAAGACAAGTCTATGCAGAAAAAGAAGCAGAAAAAGTAATCTTTATTTTGTTTCAATTTCCTTCTGCATTTGTTTTCAAACTATGTTGATTGTTTAAACAAAGCTTATGTATATATATATCTGCTACATGTGTTAGTAATTCTCTGCCAGATATATTTATTTTCTTGCTTTGTTTATCTGTTTATTTATGTTTTGAGTCTCTTAGTGACCTCACCCAAATAGGGGAGATTGTTGGATCTCTAGTTGATTTGGGCTAGGTTCACTAGCTTAGGATGTGACCCAACATGTATAGCTAGGGTCAAGTTTGTGTCCTAGAGTATAAGCCAAGTCCTTGGAGTCAACATCAGATGGACCAGCTATCAACAAGACCATCAGAGACTCAAGAATTAGAGGATTTCCAGACTAAGTAAAATGAGTTCGACGTTCGTCGAACTCAGGTCGACGAAAGGTGTTCTGAGCTCGACGATCTTGAGACATTTTTTTGTGCTGAGCTCGACGATCTTTGTTCTCTATTTGACGAAGACTGAGATATTTCAACTAGCTAAAGTCAGGATAACTCCAGATTTTTCTAAGTCCAGCTTCAGGCTTTAGTCGACGAACAAGAATCTGAGCTCGACGAACTTGGACCTCAAGTTCACAAATTCTCAGGTCGATGAAGTCAACTTCTCAGGTCGATGAAGTCAACTTCTCAGGTCGATGAATTCAGTACTCTACTCGACAATTTCAGGTTTACGATTTGAATCCTTCTCAGTCAGAGACTTCTCAGATTCTAAGTGCACAATCATTCTCAGCTCGATGAATTTGGATCTCAGCTCAACGAATGAAGATTGTCAGTTTGACGAAGGTTAAAGCAGAATTGACAAGATTCCCTGGAAGACTAATTGCTATTGTCTGGTCGATGAACTCATCAAGCTCAGCTCGACGAACTCATCAAGCTCAGCTCGACGAACTCAAACTCAGCTCGACGAATTGTGAACTCAGCTCGATGATTGGTGTTCTTCGTTCGACGATTCCAGACTAGGTCTTCTCTAGTTTCTCTTCCCTTTTCTTGGAGATGAATCCTGAGTAATTAATTCTCAATCTTCTCGGAATGTTACCGTTAGAATGTGCATTGATTATGGATGATTACAGGCCGTTTCTCCATGGGACAGTTAGGGAAATCATTGATTGTCACTTCCTTCCTAGGCCGATTGCATTTACTGCTTAAGGTTTCAAATTTCGATTGTTCTTCAGTCAGTCCAGAGTCAGAAAAGAAAGGATCAAGCAGTACTATATACATACATACAAACATTGTACACAAGAATAATCTTACAGAAATCAAAAGTTATTTTCTACAACCAGCCTTGGCCAGAGAACATCTTCAAGAAGAAGAAGAACATTCAATCACTATCAAGAGTCTTCTTCCTTAAATCCTACAGGACAACTTCAGATGGACAACAATTACTCTATCTTTCAAAGAAGTTCCACTTGAGGTTTTGGTTTTTGAGCACCTGAACAAAAGCTCATTGGTGTCAGACACCTGATCAAAAACCTGAGTGGATTCCTACCAGGGTGGTAGAAGAGTGGATGTACCTAGGTTGGGGAACCACTATAAATTTCTTGTGTCGTTTGGTTTCCCGTTTTCTTTTATTTTGGATGTGCTCTATGATTTTCTAGGTTGCTGTGCTTATTATTTTATTTACTAACGTGTTCACTTAGGATTACAACAAAAGTTGTAAAGATTTTTGTAGAGAGCACAATACTCTATTCACCGCCCCCCCCCCCCCCCCCTCTAGAGTATTTCAGATCTAACCTACAATTTCACCGTGTCTCTGCACGTGTCCTTTGCATGACTGATTTCTCCTCCTTTTTACAAGTATAGCCCAGTTGTCAGCACTCCCCTGAACCCAAGTCAGCTCTCCTGACTCAAAAATGCGCACGAGTGGCCTAGTGCGAATCGGGATGTTATAAATCCTATAAACAAAATAAAAGATTTCATCCCCGAAATCAGGCTAGGGTTGTGGGGGTAAAAGCATAACATAAAATAAAATATGCTTTTAAACAAAATTACCTTGAGAAAACAACTCCTGGTAGCATTTTTGCATCAAGTCCACCAACTCCCATGTATACTCCTCCTTCTCATGATTAGACCATAGCACCTTTTACCAAAGGAACACTTTTGCGGCGCACTATTCTTGTCTTGTTGTCTACAATCCGCACCGGCTCTAGTGGCACAGACCTATCTGTCGCCACATCACCATCAGTGGTGGGGATATATTGATCGGGCCGCATCAGCGCCTTTCGAAGCGATGACACATGGAACATGTCGTGGAGATTCTCTAGCTCTGGTGGTAACTCCAACTGATAGGCCAACGGGCCAATCCTTTCCAATATAGTGTATGGCCCAACGTACCTTGGGCTGAACTTTTTCACACCACGCACCCGTGACACTCCATGCATTGGCCGAATCTTCAGAAACACTTTATCACCCACTTAAAATTCCACCATCTGGTGCTTTGCATTGTAATACTTCGCCTGCCGACTTTGAGCCTCCAACATGCGATCCCGTATTAGTCTAACCACCGCATCGGTATCATCAATATACTCAATTCCCAAAGCCTTCGGGTCTTCATATTGCACCCAAGACAAGGTGGTTCTACACCTTCTTCCGTAAAGAGCTTCATGGGGCGCCATGCCGATGCTAGCTTGATGACTATTATTGTAGGAGAATTCTACCAGTGGTAGGAGCCTTTCCTACGGCTCTCCTCTATCCAACACACATAATCTCAACAAATCTTCCAGTGTTCTGATGGTCCTCTCAGACTGCCCGTCCGTCTGAGGATGAAACATGGTGCTAAAGGTAAGGAGCGAACCCAAATACGCCTGCACCGCCTTCCACTCCCTTGAGGTGAAATGACCATCCCGGTCAGAAATGATTGTCTTAGGCACGCCTTGATACCATACGAACTGTTCCACAAAGAGGCGTACCAAGACATCCACGCGTGCCTCTTTCTTCATGGGGATAAATCGGGCTACTTTCGTCTGTCGATCAACGATCACCCACACTGAATCATTCCCTGAGCATGAGCGAGGTAACCAATGGACAAAGTCCATGGATATATCCTCAAACTTTCACTCGGGGATGGGTAACGACTGTAACAAACCACCAGGACTCTTGCATTCTGCCTTCACCCTTTGACAAGCTTCGCAATGTGTAACAAAATATCGGACATCTTTCTTCATTCCCGGCCAACACATGGTCTTCCGTAGGCCGGTGTACATCTTGGCAATACCCGGGTGCACTGAATACTGAGAGCAATGTGCCTCTCTCAAGATATCCTCCCGGATTTTACCGCCCTTGGGAATGTAGAGTCGGCTACGGAAATAAACGAGGTCGTATTTTAGTGTATACTCTTCAGTAGTCTCATCCTCCATTGCCTTGATTGTCAGGGCCAGAGCCTCATCCCTTCCTTTCTCCACCCAGATTCGGTTCCGGATATCACAAACTATGCTCATGGTTGCCAAGTACTATATATAGTCTGCCGAAGGAGCCTTATATACCATAGTAATGTCCATCTCTTCAATCATCCGAGCCAACTCCATACTCATCAACCGAGATTCTGGGCTTGAGTCTGGTACCTTTCTGCTCAATGCATCGGCCACAGAGTTCGGCTTTCCGGGATGATAGTTCAAAGTGAACTCATAATCGCACAGAAAATCTAACCATCACCGTTGTATCAAGTTCATTTCCTTCTGTGTGTGAACGTACTTTAAGTTTTTATGGTCTGAGAAGATCTCGCAGTGGACGCCGTATAGATAATACCTCCAAACCTTCAAGGCGAACACCACTACTCCCAATTCCAAATCATGAACCGTGTAATTGATTTCATGCTTCTTCAACTATCTTGAAGCATAGGCAATCACGTGTCCGTGCTGCATCAATACCGCTCCCATCCATTGATATGACGCGTCAGTGTAGACTTGAAATCCTTCCTTCCCAGATGAAAGTGCTAGGATGGGGCGGAGGTAAGTCTATCCTTCAGCTCTTGGAACGCCGCTTCGCACTGGGGTGCCCACTCAAATAGCACACCTTTCTTTGTCAAGGAAGTAAGAGGAAGAGCAATCTTTGAAAATCCTTTTACGAACTTGCGGTAGTACCCGACAAGTCCAAGGAAGCTCCACACATCGGCCACCGACTTCAAGGCCGACCATTCCTTTATGGCATGCACCTTGGCCGGATCCACCGCTAGTCCTGCTCCAATGATCACATGCCCCAAGAAAGCAACCTCTTTAAGCCAGAATGTGCACTTACTGAACTTGGCGAATAGGGCATGCTCCTTTAATTTCTTCAATACCAAGGTCAAGTGCTCAATATTCTCCTCCTCCATGTTCGAGTAGACCAGGATGTCGTCGATGAAAACAATGATGAATATATCCAAGTAAGGTTCAAACACCTTGTTCATCCGGCTCATGAAGGCCCAAGGGGCATTACTGAGCCCAAACAGCATTACGGTGAACTCGTACAATCCATATCTTGAACTAAAGGCCGTTTTCTGGATATCCTCTTCTTGTATCCTCAACTGATAATATCCCGAGCGCAAATACAACTTATAAAACCAATGCGCTCCCACCAGTTGATCGAACAACTCGTCGATCCGGGGTAGCGAATAGGTGTTCCTCACCGTCAGTCGATTGAGTTCCTGAGAATCTATGCATAAACGTATGGTTCCATACTTATTCTTGACGAATAATACAGGAGCTCCCCAGGGTGACGAGCTGGGGCGAACGAACCCTGACTCCACCAGTTCTTGTAGTAGAACTCTAAACTCCACGAGTTCCTTCGGGGCCATTCGGTAGGGGGCCCTACATACAGACTTGGCGTCTGGTACTAGATTAATTTGAAAATCAACTTCTCTGTGCGGGGGTATTCCTGGCAGTTTCTCAGGAAATACCTCGGGGAAGTCCAGCAGTACCCGTACATCTTTCATATCAAACGTCATCTCCTTCAACTCAAAACAGATCATGAAGACTTCATTCCCATTCATATGGGCTTTTACAGCCTGAACTGAAGATAACAACATACGAGGTTCGAAGCTAATACCTTGGAAGATGACATCGGAGTCTCCATGCCTCAAGTAGATTCGTTTCTCTGTAGAGTCAATCCTTTTGAAGTGCCAGTCCAACCACGCTATACCCAGAATGAGATCAAACTCTGGCATCCTCAAGACTGTGGCAGGCGTATCAAAGGCCTTTCCCTCAAAAAGTATCTCTAATTCACACTTGGCGGTTGCGATCATCTCAGAGCCCTCCGGGAGGCGTACTCGTCGAGTTATACCAGTAAAGTATTGTACACCTTCCAAGAGCTTAATGAAGACCTTAGATACAAAAGAGTGTGAGGCACCAGTATCGAACAGCGTATAGGCCATCTTCCCGCCGACTACCACGGTGCCTAAGTACCAATAACCAAAACTCAACAGTAGGTTTTCAGTATGTTGTAATCAAGTTAAGTTAAACAACGAAAATGTGAAAGCTAACTGCAACATACCTGCAATAACATCATGGGGATCCCGTTCTTGCGCCATTTCCAGTGCGTACACTTGATCCCGGGCAGAACCGGGGTTTCCTCCTCATGGTCCTCATCCTCGACCACGTATATAACCCTGCCCCCGCGAAGCTGCCAGAGGGAGAGCAGGAGGGACATTGCCAAACAACCGCAGGCAGAAATGTCGAATGTGGCCCGGCTGGTTGCATTCAAAACACACCAGCCTACGATGCCCCTCAGGTTGCTGAAATTATTGAGGCTGTGGCGGTGGAGGCAACGCGGGTGGCTACTGGACCGGATGCTCCACTCTAAAATCTCGGTGGAAACGTCCTCCACCTCTTTGATGTCCTCTTCCTCCTCTAAAGTCCCTCCTTCTTCTGTTGCTTGGGCCAGTTTCCATTACGCCCTCTGCAGGTCTCTTACCAATACTCAAGTGATCTGCCTCCAATCTCTTCGCCATGTCGATAATCTCCGCCAAGATTATGTCCGCTATAAACAAAAGGGCTTGCCTTGTGGGATCTCGCAACCCTTTATAGAAACGCTTGGCATATCCTCTATCATCCAAATCATAAGAAGCCGCGAACCTCACGAGGTGCTAAAACTCTCGCTGATATTCCGTAACTAATTTTGATCCTTGCTTTAGCAGAAGAAACCTCTCTTTGAGTTCATTTCGAGCGGATGTGGGAATGAAGTGCTCCAAGAGGACATCCGAGAACTCGCTCCAACTTATCTCTGTATAGACCCGGCCTTGGAAGATGGAGCCCATGAGGGACTTCCACCACCTCTTAGCATGTAGTTCCAAGACGGACACCGCCAACGTCACAGCCATGTTGGCTGGGCAACAGATCCCCGCCAACAACTCCTGCACCGTGTCAAGCCATTCCTCCGTGCATACGGCCGACTCTGTCCCGAGGTAAGCAGGAGGGGAGAGGGCATGAAAGGTGCTCAACTAGTTAGAGCCCAGAGCCTGTTGTTGCACCGGAGGCTGCTGCGCCCTAAAGGCATCCAGGATGGCGGTGAGCGTCTGCCGAACTCGGATTGTTGGAACTGAGTGGGTATGGAAGGGGTAGGAGTTCCCCCCATCGGCTCAGTGTGCACTGGAATTTACACGTAAAACACAAACGTTTGGTCAGGTTGGCTAATCTTAAGGACAAAGTTGGACAAACTTAGTGTGAATTACATATGTGGACACCACTGCTTCTGCTAAGTAAGTTTATCCCCAAACTGACTAATCGAACGGGGGTAGTATCATTGTTGAATGACTTCTTTAGTTGAGGATCATAGCAAACTGATACCATTTGTAAGACCGCCCCCCCCCCCTCCCGGACCCCAAAACACGGCACGAAGGGGGTATTGTGCCCAGAATAGCCGCCTTGCGGTAGCATTAGAACACGGGCTAACCTATACCACAAGACGCCTATTCCTCCGGCTACAACCAATATCAATACATATGCCAACCAAACCAAAATATAATAAAGAGAAGTCAAATCCACACCAAGTATATATGTCCAAACTACAAAAAAATAAAGAAGCTAAAACATGCTTCTACAATATATCAGAGTACAACTAATAAACGCCCAAAAGGGATATATTAGAGTCACTCAACACTCACATCAGTAACTGACGGTATCGATGGCACTGTCCCTTCAGGCCCTGTCATCCTGTCCTGGTTGTCCTGCTGCAAAGTTTGCGGCTACTCTACCTGTGGGGTGACCTCCTAAAATGGAATACGTAGCAACCGTTAGTCGAAAAGACTAAGTGCATCTCTACTACTAGGTAGGTATCCACACTACTTCACCTAGACCTCCGACGCCTCAACTCTAAGAACACAACAGCGGAGCACATGCGTACTATGGCCCAGCAGGGGGTCTCGGGGAGATGCGCACCGAGAACATAACCCCGAACTTGCCTTGTGTGACCCGGAAGGGGCCTCGAAAGTAAGCACGAGGACACAGCCCAACCGTTCACTTGGCATGGAAGGAGCCCCGGGACGTGAACACCAAGGACCAAGCCCAACCGCCCAAATTCTAACTGTCAACTCCCGTCGGGGTGACGATCGGCGAGCTCGTAGACCTGCCACACTATCCTCAACCCAGGATTACGACACTAGCTGTGTCTCTACACGTGTCCTATGCTTGACTTATTTCTCCACCTATTTACAAGTATAGCCCTGTTTCCAGCACTCCCCTGAACCAAAGTCAGCTCTCCTGACTCAAAAACGCACACGAGGGGCCTAGTGCGAATCGGGACGTTACATTGCCAAGGTTGCAAAAGGGAAATGATGTCATATAGGTGGTCGTAGATCATTTGCCGAAGGTGTCGAACTTCATTCCGCATAGGAAGGATAATCCTGTGGAGAAATTGGCAAAGTTATACGTGGATAATATTGTGCGGCTTCACGGTGTGCCCCACAGCATTGTGAGTGACCGTGATGGGCGGTTCGCGTCCAATGATTGGAGGCTGGTGCAGTAGATGTTTGGAACAAAGTTGAGTTTCAGCACAGCCTATCATCCGTAGACGGATGGTCAGACCGAGAGGGTCAAAAGGATAATGTAAGACATGCTTCGCATGTGTGTCCTGGACTTCGGGGAGCAGTTGGAAATCACCTATACTTGGTGGAATTCGCTTACAACAATAGCTACCAGGTGAGCATACAAATGGCTCCCTTCGAGGCCCTTTATGGTAGAAGATGTCGCATGTTGTTGTCTTGGTTGGAAACGGGTGAGTCGAAGTTGTATAAGCGGCAAGAGGTGGAAGATGCTACGTCGTTGCTTCGAACGATTCGAGAGAGGTTGCTATTCGCTCAGGACCGTCAGGCTAAGTGCTATAACGCCAAACATAGGAATGTGTAGTTCGCTGTCGGCGACTGGGTGTACTTGAAGATCAAGCCGTTCAAGGGTGTCTCGTGGGTGCAGAGCTTGAAGAACCTAAGCCCGAGGTACCTTGGACCGTTTGAGGTGCTGGAGCGGATTGGCGAAGCAGCTTATCGATTGAGGCTTTTAGTGGAGCTAAGTGGTCGACACAATATATTCCATATATCAGTGTTGTGGAAGGTGGTGCAAGAGCCTTCGCAAGTGATTGCAGTCGACCAAGTGCAGGTTGATAATGGGTTGATGACGAAGGTCAAGCCTATACGCATTGAGGACTCGGAAGTCAAGCAGCTACGCAACAAAGAGATCAGGATGGTCAAGGTCCATTGAGACAACTTCGATTGGGAGGAGCTATCATAGGAGCGAGAGCAGACCATTCTTGAGGAGTAACCGAAGTTATTCCACTCAGGCACCGTTTTAGTTTTATTTTATCTTTCCTTTAGGTAATTTCAGGAAGAAATTCTTTTAAGAGGGAGAGAGTTGTAACGCCCCGAAACTCAAAAGAGCGACGGGTTGCGTTTTGGGCCAAATATGGAACTTGGCAGGGGGTACACGGCCTGGGACACGGGCGTGTCCCAGGGGTGTGTCATGCTCGGGTCGATGATCTGGCCGAGAGGTCGACGAATTTTGGAGTCAACGATCGTCAAGCAGCCAACATGGCCTGAGACATGGGCGTGTCCCAGGTCGTGTCCTTCACGGCTTGAAGTCGGGTTGTGGCAGGGGAGACACATGGTGTAGCACACGGGCCGTGTCGGGTGGACACTGGCGTGTCAAAATGCGACACGTACGTGTCGAGTACCCGTGTCCCTTTCGGGCATTTTTCGGTCCTGTGTCGATAGAGTAACACGACACACTACGCGTCCGTGTACTGGATGACACGGGCGTGCCAATCCGTACATGGGCATGTCACGAACCCATGTTCTTTTTAGGGTGTGTCAGTTTCGACGGTGAATGGGGAACACGGCCCTGGGCACGGGCGTGTCACAGGCCGTGTTCGGACCAGATTTTTGATTTCAAGTCCGAATCATGGCCGTCCATTTCCTTATTTTGGGATCCGACGGCTGGGGGTTGTTCCTGATGGGATATACCCAGGAATAGGGTTGGCAAGACCTCATTTCTCTAACCATTCTCTTTCTAAGCTTCTAGAGAGAGGGGAGAGCAAGGAAGAAGAATGGTGTTAGATTTGGTCACCAGCGGAGCTTCAGAGCTCCAAATCGCAAGCTGACTTCGGATCTACGAAGGCGAGGACAACGCGGTGCTTTTCATCCGCATAGATTTCCATGGCGCCAAGGAAGAATGCTAGGGTAACGATTCTCATCCTAGGACATGTGAAGTCCTCTTTTCCTTTGCATAGGAAGCCCGCTCTTGCGAGTTTGCGGTGAGTTTGATGCGTTCCTTCGGGTAGACATGAATAGTCCTGTTATGTACATGTAGATACCGTAATCGATAACGGACATAGGCATGATGTGTGAAGCTGATGACTAGTTTTAGTCATCCTTTTTGGGGGTAATTTAGTATTCAAAATGCCTAATTTTATTTATATTTTATGATTGTTATTTCATGTTTTAATGTTTCTTTACAATATTTTAATTCCTAGTGTTATTAGAGTTTTTGATATAAAAATCTATATAGTCTTATTACATGTATTATGTTATTATACTTTTATGTCATGTTATGTATAATAATTATAGTTAATGATATGTCTTAATATTTTAATTTTAATGTTGTATTGTTTTTTTATTATTGTTGTGTTTTAAAATCTTGTTCTAACTTTGTTATTTTATGTAGACTAATCCATGATTGTTTTGTCTTTTTTTGTAGGTTCATGCCCAAGCTTCAAGCCCATGCAGCCCTTGAATTATTTCACTCAAGCCCACATCAAGAGCAGCCCGAGTTTCAATTTGGTGCAGCCCTCAAGCTCAAGTCCAACCCATTACATGTGGAGCCCGAGCCCATGCAGCCCCTAGCCTCTACCCGAGCCCATGCAACCCCTAGCCTCTACCCGAGCCCATGCTGCAGCCCCCTCTTTCATATTTTACCATGCATGAATACATCCTACATGGCCGGCCACCTTTCAATGACATTCATGCATATCCACCCCCTCTCTCCTCCATTTAATGCAATGCATGAACATGAACATTAGAGACATCATTACCATGCATTCCTTCCACATGGCCGGCCCCTCCACTCTCTCACCCCTTTATTATTTTCTCTCCTTTCATATTTCTCATTCATCCCTTTTTCCCTCTCTCTCATTCTCATTTAAACTCATACATTCCCCTTTCTTTTTTTTAATTATTCTCCTTTTTATTTTCCCAAAAGAAAGTGCATGCATTTGGCCCTTTTTCTCTCTCCCTCATTAAATAATGTTCATGCACCTTCTCCATCCTACATGGCCGGCCACCCCCCTTGCCCCCTCTTCTTCATTTCATTCTAGAACCTTCTCCCTCATCTATAAAAAGAACCCATATCCCATGCTTTGAAGGGTTGACTTTTGGAGAGCAAGTCAAGTGCTAGTTTAAGTGGAGAGTGCTTGTGAGTTGTTAGTTTACTTATTGTATTGGTTTTCTTTTCCATTAGTGCAAGTTTCCTCAATTAGTGCAATTTTCATTAGTGCAAGTTTTCTTTATAGCATAATCTTGTCTTTTTTATATTTTGTGTACTCCTTTTTGCAAGTAATAAAAAATGTTCCTCTCTTATCTTCTTTTGTTTTCCTTTTCAATTACGCGTAGCTAATTTCCTATAGCATTCGATCGTGAGGATCCAGGAAGTGAGATGAGAGTTTATTTTCTTTCTTAGTTTTATTTTTGTTATTTCATGCTCGATCCTTCTTTGATTTATTTTGCGTCGACTCCGTATTTCCGGTATACGGTAGTAGACATTGTTCTCATTTCATAGTAGTCGAGAGACTCATGATGTGAAAGATCACTCAAAGAAGGAAGGAGTTGAATGCAATCCTAGAGATAGGACGACGTAAATCCTCCAGATTGGAGTCAAATCCAATAGTGCGGATCACCTCGATAATGCAACTTTAGGCTTCTTTGGTTTTTAAAGAGATTTCGATCGAAGAGTCTATAAGTTAGGAGACCTAATGCTCTAGCGAGATTTTGTCTTATTTTCGGATCCGTCACGGTCGAGTATGATTTGCAAAATTAAAACTATCTTTATTTTTATCTCTCTCATCTAATTTCATGATGAATCATTGATCGAATGCTAGCTTTTTATTATAAGTTTTTCGTCTCGCAAATTATCTTTTGTTTTATTCTAAAAGATTCTCAAATCCCTTTAGTTTTCCGGTAGGATAATAGTTAGAGCGTGAGTAGAAGTAATTGACAGCCCCGTGTTTAAATACGACCTTGGTACTACGATTCGACAAGTACGCTTGCCTGTTCAGGTTTTGGCCCACCAAGTTTTTTGGCGCCGTTGCTGGGGACTTTTCTTTGTCAATATTTTGAAAACGCTTGCGCTATTACTTCTCCAAAAATCAAAAAAAATTATAATGTATATATTTAAATATTTATAATTAACCCACTTCACCTTATTTCTACCCCACCTAAAATCTCTCGAAAAGGGTAAGGGGCTTTAAGCGCCACCATTTTACCTAGTACCGGGCGAACCCTTCACCGGGTGGTCCTCGGGAAGTTCGAGAGCCAAGCCGTCTAAAAAAAATCTTTTTTTCGAAAAAACAAAAAAAAAAAATTTCCTTTCTTTTCCTCTTTTTCTTTCTTTTCCAAGCTTTCATTCTCATCTTCCCTCATTTTCTTTACTAGTGCATGACCCGAGCGAATCCGTCGCTACTTGTTGATTTGGACCCAGAAATCGAATGCTCCTTTCGGAGACAACTACGATTCGGGGCTTCCACTTCTCAAACAGCGGTTGAGGATTCCTTCGGGGATTGTAATTATTCTGAAATGGGAGATCCCAACCCAGGAATGGCTCAGCAAAGGACTATGTCCGATTATGCTCGACCCAACCTGGAGGGGACTGAAACAAGTATTGTTCGACCTGCAATTGCGAACAATAACTTCGAGCTTAAGCCTAGCATCATACAAATGGTGCAGCAATATGTACAGTTCGACGGATTACAAGATGAAGATCCGAACTTGCATATTGCAAATTTTCTTGAAATCTGTGACACCTTCAAAATAAATGGTGTCTCAGATGATGCTATAAGGCTAAGACTCTTCCCCTTCTCCTTAAGATCTAAATCCAAACAGTGGTTGAGTTCTCTTCCAAGAGGATCAATCACTACTTGGAACATTTTAACTGAAAAATTTCTTGCTAGATATTTCCCCCCCCACTAAAACTGCTAAGTTAAGAAATGATATAACTTCTTATTCTCAAATTGCTTCTAAGACCCTCTATGACACTTGGGAGAGGTTCAAAGAACTTTTGAGAAGATGCCCTCATCATGCTCTGCCTGTATGGTTACAGGTTCAGACATTTTACAATGGGCTAAATCAAGAAACTAAGCAAATGATAGATGCCGCTTCCGCTGGTTCCTTGGACCGCAAAACTCCGGAAGCCGCACTTGAGCTTATCGAGGACATGGTGATGAACACTTATCAGTGGAATTCGTCTAGGACTCGCCCATCTAAACTTGCAGGTATCTATGAAGTGGACTCGGTTTCGCAACTGGCGCTGCAAGTGGAAATGCTGAACAAGAAGATTTCGGAGATGACTGCTTCCTTCGCCGCTAAGGTATATGAAAATGCGAATGCTGCTGCTGCCGAGCAGGTGGATTATCTGGGGAACATACCCAGGCCTGCTCAAAATAATTCTTCCAATAATTTTTCTGCTTTTTCTTTTTTTTCTGCACCTCTTGGTTTTAATTCTTCTTCGAACTCTTATCACCCCGGATGGCGTAACCATCCAAATTTCTCGTGAAGTAATAACGCTAATGCCATACGCCCACCGCACGATTTTACACCACCACCACCACCGCAACAAAATTTTCAAAAACCTTCCCCTTTGGAAGAGATCCTCGCTAAATATATAAGCTCGAACGATGCCACTATTAGAAATTTAACAGGATCAATGAAAAACTTAGAAAATCAAGTCGGCCAACTCGCCAAGGCCTTTTCCGAGAGACCACCCGGAACTCTTCCCTCGAACACTGAGCCTAACCCAAGGGAACACGCAAATGCGATTTCCCTTCGGAGCGGTAAAGTTGTTAACGAACCCACCACAAGGGAAGAGCCAAGGGTGATTTTCCCTCCTGTTTGTACCCCCAAGGAGAATAATAACATAGATCTTGAAAACGAAAAATCTATTTTTGAAAAAGAAAAGGATAGCCCCATTATTTCTAATTCTGCAAAAGAAAAAAATGGTTTTCAAAATGATGCTCCGATTGTTCTAAAAGAATTTCCGCCACCTCCTTATCCGGCTAGACTTAGGAAAGACAAACTAGATGATCAGTACCAGCGCTTTCTTGAAATGTTCAAACAAATTCACATTAATTTGCCATTTCATGAAGCAATTAGTCAAATGCCGAAGTACGCAAAATATCTTAAGGACTTATTAATGAACAAGACGAAATTGGAGAACTTATCACATGTAACATTGAATGAAGAATGCTCGGCAGTCATTAAAAATTCTAATCTGCCTAAAAAGATAAACGACCCGGGTAGTTTTTCCATTCCTTGCGTCTTTGGTGATTTATTTGTTAAACATGCGTTAGCAGATCTAGGAGCAAGCATCAACTTGATGCCTTTTTCACTATTTAAGAAGTTAGGATTGGGCACTCTGAGCCCTACAAGAATGAGTATCCAACTAGCTGATAGGTCTATCAAGTATCCACTAGGTATCGTTGAGGACGTGCTAGTAAAGGTCGACAAATTAATCTTCCCGGTGGATTTTGTCATTCTCGATATTGAAGAGGACGTCGAGGTCCCTCTAATCCTCGGTCGACCCTTCCTAGCCACCTCTCGAGCGGTCATCGATGTTAGTAACGGAAAGTTGTTTTTGCGTGTCGGAGATGATGAGGTCACATTTTCTATCAATCAATCAATGAAAAACTCTTTACAAAATGATGATTCATGCTACTTTCTGGATGTTTTAAATGAAGATTGTTCTCTTTCTAACATCTCTTCAAATGAATTTTCCTCTTCTTTTTCTGAAATTTCTTCACATGATTTTGAAAACACGGTTATGTCGATCCAAGAAAATTTTGAAAATAATTTTGTATGTAGTAGAAAAAAGTATGAAAATCTTATTTTCGAAAAAGAGAAAGATTTAAAAAATTCTTATGACGAACCACCCCAGCTTGATCTAAAACCACTGCCTGACCACCTCAAATATGCCTTTATTGCAAAAGATTCAAAATTGCCCATTATAATCTCGGCTTTTCTTTCCCAATCCGAAAACAATCAATTGATCGAACTACTACAAAAGCATCGCCGAGCTATAGCGTGGCAAATTTGTGATATTCCTGGCATAAGCCCCTCTTTTTGCACACACAAAATATTTTTTGAAAATAATCCTAAGGGTGTAGTTCAACCACAACGTCGTCTTAATCCAAATACGAAAGAGGTTGTGAAGGGAGAGGTGCTTAAGTTATTAGATGCGGGGATAATTTATCCTATTTCCGATAGTCAGTGGGTAAGTCCAGTCCAGGTTGTTCCTAAGAAGGGTGGGATTACGGTAGTGACAAATGAAAATAATGACTTAATTCCAACTAGGACGATAACGGGATGGAGGATGTGCATCGATTACCGTAAGTTAAATGATGCCACTCTAAAAGATCACTTCCCCCTCCCCTTTATCGATCAAATTTTAGAACGTTTGTCCGAGCACAATTTTTATTGCTTCCTCGACGGTCTCTCGGGATACTTTCAAATCCCTATCGCACCCGAGGACCAAGAGAAGACGACATTCACTTGCCCCTTCGGAACTTTTGCTTATCGTAGAATGCCTTTCGGATTATGCAACGCACCCTCCACCTTTCAGCGGTGTATGCTTGCTATTTTTGATAAATACGTAGAGAATATTATGGAAATATTTATGGACGATTTTTCTGTTTTTGGCGACTCCTTTAATTTATGTTTAAAAAATTTGGAAAAAGTTTTACAACGCTGCGAAGAAACGAATCTAGTGTTAAATTGGGAGAAGTGCCACTTTATGGTACGTGAAGGCTTAGT
Organism: Platanthera guangdongensis; assembly: GCA_039583875.1. Taxonomy (NCBI): domain Eukaryota; kingdom Viridiplantae; phylum Streptophyta; class Magnoliopsida; order Asparagales; family Orchidaceae; genus Platanthera; species Platanthera guangdongensis. Next base: position 204,797,310 of record CM077158.1, on the reverse strand, counting down.
CCTTGGCCACAACATTTCCGCTAGGGGCATTGAAGTGGACAAGACAAAAATTGAAGTAATTGAAAAGTTACCGCCGCCTACAAATATTAAAGCGATTAGAGGTTTTTTAGGGCATGCGGGTTTTTATCGACGATTCATTAAAGGATTTTCAAAAATTACTAAGCTTCTCACCCACCTTCTCGAAAAAGACACTCCCTTCATTTTTGATGAATCATGTCTCGCGGCATTTGAATTAATTAAATCAAAACTTATAAATGCTCCTATTTTGATCGCCCCAGTTTGGGATTTACCTTTCGAAATCATGTGTGATGCGAGTAATCATGCGGTAGGTGCGGTTTTAGGTCAACGAATCGCTAAGAACTTTCATCCGATTTTCTACGCTAGTAAAACTCTCACTTCTGCGCAAGCAAATTACACCACGACGGAGAAAGAGCTCTTAGCGGTTATTTTTGCTTTTGATAAATTCCGACCGTATGTTACTCTTTCTAAGGTTATTGTTTTCACGGATCATTCCGCTTTGAAGTACCTCCTTTCTAAACCGGATGCCAAGCCGCGTCTTATCCGTTGGATCCTCTTACTTCAAGAATTCGACTTGGAGATTCGGGATAAGAAAGGAGCGGAAAACTTAGCAGCCGATCATCTCTCTCGTCTTGAAAACCCCAATCTAGATATTTTAAATGAAACTTTTATTAATGACTCTTTTCCGGATGAGCGTCTTTTTAATATTTCTTCATCTCCTACCCCCTGGTTTGCCGATCTGGCCAATTATCTTGTGGCCCGGGTCCTTCCAAAAGAATACTCCACTCACCAAAAGAAGAATTTCTTTTCGGAGTTGAAGTATTATTTTTGGGAAGACCCATTTCTATTTCGCATTTGTGCGGACCAGGTGGTAAGAAGATGTGTTTCGCGGGAAGAGGGTCACCAAATTTTAAAACATGTTCATGAAGGTCCGACTGGCGGGCACTATCAAGCTAACCGCACCGCACACAAAGTACTTAGTGCTGGATTCAATTGGCCAGGCATATTTAAAGATGCACAAATCTTTGTGGGCGGGTGCGATCGATGCCAGCGGACTAGAAATCTCTCAAATAAAAATGAAATGGAACAAAACTACTTTCTCGAATGCGAAGTTTTTGATCTATGGGGCATAGACTTTGTCGCAGTCGATTATGTTTCTAGGTGGGCAGAGGCCCAAGCTCTCCCAAATAATGATGCTCGCGTTGTTGTCAATTTTCTAAAAAAAATTATTTTCTCGCTTTGGTTTTCCTCGAGCGATCGTTAGTGATAGGGGAAGTCATTTTTGCAACGCTCAACTCACTAAGGCTTTAGCCAAATATGGCGTTATGCATAAATTATCCACTGCTTATCACCCCCAAACTAACGGTCAGGTCGAGGTGGTCAATCGCGAACTTAAACGAATTTTGGAAAAAAATGTTTCTACTTCTCGTAAGGATTGGTCTTTAAAATTGGACGATGCTCTGTGGGCCTATCGGACAGCGTACAAGACCGCCATCGGTTGTACTCCTTTCCGATTAGTCTATGGAAAATCGTGTCATCTTCCGGTAGAAGTAGAACACCGTGCGTACTGGGCGTTAAAGTTTTTTAATTTCAATCCGCACTCGGTCGGCGAGCATAGAAAAAACCAACTAAATGAGCTTGACGAGTGGCGAGCATACGCATATGAAAATAATAAAATTTATAAAGAACGCACGAAATTGTATCACGATAAAAACCTGCGCCACCCTAAAACTTTTAAACCAGGCGATCAGGTTCTTCTTTTTAATTCGCGTTTACGTCTCTTCCCGGGAAAGCTTAAATCTAGATGGTCCGGACCGTTCACGGTCAAGGATGTTTTTCCTTACGGCACTGTGCTACTTTCACACCCCTATAAGGGGGACTTTAAAGTTAATGGCCATAGACTTAAACTCTATTTCTCTAATGATTCTGTGACTCCTGCAAAGGAGAATCTTCTTTTTGATTCTTAGTTTTTTTTATTTTCTGATGGACATTTTTATTTTTGGACTACTATTTTTTTTATGGAACTCTTTTATTTGGACTGTTGTAATAAAAAAAACATTATCGGGCATCTGCCCATGGACTTTATCTATTTTTCTTTTATTTTGCTCTTTCTACCGGAGGCCAATCAAGTCCATGATCGTGGTCACCGCTCCGCCGCTGCTGATATCAGATGGATCAAGTCATACCTGCTGACGATCAAGTACTCTAAAAAGTAAGCATGGGGGAGCGATATCCGCCTTCATCTCACGAACCCGGGGAAGTCCTGTTCTTATTTATTTATTTTTCCTGCATTTTTCTTTTTCTCTTCTTCTCAGTCCCCTTCTCGTTTTCTTTCGGTTTTCTTCATTGAGGGCAATGAAGAATTTAAGCATGGGGGGGTATAGTTTCTTTTGGTCTTTTCTTTCTGTTTTTCTTCTTTCAACAGAAAAAAAATATAATATTATGTTTTATATTAGTATAGTATTTTATGTTATGTCATCAAAATCCAAAAAATTTATAACATATAAAACCCAAAAAATTAGAAAAACAAAAATTAAAAAAAATTGTGCTTAAATCGATTTGAAAAACAAAACCTAAAATTATTTCTATCTTTATTTTTATTTTTCTTCTAGTGATGTGTAGGCCCGTGCGGTTCCTTAGTTCTATGTAGATTTCTTTGAATTGGTTTTCTAAATTTATCAGTTTAACATAGCTTAGTTTTACTAGTTTCTTTTTCTTAAATATAGGCATCCGATTTTTACGTTTTAAGTTAGCAATTTGTAGTTATGTCTTTTTATTCGGTTAGTTGCTTACGAATGGTTGCTAGGTAATGTTATCTCTTTTTCATTTGCGGGGTAGTCTTTCTTGGTGTCTAGAACTTGTACTAAGCTACTCTCGAAGCATTTGCGCCGTTTTTACGTTCTTTAGAAATGATTTAGGCCACCATTTGAATAGTTTGAGCTTTTCTTGCCCACCAAAAACAAAACCCTTGCAAAACAATTTTGGGCCTTTTCTTTTTTTCTTGTTTTAGCTCCACCTTTCATTCCATTATATTCACCAAAGCCAAAAATCTTTCCTATTTTTGCACTATAAATTTGAGCTTAAAAATTATTTTTTTTTGTGGGAAGGGTATTATTTTTTAAATGAATAGGAAATTCTCAAGCTTATTTTTGGAGTTTTCTTATCAAATGCTATTCAAAAGTAAAAAAATTGAGAAAGAAAAAAAAATATCATTACAAAATCAAAAAAATGAATGCAAAAAGTTTATGTTTGGCCAAGTTTATAAAAGAAAAAAATTTCATGGCCTTGTTGTTGTAGTTTCATATTGGAGAAATGACATACTCATTATTTCTCAATTTTTTTTATGCTTTGATTATTTTTGAGCTCACCTTGGTTTAGTGCCTAAAACCTTTATGTTTATCTTTGATTCCACTTCCTAATCATTTACCTAAGCCAAGTTTTAATGCCTAGTAGAAGTCCTATTGATCTTAGAACGTAAATTCGCGTAGTGGAGAAAGTGTGAACGTACAAGCCTATGGCCACCATCATTGATGGATTTCTTTGGAGGTTATCTTGGAGTGTTTTAGGGTTAATGTTTATCTAGCAACCGAGTAGTTTGTTAATGCGCCGTTTATTTAGAACCTCTACTTTTGTTTTCCTTATTTTCATTTATTTTGGATGCCTTGTTTTAAGATTTAGAAATTAGTAGACTTTTCTTATGTTTTAATGAGATCTTTAGGGTTCCATTTTCAAATTTTCTATTGTGCACTTCTCACCCCACTAGTTGATAATATGAATATTAGGATAGTTTAATTTTTCATGTTTTGTTTTTCTTAACTATGGAACTTATAAATATATATATATCTTTTGTTTTCTTTTTGCTCCTCCCTAGTTTTTATTTCTATTTGCTTGAGGGCAAGCAAATGTCTAAGCATGGGGGAATTTGATGACTAGTTTTAGTCATCCTTTTGGGGGGTAATTTAGTATTCAAAATGCCTAATTTTATTTATATTTTATGATTGTTATTTCATGTTTTAATGTTTCTTTACAATATTTTAATTCCTAGTGTTATTAGAGTTTTTGATATAAAAATCTATATAGTCTTATTACATGTATTATGTTATTATACTTTTATGTCATGTTATGTATAATAATTATAGTTAATGATATGTCTTAATATTTTAATTTTAATGTTGTATTGTTTTTTATTATTGTTGTGTTTTAAAATCTTGTTCTAACTTTGTTATTTTATGTAGACTAATCCATGATTGTTTTGTCTTTTTTTGTAGGTTCATGCCCAAGCTTCAAGCCCATGCAGCCCTTGAATTATTTCACTCAAGCCCACATCAAGAGCAGCCCGAGCTTTCAATTTGGTGCAGCCCTCAAGCTCAAGTCCAACCCATTACATGTGGAGCCCGAGCCCATGCAGCCCCTAGCCTCTACCCGAGCCCATGCAGCCCCTAGCCTCTACCCGAGCCCATGCTGCAGCCCCCTCTTTCATATTTTACCATGCATGAATACATCCTACATGGCCGGCCACCTTTCAATGACATTCATGCATATCCACCCCCTCTCTCCTCCATTTAATGTAATGCATGAACATAAACATTAGAGACATCATTACCATGCATTCCTTCCACATGGCAGGCCCCTCCACTCTCTCTCCCCTTTATTATTTTCTCTCCTTTCATATTTCTCATTCATCCATTTTTCCCTCTCTCTCATTCTCATTTAAACTCATACATTCCCCTTTCTTTTTTTAATTATTCTCCTTTTTATTTTCCCAAAAGAAAGTGCATGCATTTGGCCCTTTTTCTCTCTCCCTCATTAAATAATGTTCATGCACCTTCTCCATCCTACATGGCCGGCCACCCCCCTTGCCCCCTCTTCTTCATTTCATTCTAGAACCTTCTCCCTCATCTATAAAAAGAACACATATCCCATGCTTTGAAGGGTTGAATTTTGGAGAGCAAGTGAAGTGCTAGTTTAAGTGGAGAGTGCTTGTGAGTTGTTAGTTTACTTATTGTATTAGTTTTCTTTTCCATTAGTGCGAGTTTCCTCAATTAGTGCAATTTTCATTAGTGCAAGTTTTCTTTATAGCATAATCTTGTCTTTTTTATATTTTGTGTACTCCTTTTTGCAAGTAATAAAAAATGTTCCTCTCTTATCTTCTTTTGTTTTCCTTTTCAATTACGCGTAGCTAATTTGCTATAGCATTCGATCGTGAGGATCCATGAAGTGAGATGAGAGTTTATTTTCTTTCTTAGTTTTATTTTTGTTATTTCATGCTCGATCCTTCTTTGATTTATTTTGCGTCGACTCCGTATTTCCGGTATACGGTAGTAGACATTGTTCTCATTTCATAGTAGTCGAGAGACTCATGATGTGAAAGATCACTCAAAGAAGGAAGGAGTTGAACGCAATCCTAGAGATAGGACGACGTAAATCCTCCAGATTGGAGTCAAATCCAATAGTGCGGATCACCTCGATAATGCAACTTTAGGCTTCTTTGGTTTTTAAAGAGATTTCGATCGAAGAGTCTATAAGTTAGGAGACCTAATGCTCTAGCGAGATTTTGTCTTATTTTCGGATCCGTCACGGTCGAGTATGATTTGCAAAATTAAAACTATCTTTATTTTTATCTCTCTCATCTAATTTCATGGTGAATCATTGATCGAATGCTAGCTTTTTATTATAAGTTTTTTGTCTCGCAAATTGTCTTTTGTTTTATTCTAAAAGATTTTCAAATCCCTTTAGTTTTCTGGTAGGATAATAGTTAGAGCGTGAGTAGAAGTAATTGACAACCCCGTGTTTAAATACGACCTTGGTACTATGATTCGACAGGTACGCTTGCCTGTTCGGGTTTTGGCCCACCAGAAGCCTACCCGGAAAGGTTGGTGTGGATCGGTGATGTTGCATTGTATGAATGGACGGAGAAGACTCTGCGCGAATGGTTGTTTTTCTGGTTTTCTACGTGGTAGACTGCAAAAGGGAGCCTTGGGGACTAACTCCAAGGTGCACCCAGAAAACTGGGTAGATGCGTGATTCTGCCAACATGGTGTCCTGGGAGCCAACTTGAACATAATCGGGTTATGTGAAGTGTGTGTTGGAAACTAGACTCGGGAAGGTTTGACCCGCGCATATGTCTTAAATTGACGTTGCAGTGTGAGCAACGGGTCAGGCGGAACTGTACGCACTCTATGTCATTCGGTGGGAGGCGTTGGCATAGATGGAGGGTCTTCAAAGGTCTATGGCTTAAATTGATGTGACCCATGTCGGGAAGACAAAAATGCTAACAATATTGGTCGTCCAAGTTGCGGTGGTGAGACTGAAATGTCTATGGCTTAAATTTACGTGGCGTTGCCCGATTCAGCGAGAATGTACCCTGGGAGCACAGGGTGTATGGCAGTATGTGCACATGCCTGTGATGAAGTGTTTACACTATATTGCTTGGTTATGCTAACAAAGTGCAAGGAAAGGAGCATCGCCGTCCCGAGTTTGTGGGCGGTGAAAGAAAACTGTTGTCGACCTAAATCACCTACAGGGGGGTGAATAGGTGGTTTGTGCGTCTTTTGCGGAATAAAAATTAATTAGAGCACTGCACAGAAATATCTACCAATATCACAGACGACACAAGATGTATAGTGGTTCCCCAACCTTGGGTACATCCACTTTCCCTCACCGATCTAGCAATCAACTAGACTCGGCTACTCCACTATCTCGGATCACAAATCGATCCTACCCTCGGAACAAAGTTCCTACAAACTCGATCCAAACAAAACGGATCTACACCTCGGAAGATAGCACTTCCTACAAACTCGGAGTGAAAAACTCCTACACTCGGAGAAGATTTATCCTACAAGATTAATAAAGAGTTTACAAGAAAACAAACAGTAAATCACTCAGATCTGAAGGAAATGGCCAGGATCTTCTTCTTTTCAACTTTCTAGCCTTTTCAGAAATCGGTTAGGAAGTTCTCGGCCTCGATCTGGATCTACTTCCTTTTACAGAAATCGAGAGAAAATATGATCAGTGAAGTCGATCTCGATCTGTAACTTTTCTTCAAAATAATCCTCTGAAAGTAGAAGCTTTGGCCGGAGAAGAAGGCAGCGGCGGCGGCTTCCGTTTCGCGAAAGTCAGAGAGAGGCGGCTGAAGAATATTTCTCGAAAAAGAGATTACAAGAAAGCTTTGAGAAAAACTTAGGGTTTGTCATTTTCTGAAAAGTCCTTATATAGGAGAGACTAACGGTCATAATCGGTCATAATGATGTACACGTGGACCAATCATGTCGCGTGATTTGAAAAATCCCGTCAGAAAAATGACTTAGAAAATTTTCGGAAATATTTGGCCAACTACACGAGTAAGTCAATGACTACTCGAGTAGTTGAATAACTACTCGAGTATATGATGGGAAACATACTCGGGTAAGTATAAACAGACTACTCGAGTATATAGAGATCAACTACTCGAGTATATAGACAAAACTACTCGAGTATACTAAGAGACCTACTCGAGTATATATAGGATCTACTCGAGTACTGGAAGAGCTACTCGAGTATATTACATAACCTACTCGAGTACAAGAAGTACTACTCGAGTGGAATACTTAGAAAAATTCTGAGGAGGTCTGCTGGCAACTACTCGAGTAGTTGAACTACACTACTCGAGAGAAAATAATCTACTCGAGTAGGTGAAAATTCTACTCGAGTAAAAGACTTAGAAAAATTCTGGAATAAGGAAATAGCGAGGTACACGGGTGACGCATGAACTACTCGAGTAGGTAAAATGAACTACTCGAGTATATTTCTATCTACTCGAGTAGGTGAGTATACTTACTCGAGTATATGACTTGGTCTACTCGAGTCGGTGACTTAGATACTCGAGTATATTACTATGTCTACTCGAGTACAAGATTCCTTTACTTGAGTAACTTATACCCAGGCTACTCGAGTAGATGAAAGCACTACTCGAGTAAAATACTTAGAATTTTTCTGAGGTTGGAAAAACTGATTCTTCTAGAGTAGCCAACTTCCAATGCCTTTCCCATAGTCCAATAGCATGAATATGAAGTGTATCCCAATAGAGAGACCACACAAGAGTCAACACCTTGGAATATACAATGAGGGATTACAATGCACAGTTCCTGTGTTTGGTGACCCACTGTGGGCTGACATTGGTCTACACTTCCTAGTGAAACTCCTGCAAACACATAGCTCAAACCAAGCATCAATTACAACTTAATTCATCTTAGTTCCAGGGTGACTTCATCAAATCTGGGTTCATGTGGATGAAATACCCAACAATCTCCCCCTATTTGTTGAAGTCAGAACCCTTTACACTAAGGTGAATTATGGATATAAAAGAAACTAAGTATAAAAATATAAGCAGGTAGGCAAAGGACAATGAGAAGGATAATTAGACAGTAATGAAGAATTGTATATATATGTAAATTTCCAGAAGCATCAAGTCTACAATTATCATTTCAATTTCTCATCATCTTTTATGTTTGGGCTTGGGATTGCTTATCCATCTTCTCTTGTTGTCTCCTTAGGTAGTTGAATGGCTTTGGGAAGTACTTAGGAGGCCTTAGAGGAGCAGCAGGGTTATTTCTCCCAAACTCTCTGTCATGGATCCTTCTATTTAGCATGGACTTCTCATATAACTCCCATTCCTGGGAACTGTAGTGAAGGCTTCTGTTCTCACTGTGATCTATGACCAACCTGAGTGTGTCCAAGATGAGAGACTTTGAAGTTGCAGACCAGGCATCAGCATGTTCAGGTGCTTTGGAAGGAGCAGATCTACTGGTAGAGGGGCCTTCACCATATTTCCTTTTCTTCTTGGTTCTGATCTCTGGAGGAGCTTGAAGGAATATATCAGCAGGATCGTCTTCCCAGCCTGGAACATAGGTATCTGGTGGAGCAACTGAGTCTCCAGGCCTGGGAGAGAAGGTGGGTTGCAGAGGAACAGCTGGGGCAGTGACATCTGCGGCCAGTGGGTTGCGATGATGGGGAATGATGTTTGGGTCAACTGCGAGATCTGGCAAGATCTGGTTGTGCATCCAGACAGCATTGTTATAGGTGTGAAATTTGACACTCTGTATCTGGGCAAGCACATCGTCATGAATGGTCTTTATATGAGCTTCCCATTCGCCTATCTTCTGAGCAGTAGATTTTTCTACCTGGGCTTTGAGTTCTTTTATCAAACCGTCCCCCTTTCTGACTTCAACAGATACTGTCTCTATGGTGTCATCTTTTAAGATGCCAACCTCTTCACATATGTTCATCTTGTTGGCTTCAGTCCTCTTATCTAGCTCAATTTGATTGTTTGCCAAGGTTACACCTTGTTCCATGACATTGCCAATACTAGTGATAGTATGGTCAAGAGCTTTACCACCAAGTTGGAACAGGTACTTTAGCTTGTCAGTGTTATGCTGAATTTCAGCAAAACCTCTGCTCATCTCAGTCTCAAGAGCAGTGACCTTATCAGTGACCACCTTTAGAGAGGTGTCAAAGTGATGTCTTTGTTCTTGAAGAAGAATGGCAATACTTTGTAGCAGATCTGAGGAGGAGGAAACTGTAGTAGCAGTAGCAGAGGGAGCAGCAGTAGGGATAGGAGGAGTTACCCAAGGAGCTATTTATTCAATAAGCACTGAACTGAGAGCTCTGGTGGTAGGAATGACAGCATCCAATTCTTCTGTACCTAGGGGAATGGAGAAATCAAGGTTTCTGAGAGGAGCCTCAGCTGGCTCAGGAGAAGGCTCATCAGAAATGAAAATGGTGTATGGCTTATCTGCTGGAGGAGGAGGAGAAGGAGTTGGAGTTCTGGCTGGAGAATGGGTAGGAGACTGTGTTGGAGACAAGTCTTTGTGGTGTTCAATGGTTGGAGCTGGAGGAGATAGAGGAGGAGGTGGAAGCACATCTTCAGTGAGCTCTGCAATCATGGCATCTATGGCAGCAGCTGTGGACAGAAGAGTGTCATGAGGTATTTGCTCTGAGGAAGTGGCTGGACTCTTTGGAGTATGAGGTAGGGATGGAATCTCTGGCTGAGGAGAGGGTGGCCTGACTGGGCTAGATGGAGCAGGCTCCCCCTCACTTGGTGCACCAGAGGAGCTGGCCACATGATGAGGAGAGGGAGATGGAGTCCTGTCCTCTACAGCTGGAACTTCTGGTATTTCTGAAACCTTTGCAGCTTGGGCAGAGTTCTTGAGCTTGAGATCCCATATCTGAATTGAAGAGATGGAGACCTTCTTCATGTGGTGAAGTGGAGTCCCTTTTGAGAAGTTGAATACTTCAGGATTTGTTTCATGAAGGAGCAGAGATATAAATCTTACGTAGTTGTGGGATTTCATGCTGTCCTTTATCTTATCCAAAATCAGCATACCAAATTGAAATTTCTTGCGGCAAATAATTGCTTGCATTATATCAAAGAAGTATGAGGGAATGTCTCGGATGTAGTGTGTCTTGCAGAGAAGAATTTTTCCAATAACATCAACCAAGAATTTGCCTTCTGCATTCATATCTGACCTTTTGAAGTATTGAGCCTCAGGGGGAAAGCCACAGAAAAGGGCTGTCCTGTCGGAATCCTCAGCAACAAGGTGATCCTCTTCATCAACAATCGGTAAACGGAGAAGTTGAGAGACAGAGGTCTTGGAGAACTTTAGTTTCAAACCCTTTATGGTAGATTTTAGAACTTTGCCATTCCGTCGAACCTTGAGATTTGAGAAGAATTCTGCAACGTCGGGGAAGAGAACGCGACAGGGTTCTGGGAGTATGAAGGAGAGGCCGGCGGTGTCGAGAAGAATGAGGAGGTTGTGGAAATCATCGGAGAGCTCTGCAATACCGTCGGTGATGAGTTCGGAGCCGACGCCGATCTTATGAGAAGTCGTCATGGATGCGAATGCCCCGAGGAAATTAGAGAGAGAAAGCTCTGCAACTTCGGCAGAGGCGAGTCGGCAGGGTAGGCGAAGAGATAGGGTACTCGAGAGATAGAGATGATGTCGAGTAGGTTTGATGTTTCGGAATTTCGTATATATATATAATTCTTAAATTTCCGCTAATTAATTTAAAGAAAGAGGCGGCATATAGACTTGGGTGGCGAATAGAACAAATTTAAAAAACTGGAAATCAGGACACGAGAGAGTGAGAGGCTACTCGAGTAGATAAAGGAGCTACTCGAGTAGGTTAACTGGAGCTACTCGAGTATGTAAGAAAAGCTACTCGATTAGAAAAGGACTTACTCGAGTAGGTGAGAGACTTACTCGAGTAGGTATTGACGTACTCGAGTAGGTCAGAAACTTACTCGAGTAGATCTTTAGGTACTCGAGTAGGTCAGTGCACGTACTCGAGTAGGTTCATTCATATACTCGAGTAGATCTTTAGATACTCGAGTATGTCTCATACTTCTCGAGTGGAATTTTGATAAAGTTTAGGAGTAGAGTTTGACTAACCCTTTGCAATTACTTTCTTCTTAGTCATTCAGCCTTCTTTAGTCCTCTTTGTTGAGCATCCCAAGCTCTATCTTGAAGAACGAGAACTTGGTCTCGTCCAGCGGCTTGGTGAAGATATCTGCAACTTGCCTGTCTGTAGGCACATATTGGAGATCTATGTCTCCATGCTCCACATGTTCCCGGATGAAGTGGTACCTTAGCTCAATGTGCTTTGTCCGGCTTTGAGAGACTGGATTGTTGGCTATTGCAATTGCGCTCGAGCAGTCACAGTACAAAGGAATATCCTTGAACTGCATGTTGTAGTCCTCGAACTGATTCTTTATCCATAGCAACTGTGCGCAACAACTGCCTGCAGAGATATACTCTGACTCGGCCTTTGAGATTGCGACATAGTTCTGCTTCTTGCTACTCCAGGAAATTAGCCTTCTTCCGAAGAATTGGTAAGTCCCTGAGGTGCTTTTCCGGTCGTCTTTGCTACCTGCAAAATCTGCATCTGAAAATCCAATTAGTTTGTTGTCATTACTTCTTGGGTACCATAAGCCAAGATTTGGTGTGCCTTTAAGGTATCTCAGGATCCGCTTTGCAGCAGCGTAATGAGATTCCTTAGAGTTCACCTGAAATCTAGCACAGACATATGTTGAGAACATTATGTCAGACCTACTGGCAGTAAGGTAGAGCAAGGATCCAATTATGCTTCTGTACTTGGTTTCATCAAAAGGTTTCCCTTTCTCATCCTTGTCCAGAGACATAGTTGAGCCCATTGGAGTCCTCATAGAGGTTGCGTTCTCCATTCCAAATTTCTTAATTAGCTCTTTGGTGAATTTGGTCTATGATATGAAAATTCCATCTTCAGATTGTTTCACTTGAAGCCCTAAGAAATACTTCAGCTCTCCCATACTGCTCATTTCAAACATCCCTTGCATAAGTTTTGAGAACTTTTTGCAGAGGTTGTTATCTGTAGAGCCAAAGATAATGTCGTCGACATAGATTTGCACTAGCAAAATCTTACCTTTTATTTCCCTAAGAAATAATGTCTTGTCTATCTTTCCCCTTGTGAACTTGTTCTCAAGTAGAAAGGTAGACAACATTTCATATCAAGCTCGAGGAGCTTGTTTCAGACCATATAAGGCCTTGTGCAGAAAATAGACATGATCGGGAAAGTTGGGATCAATGAAACCTGGAGGTTGTTCCACATACACTTCCTCCTTTAAGTTACCATTCAGGAAGGCCGACTTCACGTCCATCTGATAGACGGTGAAGCCTTTGAAGGCAGCATATGCTAGCAACAACCTTATTGCCTCCAGCCTGTCTAACGGAGCATATGTCTGGTCGAAGTCGATTCCTTCTTCTTGACGATAGCCTTTAGCGACGAGTCTGGCCTTGTTCTTTATGATAGTCCCATCTTCATCCATCTTGTTCCTGAAGACCCATTTTGTTCCAATGATGTTCTTTCCCTTGGGTCTTGGAACTAGCATCCATACATTGCAGCGCTTGAACTGATTTAGCTCTTCTTCCATTGTCATTATCCACGATGCGTCTGAGTTTGCTTCCTCAAATTTCTTTGGTTCAACCTGTGAGACAAAACTCAAATGAAGATTCTCATTAGTTGAACCTCTCCGAGTTCTGACACCATCCTGGGGATCTCCTATGATCTGGTCCATGGGGTGATCCTTTAGATGTCTGAGCTCTAGAGTCCTTGCATCTGGATTATCTTCAAGCACCGGAGTGATTTCTTCATCCTGGATGACTTCTCCATTTTGATCATCAGCCTCTCCAATAGGAGTGGGAGTGGTGATCTTAATGAACTTCTCGCCTTCTTCTTCAGACGGATCATCCAAGCTAGTTTCTTTCAGCTTTTCACCTGCATCTTCAATGAGCACACTAAACCGATTGCTTTGCAGCAAGCTCGTCTCATCAAATACAACATGTATCGATTCTTCCACCACCAGGGTTTTTCTATTAAAAATCCTATATGTCTTATTATGGCTACTATATCCTACAAAAGTACCTTCAAAGCTCTTTTCGCTGAACTTGGTGGTATGATACTTGCCATTGTTAAGTACGAAGCATTTGCAGACAAAGATTCTAAAGTAAGAGACTGTTAGTTTTCTGCCTTTCAGAAGTTCGTAAGGAGTCTTATTGTGGTCTTTGTTTATGAGTGCTCGATTTTGCACGTGGCATGAAGTGTTGACGGCCTCAGCCCAGAAGTACTCCGGTAGTGAAGCATCACTCAACATGGTCCTGCAGGCCTCTATGAGTGTTCGGTTCCTTCTCTCAGCCACTCTATTTTGTTGTGGAGTACGAGGAGAGGAAAACTCATGAAAGATACCTAAGCTTTCACAGAATTCTGTCATGGTCCCAGATTTGAACTCTGTTCCGTTGTCACTTCTGATTTTGACTATGGAGCAGTCGTATTCATTCTGGTCTTGCCTGACAAAATTGGTAAAGATATCGAAGGTATTTTACTTGTGTTTAAGAAAGAACACTCACGTAAAGCGCGAGTAGTCATCAACAATTACCAATGTATATTCCTTGCCTCCCAAACTTCTAATCTGCAGTGGACCAAACAGGTCCATGTGCAATAGATGGAGACATCTGTTAGAGTCTTTGCCAACAGTGCTTTTAAAGGTAGCCCTTGTTTGCTTGCCTTTTACGCATGCATGACAAGGTCTGTCTTTGACGCATTTGACATTTGGGGCATCACATACCAAGTTCATTGAAAATAGTTTATTAATTGTTTTGAAATTAATATGTGCTAGTCTCTTGTGTCATTGGTCACCAAGAGACGCACTATCTTTTGCCAAAAGACACACTGGTGTGGAGGAATCTATACAGATGAAATTTAAACAGAAAATATTCCTGCTTCGAGTGCCAGATAGAATCATTTCCATATTGTCAACGGATTTTATCAAGCTCTTATCAGCATGGAACTCAACTATGTATCCTTTGTCGCAGAGTTAGCTTATGCTAATGAGATTGTGTTCCAATCCTTCAACATAAGCCACATTCGAGAAGGATACATTGTCGTTAGTAATCATACCATAACCTCTAGTAATTCCACGGTCTGAACCTCGAAAGATGACCTTTGGTCAGTTCACGACTGGAGTAAAGTTCTGAATGAGGCTTCTTGTCCCGGTCATATGCCGAGAGCATCTGCTGTCCAAGTACTAGATAGGCATTTTGTTGGCCTTTGGACATCCCTGCAATCACAATCAATTCGCCTTAGGAACCCAAACACGTTTGGGTCCTTGGTCTCGGGTTAGAGTGCTCCCCCTACGAGTGTTGGCATTATGAGCGGTCTTTCTCATATTTCTAACATGAGGGGTTGCCACGTTTCTGGAATTGAACCAGCAATCTATGGCGAAGTGACCAACCTTGCCACAGCACCAACAGTCAAATCTGTTGTACCTTTGCCTCAAGATATCCTGCTTGACCTTTTGGAACTTTGGTCTAGCAGGGGTAGCATTCTTGGAGGAAGATGCCTCATGGTGATGGAAATCACATGGCTTCTTCTCCTTTATAGGCTTTTCTACAGCAGGCTTTGTCTTTGGTGCGTTCTTAAAGTTACGCCCATGATTGAAAGGGCCATAGCTCTGAAGAACAACTTCTTCATAAGGTGCCTTAAAGACACTTTTGCCAAAGTTTCGGGGTCGAGCCCATCCTTGATAGCGGGACTTTGTCTCTACATGAGTAGGCCTAGCAAGGTGCCCGTATGATGAGTCAAATCAAACTCATTTGTTAGAAAGATGACCTTTCTGAATGTGGTTTGGTTTTGAGGGGCTTTTCCCTTTTCTTCGGCTGAGGCCTTTTTGGCGGCCTTATTTTTCCGTTGATTCTTGTTTCTCCTAGATGATTTACTAGGAGCTTCTTCATGGCCTAGTCCAGCTCCCTTGGCCTTTGCTGAGAATTTGGCAATGAATGGAAGAACCGTCTTGGGCTTAGAGAAACTCTCAACAAGTTTCCTTTCAGTCGTAAGTTCGGCTTCTAAACCTTTGATGATCTTCTCCTTCAGGTCAAGGTGCTCAAGAGCCTTGTTATATTCTTCAATAATATTATTGAAGTTTTCCTCGAGGGAGTCAGTCTTTGCGACTTTCTCTCTCAATTTGCTCTCTTCGGCTTTTAGAGATTTGATCTCTCTAGCCTGAGTCTTCACGACTCGACGACATTTGTCGTAAGCCATGATTAACTCCTTATACTGGGCCATCAATTCTGACTCATCGTCAGGGGAGCTACTCTTACAATCATGTTCAGATGCTTCAGACTCTGAGAGAGGGGTGTGAGAGTTTACCTTCCCAGTGAACTGGGGCTCTTGTTCATCATCTGTTTGAGCCATTAGCCCAAAGTAAGCTTCTTCTTCTTCGCTTGACTCTGAGGAGTCGGAGTCGCTAAGAGTCTTGCTCCTTTTGGATATGAGGCTCTTCTCTTTCCTCTTCCTATTGTGTGAGGATTTCTTGACTTTCCTTCTACCACCCTCCTTCTTCTTGTGAGGGCAGTCAGCAATGACGTGACCTGGCTTATTGCAACAGTAGCAAATGATGTCAGTTGAAACGTATTTGTTCTGTTTAGTGTTATACCTGTTGTGGCTGCTTGAGCCTTTTCTTTGTCGATCGTCATCGCGCCGCGATCTTCTGTGTGAGGCATCCTTGCCTTTCCATTGTTTCTTTTTATTAAGAAACTTCTTGAATTGCCTTGAGACCAAGGAGAACTCTCCTTCAGATAGTTCAGAGCCTGAGGTGCTGGGCTCTGATGTTTCTTCTTCTTCATCAACTTCTGGAGCTGGAGCGGGGGAGGTAGCCTTAGTCTTTCTGGAGGTGTCTGCCTTCAGAGCGACAGATTTCTCCTTTAGAGCAGACCTGCCCTTCTCTTCTTCAGATTTTCTTGTATTGATTTCTCGTTCATAGTACATAAGCTTTCCAAAGAGATTTTGCGGGTCCGTTTCAGCTAGCTTCCCGAACTCCCTGATGGCACATACCTTGTTATCCCATTCCTTGGTAGGGATCTCAAGAATTTGTCATTCAGTTCTCCGTTTGTGAAGACACGGCCATACACCCTTAGGCCATTTACAATCTTGAAGAAGTTCTCAAAGGTGTCGGCAATTGTTTCCTTGTTCCCTTGTCGGAACGCTTCATATTTTTGATTGAGGAGGGATCTCCGATTATCCCTTACTTCTTCAGTCCCTTCCATCAAAGTGACTAAGGAGTGCCACATCTCCTTAGCTGATTGACAGTGAATCAAATTCTGCAGCATCGAGTCATCGACTGCACTTGCTATGATGTTTTTAGCTTTCTTGTCGAGAGAGACAAGTGCAATCTCGTCTTTGTCGAGATCCATTAGCTTTTTGGGAACTCTCGTGGTAGGGTCGATAGTGGACATAGTCATGGGAATGTAAGGACCTTCTTCAACGATCATGAAGATCCTTGGATCCACAGCTTCCATGAAAAATTTTATCCTTTCTTTCCACATGGGAAAGTTGTTTTTGTTGCACAAAGGAAGCTTCGCGAAATCTTTGCCCTTGTCCATTTTATGGTAGAATCTTTCAGACAACAGATCTGGATCTGATCAAGGTGTTAACCTTTTAACGATCAACCTCCCTCTGATACTAATTGAAAGAAAACTGTTGTTGACCTAAATCACCTAGAGGGGGGTGAATAGGTGGTTTGTGCGTCTTTTGCGGAATAAAAATTAATTAGAGAACTGCACAGAAATATCTACCAATATCACAGATGACACAAGATGTATAGTGGTTCACCAACCTTGGGTACATCCACTTTCCCTCACCGATCTAGCAATCAACTAGACTCGGCTACTCCACTATCTCGGATCACAAATCGAACCTACCCTCGGAACAAAGTTCCTACAAACTCGATCCAAACAAAACGGATCTACACCTCGGAAGATAGCACTTCATACAAACTCGGAGTGAAAAACTCCTACACTCGGAGAAGATTTCTCCTACAAGATTAATAAAGAGTTTACAAGAAAACAAACAGTAAATCACTCAGATCTGAAGGAAATGGCCAGGATCTTCTTCTTTTCAACTTTGTAGCCTTTTCAGAAATCGGTGAAGAAGTCCTCGGCCTCGATCTGGATCTACTTCCTTTTACAGAAATCGAGAGAAAATATGATCAGTGAAGTCGATCTCGATCTGTAACGTTTCTTCAAAATAATCCTCTGAAAGTAGAAGCTTTGGCCGGAGAAGAAGGCAGCGGCGGCGGCTTCCGTTTCGCGAAAGTTAGAGAGAGGCGGCTGAAGAATATTTCTCGAAAAAGAGATTACAAGAAAGCTTTGAGAAAAACTTAGGGTTTGTCATTTTCTGAAAAGACCTTATATAGGATAGACTAACGGTCATAATCGGTCATAATGATATACACGTGGACTAATCATGTCGCGTGATTTGAAAAATCCCGTAAAAAAAATGACTTAGAAAATTTTCGGAAATATTTGGCCAACTACACGAGTAAGTCAATGACTACTCGAGTAGTTGAATAACTACTCGAGTATATGATGGGAAACATACTCGGGGAAGTATAAACAGACTACTCGAGTATATAGAGATCAACTACTCGAGTATATAAACAGAACTACTCGAGTATACTAAGAGACCTACTCGAGTATATAGAGGATCTACTCGAGTACTGGAAGAGCTACTCGAGTATATTACATAACCTACTCGAGTACAAGAAGTACTACTCGAGTGGAATACTTAGAAAAATTCTGAGGAGGTCTGCTGGCAACTACTCAAGTAGTTGAACTACACTACTCGAGAGAAAGTAATCTACTCGAGTAGGTGAAAATTCTACTCGAGTAAAAGACTTAGAAAAATTCTGGAATAAGGAAATAGCGAGGTACACGGGTGACGCATGAACTACTCGAGTAGGTAAAATGAACTACTCGAGTATATTTCTATCTACTCGAGTAGGTGAGTATACTTACTCGAGTATATGACTTGGTCTACTCGAGTAGGTGACTTAGCTACTCGAGTATATTACTATGTCTACTCGAGTACAAGATTTCTTAACTCGAGTAACTTATACCCAGACTACTCGAGTAGGTGAAAGCACTACTCGAGTAAAACACTTAGAATTTTTCTGAGGTTGGAAAAACTGATTCTTCTAGAGTAGCCAACTTCCAATGCCTTTCCCATAGTCCAATAGCTTGAATATGAAGTGTATCCCAATAGAGAGACCACACATGAGTCAACACCTTGGAATATGCAATGAGGGATTACAATGCACAGTTCCTGTGTTTGGTGACCCACTGTGGGCTGACATTGGTCTACACTTCCTAGTGAAACTCATGCAAACACATAGCTCAAACCAAGCATCAAATACAACTTAATTCATCTTAGTTCCAGGGTGACTTCATCAAATCTGGGTTCATGTGGATGAAATACCCAACAGGCGGGATCGTTATAATTTGGACAGCATAGCTGACCGTTGCTTTTATTTGCCACCGTTACGGTGGATTGTTGCTTGCAGGTGCTGCGGAGCCGAGCAGTAAATAACGGGCAAAAGCCAAAGTTGCTGAGCCAGCCCTTGAAGGCCTAATTGGAGTGTTTACTTGCTTTATTCATGTGTGACCATCCTGCGTGCCGAGGTTTGGAAAACACTGTAATTGGAGTAAACAATTGTAAGGCTTTAAGGTCATTGTACTTGTGTATTGTATCTTCATTCCAGTTGGTTTGAGTAGTGGAAATTCATGCTTATGCTGGATTCTTTATTTTGCAACCTCTTAAAATGCTTCCGCTAGAATGTACTCTGTGTAGGACATTGGTTCTTAGTTGGATGGTTTCCATTGAGTAACCGCCCAGTCTGACTGTGGTATATGACATCAGGCCTGGGCCGAACCTACTGCTATATGTTATGCGACGGATATGGGGTGTTACAACAGGTTAGCCCGTTTGCTAGCGCTACTTAAAGGTGTCTATTCTGGGCATAAGACTACCCTCGTGTTGTGTTTTATGTAATGGGATGGGGGTCTTCCAAATGATATCAGCTTGCTACGAACCTGAACTAAAGAAGTCATTCAACAATGATGCCACCCATGTTGATTAGTCAGTTTGGGGACAAACTGACATAGCAGAATCAGTGGTGTGACAATATATAATTCACACTAAGTATGTCTAACTTTGACCTTAAGATTAGCCAACCTGACCATAGGTTTTTACTTTATGTGTAGATCCTTGTGCACATTTATCCATTGGGGGGCACTCCCGCCCCATCCGTACCCACATTGTTTCAGCAATCGGAGCTAGGACAGACGCTCACATCTATCTTGGATGCATTTAGGTCCCAGCAAGCCCCTGTCCAACAACAGGCACAGGGCTCCAACTGGTTGAGCACCTTCCGAGCTCTCTACCCTCCTTCATACCTCGGGACAGAGTCGGCAGTGCTTATGGAGGAATGGCTCGATAGGGTGCAAGAGCTGATGGCGGGAGTTAGATGTCTGAACAATATGGTTGTGACCCTGATAGCGACACTCCTGTAACAGCATGCAAAAAGGTGTTGGAAGTCTCTCATGGGCTCCACCTTCCAGGGAAGGGTCTACACATATATTAGTTACAGAGAGTTCTCTGAAGTTTTCTTAGAGCACTTTATCCCTTCGACATCTCGGGATGAACTTGAAGAAAGATTCTTACAGCTGAAGCAGGGATCCAAGTAAGTGAAAGAGTACTTGCGAGAGTTCCAAGATCTGGCTAGATTTGCTGACTCCTATGAGTTGGATGACAGAGGATATGCTAAAAGGTTCTACAAAGGCTTGCGAGACCCTGTGAGGCAAGCCCTTTTGTTTATAGCGGACTCCAGCTTAGCAGTAATAATTGACATGAAGAGGCTAGAGGCAGACCACATGGGAAGTGGTAAGATACCTGCTGAGGGTGTGATGGAAGCTGGCCCTAGTAACAGAAGGAGGCATGACTACAAAGGAGGAAGAGGACATCAGAGAGGTGGCAGGCATTTCCACAAGAATTTTAGAATGGAGCACCCGGTTTCACAGCCGCCAGCATTGACTCCACCTCCACAGCTTCAATAGTTTCAACAACCCGAGGGTCGGTATGAGCGAGTGTGCTTCCAATACAACCAACTGGGCCACGTCCGACGTTACTACCTACAACTATTTGGAAATGATCCTTCTGCTCTCCCTATGGCAGCTCCACGAGGATGGGGACATATGCGTTGTCGAGGATGAGGACCACGAGGAGGAAACCCCAGTCCTACTCGGAATCAAATGTTGGCACTAGACATGGCGCAGGAGCGGAACCCTCAGGAGGTGATTGCTGGTATGTTAAAGTTAATTAGCACATTTCTCAGTAATCATATTCAGTTGCTAGAGGTCTAGCTTTGAGTTTTTGTTATTGGTACTCATGCACCGTAATGGTTGGTGGGAAACTGGCCTATACGTTATTCGATACTGGTGCATTGCACTCGTTGGTGTCGACGGACTTTGTAAAAGACTTAGAAGGAGTGCAATACTTCACTAGTATTGCTCGTAGAGTACGCTTCCCATATGGATCTGAGATGACCACAACCGCCATGTGTGACTTGGAGATTCTCCTTGGAGGAAAGACCTTTGATACCCTGGCCACAGTTTTGAGGATTCCGGAATTCGACCTCATTCTAGGGATGACATGGTTGGATTGCCATTACGCTAGAATTGACTGCGCCGAGAAGCAGAATTACTTGAGACATGGAGACACTGAGGTCATTTTCAAAGGTATAAGACTTGCACCACGCTTATTATTATCTTCGATTCAGGCCTTGAAAACACACATGGGAGGGGATGAAGTTTACATAATATGTTTCGAATTGAAAGAGAAGACAATAGAAATGAAGGATGTGCGAGTGGTGCGCAATTTTCCTGAGGTGTTTCCTGAGAAATTGCAAGGACTACCCCCACATAGAGAGGTGGATTTTCAAATTAAGCTAACACTGGGTGCCAAGCCCGTCTCCAGGACCCATTACCGAATGGCCCCGAAGGAACTCACAGAGTTTAGAGTTCAGTTGCAAGAGCTGGTGGAATCAGGATTTGTTCGCCCCAGCTCATTGATGAATCCGATTTATATAGGGTTTTTCGGACTCATCTGGCCTAGTTTTCACGCACTTAAACTTCACTTTTAGTTTGAAACCGTTGATATTTCATTTATATAGTTTTCACGCTAAGTGCATTGTTTTTGCACTTTTGGTGTGCAATTGTGCATTCTATTTTTGGGGGTAAGCACATGGTGCTCCCCATGGCCCTTTTCGGCTATTTTCATTGCATATCTGCTTTGCTGAAGGGTCCTCTTTGGTTTTAATTGTTTGTATGCAGGTAGTGCATTTTCCCCAAGACTGGAATGCAGGTTTGAGGAAAACGCACGATCGTGCATTTTCTTAGCACAAAATTCTTTGTGATCGTGTGTTTTGTTTGTGTAGGAGAAACGTCGAGTTAAGCTAGACGAATTTCGTCATGCTGAGTTCGACGATCCTCAAGCACGGTTTCTTCAGAACCGTGTGTGAAGGAAACACATGGTTCCCCTATTTTTGTAAAATCCCACTTTCAATTAGACCCCTCTACGTAGATTGGGTTAGGGCATGTGGTGGGGGCATGGGTTTAGACTAGGTTGAACCATAGGATTTGGGTTTAGTCACATGGGGCCCACAACAGGGCCCAAGGTAATCTAAGTCAAACCAGCCCAAATTGGGGTCCTAGCCACACAATGATTCTACCACTGCATCCCTTTCCCTAACACCAACCTAAGGGAACGGGAAGGCTTTTTCTGGGCGTTCCCACCAGCAGCTCATTTCTCTACAAAGAGGTTAGCTCTCTTTCCATTTCTCCCACTTCTGTATACATTCTTCGGACTGAAGATAGCAGCATTTTTTATCCAATTAGGAACTCCATAGGAGTTTGAGAAGCCTAAAGGAAGAAAAAGGAAGGTCAAGCCCATTCCCAATGGGCAAACCCACTAATCATGGCCCATGAGCAGCCCAAGTGGTCAAAGACAGCTCCTACCCCTCTGAATTAGGAGATAGAATGCATGCATGGGGGTAAAATTGGAATTTTAGGAGAGAGAAGTTGGAGAAAAGAAAATGACGGCCATGTGGCCCTCCTTCCTTCTATCCAAGACACCTGGCAAGCTTCCCCAGCTCATTCCCGAGTGATTATGCTGTTGGATGGCCACTTGGAACCATGGGTGAAGCATCCTAAGCTTGGCTAAGCCTCACCTTGGAGTTAACTCCATATACATCCACTCCCAGCCAAAACTACCCCCACCATTAGCTTCAGAAGGAGGAAACGAGTGGACTTTGAGTGCTGGAGCAAGGAAATTGCTGGAGAAACCAGGAAACTGGAAGGATTCATCGGAGCAAGCTCGGCCATGGCTCACCGCCGCCAAACTCGCCGTCAAGCCTCAATTTCGGTTCGTTTCACCTCATCTCACCCCGTGCTAGCTTTCTAGCTCATTTAGGCAAGACATCGGGCTCGATCGAGCCCGATACCATGGGAGAAAATGAGAGAATCACCGAGCATTTCTTCTGTTTCGAGATCGCTGGAGGAGCCTCCTCTGGCAGCCTCACCACCGGGAAACGGTAGCCACCACCTCAACAAAGGTGGTGGCAATAATCGCCAGGGTGGCGCCGGACCAAGTGGCCGGAAATGGGAAATCAAGTTGATCCAAGTCGGGCTCATCGCAGCCATTGGCTGGAGGTAGGAGATAAACAAATGCCGTCCATTTTTCCTTTTATTTGATTATTAAATGTTATATTATGAATAGTAAATAAATGTCACATTATTTCAGTAATTTGCATGATTAATTTAGCCTTCTTAGAGACATTTTCAGAGATGGTAATTAAAATTAAATTGGTATCCCTAGGTCTTATCTTTTATTTGCCACCATAAAGCCTAGATTTGGGACAGTAGATCTCCCTGCAGGACCAATCTACTAGGACTGGTCCTAAGCTAGGGCAGAAATTTGATTGAATGCCCATGCCAAACCAGCAGTCCACATGACCCAAACTTTTGGGTATCTGCTTGATTAGGTCGAACTTAGACCTTGTAAAAATATGAGAATTTTTGGAAGAAATTTTCCTATAGTTTTTGTGAAAATACATATATTTAAATTAAGCGAATATTGGGAGTAATATAGCTTTGAATGGCCCCAAATTTTGGTGGCATGGCCTTTGGGTCAATATAAGCCCATGATAAAATTTCAGCCTCTTTGGGCCTATGCATGTTAGGTAAACCCACTAGCATGAGTATGATGAATATAAGCTTGGGGTGCCTTTAGCAAAAACTCTATGTAATGGGGACTTGGCCCATTTTGGAACATTAAAAGTCTATGAAATCTTGGTCAGAGGATTATTAGGGTGAAATATACCATCAATAGAAGTAATGGGATTTTTGGGATCAAAAATCCCATTATTTGGAATTTTTGAGCATTACGCCATTTAAAGATATAAATTCGAAAATAGGGTTATTGATAAGTTAAAATTCTCAAATTTTGTTAAGAACTCAAGGGAGTCATATTTAACCCCTGGAAAATTTTATGGGTCTGTTAGATGATTATATTTTGGAATTACATAGAATTTATAATTTTTCCCCTTTATGAAAATTATTAAAAATGATGGAAATTACAGTAAGAATATTATGGAAAAATTCCTAGTGATTTAATTATGTGTTTGTCACCTTGTGTAATTTTCTTGATATTTTTAGATGCCTCTATAGGTTTAAAATCCAACAAATGGCATTTTTTATTATATTTGTCATATGAGTGTTGGTAAACCAAATTACTGTTTAGGACTATGGAATTTTGTATTTGGTATTATTTCAGCAATTTGCATCTGTAGTAATTTTCCTAGAATTTTTAGAAATATATTTAATGTACTTCATTTGTAAAGTGTCCAATTCATGGATTTAAACTTAGATGAAAATTAAATGGAAATATAAATGGGAAATTTCAATTCTTGGAAACCAATCATAATTAGCCTAGATGATCATCAGGAAAATTTATTAGACCAGGGGGATCATTTGATATAGTACTTCTTGTATAAAGTGACATAGGCCACTTAATTAAAGGATTTAATTTAGGGTATTTATGACTTAGAAAAATAGTGAAAACTCTATATAATCAATATCATATATCATACCATCCAATGATAAATGGTTAGGGTCACTTTTGACAAGAAATTGGAAGTCGTACTTTACGGGTGGTATTGGGTCATGAGTTGTGTCTAGCTCAGATAGTATATACTACTAGGACCGCAGGGGGATAAGAATAGACAATGAGATGGTAATTATTTTGGGATAATAAACCCCGGTTGGTCTACTATAGGTCATTTCTTGGTTACGAGCGATAGAGTGCAAGTCCTAGGATAGTAATTATAAAAAAGGCCGGCGGAAGACCTCCACCCTTCTATTAACATCTTAAGTCATTAGGACCACTCTAGAGTAATAATGAGAGCCGAATATGGACAAGGGGTAGACACTAATAAGAGTAAATATCCTTGAGAAAGGGAGTTTTGGTATTCAACCCATTGTAGTTCCTAGTGCCCCTGAGAGCCCTTCATCAGGCATGCCACAGGCAGTCCTGGGATCAACCCTAAATTGGTAGGTGTAACAAACACTAGACAAGAGTAGTCTAATATATTAAGACATTGTGGTTCATTCTCACCTGTGATGAGTTTAAGGGATTTTGATAAAGGCACTATGTACAATCTCACTCGTGATGGGTTTGAGGGATTTTGATAAAGGCACTATGTATAATCTCACCCTTGATGGGTTTGAGGGATTTTGAATAAAAGCAATATGTGCAATCTCACCCGCGATGGGTTGGAGGGATTCGGGACGGGTTAGTCCTGCGAACTGGAGGCTTGGGTTGGAATATCTTGCATGTGCATAAACTTCTGGCAGGTCATGCAGTACTGGGCCAATCGTCACACCGATGACAATACGGTGACTCTAGCGAGGTGTGTTGGTTTGAGGGGCCAGTAGGTTGTTTTACGCTATGGTCTAGAGGACGATCCCTGAAAATGCACACTCGACCAAAAAGACTGGTGGGTAGCCAGAAAATAGTACGCAGAGACTCTAGAGTGCACCTAGGACGTGTATAGTGGCGTATGGGAGGTCTAGGCCTGGTAGTGTGTCTACCCGCCTAAGAGTGGAGACGCCCGCTCCACTGCTGTCGTAGCCACAACGGTGGTACTAGAGAGTGATGCTAGCTCCGAAAAGTGGGAACTAAAGGTTTGTGATCACAGAGTCGTGTGTGTGAGTTGCACTTGCATGAACCATAAAACACATACATATCATACATTCATACGCACCGTAGATCCTTATCATAATAATTAGTATGGGCTCTTTTATATGATAAGTTATATTTTTGGAAACCTTAACTTATAAGTTTGTATGGACATTCATATAAGTTAAGGTACTTCTGTGATGTTAGTAGTAGCTTATTTTACTTTTGTCTTTACTTACCTTATCTATAGTATGTGTTTACTTACTGCTCTTTACTTGTTTCTGTTCAGCTCTGCTTACTTTTCTCGCACTATATATATATATAGAACTGCTAGTGTAGGAATACTTGTTATACATGTACTCTTAGTATAACTCCACTGTCACATGTTTCCTTTGCTATACCCCTTATTGTCCTCTTCTTCGTTCTCCAGCCCGGTGCCTAGGGGTTGCGGGGGCGAGGTGTGGAGGAAACGACTTATTCTTCTTGACTAATGGTCGGTGTGACTAATCATTTTAGGAGTTCGAGGAGATGGAGCAAAAATAGGAAGAGGTGGCAGGACGTGAGGAACTGATACCACCACCACTTACTACTACTACTGCAGTCCCGCGTTAGGTCGTACGCGTCTTCTGAGGATAGGGTAGCTTTCGCTTGTTGTTATTCATGAGAGAGATATTTTTTATTATATACTGGGCATAAGACCTTTTCTCTATTTTTGATAAACTCATTATGGACTGTTGTATTCTTATTTATTATATGATTGTGCTGTGACTTTCCAGTAGTGGTTAGTTTATACTACTTTTACTTCTTTCTCTCTTTTGACCAACAGGTTATATGATCATACTAGCCGGCAGGATCGGCGTGTTGCGGTGTTGACTAACCCGTGTGTTAGTTCCACCGTAAGATGGTGGTTCTGGGCATAAGACCGGGTTAACTCCTTGGTAAGTGGAGGGGTCTTAAAAACTAGTATCACTTGAACAAACGATCATAAGAGAAGAAGTCCACAGCATAGAGCCACCCCGCTCAAGCATTAATTTGCTGACAAACTATGCAGCGGAAGCAATGGTGTGCCCATGTGTAAAAAGTCACATAAAACAGTCCACATAAGCAATGAGTTAGGCCAATTCTAATTTAAACCTTACCTTTCTGCAGCCTCCCAGTGTTGCCGTACCGCAGAATGTGGCTCCTACCCCTCTGGATCCCCCTCCTTTTCTACAGATAGAGATGGGCCAGACCTTGATGGCCATCCTAGAGGCCTTCAGGGCCCAGCAGATTCCGGCACCGCTGCCAAATCTGGGATCAAACTGGCTGAGTTTATTCAAGAGTTTATCCTCGCCCATGTACCATGGATGGAGAATGCCGTAAAAACGGAGGAATGGCTCGATGCTATACATGTGATGCTGGCAGGCATCAGCTTCCCTTTCAGCGAGGCAGTTCATTTGGCGACTACCGCACTGGATGCCCATGCAAAGAGGTGGTGGAAGTCCACGATGGACTCCACCTATACAGATATGGATCTGTCAGAAATATCCTGGGAGGGGTTCGGCGAGGTATTCTTGGACCATTTTGTGTCCACCACAGATTAAGATAAGTTAGAAGAGAGGTTCTTGAATTTTAAGCAAGGGACCAGGTCGGTGATTGAGTACTAGAGGGAGTTTTCCCACCTTACCAGGTTCACGGGGGTACATGATTCAGATGACAGGAGGTACCCCAAGAGATTCTACCGGGGCCTTAAAGGGTATTTGAGGCAGGACCTATTGTTCATCTCTCATGGCACTTCAGCTCAGATCATCGAGATGGCCAAGAAGCTGGAGGCAGACCAAATGATGGTGCAGAACAGAGGAAAAAGACCACTGGATGGGTCATTCTTTGGGGAGAATAGTCGGGGCTCACAGAGGGGAAGAGTCATTGGGCACAAGAGAGGTGGGGGATGTTATCGTCCCAACTACAGGTAGGAGAAGGGACCCCCTGCAGCACCAGCTCCTCCACCACCGCAGACACATGGCCAGATGAGACTAGATGATTATGGCCAGCGACTGATAGTTTGTTTCTAGTGCCATCAACCGGGCCATATCAGATCTTTGTGCCCGCATCAATTTCGTCCATTTCCTCCTCCACCTCCTCCACATCCGGTGGCCCCTCCGGTACATCATGCCAAGGTCGAGGATGAGGTCGAGGTCGAGGCTGTGGCCAAGGACCTTTTGGCCGAGGTAGAAAATAGGAGAAGATGTATGCATGGGACCTCGCTGAGCCGAGGAACCCTGAAGATGTCATCACAGGTACACAAATAATGTTATTAAATTAAGACATTTCCTTTTTATGTATAGTACTTAACCATGAAGAATAACTACCCCTCTGAAACTCAATCAACCTTAGGCATAGTTTTTATCAGCGGCAATCCTGCTCGTACACTAGTCGATACGGGTGTTTCGCACGCGTTCGTATCAGAAGACTTTGTTTAAGGATTGGACGGCGTGGAACGATTTACGGGCTCGGTGATGACAGTGAGGCTACCTGATGGATCGATACTACTATCATCTGCCAAGTGCAATATGGAGGAAGAAATTGGCGGAAAGACATTCGAAGCACCTGCAATGATTATGAAGATGCCAGATTTCGACTTGATATTTGGCATGACTTGGTTACATTGGAACTATGCCCAGATCGACTGTCTGTCAAGGTGGATCACACTGATGCACGGGGACTCCCAAATCATCGTTGAAGGTATTAGACTTGTCTCCCATCTATTATTATCATCTGTACAGGTTGTCAAAGCCCACAAATAAGGAGAGGAAGTATATATTATCTGCTTCGAGATGGCGGGAGCAGAGGCTTCCATTGTGGACATTCCAGTGGTTCGGGATTTCTCCGACGTGTTTCCAGAGAAATTGCCCGGATTGCCACCAGCCAGGGACACGGACTTCCACATTCAGTTGGTGCCAGGATAATGGCCGGTATCTCGGGCACCGTGCCGGATGGCCCTAAATGTTGGGTACATTGGTTCTAATGTACCTGATTTGAAGAAGCCTCACCCAACTCAATGATATACATCAAAATGTATTTGATGTATTTTTGAGTATACTTGTGCAGGTTAAGTATTTGCAGGAAAGATGAAAACGTTTCTAAGTCCATGTGTCGACACCCAAGAGGAAAGTGTCGACACTTAAGAAGACTTGTGTCAACACCCAGGCAAGCAGTGTCGACACTTGGAGTGATTGTGTCGACACCAGGGATGCTGAGTCGACACCAGGCAGAAAGTGTCGACACAAGGAGCTGTGTCGACACTCAATGAAGAAAAGTCCAGTGAAGCTGTGTCGACACTTAGCAGTTGTGTCGACACCCAGTGAAACTGTGTCTACATCAGAAAGTGTCGACACTTGGAGGCTGTGTCGACACTCAGCAAAAGTCAGCAAAAGCTAAGTATAAGTGTCGACACCCAGAGCAATGTGTCGACACTCAGCAGAAGAGTCAACACTTGAAGAAAGTGTCGACACAAGAAAGAATGTGTCGACACTCAGCTGAAGACTCAACACTTGAAGAAAGTGTCGACACAAGGAGCTGTGTCGACACTTAGCAAAGATCAGCAAAGTTCAACAAAATATTCTAAGTACAAGTGTCGACACTAAGGGGAAGTGTCGACACTCAGCTGAAGTCTCAACAGAAGAAGAATGTGTTGACACAAGGACATGTGTCGACACACAGCAAGTATCAACACTGAAGGCAGGTGTCGACACCAAGAAGATGTGTCGACACTAAAACAAGTTCAACACATGAAGATGTGTCGACACAAGGAGATGTGTCGACACTTACAAGAAATCAGCAAAATACTGAAGTACAAGGACTTGTGTCGACACACATTATCAGTGTCGACACATAAAGAAGAACCAGTGTCGAGATATAAAATCTACAACATAAGGAGTTGTGTCGACACCTTGTAGGCTAGTGTCGACACTTAGTCAACTCGTGTCGACACTTGGTCTATAAGTGTCGACACTCAATGACAGATAGTCTCGACACTTTCAGACAGTTAGAGAATTTTCAAGAACTGACTGGATGACTTGACAGCTGCCATTCCAGCCGGTCTACTGCACCTGTTAGAGTTGTCAGAAATCAGTTATGAACCGGACCAGCCGGTTACCATGAAGAAGGCCTATAAATAGGCTCATACTGTCTACAGAAGATGTTGTTGAAGTGATCAATATACAAAGAAGATCTAGCTATCAAGTGATGATCTAAGAAGTTGGAGAGAGAGAGCTCCATCCAAGAAGTCAGCCATTGGAACCTAGGCTGAGAAGAAGGGTTCAGATTTGGTCTGAATCTTAAGTAGCAGAGATCAAGGATCAACTGCAGAGGGGAATCAATCTTATTGTGTTCTACATTCAAGAAGCTTTGAAGAAAGCCAAGTCAGATTGATTTCAGCTGAGTTCTTCCAAGAACTCATCAAGAAACTCACAACTTATCTCTCTTTTCTCTGAGTTGTTGAGTATACATTTTTGTATTCATATTATCTTGTAGGATCCTTAGGGATTTGAGTTTGTAAGCCTGTAATTATAAAGGCTGAGTGTAAGGCCTGTGTGCCTGAGTGTCGGAGAGTTGAATCTCTGAGTGTAGGCCTGTTGTGGCTGAGTGTAGGCCTTGGTGGTTGAGTGTAGGCCTTAGTGGCTGAGTGTAGGATTTGTGAAGAAGCAGAGTTGTAGGGCCTTGGGGCCTGAGTTGTAGGAACCTGTTTTGGGGTTCTGAGTGTAAGATCTGTGGATCTGAGATAGTGGAGGAGTTTTGCCGAATCTAGTACACTGCTAGATAGGCGAAGGGGGAAAGTGGATGTACCCAAAGCTTGGGGAACCACTATAAAACTGTGTGTCTACTGTGTGCTTGTGGTTTGCTGTGATTGCTGTTTGTTTGCTTGGTAAATATAGTTATAACTCTGAGAATTAATCTGAATTCTGCCTAAAAAGTTAAAAAGATTTAAGTCACCTATTCACCCCCCCCCCCATCTAGGTGATTAGGTACAATATCTTTCAAGTGGTATCAGAGCGAGGTTACTCAAAAAGGGACTTAACAGTCTGAGTAGATCCTGTTGGCATATTCAGTCTAAGTATATTACAGAATCAAGAAAATCAAGAACCCTGGGTTCCACTGAGATTCATAAGGAATTGGGATCCATGAAGCTACCCATATGCAGAAAAGAGATATTTGGTATATGGAAGGAAAGGGTGAGACTTTTTATGGAAGCCTCAGATACTAGGATTTATATCACAGTAAAAGATGGGCCATATGTTCCCATGAAGGTTTCAGTCTTAGATGCCAATCAGAGAACACCTAAGGATTTCTCTGAGATGACAAAGGATGAAATAATTTTAGCCACAATGGATAAGAGGGCTCAGAACATCATTGTAAGTGCTATAGATGATGCTATACCTTTCAGAATTTGATACACTGCAAGACATCCAAGGAGATGTGGGATACCTTGATAGTGTATATGGAGGGTTCTGAAGAAGTGAGGCAAGACAGAAAATCTTTGCTCAACCAAGAATATGAAAGTTTTAGACAAGGTAGATCTGATAGCATAACTCAATGCTATAAGAAGTTCTATAGAATTGTGAATGAGCTTATGTCCTATGGCAGAGAGTTCAGTAATTATGAGCTCAATGATAAGTTCTTAAGGTCCCTTACAAAAGATTGGGACACCAAGATCTGTGCCATTAGGGAAATGGCAAAGTTAGCAGAAATTCCTCCACCAACACTGTTTGGCAAACTGCTGTCCTATGAAATGCAGTTGACAGTGAGGAAAGAAGAGGAGAAATCTACAAGAAGTGAACATAAAGAAAGGACAGTGGCATTTAAAACAGAAGCCCCCAGAAAGTACAGAAGTAAGTCACCATCTCCACCACCAAAAGTAGCTGAAACTGAGTCAGATGAGTCAGTAAGCAGAAAGTCTGAAAGCAGTGAAAGTGATGAGGACTTTGCTGCCTTCACAAGACATTTTCAGAAGTTCTTAAAGAAGAAACAGTGGAGGACAAAGCCATCTACTTCACAGGGTAAAGAAGACTATTATCAGAATAAAATGTCTTCAAAGAAAGACAGGAAAAAGACCAAGTCTAGCAAAGCAACTCTATCAAAAATAGTATGCTATTGCTGTAATAGACAAGGACATGTGATTGCAGATTGTCCTGAGAAAAGGAAGGAGTCTAATGATAAGAAAAAGACTCATTTCAAAGGCAAGAAGGAAAAGTCTTCTGTTGCCAAAAAGGATAAGACCCTATTAGATATTTCTTCATCAGAAACTGAGTCAGATGCTGAGGCATATATAGGACTGTTTGCTGAGGAAGAAGAAGAAGAGTTCATCCAGATCATGAACTCCATATATGATCAAGAAGACAGTCAGTGCCAAGGACTGATGGCATTGACAGAAAGTGACAAAATCTTGGAGCAGCCAGGACCTAGTAAGGTACAAAGTTGTTCTTTCAGTTCAATTTCTTGTGCTAGTTCAGGATCAGATTCATCCTCATCAAGTGATGAGAGTGCATCTGACTCTGAAGAGGATATTCATCAATTGATAGATGAATATAAAGTTCTGTTGCAAGCATTTAAGAAATGCAAATCCTTGGCCAAGAGTCAAGCTAAGGAGATTGCAAGTCTCAAAATGGCTGCAACTGATTATGAGAAGTTGTTTGATCAAAAACTTAATGAGATAGCCAGACTGAAGCACATAACTGTGATTCAGATGGGGACTATATCATTTAAGAGTGATCAAATCAAGAGTCTGGAGATTAGTCTTCAGAATGAGAGAGATTTGGTTGCTAGGTTTTCAAAACCAAAGTCTGTTCTACCCTTAATTGATGAATTTGTTCATCTAAAAGGTAAAGCTGGACTGGGGTTTTCTAAAGCAGCTAGGACTGTCAAGTCCAAGTCCAAGGGCAAAGCCCCATCTCTCAACAAGTCAGCTGTAGATAAGATAGCTAAGACTGTACCTAAGCAAAGGTACAATAGGTTTGAGTGTTGGTGTTGTGGCAAGGTAGGCCACTTTGCCATGGACTGTTGGCACAATGCTAGTGCCAAAGTGAGTAGCAAACTGCCTGTTGGAAAACCTACAGGTAGCTTTGTTAGGAAGCAAACTAATCAGTACCAAGGACCCAAGAATTCTTTGGGTTCTAAGGTTCACTAATCTGTTTTGCAGGTGAGTCCAAGTGGCCATGCCCCAATATGGTACTTGGACAGTGGATGTTCCAGACATATGACTGGAACAAGGGGATTGCTAAAGGACTACACTCCAATCGAAGATGGTCCTAAAGTCACCTTTGGTGGTTCTGAAAAAGGAATCATCAAAGGGTTTGGTAACATTTCTAGTAACTTTGTTACCATTACTCAAGTGACTTATGTTAAATGTTTGAAACACAACCTAATTAGTATAAGTCAATTAAGTGATGTAGGATATGACATCTCATTTGTTAAGGATGGTTGTCATATCAAGAGGTCAAATGATCAAGAGATCATTTTGACAGGTTATAGGAAGAGGAATGTCTACTGCCTAGACATTATGTGTGAGACCAATGGTTCTCAAGTGTGTCTTGTAGCTGATGAGAAAGTCTCTCATTGTGTCAAATGGCACAAGAGGCTAGTCCATCTAAATTACAAGACAATTGGCAAACTCTTTAGCAAAGAGTTAGTGAGGAATGGTCCTCAAGTTAAGTGTATTAAAGATGGAATATGCTCAGCTTGTCAAAAGGGCAAGTAGACAAGATCCACCTTTAGTAGCATTAACAACAAAGATGCTGTGAGGTGTTTATACCTCTTGCATATTGATCTCTTTGGTCCTATGCCAGTGCACAGCCTAGGTAGGAAGGTCTATACCTTTGTAGTTGTAGATGACTACTCAAGGTTTTCCTGGGTGTTCTTTCTTAGACAGAAATCTGAAACACCTAGTGTCTTCTATAGCTTTGTCAAACAGATTCAGAATGAACTAGACAGTACAGTGGTCAAAATAAGAAGTGACCATGGTACTGAATTTCAGTCTGATAGTATGACAAAACTATGTGAAGAATTTGGGATATTTCATGAATTTTCTTCACCAAGAACACCTCAGCAAAATGGCATTGCTGAGAGGAAGAATAGAACCTTGATTGAGGCTGGAAGGACCCTATTAAGTGATACATCACTACCAGAATATTTCTGGGCTGAGGCAGTTAATACTGCATGCCATGTTATTAATAGGGCTACCATTACTAAAAGCCTCAACAAGACCCCCTATGAGGTTGTGAAAGGCAGAAAACCAAATCTATCATATTTCAGGATCTTTGGTTGTAAGTGCTTTATACTTAACAATGGAAAGTCTTACTTGACTAAGTTTGCTGCCAAGTCCCAAGAGGGAATTTTTGTTGGGTACAGCAACAACAGTAAGGCTTATAGAGTCTACAACTTGTCTACTCAAGTTGAAGAAGAATCTGTACATGTAGTGTTTGATGAAACTATACTTATTAACAATGAGTTGTCTAGTAGTATTTGCAGCTCCTCAGGTATAACTAAAAAGATGGACAAGCTCACTATAGAAGAAGGACCTACAGCAAGACAGCAGGTAGAAGAAAGTGGCTGTTGTCCAGGGGGAGTACTACATGTACCTAATGCAGATGAAGTTCAAGGAGTACAGCAAGATGATGAAACTGATGAGGTTCAACCTGAAGTCAGGATGCCTCCAGCCAATAGGCATCTTAGAGATCATCCAGTAGAGCAAATCATTGGTGATCCAAGACAAGGGGTACAAACAAGGAGCAGAAATCTGAATGCAATGCTCTTCTCCAGTTTTCTATCCCAAGTTGAGCCAAAGAAGTTTGAAGAAGCCATCCTAGATCCACATTAGATTGAAGCAATACAAGAAGAGCTGAATCAGTTCAAAAGGTGCAAGGTCTGGGAACTTGTTCCTAAACCTAAAGACCACAACATAATTGGGACCAAGTGGATCTATAGGAACAAGATGGATGAACATGGAGTCATCATTAAGAACAAAGCAAGATTGGTTGCTAAAGGATATAGGCAAGAAGAAGGTATTGACTTTGATCAAACCTTTGCTCCAGTAGCCAGACTGGATGCCATAAGGATGTTCCTGGCCTATGCAACTTTTCAAGGATTTAAAGTTTACCAAATGGATGTAAAGTCAGCATTTTTGAATGGTAATCTTAAAGAGGAAGTCTATGTGGAACAGCCATCAGGTTTTGTTGATTCAACTCAACCTAATCATGTCTATAGCCTTAGGAAAGCTTTATATGGGTTAAAGCAAGACCCTAGGGCTTGGTATGAAACCCTGTCTAGTTTCCTCATTGAGAATAAGTTTACAAGGGGGAAAATAGACAAGACTCTATTCCTTAGGGAATACAGAGGCAAAGTTATACTAGTCCAAATATATGCAGATGACATAATATTTGGGTCTACTGAAAGTAGTCTTTGCAAAAAGTTTGCAAAACTAATGCAAGGACAATTTGAGATGAGTAGTATGGGGGAACTTAAGTTCTTCTTGGGTCTCCAAGTTAGACAGACTGAGAATGGTTTATCCATATGCCAGTCTAAGTTCACCCTAGAACTCATAAGGAAGTATGGTATGGATTCATCCAGTACCATGAAGACTCCTATGGGGTCAAGTATATCTCTTAGCAAAGATGATGCAGGGAAACCTGTAGATAAGACTTTGTATAGAGGGATAGTTGGCTCCTTACTCTATTTGACTGCAAGTAGACCAGATATCATGTATGCTACATGTGTATGTGCAAGGTATCAAGCATGCCCTAAAGAGTCTCATTTGACAGCAGTCAAAAGGATATTGAGATATCTAAAGGGCACTCCCTATCTAGGCCTCTGGTACCCTAGGAATGGGGATTTTGAACTAACAGGTTATTCAGATGCAGACTTTGCAGGATGCAAAGAAGATAGAAAAAGCACAACTAGAACCTGTCAATTCCTAGGTGGAAGTCTAATTTCATAGAGTAGCAAAAAGCAAACAAGTGTGGCTATCTCCACTGCAGAGTCAGAATATGTGGCTGCAGGAAGTTGCTGTGCTCAACTTCTATGGATACAACATCAGCTTGAGAACTATGGATTTCAGGTAAGTAAAACTCCACTATTTTGTGATTCTACTAGTGCTATATCAATTGCAAACAATCCTGTATCCCATAGTAGAACCAAACATATTGAAATAAAATATCATTTTCTTAGAGAACATGTAGAAAAAGAAGATATTTTACTGGAATATGTTAGAACAGATAATTAACTAGCTGATATGTATACTAAGCCCTTAGAAGAATCAAAGTTCAATAGGTTTAAGATTGAACTAGGTATGATAAACTTAGAATAAGTTTATAGATATGGCTAAGTAAAATGGTGTCGACACACAGAGATATCTGTGTCGACACAGAAAAGTGGTGTCGACACTTCAGGGAAAAGGTGTCGACACATCTAGAAAGTTGGTGTCGACACTTCATAATATTAGTGTCGACACATGACAAGTAGGTGTCGACACATCCAAGGTGGTGTCGACACTTAGTATTTACTCAGAATTATCTAAGTAAAGTCTCGACTAAATGTCGAGTTGAGTGGTATCGACACATAATCAAGTGTCGACACATATATATGTTGACTAAACTTGTGTCGACACATAGGTGTCGAGACATTATAAGTCTGTGTCGACACTAATCCACACTGTCAACACAATTTAAGTTAGCTGACCCGCCCTTTCATCTTCAAACTTAGAAAGGTATAAATAGGATTTTGCCTTAGTCTGTCGACACACTTTCAAAAGTTTCGAGACCAAACTTGTGTGTCGACACCTCTCTTCTCTACAGTCAAATTCTTCAAACCCTAATGGCGCCAAAGCTCGAGGAGAACGTCAATGAAGGCTATGAACTGGTGCGGAATGCGTTTGATGAAGCAGACCCAGAGATCAAGACAGTGGTAACCCTAGTTGTAGACTCAGGGTTAGAATTTCTTATTTCTGAGCCGACAAAGATCTGGAAGAAGGAAGTACTGGAATTCCTTAATGGAGCAACCCTAGACGACACTGGATTCAAGATCAAGTCCAGGGTTCATGGTGAAAAGGTGAAGGTGCCACCTAAAAGTTTGAGGAAAGTACTAAAGTTACCAAAAACTAAGGAAGAGTATGAAGTAACTGCTTCTAAGACCAGAGAAGCATTGACATGGTGTGGTCTAGATTCCAAGATGAAAATTGGCTCAGTTTTCAATAGGAAAGGAATGAATAGCCAAGGGAAATTCCTGTCAGAAATTGTTGGCAAAGTGATTTTAAGCAAATCTGGAGGGCATGATAGGGTATCAGCCCATATGTTCAGCATTATGACCAGGATAATCTTCATAGTGAAAACTGACTGGTCTGTAGTGATCTTTGAGAAGATTAAGGAAATCCTAAAGAAGCCTAACTTGGGCAGGATCTTAAGTTTATACCTTGCTGGTAGTATACCAGAGGTTATGGGTCAAACTGCTGGAACAAAAATCAACCACATGAGGAAAATGGACATGAGGATCTTCTCTAGATGGGATAGGGTTTTGTCTAAAGAGATGCCAACCCCTGAGAAGCTAACTCCTGAGAAAGTATCACCTCTAAAGAAGAAGAGGAAAACTGCTCCAGTGGCTCAGGTTTCCACTAGCAGCTCTGATAGTGAAGAGCAAGTGGTCTTCACACCTGATGAGAATGAAGAAGGAACTGCTGTGAAGTCTCAAGCTCAACAAGTAGTTGCTGAAAGGCAGGGGGAGCTACCTCAAGCTAGCCCCATACACAAGGATTTAGTCCAAGGGGAGCCACTAGTTGTGGTAGAGCCAACTCCTCTTGAGAGTGAGCAAGCTACAAACATCATCCTTGAGGTAATCACTAAGCTTAATGCTTTAGATTTTCCTATAGAGGATACTGATTTGTCTGATGTTTATCAGCAACCACAGATTGATAGTCAAGTCCTAGATGTTGTCATGAAGGACACATCTGTTGAAGTTCAAGTTGTATCTGATCTAGTGGTTGAAGAGCCAAGAATTTCTCCAGCCCATTCTCCACCAGAATATACTATGGAACATCTATTCCTTAACCTATATCAAACTGATTTTGACAAAGAAACTGCTGCTGAGGGGGAGAATGCTCCAGTTGAGGGGGAGCAAGTAGTACTTGTAGAAGAGCCTGAGAAGCCCCAAGCTGTTGAAGAGCTACCTAAGGAGAGGGTAGATATAGCAAGTACATCAGCATCAGAAGATGAGGTAGCCTCAAGGGAAAAGAAAAAGAAGTTTCAAGTATTCAAGAGAAGGAGCCAGAGTTATAAAAAGGCATTGCAAACCATAGCACCACAGCCAGCACTACAGCCACCTCCAACTATAGATTACAGTGCTCTAATGGTTGCTCTGCAAATCAAGCTTGATGATCACAGAAAAGCTATAGAGACTTATGTGGATGAGGGGAATAAATCACTCCAATTTGATTTAGCCCAAGAAATAAAATCTATTAGATTTAAAATGAATCTTAATAAAAAGGAGATGACTGACTGCTTACACAAAGGAGGGAATGCAGTAGTCTATTTAGCAACTCATCAAGAGAACATAAAAACTCAAATAAAAGACATTGCACTGAAGCAGGGTTATGTTCTTGAGAATCAGACCAGGATGAATGACAATTTGATAGAATCTCACAATGCTATAGTCACAGAAATGAAGAACATTGCTGCTGGCCTGACAACTTCTACTGCTACTGCTAAGGCAGAATTTGACAAAGCATTCCAAGAGGAACTAACTGCTGTTAAGACTGCAATTCTAGACTCTCAGAACTTGATAACTGACAAACTCCAAAGGTTAAAACCTTTCTACAGGGATGGAGTTAATTATCTAAATGCCCAAATCTGATTTCAAAAAGATGATTTAAGGGATCACATGGAAAGAGAAGTCATAAAGGGGGAGAGGGTATTAGTCAAAGCCGGCTCTGACCATGCAAAATGGGTCTCTAACTCCATCAGAGCCACTCTTGGTTATCCTCCTCTATGTGATGATAATGATGTAGCAGAATCTGGAGTTAACCCTGCATATCTTGGAGGTGAGCAACCTAAAGTAGCTCAAGTGATATATCCTCCACCAGATTTTGATATGGTTCAAGCTGACATACAGTCCATGTATAGTCCACCTGATGGAAATCAGAAGGTTATTCTTGACAAAGTAGTTCAACCAGTATCTGAGGCCTTACAGGAAGCTATTTTGAAAGAGCAAGCTGAACAAGAAGTTAGATTGTCTAAGAAGAGGTTCAGAGAGCAAGCTGAACAAAGACCTGACTTTGAGCAGTGGAGCTCCACCTCAAGAAATATTATTTTGACTGCCTGGAAAGCTGCAAAAGATAATGTGCAAGACAGGAACAAGTGGTTTTCTGAATCAGAATGGAGAAAGCATGAGACAAGGCAGGAGGCCATAGTCCAATATAGAAGAAAGACCAAGATGGGAAAGCTACCTCCTACTGCTCAGGAGCCTAGCAAGTACTTTCTCAAGCCTTATCATTATTTTGAAAGGCAAAAGATCAAAGCTAAAGAGCTAAAGAAGAAGGAGCTTAAAGGGAAAAAGCCTGCTGCTGCTGAAGACACTGAAGCTCCTGTACAAGCCAAAGTACAATCTGGAAAAGGAATAGTGATCAAGGAGGCTGAACAAAAATAGTATAGATTTTTCTTGAGTTTACAGTTGTAATATTTTGATTGTTAAACACTTTGTAAACTTTTGAAAAATGAATATGACAAGATTTTAGAACAATGTGTTATCTGCTAAATCTATATCATAATTGTTCAGTGATGATATCTGTGAATGCATGTTTATTTAATACATGTTATGTTTCTTTTCTGATTATATATTCCTGCTATACATCATGTTATAATTTTATTATGAATGGTGTATATCATTGACTAAGGGTTATGACTTCTCCAAATAGGGGAAGATTGTTGTGTACATTGGTTCTAATGTAACTGATTTGAAGAAGCCTCACTCAACTCAATGATATACATCAAAATGTATTTGATGTATTTTTGAGTATACT
Source organism: Platanthera guangdongensis (assembly GCA_039583875.1). Taxonomy (NCBI): domain Eukaryota; kingdom Viridiplantae; phylum Streptophyta; class Magnoliopsida; order Asparagales; family Orchidaceae; genus Platanthera; species Platanthera guangdongensis. Next base: position 204,757,622 of record CM077158.1, on the reverse strand, counting down.
TGTGCAAGTTAAGTATTTGCAGGAAAGATGAAAAAGTTTCTAAGTCCATGTGTCGACACCTAGGAGGTAAGTGTCGACACTTAAGAAGACTTGTGTCGACACCCAGGCAAGCAGTGTCGACACTTGGAGTGATTGTGTCGACACCACGGATGCTGAGTCGACACCAGGCAGAAAGTGTCGACACAAGGAGCTGTGTCGACACTCAATGAAGAAAAGTCCAGTGAAGCTGTGTCGACACTTAGCAGTTGTGTCGACACCCAGTGAAACTGTGTCTACATCAGAAAGTGTCGACACTTGGAGGCTGTGTCGACACTCAGCAAAAGTCAGCAAAAGCTAAGTATAAGTGTCGATACCCAGAGCAATGTGTCGACACTTAGCAGAAGATTCAACACTTGAAGAAAGTATCGACACAAGAAATAATGTGTCGACACTCAGCTGAAGACTCAACACTTCAAGAAAGTGTCGACACAAGGAGCTGTGTCGACACTTAGCAAAGATCAGCAAAGTTCAACAAAATATTCTAAGTACAAGTGTCGACACTAAGGGGATATGTCGACACTCAGCTGAAGTCTCAACAGAAGAAGAATGTGTCGACACAAGGAGCTGTGTCGACACTCAGCAAGTATCAACACTGAAGGCAAGTGTCGACACCAAGAAGATGTGTCGATAATAAAACAAGTTCAACACATGAAGATGTATCGACACAAGGAGATGTGTCGACACTTACAAGAAATCAGCAAAATACTGAAGTACAAGGACTTGTGTCGACACACATTATCAGTGTCGACACATAAAGAAGAACCAGTGTCGAGATATAAAATCTACAACACAAGGAGTTGTGTCGACACCTTGTAGGCTAGTGTCGATACTTAGTCAACTTGTGTCAACACTTGGTCTATAAGTGTCGACACTCAATGACAGATAGTCTCGACACTTTCAGACAGTTAGAGAATTTTCAAGAACTGACTGGATGACTTGATAGCTGCCATTCCAGCCGGTCTACTGCACCTGTCAGAGTTGTCAGAAATCAGTTATGAACCGGACCAGCCGGTTACCATGAAGAAGGCCTATAAATAGGCTCATACTATCTACAGAAGATGTTGTTGAAGTGATCAATATACAAAGAAGATCTAACTATCAAGTGAAGATCTAAGAAGTTGGAGAGAGAGAGCTTCCATCCAAGAAGTCAGCCATTGGAACCAGGCTGAGAAGAAGGGTTCAGATTTGGTCTGAATCTTAAGTAGCAGAGATCAAGGATCAACTACAGAGGGGAATCAATCTTATTGTGTTCTACATTTAAGAAGCTTTGAAGAAAGCCAAGTCAGATTGATTTCAGCTGAGTTCTTCCAAGAACTCATCAAGAAACTCACAACTTATCTCTCTTTTCTCTGAGTTGTTGAGTATACATTTTTGTATTCATATTATCTTGTAGGATCCTTAGGGATCTGAGTTTGTAAGCCTGTAATTATAAAGGCTGAGTGTAAGGCCTGTGTGCCTGAGTGTAGGAGAGTTGAATCTCTGAGTGTAGGCCTGTTGTGGCTAAGTGTAGGCCTTGGTGGCAGAGTGTAGGCCTTAGTGGCTGAGTGTAGGTTTTGTGAAGAAGCTGAGTTGTAGGGCCTTGGGGCCTGAGTTGTAGGAACCTATTTTGGGGTTCTGAGTGTAAGATCTGTGGATCTGAGATAGTGGAGGAGTTTGGCCGAATCTAGTACACTGCTAGATAGGCAAAGGGGGAAAGTGGATGTACCCAAAGCATGGGGAACCACTATAAACCTGTGTGTCTACTGTGTGCTTGTGGTTTGCTGTGATTGTTGTTTGTTTGCTTGGTAAATATAGTTATAACTCTGAGAATTAATCTGAATTCTGCCTAAAAAGTTAAAAAGATTTAAGTCACCTATTCACCCCCCCCCCCCTCTAGGTGATTAGGTACAATATCTTTCACTAAAGGAGCTCGTAAAGTTCAAGACACAGCTACAAGAGCTGGTAGAATCAGGATTTGTCTGACTGAGATCATCACCGTGGGGAGCACCAGTGTTATTTGTCAAGAAGAAGGATGGCTCCCTGTGTCTCTGCATTGACTACCGGGAGCTGAACTGGTTGACGGTCCGCAATACCTACCTGCTACCCCATATCAACGAGCTTTTTGATCAGCTTCAGGGAGCTTTCTGGTTCTCCAAGTTGGATTTGAGATCCAGTTATTATTAGCTGCGGATCCAGGAGGAGGGCATACCGAAGACGGGCTTTGGTTCCCGCTATGGCTTGTACGAGTTCACGGTGATGCCTTTCGGGCTCACAAATGCGCCCTCTGCATTCATGAGCTTGATGAACCTCGTCTTCGAGCCCTATTTGGACAAATTCATTATAGTTTTCATCAATGATATACTGATCTACTCCCAGACACAGGAAGACCATACTCAGCATTTGGCCTTGGTTTTGGGGAAGCTGAGGGAGCACCAATTGTATGCTAAGTTCTCCAAGTGCCAGTTCTGGCAGCAAGAAGTAGCATTTCTGGGGTGCACTATCTATGGGGCAGGGTTGGTCGTGGACCCAGACAAGGTGCAGGAAGTTAGAGAATGGCCGCAGCCAAATTCAGCATAATACATACGCAGTTCTTATGGGACTCGCAGGATACTATCGCAAGTTCGTGGAGTGATTCTCAAGAATAACACTCCCCCTCACGTCCTTGACGAAGAAGGAAGCAGTTTTTACATGTACAGAGAAGTTTGAGGCTGCATTTCAGGAGTTAAAGGACAGGCTCACCTCTTACACTATCCTTGCACTTCCCTCTAGGGAAGGAAGGATTTCACATATATATTGTGGCCTCATATCAGTGGATGGGTGCGGTCTTGATGCATCACGGGCATGTCATCGCTTATGCTTCGTTGCAGTTGAAGAAGTATGAACAAAATTACCCCGTATACGATTTAGAGCTCGGGGTGGTGGTGTTTGCATTAAAGATCTGGAGACATTACTTATATGGGGTTCATTGTGATATCTTCTCGGATCACAAGAACCTCAAATATGTTGACACGCAGAAAGACCTGAACCTGCGCCAGAGGAGATGGCTTGAATTCTTATGCGACTATGATTACACCATACATTATCATCCGGGGAAGGCGAACACTGTGGCAGATGCCTTGAGTAGGAGAGCCAACACCTCAGTACTGGAGCCTCGGGTGATGTCTATGGAGTTGTTGCAGATGTTAGAGGAAATGCACATTTTGGTCATTTCAGAGTCCCAGCCGGAGATCTACCGGGAGTATTTGAACTCCCTGATTGTGGAATGTGATATACGAGAGCGCATCAGGGTACAACAGAGGTTGGATGCAGCTCTGGTGTCAGTGTTCAGGGCCCTGGAAGGGGGGTAGGCCAGGTGATTATTCCTTGCTTGATGGCCTTGTTCATTTTCGCGGTCGTGTTTATATACCCGCAGGAGGTGGTATCCGGGATGATATACTCAGGGAGGCACACAGTTCCTAGTACTCGGTGCACCCCAGTATCACCAAGATGACAGCGGATCTACGGAGGAGCATGTACTGGCCGGTGATGAAGAAGGAGATCATCTTCTTTGTGACACACTGTGAGACATGTAAGCGAGTAAAGGTAGAATGCAAGAGCCCAGGAGGGTTTCTACAGTCACTGTCAGTCCCTGAGTTGAAGTTTGAGGATACAACTATGGATTTTGTGCACGAATTGCCTCTCGCCCACTCGAGGCACGATTCGGTTTGGGTCATTGTCAACACATTGACCAAGGTGGCCCGGTTTATACCTATTAGGAAGGAAATCCCAGTTACTGTTTTGGTGAGGTTGTTTGTGGAATAGTTCGTCAGGTACCACGGGGTCCCCAAGACGATTTTCTAGGATCGTGACGATCGATTCACTTCTAGGGAGTGGAGAGTGGTGCAGGCGTACTTAGGTTCTCAGCTCGCTTTTAGCACCGCTTTCCATCCACAGACCGATGGTCAAACAGATCAGACCATCAGGACTATGGAGGATCTGCTACGATTGTTTATACTGGATACGGTGAGGCCCTGGGATAGATTGTTGCCTCTGATCGAGTTCTCCTAAAACAACAGTCACCAGACGAGCATTGGGATGGCACCTTATGAGACTCTTTACGGGAGGAAGTGTAGGACACCCCTATCATGGGTCCAGGATGAGGACCCTAGGGCACTTGGATATGGAGGCTCAACATACGATTGATCAGGGACCGGATGCTGGAGGCCCAGAGTAGGCATGCCAAGTACTACGACGCGCGGCATTGAAAGGTGGAGTTCTAGGTAGGGGACAGAGTGTTTTTGAAGATACGTCTGGTGCATGGTGTTTCTCAGGTGTGGAGACCCAAGAAACTCAGTCCTCGATATATGGGGCCATATTTGGTTCTGGAGCGGATCGGCCCCTTGGCCTACCGGTTGGAGCTACCGCCAGAGCTAGAGACCTTGCATGACGTCTTCCACATCTCCTCATGATAGAGATCTCTCCTTCGGCCAGAGCAGTATATCACTACTACAGCAGGTCGGCTGGCATCTGACAGATCAGTTCGTTTGGAGCTGCTCCGGATCGATGATAACGCGGTCTGAGTGCCGCAGAAGAAGAAGGTTCCCCTGGTGAAGGTGTTGTGTTCCAACCATAGATGGGAGGAGCACACCTAGGAGCCGACGGATCTGATTCTAGAGCGGCACTCGTAGCTTTTTACATCAGGTAACACTTCAATTATTGTCTAAAGTACCTAAATTTTTATGCTTGGAAACCCCGTAGACCCGAACTTGAATTTCGGGGATGAAATTATTTCTTTTGTTTATTGGAGTTTGTAACATCCCACTTTCAATTAGACCCCTCTACGTAGATTGGGTTAGGACATGTGGTAGGGACATGGGTTAGACTAGGTTGAACCATGGGATTTGGGTTTAGTCGCATGGGGCCCACAAATAGGGCCCAAGGTAATCTAAGTCAAACCAGCCCAAATTGGGGTTGTATCCACACATTGATTCCACCACTGCATCCTTAACCCTAACACCAACCTAAGGGAATCATAAGCCATATCACAAGGTCACCAATTGACTAGAGTTGACCCAAGTCAACACTAATCTTAATTTGGTCAAACCCAAATCTAAAGGCCCAAAAAGTCCAAGTGGGGCACCACCATGGCCCAACCCAAGTTGGGTGGTTTCATAGGTTCCATGACCTTCAGGTGGGGTCAGCCCACTCATCAAGTTGACCAAGTCAACCCTAAAAGTCAACAAAGTCAACGTGAAGACTAAAGGAAGAAAAAGGAAGGTCAAGCCCATTCTCAATGGGCAAAGCCCACTAACCATGGCCCATGAGCAGCCCAAGTGGTCAAAGACAGCTCCTACCCCTCTGAATTAGGAGTGAAAGAGCAGCTAGATCTGATATACTCTAGAGGGGGGGGGGGTGAATAGAGTATATGGTGCTTTGAAAGTTTTTACAACAACTGTTGTAATAAGAGTGAGCAGGGAAGCAATAATAAATCTAATCACAGTACTAAGTTAAACAAAAGCTAAGCACAGAAAAATCAAGGCCAGAAACAAACATAAAAGTAAGCAAAACCAGAAGACACAAGGAAATATAGTGGTTCCCCAAACTTGGGTACATCCACTCTTCTACCACCCTAGGTAGGAATCCACTGTAGGATGAGTTGATCTGGTGTCCTGGGCACCAATGAGCTTTTGATAAGGTGCTCAAAAACCAAAGCAGATTTTTTGATCAGGTGTCTTGCCACCAATGAGCTTTTGACAAGGTGCTCAAAAACCAAGCTCAAACTTTTGAAGGGAGTTTGAGAAACCCTTTACAGAGAGGGGGTGAGAGAGTGATGGAAGTCTTCTCTCTCTCAAACAACTGAGAAGACTAAGTGGATTGTTGATGTCAAAGCTCCCCCTGAATCCTTGAGATCTTCAGGAAGATAAGCTTTGCTGAGGGTGATAGGCCTTCAAAGATTGAACTCCAGCAATAGATGATTTCAGCAATAGCTGAAATGTTGAATGTCTGGAGTCTGGAAATATGTTGGCCTTGAACACTTTGAAAACTAAAGAGATCTGAAGATTTTTGAAAGCTTGATCTCCTTGAATGAGTGTTCTTCAGAATTCTTTTAGACAGAATATTTTTGAATGTGTCTCTGTTCTGTGTATCTCTCTCTGTATCCTGTATTCTTCTTGTCTAAGAGATTCAAAGAATTCTATCTTTTATTCTCTGGTACTGAACAAAACATTCTCTCTGAGAAGAATAGCCGTTGGCCTGCATTAATTGCATCCTTAATTGCACAATCTCTTCTGGAGGAAAGTCCACAGAAATATTCCTTGAGAAATACCTTGAAACTTGGTCCAGAAATGAATGAAAACGGCTAGCAAATCTCTGAATTAATTGCAGAATAACTCCTAACTGATTTGAATTTGAATTTAGAATCATCCTGGAAGTTATCTGAAATCGTCGAACTGAGCTCTGCTATCGTCGAGCTGAGCTCAGCGATCTGAAAACATACAGCAGCAAAATATCGTCGATCTGAGCTCAAAGATCGCCGAACTGAGCTCAGAGATAAAGATCCAAAGCAGAGTCAAAATCGTCGACCTGAGCTCACCGATCGTCGAATGGAGTTTGACGACATTATGAAGTTGAGCTCAGCGATCGTCGAATAGAGTTCGACGATCTGTCGAAGTTGAGCTAGATGATCGTCGATCGGAGTTCGACGAATCGTCGTGCTGAGCTCGACGATATGACTTAGTCTCCAAATACAAAATCTTGGTCTTCACGGCAAGCTTCCAAACCTAGACTTCTAACCCTTAGACTCAATTCTATTTGACCTGTTAAGCTATACAAGAGGTCAAGCAAAGGTTCCTAGAGACATAGTGATCCTGACCCAAATTAGTAATAGGGTGTTCCAACAATCTCCCCCTATTTGGGTTAGGATTACTATTTACAGACTTTGGAAAAAAATTTAAATAACAACATACAAGCAGTAAAACAGAAAAACAACAGCTAGACATGCAGAATCACAGAGATATATATCATCCAGATAACAGTCAGAAATCACAGAAATTATCACCTTACAATATCATTTCTTCTCTTTGCCCTTAACCATTTTAATCTCTCTGTTAGGATTGAGGGATTCCTTCTTAGATCTGGTGTCATCTGCTGCACCTAAAGATGTTTGCTGTTTAAGCCTGGGAACCACAGCTTCAGGGTGTAATTCCATGTACCTGTCAGCATCAAAGAACTTACTTGAAGCATATCTCTCCAGTTCTTTTTGTCTCTGTTCAGACATAGTAGAAATGTTGGAAGAATCTAATCCTTATTCTCTGGCCTTTTTAATCTGATCCAATGCAGCTAATTCTTTTAACCTTGCAGTCCAAGCAGCTGGATTGTTTTCAGGATCCTCAAAAGGCACAGGAGGTTCATATCTGTTGGAGGGATTGTCCTGAGGAGGCCTGGCAGACACAGTTTCTTTCAGCTTATAAGGGAAAGAACCAAGATGTTGTATCAGTTGTAGTTTGTCTTTCCTGGATATGGGTGTTGCCTGGAGTATCCTTTGGAATAGACTTGAATATCTCTCTGATTACCCCTGTATCCTCCTCTCCTAGAATGAGAACCCCTGGATTGGCTTTTCCTGTGGTAAGATCTGGCATGAGGTTGATAGGGAGCCTGACGTCTGGCTGGGGGTTGACTTGCAGAGCTTCCACCTGCACCTGCATCAGGAGGAGGTGGTGGAGGAGGATGAGAGTGCTGGAATTGGGATGAACCCTCTCATATTTTCTCTTTTTCTTCATTGCTTTCAGCTGATTTTTAGAGTATTGCATCTAGTGTTCAGTAATTGGGCAGTTATGCAGAATGTAATATGGGATATCATTGTTATATTTAACTTTAGCAGGAGGTACCCTTTTCATTGCTTTGCTCCTTGCCTTCCTTTTCCTGGCAATGGTAGCAGAAGAGTCATCAGAGTCTGTTTTGAATTCATCAGATTCAGAACTCTGGTCCTCATAGAGAGCATCTATTTTCTTCATCAAGTCCTTTTTGAGCTGAACAGAAGCAGATGAGGCAGAAGTTGAAACAGCAGCAGCAGCAGGTGTTGAGATGGTAACAGCAGGGACAACAGCAGATGGAGAAGGTGAAGCAGAAACAACAACAGCTGCAGTAGTAGGCTCTGGACAGGTGATAACAGCAATAACTTCACTAGCAGCAGCAGAAACAACAGATTCCCTAACAGAAACAGAAGGAACATCATCAAAGAATGCAGAAGGCTCAAATTCAGTGGCCTCTGACATCAGAATGTCCTTGGAAGATGGTTCATCAGAAATAGTAGGAATTTCAGCAGCAGCAGTATCAACATTCTCAGAAGCAAAATCAGTCCTTTCTTCAGAAGAAGCAGCAACAGTAATTACTGAATTTACAAAAGAAGTGATAATGCTAGGGTCACAGCAAGAGAAAGACACAAGTGCCTTAGATAAGTCTTCTAGGGGCTGGACATCATTAACCTCTGGCAGACAGCTGAAGAAAGCAGAATCAAAAGCTGATAGCAAAGACCTGAGGTCTATTGCAAGGACCGCAGTTGAAATCTGACTTTGTGCTGAAGGCACAACAACAAGAGGAGGAGCAGCAGAAGAAGCAGAACTAACAACAGCAGCAGACAGAGAGCTTACAGAAGCAGCAGCAGTAGCAGCATGAAGATTCACTTCATATGGCATCTCCCCCTGCCTAGATGCAGACATGTCTGGATCAAGGCACACTGCTGTAGGTGCTGCCTGAGGGAAGAGGGAAGAGAGCCTGGCAGAAAGGGCTGCCACTGACAGGTGTAGAGGAGCCAAGGAGGTCTCCAACAATAGAGAGAGCCTGGGGGCAAGCAGCTCATACAGCCTGTCAGCAAGGGCTGAGAGGTCTACTTGCTCAAGAGCTGGAGCAGAGGTAGAATGTATGGAAGCAGCTGAAGGTTCTGGAAGTGGAGAGCTGGAGTAGGGTGGAAGGGATGGCTGAGGTGTTGGTAGGGTGGGTATGGAGGATAGAGGGATGGAGATAGATGGGGTGAATGTTGGTTGATCTATGATTTGGTGTAGGAGGTCTTGAAATGAAGTGGAGGAGGAGGGTAGCTCAGGAGGAGATGATGGGGAATCATCCATAAAGGAATCATCAAGTAGGGTAAAGGATGGATGAGAGGGTGATGAGGTGACATCTGGTGGAGGATAGGAGAATAGTGGGTGGAATTGGTCTGCTGCTGGAGGTAGAATAGGTTCTGGAGAAGGTGTTGATGTTGGAGATGGGCTGGATAGGATGATGGTGGATGGAGCTGGAATGGTGGATGGAATGGGAAGGGATGGAATTGGAGGAGGAGGAGGAGAAGCAACAGCAACAGCCAGGTCATCTGCAGGGGCAGAGACCTGTGGAGGAGTGACTCTTTGAGTCCTTGTGCCTGAAGGAGCACTGGAGGAGGGCCTGCTAGGATTGCTTATTTGTCTGTCCCACTTTCCAAAGAGGGCACAAGACAATCTCTTGGAGGCATTGATATGAACTCCAGAGGAGACCAGCAAGGCAGGACACCTGTGCTGCAGAAATACTCCAATAATTCTCCCAAAATTAACAAAACTTTGGTTATTTTCTTTTTGATAAGGTCAAAGAAACCTCTCCCCAATTCAGATTCTTCTTGTCCACAAGAGCTCCCATGAGGCAGAGCTGATATCTTGATATTGTATCATGGGCAGAGTGCTTTGCCAGTAGCACTTTCCCAACAACATCTGCCAGGAACCTATATTCTACAGACAGATTCCTTTTGAAAAGCTTGCTAGGGTTTCCCTCTGGATGACCCATCCTGGCAAGCAGTTCAGAATACTCTTCTCCAGATAGCTCAGCAAGAATCTTCTCCATTTCTCAACTCAAATACTTCTGTTAGAATGGTTGGGGTCAAGGGTACCTGATTTCCAGAAATAGACCCAACTATGGTAGAGTTATCTTGATTGTGAGCAGTATAAACCCACTCCTTGATTTCATCAGAAGCCAACTTGATCCTGGTGGTCATTATGGCAGTCAGATTCTGATCCTTGAACAAACCCAGTATATCTTGAAATATCTGGTCAGTCGTGCTGAAGGATTCTATGTCAATGTCAAAACCGGCATCAAACTTCATTGCAGCAAGAACAGCAACTGACACAGCCATTGGTACCTGCAAAAGTTCAACAAACAAAACGACCAAGTGTATAATTGTTTGGAGGGAAAGAAAATTCTTGCAGAGAAATCGAAAGCGCAAAAGAGAACGACGGCGAAAAAGGAGTTTTATATTAGGGTTCGACGCAGAATTGGAAAGATCGTTGAACTCAGTTCGACGATCGAGGCTACTAGAGGAAACAGAAGAGTCTGCAACATCGTCGATCTCCGTTCGACGATATTGGAGAGCGTCGAGCTCCGTTCGACGATCGTTCAGAGAACATAATCGTCGAGCGCCGTTCGACGATCGTTGACCGGAAGAGATAGTTCATACTATCTGAGAGACGCTGAACTCAGTTCGACGATTTTTGGAAATCGTCGATCTCCGTTCGACGATCTTGGGGCAAATCGTCGAGCGCAGTTCAGAGATCAGAAAAATTCTAGACACTAAGAAAAATCAGAATGTTTGCCTAGTATTGGTCAATTTTTAAACTTTCAAAATCTTGGATATTTTTTAAGACTCCCTCCATCTAACATTCCTAACTGATTTAGGAAGAAGGTGTGTTTCTTTTCATCCAAGGGCTTGGTGAAAATATCTCCCCTTTGTAAATCAGTTGGGATATATTGTAATTCAATTTTATTCTTTTCAACATTATCCCTTAAGAAATGATGCCTAATCTCTATGTGTTTTGTCCTACTATGGAGAACTGGATTTTGAGCTATAGAAATAGCACTAGTATTGTCACAAAAGATTTTAGACTTCTCTAAGTTGTAGCCATAGTCTAGGAGTTGATTTTGAATCCACAAGATTTGTGAACAACAACTGCCTGCAGCCATATATTCAGCTTCAGCAGTTGAAGTTGACACAGATGTTTGTTTCTTACAAAACCAAGAGACAAGTCTGTCACCAAGGAACTGACAAGTTCCACTGGTGCTTTTCCTGTCAATTCTGCATCCAGCATAATCAGCATCAGAGAATCCAGTTAAATCAAATGCTGAATCATTTGGATACCAGAGACCTAGATTTGGACAACTTTTAACATACCTGAGAATCCTCTTTACTAAAGTTAGGTGTGACTCTCTAGGGTTTACTTGGAACCTAGCACATATACATGTAGCAAACATTATATCTGTTCTACTAGCTGTAAGATACAGTAAAGAGCCAATCATTGCTCTATATGTGGTCTGATCAACAGGTTTCCCATGTTCATCAGCATCCAATACAGCATTAGTAGGCATGGGTGTTTTCATACAAGATGCCTCAGACATACCAAATTTCTTAACCAGTTCATTTGCATATTTGGTTTGAGAAATAAAGATGCCTTCAGCATGTTGCTTGACTTGCAATCCTAGGAAGAAGGATAGCTCACCCATGCTACTCATCTCAAATTTAGAATGCATCAGGTTAGAAAACCTTCTGCACAATTTGGAGTTAGTAGAACCAAAAATGATATCGTCTACATAAATTTGTACTAGTAGGGTATGGGACTTATGGGTTCTAATGAAAAGAGTTTGGTCTACTCTACCCCTTATAAAACAATTTTCCAAGAGAAAGCATGCTAGGGTCTCATACCATGCTCTAGGAGCTTGCTTGAGACCATATAATGCTTTATTTAATCTAAAAACATAATCAGGATAAGTTGGAGAGATAAAACCTGGAGGTTGTCTGACATAAACTTCCTCTTTGATGTCTCCATTCAAGAAAGCACTTTTGACATCCATCTGATATACCTTGAAGCCTTTGTGAGCTGCATAAGCTAGAAAAATTCTGATGGCTTCCAATCTTGCAACAGGTGCAAAGGTCTGGTCGTAGTCGATTCCTTCTTCTTGAGAGTATCCCTAAGCAACTAGCCTTGCCTTGTTCCTTATAATTACTCCTTGATCATCCAGTTTGTTTCTGAATACCCATTTTGTTCCAACAATGGAGTGATCCTTAGGCTTTGGCACTAGTTCCCATACTTTGTTCCTCTCAAATTGATGCAACTCTTCTTGCATTGCAATGATCCAGTGTGGATCTTGCTCTGCATCTTGAATGGACTGAGGTTCAATTTGAGATAGGAAGCAGGTGTGCAACAAGTTTTGGTTGACCTGATTTCTGGTTTGCACACCAGTTGAGATTTCTCCAATTATTTGGGAAATTGGATGGTCTCTTGATGTTACTAAATCAACAGGGGATGTTGATTGTTCACCAACCTGTGTTGTTGTTTCCTCTTGTGGTACAACAACTGGCTCTTCAAGTTGTTCTTCAATGTGTTGAGCATTTTCTTCATCTTCACTGCTTTCATCCCTTTGAGTAACCTATAACTTGTTCAGGTCTTCAACTAGAGAATGTTCCTGCAAAGGTTCTATGGTAGAAGAAATCTTCTCCTTGAAAGACATGTTAGATTCATCAAAAGAAATATGAACAGATTCTTCAATTTTTAAAGTTGATTTATTATAGACCCTATAAGCCTTGCTGATCATGGAGTATCCCAGAAACACTCCTTCATCAGCTTTGGCTTGAAATTTTGCTAAATATTTCTTGTCATTATTATGAATGTAGCAAATACAACCAAAGACTCTAAAATAGTCAACTTTAGGTTTCTTCCCTTTGAGTAATTCATAGGGAGTCTTTCCCTTTAGTTTATGTATCAGACTTCTGTTCAACACATAGTTGGAGGTGTTCACTGCCTCTGCCTAGAAGGATAGAGGTAGATGAGCATCTGACAACAATGTAGTGGCAGATTCAATAAGGGTTCTATTTTTCCTTTCAGCTACCCCATTTTGTTGAGGAGTTCTAGGAGCTGAGAAAGTATGCCTGATCCCTTCACTCTGACAGAACTCTTGCATAAGAAGAGAATCAAACTTTGTCCCATGATCACTTCTGATCAGGGCAATGTGAGTATTGAACTCAATCTGTATACATTTGAGAAACTCTGTCAGACACTTAAAGTTATCAGACTTCTTCCTTAGAACGAACACCCAAGTGAATCTAGAGAAGTCATCTACAACTACTAAAGTGTAGGATTTCCCTCCTAGGCTTTGTACTGAGATGGGTCCAAAAAGATCCATGTGTAACAGAAACAATATCCTAGGTGAATCACTCTTATTAAGTGACTTAAAGCTGTTTTTAGTTTGCTTGCCTAATTGACAAGCCCTGCAGAGTCCTTCCTTCTTGTAGGGGTGAGAAGGTAGTCCTCTAACAAGGTTGTCTTTGGATAACCTAGCAATAGTTCTAAGGTTTAGGTGTCCTAATCTCTTATGCCATAAAATATTAGGTCTACAGACAGAATTAAACAAGCAGATATCTACATCAGTTGAAAGGAAATCTACTAGGTAGATGTTACCTTTCCTTTTACCTGTCAACACAGTTGTGTTGTCCTCTGACTTGTTTTGCACAAGGCTTTGCTGAAGGTCACCTGGTAGCCTTCATCACACAGCTGACTGATGCTAATTAGGTTGTGCTTCAGTCCTTCCACATAAGCTACCTTCTTGAAAGTTACTGGTCCAATCTGGACTGCACCATATCCTTTAGTTTGTCCAAAGTTTGAATCACCAAAGATAACTTTGGGTCCAAGCTTGGCTCTGAAGGATGTGAGGTTGTCCTTGTTCCCTGTCATGTGCTTAGAGCACTCGCTATCCAAATACCATTGCTGGTTAGATGTTGGATAGGTCTTCACCTGCACATAAGACAATTCATTTGTTTTTGACCCAGTTTACCTTGGGCCTAGGTTGATAACCTCTAAATTCTGAAATGAAAGACATCCCAGGTTGACTCTTATATCCTTCAGGATGATATCTCCTTGGAGGTATAATCCATTCAGTATAAGGGTTAAAGATTTGGGATGTAGGACCCTTAGGATTCAATTTTGATTTTCCTTTGAAAAATTTTCCAGAGCTCTGACCTCTGTTCGACGATCTGGGAGCTGCGTTCGACGATCTTGGGTCAGATCGTCGAGCGCCGTTCGACGGTCGACTATGGCTGAGGTCAGGTATTTGAGATCGTCGACCTGCGTTCGACGACTTTGGCTGAGATCAGCGATCTGTGTTCGACGATTTTGCTTGAGATCGTCGAGCGGCATTCGGCGATCGTCGATCTTCATTCGGCGATCATCGATCTCCGTTCGACGATTTCTGCCGGGTCTTAGTTTTCTGAGGCAGATCAGAATTTTTCCTAGCAACCTCTATAACTCCCTTTCCTTTGTCAGAAATGAATTTGATTGGGGTTGTTAGAACAATAGGTTGGCTGGATGAGGCACCCAAGCCCAGTGTACTATTGAATCTGGAGTTCACTGTGCTTGTGATGTCCATCAAGCTTGATGCTTCTCCCATTAAGGGATTCTTCAAGCTTCTTGGCCTAAGAGAGCTCACTTTTCAGTGAAGCTATCTGTTCCCTACAGTCTTCCAACTCCTGAGAGAGTTTGAGGTTTTCTGACTTTAAAGTATTGTGTTCAGATAATTGATTTCTGAGAGAGATAATCTCTTTCTCAGACTTTAGCAGGTCTTAACACAGTGCTTTAAATTCAGATTTAAAATCTTCTGAACTAAAATCAAAAGAACTAATTACCTGATCTTCTTCAGGTTGAGTCTCTGAGTCTGACTCTGACTCTTCTTCCTCTGAATTGTGCTGTGAGGCATTGATTGCCATCATGCAGAACTCCTTTTCTTCTGCATCATCCTCATCATCACTGGAGCTGGATGAGACTTCTGACTCTTCTTCAGTCTCACTCCAGGATTCAGCAACAAACCCTTTTCTTGTATGCATGTTTTTGCTTGAAGAAGGTTTGTCATTGCCATTCTTTTTGGAGTCTTTCTCCTTTTTTCTTTCTTTCCTGTCCCTACTGTCCTTGTTCTTATTCTCTGGACAGTCAGGAACTATGTGCCCTGGTTTCCTGCAACCAAAGCAAATAATGTCTTTATTATTACTAATAGACTTGTCATACCTTGGCTTATCCTGCTCCTTGTATGATCTTCTTCTAAAGTCCTTTCTGGCCATTTTGTAAAATCTTTTGGCCAGCAGACTGAGTAGTTCATCATTGCCTGTGGCTTTACCTTCAGGCAGATCTTCAGTTGCTTTAAATGCTATGGTCTTCTCTTTTCTTGTGGCTGGTGAGGCAGCCTTCTGTTCTTCCTCTCTATTTTTGATGAGTAACTCATAAGATTTGAGCTTACCCAATAGAGCTTCAGTGGTGATCTCATTTAGACTTCTGGCATCCTTAATTGGCCAGATTCTTGAATCCCAAGTGCTGGGGAAGCACATTAGGATCTTGTCATTAAGTTCAGTTAGAGAGATCTCTTTGTCCAATGTCCTGAGTTCACTGACAATTAGACTTAGTCTGTTGTACATATCTCCCACTGACTCAGTTTCTCCCTTTCTGAAATTCTCATATTGAGAGATGAGATGGGATCTTCTATCCTTTCTCTCATCAGCTGAGCCTGAGACTATATCTGATAGTTTGTCCCAGATTTCCTTGGCTGAATTACATTCAACTACCTTTTGAAATATGTCATCAGACATTGTCTGGGCTAGGATGTTCATAGCCTTAGCATCAGCTACTTTCCATCTCTTGATGTCAGCATCTGTTACTGATGGAGGTGGCACAGCATTTGTACTTGTGTTCTCTGGGGGTCTTGGACATAATGTCAAAACAAAATTAAAGATATCTTCGTCAATAGAATTCATGTAAAGCCTAATCCTTGCTTTCCAAAGTGCAAACTTTGGATAGATTGCATACTGGAGGTCTGGTGCTAGCATAATCTTTGTTTTGGGCCATGATTTGTGAAAACAAAATCTAATAATAAAATACCAAAGAAAAGCAGATCTAGTTTGGGATCTTGGGGTTCAGGTGTTAGCCTGTACAACCAATCAGGTATGGTATGTTTAACCAACCTCGCTTTGATACCAATTGAAAGAGCAGCTAGATCTGATATACTCTAGAGGTGGGGGGAATAGAGTATATGGTGCTTTGAAAGTTTTTACAACAACTGTTGTAATAAGAGTGAGCAGGGAAGCAATAATAAATCTAATCACAGCACTAAGTTAAACAAAAGCTAAGCACAGAAAAATCAAGGCCAGAAACAAACATAAAAGTAAGCAAAACCAGAAGACACAAGGAAATATAGTGGTTCCCCAAACTTGGGTACATCCACTGTTCTACTACCCTAGGTAGGAATCCACTGCAGGATGAGTTGATCAGGTGTCCTGGGCACCAATGAGCTTTTGATAAGGTGCTCAAAAACCAAAGCAGATTTTTTGATCAGGTGTCTTGCCACCAATGAGCTTTTGACAAGGTGCTCAAAAACCAAGCTCAAACTTTTGAAGGGAGTTTGAGAAACCCTTTACAGAGACGGGGTGAGAGAGTGATGGAAGTCTTCTCTTTCTCAAACAACTGAGAAGACTGAGTGGATTGTTGATGTCAAAGCTCCCCCTGAATCCTTGAGATCTTCAGGAAGATAAGCTTTGCTGAGGGTGATAGGCCTTCAAAGATTGAACTCCAGCAATAGATGATTTCAGCAATAGCTGAAATGTTGAATGTCTGGAGTCTGGAAATATGTTGGCCTTGAACACTTAGAAAACTAAAGAGATCTGAAGATTTTTGAAAGCTTGATCTCTTTGAATGAGTGTTCTTCAGAATTCTTTTAGACAGAATATTTTTGAATGTGTCTCTGTTCTGTGTGTCTCTCTCTGTATCCTGTATTCTTCTTGTCTAAGAGATTCAAAGAATTCTATCTTTTATTCTCTGGTACTGAACAAAACATTCTCTCTGAGAAGAATAGCTGTTGGCCTGCATTAATTGCATCCTTAATTGCACAATCTCTTCTGGAGGAAAGTCCATAGAAATATTCCTTGAGAAATCCCTTGAAACTTGGTCCAGAAATGAATGAAAACGGCTAGCAAATCTCTGAATTAATTGCAGAATAACTCCTAACTGATTTGAATTTGAATTTAGAATCATCCTGGAAGTTATCTGAAATCGTCGAACTGAGCTCTGCTATCGTCGAGCAGAGCTCAGTGATCTGGAAACACACAACAGCAAAATATCGTTAATCTGAGCTCAAAGATCGTCGAACTGAGCTCAGAGATAAAGATCCAAAGCAGAGTCAAAATCGTCGACCTGAGCTCACTGATCGTCGAATGGAGTTCGACGACATTATGAAGTTGAGCTCAGCAATCGTCGAATGGAGTTCGACGATCTGTCGAAGTTGAGCTAGACGATCGTCGATCGTAGTTCGACGAATCGCCGTGCTGAGCTCGACGATATGACTTAGTATCCAAATACAAAATCTTGGTCTTCAGGGAAGCTTCCAAACCTAGACTTCTAACCCTTAGACTCAATTCTATTTGACCTGTTAAGCTATACAAGAGGTCAAGCAAAGGTTCCTAGAGACATAGTGATCCTGACCCAAATTAGTAATAGGGTGTTCCAACAAGGAGAGACAATGCATGCATGGGGGTAAAATGGGAATTTTATGAGAGAGAAGGTGGAGAAAAGAAAATGAGGGCCATGTGGCCCTCCTTCCGTCTGTCCAAGACACCTGGCAAGCTTCCCCATCTCATTCCCGAGTGATTATGTTGCTGGATGGCCACTTGGCACCATGGGTGAAGCATCCTAAGCTTGGTCGAGCCTCACCTTGGAGTTAACTCCATATACATCCACTCCTAGCAAAAACTACCCCCACCATTAGCTTCAGAAGGAGGATACGAGTGGACCTTGAGTGTTGGAGAAAGGAAATTACTGGAGAAACTAGGAAACGGGAAGGATCTGCCGGAACAAGCTCGGCCATGGCTCACCGCCGCCAAACTCGCCGCCAAGCTTCAATTCCGGTTCGTTTCACCTCATCTCACACCGTGCTAGCTTTCTAGCTCATATAGGCGAGACATCGGGATCGATTGAGCCTGATACCATGGGAGAAAATGAGAGAATTGTCGAGCATTTCTTCTTGCTCGGGATCGCCGGAGGATCCGCCTCCGGCAGCCTCACCGCCGAGAAACGCTAGCCACCACCTCAACAAAGGCGGTGGCAATAATCGCCGGCGGTGGCGCCGGCCCAAGTGGCCGGAAATGGGAAATCAAGTTGATCCAGGTAGGGCTCATCCCAGTCGTTGGCTGGTGGTAGGAGATAAACAGATGCCGTCCATTTTTCCTTTTATTTGATTATTAAATGTTATATTATGAATAATAAATAAATGTCACATTATTTCAGTAACTTGCATGATTAATTTAGCCTACTTAGAGGAATTTTCAGAGATGGTAATTAAAATGAAATTGGTAGCCCTATGTCTTATCTTTCATTTGCCACCATATAGCCTAGATTTGGGATAGTAGATGTCCCTATAGGACCAATCTACTAGGACTGGTCCTAGGCTAGGGCAGAAATTTGATTGAATGCCCATGCCAAACCATTAGTCCAAATGATCCAAAATTTTGGTTATCTACTTAATTATGTTAAACGTAGACCCTGTAAAAATATGAGAATTTTAGGAAGAACGTTTCCTATAGTTTTTGTGAAAATACATATATTTAAATTAAGGGAATATTGGGAGTAATATAGCTTTGAATGGCCCCAAATTATGGTGGCATGGCCTTTGAGTCAATATAAGCCCATGATAAAAATTTCATCTTCTTTGGGCCTATGCATGTTTGGTAAACCCACTTTCATGTGTATGATTAATATAGGCTTGGGGTGCCTTTAGCAAAAAATCTATGTAATGGGGACTTAGCCCATTTTGGAACATTAAATGTAACATCCCAAGTTACTTCGAGGCCCCTTCCACTTAGATTGGGTTAGGCATGGGATGGGTGACAGGGGTTTTAGCTAGGTTTGACCATAGGTAGTGGGTTGTAGTCATGTGGGGCCCACTATAGGACCAAGTCAAACTAGGTCAAACTAGCCTAAATAGGGACCCAAGCCACACCATGACCCCACCACATTGCCCTAACCCTAAAAACAATCTAAGTGCACCCTAGGGCATGTCACTAGGTCAACACTTTGACCCCATTTGACCAAAGTCAACCTTGGGCCTAATTCGATCAAACACACACTCATAAGCCCAATTAGCCTAAGTAGGGCACCCCTTGACCCAACCCAAGTTGGGTGGTGCCACTAGACACATTACCACCAAGTGGGGTCAGCCCACCCACCATGGTTGACCAAGTCAACTCAAGGTCAACATAGTCAACTATTTGACCTAAAAGAGAGAAATGAAGGCCAAGCTCACTTTCCTTGGAACAAGACCACCAAATTTGGCCAATGGCCAGCCCAAGTGAACAAGACCAGCCATACCCCTCTGAATTAGGAGAGAGAGTGCATGCAAAGGGGTAGAAATGGGATTTTGAGAGAAAGAGGAGTGAGAAATGGTGTTGAAGGGGAAGGGTGGCCACATGGTCACCCCTTTAGCTGAAATCCTCTGCCCAACACCAACTGGCCGACCTCCTCACTTCATTCCAGAAGAAATTAGGGGCTGAGAGCCACCTGGCATGCATGGGCGGAGCAACCAAAGCTCATACCGAGCTCACATAGGTTTTATCTCACCATATACACCACCTCAGCCCCAAATAACCCATCCATCATCTTCGGAGAGTGAGAAGGAGCTAAAATCGAGTGCTGGAACATGGAAAACAGTGGAGAATCAAGGAATCGGGGAGGACCTCGTGTCGCACCACCACCATGGCAAACCGCCTCCTGAACCGCCACCAAGCCCCAATCCAGGTCCGTTTCACCTCACCTCTACCCGTACAAGGATCCTAGATCGATTAGGTGAGATATCGGGCTCAACTGAGCCCGATGCCATGGGAAAAAAGTGAGGTTTTTTTTAAGCTTTAGAAACCGCTCGGGATCTCCGTCGCCGCCATCTCCCGCCGCCCCATCAACGGGAAACGATAGCCACCACCACTGTGAAGGTGATGGCACCGTTGGCCGGGGGTGGCGCCGCCTCAGCTGGCCGGAAAAAGCCAGCAAAGATGCCCAGGTCGGCTCGATCTCAGCCGTCGGACGGGTGGAGAAGATAAACGGATTCCGTTCATGTGCGCTTCAAGATTCATGCAGTTTTATTTTAAAAATCAAAATACTAATATATATATATATTAAATGGAGTGAATCTAATTAAGTGTCACATAAATACAGTGACTTTGCATGTCATTTTTAGGCCTCTTAGATGCATTTACAGAAACTGATCTCTAAATGCAAAATGTAGCTGACTATCTTACCTTTATTTTGCCACCTTAAATTTGTGTTTTGGTGTTGTATAAATTCCTGTAGCGCATTTCTCCTAGGACTGGTCCTAGACAAGGGCAGAAATTCATTTGGATGCCCAAGTCAAACCAGCAATCATCATGCCCCCAAATTTAGGGAACATGCATAACTAGGTCATACCTAGCCCCTGCCAAAAATGGGGAATTTTTGAAATAACGTTTTCTATAGTTTTGGTCATAATATCAAAAACTAAATAAATGAAATATTTGGAGTTATATGACTCCTCATGGCCCAACATTATGGTGGTAGGTCCTTGGGGACATCATTGTTGCATGATAAAAATTTCAGCACATTTGGATCACTGCATGTTGGAGAATCCACTTGCATGTGTTGGTTTATATATTGCCTTGGTGTGCCAATAGCAATAAATTAAATATGGTGCATTCACCCTAATTGAGGCACTCAAAAATCATGGATTTTATTCCTATGGTTCATTAGGGTAAAGTTCATCCCTCAGATTAATTATGGGATTTTTGGAATCAAAAATCCCATTAATGGAATTTTAAAAATATAGCTCCTTTTGAAAATAAATTGGAAAATAGGTTATCCTCAAGTAAAAGTCCTCAAACTTTGCCAAGTTAACAATAAGGTTACATTTGACTTAGGAAAATTTGATCTTTCTGTTTGAAGAACCTTTAGAGTAAAATACCATTGAAATGCCCATTTTACCCTTATTTCATCTATTCTTGAATTGATGAATATACACCTCAGAAAAATTTGGAAATATTTCTAGTGTTGTAAATTTGTATTATTAGTCTTGTATAATTATTTCAGAATTTTTGGGTGTACAGATAAATTTTAAATTCATATAATGGCATTTTGGTAAATATGTATGAATGGGAATTGTTAGGCCATTACACTATAAAAGTTGATGAAACTCTGCCAATAATCAAAAATTAATGTTTTATATGTTCTGTAATTTTCCTGGAATTTTGGATTACATATTCCTTATACTTCATTTGGAAAATGGAAATTATGTAGATTTGGAATTAAATAAGGAATTGGTATAAATAATCAAAGAAAAATTGTGAAACCCTGAAGACAGAACTATTTTATCATTATACAACTCATGAAAAATTACCTAGGTCAGTGGATTTTAAATCATACTACTTCATGTGTAAAGCGACATAGGAATTAAGTTAAAAGATTTAATTAAAGGATTATTTGACCGAGGAAAATTATGAGAATACATATGATGGTTCCAGTAGCCCATACCACCCTAGGATAAATAGTTAGGGGCAAGAGGCCCTAAGAATTGGAAGATTCCATTTTCGGGGTAATAATAGGACATAGTCTGCATATAGCATAAATAGGTCATGCTTAGGGGATTACTAGAGGATTGATTATCGGAAGAAATAGGGGAGTGCAATATGAATAATCCCTAGTGGGTAGTATTGTCTTAGTGACGGGATTAAAAGTGCAAGTCTTTAGGTAGCAACCGGAGTGGAGGTCGACGGAAGACCGTCGGTTTCCCGGTAATATCTTAAGTCACTAGGATTGTTCTAGAGCAACAATGAGAGCTGGGGTGAAACATGGGTAGTCATCAACTAAAGTAAATATCCTTGCGAAAGGGATCTTTTGGCGTAATCCCATCGTAGTTCCTAGTGCCCCGAGAGCCCTTCACCGGGTATACCCTGGGCAGTCCTGGGATTAACCTTAAATCACTAAGTATAATAACTCGTAGACAAGAGTTGTCTAATAGGTTAAGACATTTGTTGTACCTTCTCACCCGTGTTGGGTTGGAGAGATTCATGATATATGCTCACCCGTGTAGGGTTTGAGGGAATTGGTATAAAGGCACTATTGTGCGTTCTCACCCGGGTTGGGTTTGAGGGTTTCAGGACGGGTTTGGTCCTGCGAGCGGAAGACACGGAATGAAATACTTGCATGTGCATAAATATAGTGGCGGGGCATCCGGTACTGGCCGTTCGTCACACCGATGGCAGTACGGTGCACCAGGCGGTTGTGAGGGTTAGAGGGGCCAGGGGGTTGTTTTACACTGCGATTTGGAGGACGACCCCCGATAACGCACATCCGACCCAACAAGACTGACGGGTTGTCAGCAAAGTACGTACGCGAGACTCTAGAGTGTACCTTGGACGTGTACAGAGGCGTATGAGAGGGGTCTAAGGCTTGGTAGTGTGCATACCGGCCAAGAAGCGGAGACGCCCGCTCCGCTGCTGCCGTAGCCACAGCGGTGGTACCCGAGAGTGATGCTAGCTCTCAAAAAGTGGGAACTAAAGGTCTGTGATCACAGAGTCATTGTGCGTGAGTTGCACTTGCCTGTGCATAAAATTGCATCATTACATTCATTCATATTAGGTCATACGCGTCATAGATCCTTATGTTGGAACACCCTATTACTAATTTGGGTCAGGATCACTATGTCTCTAGGAACCTTTGCTTGACCTTCTGTATAGCTTAATAGGTCAATTAGAATTGAGTCTAAGGGTTAGAAGTCTAGGTTTTGGAAGCTGCCCTGAAGACCAAGATTTTCTGCCTGGAGACTAAGTCTGATCGTCGAGTTCAGCACGACGATTCTTCGAACTCCGATCGACGATCGTCTAGCTCAACTTCGACAGATCGTCAAACTCCATTCGACGATCGCTGAGCTCAACTTCATAATATCGTCGAACTCCATTCGACGATCGGTGAGCTCAGGTCGACGATTTTGACTCTGCTTTGGATCTTTATCTCTGAGCTCAGTTCGACGATCTTTGAGCTCAGATCGACGATATTTGGCTGTTGTGTGTTTCCAGATCGCTGAGCTCAGCTCGATGATAGCACAGCTCAGTTCGACGATTTCAGATAACTTCCCGGATGTTTCTACATTCAAATTCAAATCAGTTAGGAGTTATTCTGTAATTAATTCAGAGATTTGCTAGCCGTTTTCATTCAATTCTGGACCAAGTTTCAAGGGATTTTTCAAGGAATATATCTGTAGACTTTCCTCCAGAAGAGATTATGCAATTAAGGATGCAATTAATGCAGGCCAACGACTATTCTTGACAGAGAATGTTATTTTATTCTATACCAGAGAATAAGAGACAGGATTTTTAGAACCTCTCATAAAGAATACACACAATACAGAGAGAGGATACAGATTACAGAAATACATTCAAAAAGCTTCTGTCACAAAAGAATTCTGAAGAACACACATGCAAGGAGGTCAAGCCTTCTCAAATCTTTAGATCTCCTTAGTCTTCAAAGTGTTCACGACCATCATATTTACAGACTCCAGACATTCAACATTTCAGCTATTGCTGAAATCATCTTTTGCTGGAGTTCAATCTTTGAAGGCCTATCACCCTCTACAGAGCTTTTTCTTCCTGAAGATCTCAAGAATTCAGGGGGAGCTTTGACAACATCTTTGAATCCACATAGTCTTCTCAGTTGTATATTGAGAAAGAGAAGACTTCCATCACTCTATCACCCCCACTCTGTAAAGGGTTTCTCAAACTCCCTTCAAAAGTTTGAGCTTGGTTTTTGAGTACCTTGTCAAAAGCTCATTGGTGGCAAGACACCTGATCAAAAAATCTGCTTTGGTTTTTGAGCACCTTATCAAAAGCTCATTGGTGCCCAGGACACCTGATCAACACATCCTGCAGTGGATTTCTACCTAGGGTGGTAGAAGAGTGGATGTACCCAAGTTTGGGGAACCACTATATTTCCTTGTGTCTTCTGGTTTTGCTTGCTTTCATTTTTTGTTTCTGGCCTTGATTTCTCTGTGATTAGCTTTTGTGTAGCTTAGTACTGTGATCAGTTTTATTTCTGCTTCCCTACTTACACATATTACAACAATTGTTGTAAAAAGTTTAAAAGCACCATATACTCTATTCACCCCCCTCTAGAGTATATCAGATCTAGCTACTCTTTCAATTGGTATCAGAGGCAGGTTGGTTAAACTTACCATAACTGATTGGTTGTACAGGCTAACACCTGAACCCAAAGATCCCAAACTAGATCTGTTCTTCTTTTGTAGTGTATTATTAGATTTTGTTTGCACAAATCATGGCCCAAAACAAAGATTATGCAAGTACCAGACCTCCCGTGTGCAATCTATCCAAGTTTGCACTCTGGAAAGCAAGGATCAGACTTTACATGAATTCTATTTATGAAGATATCTTTAATTCTGTTTTGACAGTGTGTCCAAGACCCCCAGAGAATACGAGTACAAATGCTGTTCCACCTCCTTCAGGAACAGATGCTGATGTCAAGAAATGGAAGGTAGCTGATGCTAAGGCTATGAATATCCTAGCCCAAACAATGTCAGATGACATATTTCAAAAGGTAGCTGAATGTAATTCAGCCAAGGAAAT
Source organism: Platanthera guangdongensis (assembly GCA_039583875.1). NCBI lineage: Eukaryota > Viridiplantae > Streptophyta > Magnoliopsida > Asparagales > Orchidaceae > Platanthera > Platanthera guangdongensis. The sequence goes on along the minus strand of CM077158.1, from coordinate 204,732,934 downwards.
TTGGGACAAACTCTCAGAAATAGTCTCAGGCTCAGCTGATGAGAGAAAGGATAGAAGATCCCATCTCATCTCTCAATATGAGAACTTCAAGAAGGGAGAAACTGAGTCAGTGGGATACATGTACAACAAACTAAGTCTAATTGTCAGTGAACTCAGGTCATTAGACAAAGAGATCTCTCTAACTGAACTTAATGACAAGATCCTAATGTGCTTCCCCAGCACTTGGGATTCAAGAATCTGGCCAATTAAGGATGCCAGAAGTCTAAATGAGATCACCACTGAAGCTCTATTGGGTAAGCTCAAATCTTATGAGCTACTCATCAAAAATAGAGAGGAAGAACAGAAGGCTGCCTCACCAGCCACAAGAAAAGAGAAGACCATAGCTTTTAAGGCAACTGAGGATCTGCCTGAAGATAAAGCTAAAGGTAATGATGAACTACTCAGTCTACTGGCCAAAAGATTCTACAAGATGGCCAGAAAGGACTTTAGAAGAAGATCATATAAGGAGCAGGACAAGCCAAGGTATGACAAGTCCATTAGCAATAATAAAGACATTATTTGCTTTGGTTGCAGGAAACCAGGGCACATAGTTCCTGACTTTCCAGAGAACAAGAACAAGGACAGAAGGGACAGAAAAGAAAGAAGAAAGGAGAAAGACTCCAGAAGGAATGGCAATGGCAAACCTTCTTCAAGAAAAAACAAGCATACAAGAAAAGGGTTTGTTGCTGAATCCTGGAGTGAGACTGAAGAAGAGTAAGAAGTCTCATCCAGCTCCAGTGATGATGAGGATGATGGAGAAGAAAAGGAGTTCTGCATGATGGCAATCAATACCTCACAGCATAATTCAGAGGAAGAGGAGTCAGAGTCAGACTCAGAGACTCAACCTGAAGAAGATCAGGTAATTGGTTCTTTTGATTTTAGTTCAGAAGATTTTAAATCTGAATTTAAAGCACTGTGTTTAGACCTGCTAAAGTTTGAGAAAGAGATTATCTCTCTCAGAAATCAATTATCTGAACACAATACTCTAAAGTTAGAAAACCTCAAACTCTCTCAGGAGTTGGAAGACTGTAGGGAACAGATAGCTTCACTGAAAAGTGAGCTCTCTGAGGCCAAGAAGCTTGAAGAATCCCTCAATGGGAGAAGCATCAAGCTGATGGACATCACAAGATCACAGTGAACTCTAGATTTAACAGTACACTGGGCTTGGGTGCTTCATCTAGCCAACCTATAGTCCTAACAACTCCCATCAAATTCATTTCTGACGGAAAGGAAAGGGAGTTGTAGAGGTTGCTAGGAAAAATTCTGATCTGCCCCTCAGAAAACCAAGTCCCAGCAGAAATCGTCGAACGGAGATCGACGTGATCGCCGAGGGAATGAAGATCGACGATCGCCGAAGAAGCGTCGCAGCTCGACGATCTCAGGCACAATCGTCGAACGCAGATCGACGATCTCAGCCAATCTCGGCAGTCGTCAAACGCAGGTGAAACGAACGCATACGATATCATATACCTGACCTCACCCATAGTCAACCGTCGAACGGAGCTCGACGATCTGACCCAAGATCGTCGAACGCAGCTCACAGATCGTCGAAGAGAGGTCAGAGCTCTGGAAAACTTTTCAAAGGCAAATCAAAATTGAATCCTAAGGGTCCTACATCCCAAATCTTTAACCCTTATACTGAATGGATTATACCTCCAAGGAGATATCATCCTGAAGGATATAAGAGTCAACCTGGGATGTCTTTCATTTCAGAATTTAAAGGATATCAACCTAGGCCCAAGGTAAACTGGGTCAAAAACAAATGAATTGTCTTATGTGCAGGTGAAGACCTATCCAACATCTAACTAGCAATGGTATTTGGATAGTGGGTGCTCTAAGCACATGACAGGGGACAAGGACAACCTCGCATCCTTCAGAGCCAAACTTGGACCTAAAGTTATCTTTGGTGATTCAAACTTTGGACAGACTAAAGGATATGGTGCAGTCCAGATTGGTTCAGTAACTTTCAAGAAGGTAGCTTATGTGGAAGGACTGAAGCACAACCTAATTAGCATCAGTCAGCTGCGTGATGAAGGCTACCAGGTGATCTTCAGCAAAGCCTTATGCAAAATCAAGTCAGAGGACAACACAACTGTGTTGACAGGTAAAAGGAAAGGTAACATCTATCTAGTAGATTTTCTTTCAACTGATGTAGATATCTGTTTGTTTAACTCTGTCTGTAGACCAAATATTTTATGGCATAAGAGACTAGGACACTTAAACCTTAGAACTATTGCTAGGCTATCCAAGGACAACCTTGTTAGAGGACTACCTTCTGGCCCCTACAAGAAGGAAGGACTCTGCAGGGCTTGTCAATTAGGCAAGCAAACTAAAAACAGCTTTAAGTCACTTAATAAGAGTGATTCACCTAGGATATTGTATCTGTTACACATGGATCTTTTTGGACCCATCACAGTACAAAGCCTAGGAGGGAAATCCTACACTTTAGTAGTTGTAGATGACTTCTCTAGATTCACTTGGGTGTTCTTTCTAAGGAAGAAGTCTGATAACTTTAAGTGTCTGACAGAGTTTCTCAAATGCATACAGATTGAGTTCAATACTCACATTGCCCTGATCAGAAGTGATCATGGGACAGAGTTTGATTCTCTTCTTATGCAAGAGTTCTGTCAGAGTGAAGGGATCAGGCATACTTTCTCAGCTCCTAGAACTCCTCAACAAAATGGGGTAGCTGAAAGGAAAAATAGAACCCTTATTGAATCTGCCACTACATTGTTGTCAGATGCTCATCTACCTCTATCCTTCTGGGCAGAGGCAGTGAACACCTCCAACTATGTACTGAATAGAAGTCTGATACATAAACTAAAGGGAAAGACTCCCTATGAATTACTCAAAGGGAAGAAACATAAAGTTGACTATTTTAGAGTTTTTGGTTGTATTTGCTACATTCATTATAATGACAAGAAATATTTAGCAAAATTTCAAGCCAAAGCTGATGAAGGAGTGTTTCTGGGATACTCCATGATCAGCAAGGCTTATAGGGTCTATAATAAATCATCTTTGAAAATTGAGGAATCTGTTCACATTTCATTTGATGAAACTAACATGTCTTTCAAGGAGAAGAATTCTTCTACCATAGAACCTTTGCAGGAACATTCTCTAGTTGAAGACTTGAACAAGTTACAGGTTACTCAAAGGGTTGAAAGCAGTGAAGATGAAGAAAATGCTCAACACATTGAAGCACAACTTGAAGAGCCAGTTGTTGTATCACAAGAGGAAACAACAACACAGGTTGGTGGACAATCAACACCCCCTGTTGATTTAGTAACATCAAGAGACCATCCAATTTCCCAAATAATTGGAGAAATCTCAGCTGGTGTGCAAACCAAAAATCAGGTCAACCAAAACCTGTTGCACACCTGCTTCCTATCTCAAATTGAACCTCAGTCCATTCAAGATGCAGAGCAAGATCCACACTGGATCATTGCAATGCAAGAAGAGTTGCATCAATTTGAGAGGAACAAAGTATGGGAACTAGTGCCAAAGCCTAAGGATCATTCCATTGTTGGAACAAAATGGGTATTCAGAAACAAACTGGATGATAAAGGAGTAATTATAAGGAACAAGGCAAGGCTAGTTGCTCAGGGATATTCTCAAGAAGAAGGAATCGACTACGACCAGACTTTTGCACCTGTTGCAAGATTAGAAGCCATCAGAATATTTCTAGCTTATGCAGCTCACAAAGGCTTCAAAGTATATCAGATGGATGTCAAAAGTGCTTTCTTGAATGGAGACATCAAAGAGGAAGTTTATGTCAGACAACCTCCAGGTTTTATCTCTCCAACTTATCCTGATTATGTATTTAGACTGAACAAAGCATTATATGGTCTCAAGCAAGCTCCCAGAGCATGGTATGAGACCCTAGCATGCTTTCTCTTGGAAAATGGTTTTATAAGGGGTAGAGTAGACAAAACTCTTTTTATTAGAACTCATAAGTCCCATACCCTACTAGTACAAATTTATGTAGACGATATCATTTTTGGTTCTACTGACTCAAAATTGTGCAGAAGGTTTTCTAACCTGATGCGTTCTAAATTTGAGATGAGTAGCATGGGTGAGCTATCCTTCTTCCTAGGATTGCAAGTCAAACAACATGCTGAAGGCATCTTTATTTCTCAAACCAAATATGCAAATGAACTGGTTAAGAAATTTGGTATGTCTGAGGCATCTTGTATGAAAACACCCATGCCTACCAATGCTGTATTGGATGCTGATGAACATGGGAAACCTGTTGATCAGACAACATATAGAGCAATGATTGGCTCTCTACTGTATCTTACAGCTAGTAGACCAGATATAATGTTTGCTACATGTATATGTGCTAGGTTCCAAGTAAGCCCTAGAGAGTCACACCTAACTTTAGTAAAGAAGATTCTCAGGTATGTTAAAAGTTGTCCAAATCTATGTCTCTGGTATCCAAAAGATTCAGCATTTGAGTTAACTAGATTCTCTGATGTTGACTATGCTGGATGCAGAATTGACAGGAAAAGCACCAGTGGAACTTGTCAGTTCCTTGGTGACAGACTTGTCTCTTGGTTTTGCAAGAAACAAAAATTTGTGTCAACTTCAACTGCTGAAGCTGAATATATGGCTGCAGGCAGTTATTGTTCACAAATCTTGTGGATCCAAAACCAACTCTTAGACTATGGCTACAACTTAGAGAAGTCTAAAATCTTTTGTGACAACACAAGTGCTATTTCCATAGCTCAAAATCCAGTCCTCCATAGTAGGACAAAACACATAGAGATTAGGCATCACTTCTTAAGGGATAATGTTGAAAAGAATAAAATTGAATTACAATATATCTCAACTGATTTACAAAGGGGAGATATTTTCACCAAGCCCTTGGATGAAAAGAAACACACCTTCTTCCTAAATCAGTTAGGAATGTTAGATGGAGGAAGCCTTAAATAATATCCAAGATTTTGAAAGCTCAAAATTTGACCAAGACTAGGCAAACATTCTGATTTTTCTTAGTGTCTAGAATTTTTCTGATCTATGAACTGCGCTCGACGATTTGCCCTAAGATTGTCGAACGGAGTTCGACGATTTCCAAAAATCGTCGAACTGAGTTCAGCGCCTCTCAGATAGTATGAACTATCTCTTCCGGTCAACGATCGTCGAACGACGCTCGACGATTCTGTTCTCTGAACGATCGTCGAACGGAGATCGACGCTCTCCAATATCGTCGAACGGAGATCGACGATGTTGAAGACTCTTCAGATTCCTTTAGAAGCCTCGATCGTCGAACTGAGTTCAACGATCTTTCCAATTCTGCGTCGAACCCTAATATAAAACTCTTTTTTCGCCGTCGTTCTCTTTTGTGCTTTCGATTTCTCTACAAGAATTTTCTTTCCCTCCAAACAGTTCTACGCTTGGTCGTTTTGTTTGTTGAGTTTTTGCAGGTACCAATGACCGTGTCAGTTACTGTTCTTGCTGCAATCAAGTTTGATGTTGGGTTTGACATTGATCTGGAATCGTTCAGCACCACTGGCCAGGTTTTTCAAGACATACTGGGTTTGTTCAAGGACCAGAATCTGACAGCATTAATGACCACCAGGATCAAGTTGGCTTCTGATGAAATCAAGGAGTGGGTTTATACTGCTCATAATTAAGATAACAGCACTATAGTTGGGTCAATAGCTGGAAATCAGGTACCCTTGACCCCCACAATTTTAACAGAAGTTTTTGGATTGAGAAATGGAGAAGACTCTGCTGAATTATCTGGAGATGAGTTTTCTGAACTGCTTGCCAGAATGGGTCATCCAGAGGGAAACCCTAGCAAGCTATTCAAAAGGAACTTGTCTGTTGAATACAGGTTCATGGCAGATGTAGTAGGGAAAGTGCTGCTGGCAAAGCACTCTGCCCATGATACTATATCAAGATACCAGCTCTTCCTCATGGGAGCTCTTATGGACAAGAAGAATCTGAATTGGGGAGAGATTTTCTTTGACCTCCTCAAAAAGAAAATAAACAAAAGTTTTGTTAATTTTGGGAGAATTCTTGGAGTATTTCTGCAGCACAGGTGTCCTGCCTTGCTGGTCTCCTCTGGAGTTCATATAAATGCCTCCAAGATACTGACATGTGCCCTCTTTAGAAAGTGGGACAGGCAAATAAGTAAGCCTAGCAGGCCCTCCTCCAGTGCCCCTTCAGGCACAAGGACTCAAAGAGTCACTCCTCCACAGGTCTCTGCCCCTGCAGATGACCTGGCTGCTGCTGCTGCTGCTTCTCCTCCTCCTCCTCCCATACCATCCACCATTCCAGCTCCCTCCACCATCACCATATCTATCCCATCTCCAACATCAACTCCATCTCCAGAACCCATTCTACCTCCACCAGCAGACCAATTCCAACCACTGTTCTCCTACCCTCCACCAGATATCACCTCATCACCATCCATTCCATCCTTCACCCTACTGGATGATTCCTTTATGGATGATTCCCCATCATCTCCTCCTGATTTACCTTCCTCCTCCACTTCATTCCAAGACCTCCTCCACCACATCATAGACCAGCCAACATTCACTCCATCGATATCAATTCCCCTGTCCTCCATATCCACCCTCCCAACACCTGAGCCATCCCTTCCACAATTCTCCAGCCCTCCACTTCTAGAACCCTCAGCTGCTTCCATACCTTTTACCTCTGCTCCAGCTCTTGATCAAGTAGGCGTCTCAGCCCTGGCTGACAGGCTATATGAGTTACTTGCCCCCAGGCTAACTCTGCTGTTGTAGACCTCTTTCGCTCCACTCCACCTGTCAGTGGCAGCCCTTTCTGCCAGGCTCTCTTCCCTCTTCCCTCAGGCAGCACCTACAGCAGTGTGCCTTGATCCAGATGTATCTGCATCTAGGCAGGGGGAGATGCCATATGAAGAAAGCCTTCATGCTGTTGCTGCTGCTGTTTCTGTGACTACTGCTCCTCCTCTTGCTGCTGCTGCTGTGCCTCCTACTGCAGTTCTTGTAATAGACCTCAGGTCTTTGCTATCTGTTTTTGATTCTGCCTACTTTAGCTGTCTGCCAGAGGTCCATGCTGTCCAGCCTCCAGAAGACTTATCCAAGGCACTTGTGCCTTTTTCTTGCTGTGACCCTAGCATGATCTCCTCCTTTGTAAATTCAGTCATTGCTGCTACTTTTGAAGAAAGGACTGATTTTGCTTCTAAGATTACTGATACTGCTGCTGAAGTTCCTACTGCTTCTGATGAGCCAATATCCAAGGACATTCTGATGTCAGAGGTCACTGAATTTGAGCCTTCTGCAGACTTTGATGCTGTTTCTGCTGTTTCTGCTATTGTCAGTGAAGTTGTTGCTGCTATCAACTCTCCAGTTTCTGTTGCTGATAGTGAATCTGCTATTTCTACTGTTATTAGTGAAGCTGTTGCTGCTGTTGTCACCTGTCCAGAGCCTGCTGTTGCTGTTGTTGCTTCTGCTTCACCTTCTCCATCTGCTGCTGTCCCTGCTGTTACCATCTCAACACCTGCTGCTGCTGTTTCAACTTCTGCCTCATCTGCTGCTATACAACTGAAGAAAGATCTTATGAAGAAAATAGATGCTCTATATGATGATCAGAGTTCTGAATCTGATGAATTTAAAACAGACTCTGATGACTCATCTGCTACCATTGCCAGGAAAAGGAAGGCAAGGAGAAAAGCAATGAAAAGGGTACCTCCTGCTAAAGTCAAAGATAACAATGACATTCCATACTATATCCTTCATAACTTCCCAATCACTGAACACTGGATGCAATATTGTAAAAACCAGCTGAAAGCCATGAAGAAAAAGAGAAAATATGAGAAGGATTCATCCCCATTCCAGCACTCTCATCCTCCTGCACCACCTCCTCCTGATGCAGGTGCAGGTGGAAGCTCTGCAAGTCAACCCCCAGCCAGAAGTCAGGCTCCCTATCAACCTCATGCCAGATCTTATTACAGGGAAAGCCAATCCAGGGGTTCACATTCTAGGAGAGGAGGATATAGAGGAACTCAAAGAGATATTCAAGTATTTTCCAAAGGGTACTCCAGGCAGCACCCATATTCTAGGGGAGGACATATTTCATCTGATACATCATCAGGTCCTTTCCCTTACAAGATGAAAGAGACTGTGTCTGCCAGGCCTCCTCAAGACAATCCTTCCAATAGGTATGAGCCACCTGTACCTTTTGAGGACCCTGAAAATAATCCATTTGCTTGGACTGCCAGGATGAAGGAATTGGCTGCACTGGATCAGATTAAGAAGGCCAGAGAACAAGGAATGGATTCTTCCAACATTTCTACAATGTCTGAGCAAAGACAGAAAGAATTAGAGAAATATGTTTCTAGTAAATTCTTTGATGCTGAGAGATGCATGGAATTACATCTTGCAGCTGTGGTTCCCAGGCCTACAAAGCAAACATATTTGGGTGCAGCAGATGACACCAGGTCCAACAAAGAAGCCCTCAATCCAAACAGAGAAATTAAACTTGTCAAAGGCAAAGAGAAGAAATGACATTGTAAGGTGACAGTTTCTGTGAATTCTGATTGCTATCTGGATGATATATATATCTCTGTGATTCTGCTTGTCTAGCTGTTGTTTTTCTACTTTAATACTTGTATGTTGTTATTTAAATTTTTCCAAAGTCTGTAAATAGTAATCCTAACCCAAATAGGGGGAGATTGTTGGAACACCCTATTACTAATTTGGGTCAGGATCACTATGTCTCTAGGAACCTTTGCTTGACCTTCTGTATAGCTTAATAGGTCAATTAGAATTGAGTCTAAGGGTTAGAAGTCTAGGTTTGGAAGCTGCCCCGAAGACCAAGATTTTCTGTCTGGAGACTAAGTCTGATCGTCGAGCTCAGCACGACGATTCGTCGAACTCCAATCGACGATCGTCTAGCTCAACTTCGACAGATCGTCGAACTCCATTCGACGATCGCTGAGCTCAACTTCATAATATCGTCGAACTCCATTCGACGATCGGTGAGCTCAGGTCGACGATTTTGACTCTGCTTTGGATCTTTATCTCTGAGCTCAGTTCGATGATCTTTGAGCTCAGATTGACGATATTTGGCTGCTGTGTGTTTCCAGATCGCTGAGCTCAGCTCGACGATAGCAGAGCTCAGTTCGACGATTTCAGATAACTTCCCGGATGTTTCTACATTCAAATTCAAATCAGTTAGGAGTTATTCTGCAATTAATTCAGAGATTTGCTAGCCGTTTTCATTCAATTCTGGACCAAGTTTCAAGGGATTTTTCAAGGAATATATCGGTGGACTTTCCTCCAGAAGAGATTATGCAATTAAGGATGCAATTAATGCAGGTCAACGGCTATTCTTGACAGAGAATGTTATTCTATTCTATACCAGAGAATAAGAGACAGGATTTTTAGAATCTCTCATAAAGAACACACACAATACAGAGAGAGGATACAGATTACAGAAATACATTCAAAAATCTTCTGTCACAAAAGAATTCTGAAGAACACACATCCAAGGAGATCAAGCCTTCTCAAATCTTTAGATCTCCTTAGTCTTCAAAGTGTTCACGGCCAACATATTTCCAGACTCCAGACATTCAACATTTCAGCTATTGCTGAAATCATCTTTTGCTGGAGTTCAATCTTTGAAGGCCTATCACCCTCTGCAAAGCTTTTTCTTCCTGAAGATCTCAAGAATTCAGGGGGAGCTTTGACAACATCTTTGAATCCACATAGTCTTCTCAGTTGTATATTGAGAAAGAGAAGACTTCCATCACTCTCTCACCCCCACTCTGTAAAGGGTTTCTCAAACTCCCTTCAAAAGTTTGAGCTTGGTTTTTGAGCACCTTGTCAAAAGCTCATTGGTGGCAAGACACCTGATCAAAAAATCTGCTTTGGTTTTTGAGCACCTTATCAAAAGCTCATTGGTTCCCAGGACACCTGATCAACTCATCCTGCAGTGGATTCCTACCTAGGGTGGTAGAAGAGTGGATGTACCCAAGTTTGGGGAACCACTATATTTCCTTGTGTCTTCTGGTTTTGCTTGCTTTCATTTTTTGTTTCTGGCCTTGATTTCTCTATGATTAGCTTTTGTTTAGCTTAGTACTGTGATCAGTTTTATTTCTGCTTCCCTGCTTACACATATTACAACAATTGTTGTAAAAAGTTTAAAAGCACCATATACTCTATTCACCCCCCCTCTAGAGTATATCAGATCTAGCTGCTCTTTCACCTTATCATATAAATTAGTATGAGCTCTTTTATATGATAAGTTACATTTCCTGGAAATCCTAACTTATATATTTGTATGGGCATTTATATAAGTTAGGGTACTTTTGTGATGGTAGTATAGTGGTAGAATAGTTTATTTACATGCTCTTACTGCTGTTCTTTACTTCCTTTACTGTACTACTCTTTACCTTCTTATACCATATATAGAACTGCTAGAATAGAACAATAAAACTTATTAACCCTGCTAGTTAGTTTCTGTCACCTGCTTCCACTTTTGCTACCCCTTGTTGTGCTCCGCTTCGTCCTCCCGCTTGGTGCCTAAGAGTTGCGGGGCGAGGTGCGGAGGAAACGACTTAGTATTTTTGACTAATGGTCGGTGACCATACTATTTTTAGGAGCTCGTGGGGATGGAGCACCAGCACGATGAGGAGACAGGACGTGAGGAGCAGATGCCGCTACAGCAGGCTACTACCACTACTGTGCGTCCTCAGGTGGGACGAATTCTGATGTACTAGTATAGCTTCCGCTTTTATTTGAGAGAGAGAGTAGATTTTGATGTACCGGTCATAAGCCCTTATTACTCTTTCTTTTTGTACTCTTTTATGGACTATGCTGATGTACTTTTCATTTCATATATATGATTTGTACTATGTGACTTGTGGACTAGTGGATTAATATACTGTTTTACTTCTTCTTCTCATATTGTCCTACAGGTTAAATAATCGTAATAGCCGGCAGGATCGGCGTGTTGCGGTGTCGACTAACCCCTGCATTAGTGCCACCGTAAGACGGCGGTTCTGGGCATAAGACCCGGTAGCCCTCTTTGGTAAGGGCGAGGTTGGGGTCTTACAAACTAGTATCACTTGACCAAAAATCATATGAGAAAGAAGTCCACAACACCGGATCACCCCCGCCCGAGCATTAGTTTGCGGACAAACTATGCAGCGGAAGACGTGGTGAACCATGTGTAAAAGTCACATAAAATGGTCCACGAAGTACAATGAGTTAGGCCAGTTCTGTTTTAACCTTACCTTTATGCAACCTCCACAGGTTGCCGCGCCGCAAAATGTGGCTTCTCCCCCTCCAGCTGGCAATCCATTCCTACATACGGAGATGGGGCAGACTTTGACGGCGATTCTGGACGCCTTCAGATCCCAGCAAGTCCCGGCTCCATAGCCAAATCCGGGGTCGAGCTGGCTGAGTGCTTTCAAGAGCCTGTCCCCACCAGTGTACCGTGGGACAGGGGATGCGGTAAAGATGGAGGAATAGCTGGAGGCCATACACGAGATTTTAGCAGGCATCAGCTGCCCGGTAGGCGAGGCAGTACCTCTAGCCACCTCTACATTAGAGGCTCATGCGAAGAGATGGTGGAAATCAGTGAGGGAGTCTACATATGCAGACTGCGAGCTGTCAGAGATATCATGGGAGGAGTTTGGCGATGTATTTCTGGATCACTTCGTCTCTGCTACGGACAGAGATACCTTGGAATAGAGGTTTTTGAACCTCAGGCAGGGGACTAGATCAGTGATCGAGTATCAGCGAGAGTTCTCTCATTTGGCCAGGTTCGCAGGGATTCAGGATACCGATGATAGGATGTATGCCAAGAGGTTCTACCGGGGGCTCAGGGACGATTTGAGGCAGGCCTTGCTATTTATTTCTCATGGCAGCACTAGACAGATCATTGAGATGGCAAAGAAGCTGGAGGCTGACCAGCTGATGGTGCAAGGCAGAGGAAAGAGACCATTTGATGGGTCCACATCAGGAGAGGGTAGCATGGGCTCTCAGAGAGGCAGGACTATCGGTTACAAGAAGGGTGGGGGATGTCGTCGTCCCAACTTCAGGCAGGAGCACGGGCCTCCTCCAGTATTGGCTCCCCCACCTCTACAGGTGTATGGTCCGAGGAGACAGGATGATCATGGCCCCCGACAGGTAGTTTGTTACGGATGCCGCCAGCCCGGGCAAATTAGGTCGGAGTGCCGGCATCGATTCCATCCTCGTCCTTCTCCTCAACCTCCAGTGGCCCCAGTACAGCGAGGCCGAGGCCAGGGCCGAGGACAAGGCTGAGGCCGGGGATATCACGGTAGGGGACGCAATCAGGAGCAGATATATGCCTTGGACCTCACAGAGCAGAGGAACCCCGAGGAGGTTATCACAGGTACGTAAGATCAATTATTACATTCCTTGAGTTTTCAATTATATAGCACCTGGAACTATAGTGTAACAATTGATTTTAACTTAAACAAACCTCAGGCATAGTTATGATCAGCGGCAAGCCCGCACATACTCTCTTCGATACGGGTGCCTCACACTCGTTCGTATCTGAGGCCTTCATAGACGGACTCGAAGGCGTGGAAAGATTTCCTAGACTAGAGATGAGGGTGCGTCTACCCGATGGGTCAGAACTACGGACCACAGCCCATTGTGATATGGAGGCCGAGATTGGTGGCAAGGCATTTGAGGCGCCGACAACTATTCTGAAGCTGCAGGACTTTGACTTGATTTTGGGCATGACATGGTTACATAGGAACCATGCTCAGATAGATTGTCCATCAAGAAGGATCACGCTAAGGCATGGCGACTCTCATGTTATCATCGAAGGTATTCAGCCTATCTGCCACACATTGTTATCTTCTATACAGGCTGTGAAGGCCCACGAGCAGGGAGAAGAAGTTTACCTTATTTGCTTTGAGATGTTGGGGACAGAGACTTCTATTTCAGATATTCCGGTGGTTCGGGATTTCTCCGACGTATTCCCGGAGAAATTGCTCGGGCTAACACCAGCCAGAGTCATGGATTTCGGGATCCAGCTAGTACCAGGAGCGACGCTGGTGTCCCGGGCACCTTACAGGATGGCTCCCAGGGAGTTAGCAGAGTTCAGGACTCAACTTCAGGAGCTAGTTGAGTTGGGATTTGTGCGGCCTAGTTCATCACCATGGGGAGCGCCAGTTCTATTTGTGAAGAAGAAAGACGGATCGTTACGACTATGCATATATTACCGGGAGCTGAACCGGTTAACGGTCCGCAATACCTATCCACTGCCTCGGATAGATGAGCTATTTGATCAGTTACAGGAAGCCTTCTGGTTCTCTAAGCTAGATTTGCGATCCGGCTACTACCAGCTCTGCATCCGGGAAGAGGACATACCGAAGACGGCATTCAGTTCACGCTATGGATTATACGAGTTCACGGTGATGCCTTTTGGTCTCACAAATACCCCTGCCACATTCATGAGTCTAATGAACTGTGTGTTCGAGCCCTTCTTAGACCGCTTCGTGATTGTATTCATCGACGACATTTTGATATATTCTCGTACTCAGGAAGAGTATACATGGCATTTGACGCTGGTCTTGCAGAGGGTGAGGGAGTCCCAGTTGTATGCAAAGTTTTCAAAGTGCCAGTTCTGGCTGTAGGAGGTGGCTTTCCTGGGACACATGATCAGTGGGGCTGGATTAGCAGTGGACCCAACCAAGATATAGGCAGTAAGGGCTTGGCCACGGCCAAAGACAGCATCTGATATTCGTAGCTTCTTGGGTTTGGCAGGGTACTATCGAAACTTTGTGGGGGGGTTCTCCAGGATAGCCCTCCCCCTCACGACTTTGACAAGGAGGGATACTGAGTTCACCTGGACAGAGCAGTGTGAGGCGGCATTTCAAGAGCTGAAGGACCGACTCATCTCATCCCCTATTCTTGCGCTTCCCTCCGGGAGTGAAGGATTTCAGATTTACACAGATGCCTCTTACCAGGGGATGGGTGCTGTCCTGATGCAGCATGGACATGTTGTTGCTTATGCTTCGAGACAGTTGAAGAAGCATGAGCATAAATATCCAGTACATGACTTAGAGCTCGGGGCTGTGGTATTAGCCCTAAAGATATGGAGGCATTACTTATACGGGATTCATTGTGATATTTATTCATATCACAAGAATCTTAAATATGTCGATACGCAGAAAAACTTAAACTTAAGACAGAGGAGATGGCTGGAATTCCTCTGCGATTATGATTATAAGATCCACTACCATCTGGGGAAAGCAAACACAGTAGCAGATGCTTTGAGTAGGAGGCCCGACACTTCTGGACCGGTGCCTCGATTGATGTCTATAGAGCTGCTGCGGATGATGCAGGGCATGCACATTACCATGGTATCTGAGGCCGAACCAGTGGTATATCGAGAGTATCTGGGCTCAGTGATCAGTAGAGATGACATACGAGAGCGCATCCGAATACATCAGAGTCAGGATGCTGCATTACAGCCGATTTTTAGTGCCCTAGAAAGGGGCAAGATTGAGGACTATACGATACAGGATGATCTTCTTCGATTCCGTGGACGCATTTACATACCAGCAGGAGGCAGTATCCAGGAGGACATACTCAGAGAGGCTCATTGCTCCAGATTTTCAGTTCATCCCGGCATCACCAAGATGTGGGCAGATTTGCGGAGGTCTTTGTATTGGCCTGGGATGAAGAGGGAGATCACTCATTTTGTGACATTCTGCGAGACGTGTCAGCACGTGAAGGCGGAATGTAAGAGCCCAGGAGGTTTGCTACAGCCACTTCCAGTACCAGAGTGGAAGTTTGAGGAAATTGCTATGGATTTTGTGCACGGACTACCTCGCTCCCACTCTGGGCACGATTCTATATGGGTCATAGTAGACAGACTGACCAAGGTAGCGTGCTTTATCCTAGTTCGGAAGGATGCCCCAGTTGCAGTTCTGGTGAGATTATTTGTGGAGCAGTTCGTCAGATATCATGGCATTCCCAGGATGATTGTTTCGGACCGTGATGGTCGGTACAATTCGAGCGAGTGGAGGACCATGCATGCTTACTTGGGCTCTTGGCTTACTTTTAGTACCGCCTTCCAGCCGCAGACCGACGGACAGACCGAGCGGACCATTCGGACCATGGAGGACCTACTCAGACTATGCATATTGGATACGGGGAAGCCTTGGGAGAGGTTGCTGCCACTGATTGAGTTCTCGTACAATAACCGCCACCAGGCTAGCATCAGGATGGCTCCATATGAGGCACTTTATGGGATGAAGTGCCGGACACCACTATCATGGGTTCAGGATGTCGATACCAGGGCTCTTGGATCTGATTATATAGAGGATACTGAGGTTCAGATTTGTTTGATCAGAGATCAGCTACTAGAGGCCCAGAGAAGGCAGGCAAAGTATTATGATGCTCGGCACCGGAAGGTGGAGTTCCAGGTTGCAGACAGAGTTTTCTTGAAGATATGTCCAGTACACGGTGTCTCTCGGGTGCGGAGGCACAAGAAGCTCAGTCCACGATACATGGGGCCATACTTGATCCTAGAGCGGATCAGCCCCTTAGCTTACAGACTGCAGCTGCCACCGGAGTTGGGTGCATTACATGACATCTTCCATGTCTCTTCCTTGTGAAGAGATCTCCTTCGGCTGGAGAAGCACATTACTACTACAGCCGGACCGGTAGAGCCTGACAGATCAGTTAGATTAGAGCCGATTCGGATTGACGATACAGCCATCCGAGTGTTCCGGAAGAAGAAGGTCCCTCTTGTGAAGGTGTTGTGATCCAACCATGGACGGGAGGAGCACACCTGGGAGCCGAGGGATCTGATGTTGGAGCAACACCCGGAGCTATTTGCATCAGGTACTTTCAATTTATGTTTTAAAGTTTCTTAAAAAAAATTCTTGCAAGTAGAACCCCGTAAACCCGAACTTAAATTTCGAGGATGAAATTATTTTTCTTGGTTGTTGGAATTTGTAACATCCCATGTTACTTCTAGGCCCCTTCCACTTAGATTGGGTTAGGCATGGGATGGGTGACAGGGTTTTAGCTAGGTTTGACCCTAGGTAGTGGGTTGTAGCCATGTGGGGCCCACTATAGGACCAAGTCAAACTAGGTCAAACTAGCCTAAATAGGGACCCAAACCACACCATGACCCCACCATATTGCCCTAACCCTAAAAACAATCTAAGTGCACCCTAGGGCATGTCACTAGGTCAACACTTTGACCCCATTTGACCAAAGTCAACCTTGGGCCTAATTTGGTCAAACCCACACTCATAAGCCCAATTAGCCTAAGTAGGGCACCCCCTTGACCCAACCCGAGTTGGGTGGTGCCACTAGACCCATTACCACAAAGTGGGGTCAGCCCACCAACCATGGTTGACCAAGTCAATTCAAGGTCAACATAGTCAACTATTTGACCTAAAAGAGAGAAATGAAGGCCAAGCTCACTTTCCTTGGACCAAACCCACCAAATTTGGCCCATGGCCAGCCCAAATGAACAAGACCAGCCCTACCCCTCTGAATTAGGAGAGAGAGTGCATGCAAAGGGGTATAAATGGGATTTTGAGAGAAAGAGGAGAGAGAAATGGGGATGAAGGGGAAGGGTGGCCACATGGCCACCCCTTTAGCTGAAATCCTCTGCCCAACACCAACTGGCCGACCTCCTCACTTCATTCCAGAAGAAATTAGGGGCTGAGAGCCACCTGGCATGCATGGGCGGAGCAACCAAAGCTCAAACCGAGCTCATATAGGTTTTATCTCCCCATATACACCACCTCAGCCCCAAATAACCCCTCCATCATCTTGAGAGAGTGAGAAGGAGCTGAAATCGAGTGCTGGAACATGGAAAACGGTGGAGAATCAAGGAATCGGGGAGGAGCTCTCCGGCGCACCACCACCATGGCAAACCGCCGCCTGAACCGCCACCAAGCCCCAATCCAGGTCCGTTTCACCTCACCTCTACCCATACTAGGATCCTAGATCGATTAGGTGAGATATCGGGCTCAACTGAGCCCGATGCCATGGGAGAAAAGTGAGATTTTTCCAAGCTTTAGAAACCACTCGGGATCGCCGTCGCCGCCTTCTCCCGCCGCCCCATCACCGGGAAATGATAGCCACCACCACCGTGAAGGTGATGGCACCGTTGGCCGGGGGTGGCGCCGCCTCAGCTTGCTGGAAAAAGCCAGCAAAGATGCCCATATCGGCTCGATCTCAGCCGTCATACGGGTGGAGAAGATAAACGGATTCCATTCATGTGCGCTTCAAGATTCGTGAAATTTTATTTTAAAAATCAAAATACTTATATATATATTAAATGGAATGAATCTAATTAAGTGTCACATAAAAACAGTGACTTTTCATGTCATTTTCAGGCCTCTTAGAGGCATTTCCAGAAACTGATCTCTAAATGCAAAATGTAGCTGACTGTCTTACCTTAATTTGCCACCTTAAATTTGTGTTTTGGTGCAGTATAAAGTCCTGTAATGCATTTCTCCTAGGACTGGTCCTAGACAAGGGCAGAAATTCATTTGGATGCCCAAGTCAAACCACAATCACCATGGCCCCAAATTTAGGGAACATGCATGATTAGGTCATACCTAGCCCCTGCCAAAAATGGGGAATTTTTGAAACAACTTTTTCTATAGTTTTGGTCATAATATCAAAAACTAAATAAATGAAATATTTTGAGTTATATGACTCCTCATGGCCCAAAATTAAGGTGGTAGGTCCTTGGGGACATCATTGGTGCATGATAAAAATTTCAGCACATTTGTATCACTGCATGTTGGAGAATCCACTTGCATGTGTTGGTTTATATATTGCCTTGGTGTGCCAATAGCAATAACTTAAATATGGTGCATTCAGCCTAATTGAGGCACTCAAAAATCATGGATTTTATTCCTATGGTTCATTAGGGTAAAGTTCATCCCTCAGATTAATTATGGGATTTTTGGAATCAAAAATCTCATTAATTAGAATTTTAAAAATATAGCTCCTTTTGAAAATAAATTGGAAAATAGGTTATCCTCAAGTAAAAGTCCTCAAACTTTGACAAGTTAAAAATAAGGTTACATTTGACTTAGGAAAATTTGATGTTTCTGTTTAAAGAACTTCTAGAGTAAAATACCTTGAAATGCCCATTTTACCCTTATTTCATTTATTTTTGAATTGATGAATATACACCTCAGAAATCTTTGGAAATATTTCTTGTATTGTAAAATTGTATTATTAGTCTTTCATAATTATTTCAAAATTTATGGGTGTAATGATAAATTTTAAATTAATATAATGGCATTTTGGTAAATATGTAAGAATGGGAATTGTTAGGCCATTACACTATAAAAGTTTATGAAACTCTGCCAATAGTCATAAATTAATGTTTTATATGTTCTGTAAATTTCCTAGAATTTTGGATTACATATTTCTGGTACTTCATTTGGAAAATGGAAATTATGTAGATTTGGTATTAAATAAGGAATTGTATAAATAATCAAAGGAAAATTGTGAAACCCTGAAGACAGAAATATTTTATCATTATACAACTCAGGAAAAATTACCTAGGTCAGTGGATTTTAAATCATACTACTTCATGTGTAAAGCGACCTAGGAATTAAGTTAAAAGATTTAATTAAAGGATTATTTGACCGAGAAAAATTATGATAATACATATGATGGTTCCAGTAGCCCATATCACCCTAGGATAAATAGTTAGGGGCAAGAGGCCCTAATAATTGGAAGATTCCATTTTTAGGGTAATAATATGACATGGTCTGCATATAGCATAAATAGGTCATGCTTAGGGGATTACAAGAGGATTGATTATCGGAAGAAATAGGGGAGTGCAATATGAAAAATCCCTAGTGGGTAGTATTGTCTTAGTGACGGGATTAAAAGTGCAAGTCTTTAGGTAGCAACCGGAGTGGAGGTCGACGGAAGACCGTCGGTTTCCCGGTAATATCTTAAGTCACTAGGATTGTTCTAGAGCAACAATGAGAGCTGGTGTGAAACATGGGTAGTCATCAACTAAAGTAAATATCCCTGCGAAATGGAACTTTGGGCGTAATCCCATCGTAGTTCATAGTGCCCCCGAGAGCCCTTCACTGGGTATACCCTGGGAAGTCCTGGGATTAACCTTAAATCACTAAGTATAATAAATCGTAAACAAGAGTAGTATAATAGGTTAAACATTTGTTGTACCTTCTCACCCGTGTAGGGTTGGAGAGATTCATGATATATGCTCACCCGTGTAGGGTTTGAGGGAATTGGTATAAAGGCACCATTGTGTGTTCTCACCCGGGTTGGGTTTGAGGGTTTCAGGACGGGTTTGGTCCTGTGAGCGGAAGGCTCGGAATGAAATACTTGCATGTGCATAAATATAGTGGCGGGGCATGCGATACTGGCCGTTCGTCACACCGATGGCAGTACGGTGCACCAGGCGGTTGTGAGGGTTAGAGGGGCCAGTGGGTTGTTTTACACTGCGGTCTGGAGGACGACCCCCGATAACGCACATCCTACTCAACAAGACTGACGGGTTGTCAGCAAAGTACGTACGCGAGACTCTATAGTGTACCTTGGACGTGTACAGAGGCGTATGAGAGGGCTCTAAGGCTTGGTAGTGTGCATACCGGCCTAGAAGCGGAGACGCCCGCTCCGCTGCTGCAGTAGCCACAGCGGTGGTACCCGAGAGTGATGCTAGCTCTCAAAAAGTGGGAACTAAAGGTCTGTGATCACAGAGTCGTTGTGCGTGAGTTGCACTTGCCTATGCATAAAATTGCATCATGACATTCATTCATATTAGGTCATACGCTTCATAGATCCTTATCATATAAACTAGTATGGACTCTTTTATATGATAAGTTCCATTTCCTGGAAATCCTAACTTATATATTTGTATGGGCATTTATATAAGTTAGGGTACTTTTATGATGGTAGTATAGTGGTAGAATAGTTTATTTACATGCTCTTACTGCTATTCTTTACTTCCTTTACTGTACTACTCTTTACCTTCTTGTACCATATATAGAACTGCTAGAATAGAACAATAAAACTTATTACAACTGCTAGTTAGTTTTTGTCACCTGCTTCCACTTTTGCTACCCCTTGTTGTCCTCAGCTTCGTCCTCCCGCTCGGTGCCTAGGAGTTGCGGGGCGAGGTGCGGAGGAAATGACTTAGTCTTTTTGACTAATGGTCGGTGACCATACTATTTTTAGGAGCTCGTGGGGATGGAGCACCAGCACGACGAGGAGACCGGACGTGAGGAGCAGATACCGCTACAGCAGGCTACTACCACTACTGTGCGTCCTCAGGTGGGACGAATTCTGATGTACTAATATAGCTTCCGCTTTTATTTGAGAGAGAGAGAGTAGATTTTGATGTACCGGTCATAAGCCCTTATTACTCTTTCTTTTTGTACTCTTTTGTGGACTATGTTGATGTACTTTTCATTTCATATATATGATTTGTACTATGTGACTTGTGGACTAGTGGATTAATATACTGTTTTACTTCTTCTTCTCATATTGGCCTACAGGTTAAATAATCGTAATAGCCGGCAGGATCGGCGTGTTGCGGTGTCGACTAACCCCTGCGTTAGTGCCACTATAAGACGGCGGTTCTGGGCATAAGACCCGGTAGCCCTCCTTGGTAAAGGGGAGGTTGGGGTCTTACATTAAAAGTCTATCAAATCTTGGTCAGAGGATTATCAGGGTGAAATATACCTTCAACAAAAGTAATGGGATTTTGGGGTTCAAAAATCCCATTATTTGGAATTTTTGAGTATTAGGCCATTTAAAGATAGAAATTCGAAAATAGGGTTATTGAAAAATTAAAATTCTCAAATTTTTTTAAGAACTCAAGGGAGTAATATTTAACCCCTGGAAAATCTTATGGGTCTGTTAGATGATTATATTTTGGAATTATGTAGAATTTAAAATTTTGCCCCTTTATGAAAATTATTTAAAAATGATGGAAATTACATTAGGAATATTATGGAAAAATTCCTTGTGATTTAATTATGTGTTTGAGACCTTGTTTAATTTTATTGATATTTTTGGATGCCTCTATAGGTTTAAAATCCAACAAATGACATTTTTTTATTATATTTGTCATATGAGTGTTGGTAAACCAAATTACTGTTTAGGACTATGGAATTTTGTATTTGGTATTATTTTAGCAATTTACATCTACAATACTTTTCCTAGAATTTTTAGAAACATATTTAATATACTTCATTTGTAAAGTGGACAATTCATGGATTTAACCTTAGATGAAAATTAAATGGAAATATAAATGGGAAAATTATAATTCATGGAAACCACTTATAATTTGCCTAGATGATCATCAGGAAAAATTATTAGACCAGGAGGATCATTTGATATAATGCTTCTTGTATAAAGTGACATAGGCCACTAAATTAAAGGATTTAATTTAGAGGGTCTTTATCACTTAGAAAAATAGTGAAAACTCCACATAATCAATATCATATATCATACCATCCCATGATAAATGGTTGTGGTCAATTTGGCCAAGAAATTGGAATTCGTACTTTACAGGTGGTATTGGGTCATGGGTTGCGTTTAGCTCAGATAGTATATACTATTAGGACCACAGGGGGATAAGAATAGACATTGAGATGGTAATTATTTTGGGAGAATAAACTCTGGTGGGTCTACTATAGGTCATTTCTTGGTTACGAGCGATTGAGTGTAAGTCATAGGATAATAATTATAATAAAGGCCGGCGAAAGACCGCCGCCCTTCTATTAACATCTTAAGTCATTAGGACCACTCCAAAGTAATAATGAGAGCAGAATATAGACAAGGGGTAGACACTAATAAGAGTAAATATCCTTGAGAAAGGGAGCTTTGGAATTCAGCCCATCGTAGTTCCTAGTGCCCCTGAGAGCCCTTCACGGGCATGCCTCGGGCAGTCCTTGGATCAACCCTAAATTGTTAGGTGTAACCAACACTAGACAAGAGTTGTCTAATAGGTTAAGACATTGTGATCCATTCTCACCCGTGATGGGTTTGAGGAATTTTGATAAAGGCACTATGTGCAATCTCACCCGTGACGGGTTTGAGGGATTTTTATTATGACACTATGTGCAATCTCAACTGTGATGGGTTTGAGGGATTTTGAATAAAAGCACTATGTGCAATCTCACCCGTGATGCGTTGGAGGGATTCGGGACGGGTTAGTCCTGTGAAATGGAGGCTCGGGTTAGAATCTCTTGCATGTGCATAAACTTGTGGTGGTTCATGTAGTACTGGGCCAATCGTCACACCGGTGGCAGTATGGTGACTCTGGAGAGGTGTGTTGGTTTGAGGGGCCAGTGGGTTGTTTTACGCTGTGTTCTGGAGGACGATCCCCGAAAATGCACACTTGACAAAAAGACTGGATCGGGTTGGGCCCCGAAACTCAAAAGAGCGACGGGGGAAGTTTTGGGCCAGTTTTGGGTTCTGGCTGCAGGCACACGGCCTGCGACACGGGCGTGTCCCAGGGCGTGTCAAGCTTGTGTCGACACTCAGCCGGGAAGTCGACATTTTGAGCTCGACATTGTGTCGAGACTGGCACACGGCCTGCGACACGGGCGTGTCGCAGGGCGTGTCGACCCGTGTCGACACTTAACCCGCGAAGTCGACACTCTGCGTTCGACGAAGTGTCGAGACATGGCACACAGCCTGCGACACGGGCGTGTCGCAGGGCGTGTCGACCCGTGTCGACACTCGTCCCGGGAATTCGACATTTTGCTCGACGTTATGTCGAGACAAGGCACACGGCCTAGGACACGGGCGTGTCCAAGGCCGTGTCGTCAGGTCGACGATCTTCGCTCGATGAAGTGTCGAGTGTCGAGACCGTGTACACGGCCTGGAGACCAAGCATGTTGAGGTGCCACGGGCAAGGACACGGGCATGTCCTAGAACCCGTGCTATGCTCGGGTTGTTTTCGGGGAAAAACGATGGGTGTACACGGCCGGCCACACGGCCGTGTTAGGTGGAACACGGGCATGTCAGATCGAACACGGGCGTGTTCGATGCCCTTGTGTTGTTCCAGGCACGTCGATTTTGACGGAGAATGAGGCACACGGCCCTGGACATGGGTATGTGCCAGGCCGTGTGCGGTCTAGATTGGGCATTTCAGTCCCGAATCAAAGCCGTTCGTTTCTTTAATTGGTGATCCAACGGCTTGGGGTTGTTCCTGATGGGATATACCCGGGATTGGGCCTTAGAAACCCTCACTTTTCATGAGTGGTTGTCTTTCTAAATCGTAGAGAGAGAGGAGAGCCAAGGAAGGAAGAAGAAGCTAGATCTGGCCATTGGAGGAGCTTCGAAGCTCCAAATCGCGAGCCGACTCCGGATCCACAGAGGCAAAGCTAGTGCAGTGCTTTTCATCCGCTTACTTTTCCATGGTGCCAAAGAGGAACGCAAGGGTAACGATTCTCTTCTTGAGCATGAGTAGCTCTCCTTCTTTGCATAGGAATCCCGCTCTCGCGAGTTTGCGGTGAGTTGGAGGCGTTCCTTCGGGTAGATATGTGAAGTACCCGTTGTATAGAGTCCGTAAGCGAGAATGGACATAGGCATGATGTGTGAAGCCTACCCGGACATGTTGGTCTGGATCGGTGATGTTGCATTGCATAATGCCGGAGAAGACTCCGTGCTATTTGTTGTTTTTCGGGTTTTCTACACGGTAGATTGCAATAGGGAGCCTTGGGGATTAACCCAAAGGTGCACCCAGAAAACTGGGCGGATACGTGATCTTGCCAACTGAAAGAAAACTGTTGTCGACCTAAATCACCTAGAGGGGGGTGAATAGGTGGTTTGTGCGTCTTTTGCGGAATAAAAAATAATTAGAGCATGACACAGAATTAACTACCAATATCACAGACGACACAAGATTTATAGTGGTTCCCCAACCTTGGGTACATCAACTTTCCCTCACCGATCTAGCAATCAACTAGACTCGGCTACTCCACTATCTCGGATCAAAAATCGATCCTACCCTCGGAACAAAGTTCCTACAAACTCGATCCAAACAAAACAGATCTACACCTCGGAAGATAGCACTTCCTACAAACTCGGAGTGAAAGACTCCTACACTCGGAGAAGATTTCTCCTACAAGAATAAATTAAGGTTTAGAAGAATAGAAACAGTAAATCACTCAGATCTGGATGAAACGGCCAGGATCTTCTTCTTTTCAACTTTGTAGCACTTTCAGAAATTGGTGAAGAGGTTCTCATCTTCGATCTTGATTTACTCGCTTTTACAGAAATCGAGAGAGAATATGATCAGCAAAGTCGATCTCGATCTGTAACTTTCTTCAGAATAATCCTCTGAAAGTAGAAGCTTTGCCCGGAGAAGAAGGCGGCGGCGGCGGCTTTCGTTTCGCGAAAATTAGAGAGGAGTCGGCTGAAGAACTTTCTTAAAATGAATTGACAAGAAAGCTTTTAGAATTCTTAGGGTTTGTCATTTTCTGATAAGACCTTATATAGGAGAGAATAACGGTCATAATCGGTCATAATGATGTACACGTGGACCAATCATGTCGCGTGATTTGAAAAATCTCGACAGAAAAAGGACTTAGATAAATTTCGGAAAGATTCAGCCAACTACACGAGTAAGTCAATAACTACTCGAGTAGTTGAATAACTACTCGAGTATATTATGAAGAACATACTCGGGTATATATATATATAAAGACTACTCGAGTATATAGAGATCAACTACTCGAGTAAGCAGACAGAGCTACTCGAGTATATGTAGAGACCTACTCGAGTATATAAAGGATCTACTCGAGTATTGGAAAATCTACTCGAGTATATTACATAAACTACTCAAGTACAAGAAGTGCTACTCGAGTGGAATACTTAGAAAAATTCTGAAGAGGTCTGCTGGCAACTACTCGAGTAGTTGAACTAACTACTCGAGAGGAAGTAATCTACTCGAGTAGGTGAAAGTTCTACTCGAGTAAAAGACTTAGAAAAATTCTGGAGTAGGGAAATATCAAGGTACACGAGTAACACATGATCTACTCGAGTAGGTATAATGAACTACTCGAGTATATTTCTATCTACTCGAGTAGGTGAGTATACTTACTCGAGTATATGAGTATACTTACTCGAGTATATGACTTAGAGAAATTTAGATGAGAAAAACCTATTGTACTCGGGTATAAAGAGTAATCTACTCGAGTATATAAGCATGCTACTCGAGTATATGACTTTGTCTACTCGAGTACAAGGTTCCTTTACTTGAGTAAATGATACTCAGACTACTCGAGTAGGTGAAAGCTCTACTCGAGTAAAACACTTAGAAATTTTCTGATGTTGGAAAAACTGATTCTTCTAGAGTAGCCAACTTCAAATTTATTTCCCATGGTCCAATAGCTTGAATATGAAGTGTATCCCAATAGAGAGACCACACATGAGTCAACACCTTGGAATATGCAATGAGGGATTACATTGCACAGTTCCTATGTTTGAAGACCCACTGTGGACTGACAATGATCTACACTTCTAGTGAAATTCCTGCACGCATATAACTCAAACCAAGCATCAGATACAACTTAATTCATCTTAGTTCCAGGGTGACTTCATCAAATCTGGGTTCTTGTGGATGAAATACCCAACAATCTCCCCCTATTTGTTTAAGTCAGAACCCTTTACACTAAGGTGAATTATGGACATAAAAGAAGCTAAATAGAATACAAATATGAGCAGGTAAGCAAAGGATAATGAAAAAGATAGACAGTAATGAAGAATTGTATATATATGAGTTTCCAAAAACATCAAGTCTACAATTTGTCTTTTCAATCTCTCAACATCTTTTAGGTTTAGGCTTGAGAGTGCTGCTTATCCATCTTTTCCTGCTGTCTTCTTGGATAGCTGAATGGTTTTGGGAAATACTTAGGAGGCCTTTGAGGAGCAGCAGGGTTATTTCTCCAAAATTCTCTATCATGGATCTTCCTTTTCAGCATTGACTTCTCATATAACTACCATTCCTGGGAACTGTAGTGCATGTTTCTGTTCTCATTGTGATCCATGAACATCCTGAGTGTGTCCAAAATGAGAGACTTTGAAGTTGGAGACCAGGCTTCAGCATGTTCAGGGGCTTTAGAAGGAGCAGTCCTGTTAGCAGATGGACCTTCACCATATTTCCTTTTCTTCTTGTGGATTCGGATCTCTGGAGGGGCTTGAAGGAATATATCAGCAGGATCGTCTTCTTCCCAGCCTGGAACATAAGTGTCTGGAGGAGCAACTGAGTCTCCAGTCCTGGGAGAGAAGGTAGGTTGTTGAGGAACAGCTGGGGCAGTGACATCTGTGGCTAGAGGATTGAGATGATGGGGAATGATGTTTGGGTCAAATGTAAGATCTGGCAAGATCTGATTGTGCATCCAGACAGCAGTGTCATATGTGTGAAATTTGACACTCTGTATCTGGGCAAACACATCATCATGAACGCTATTTGACTTAGCAAATATTTCCGTGCCTTGGCGTTGAGAGAGTAAGCTCCACTCAACGCCAAACTACTTAATAGAACTTCTCTGTTATCTGGCAGTGAGTGAGTAAGCTACACTCAATGCATGTGGACTTAGCCACATTTTCAGCCCACTTCTCTAGGCTTTGACTTACTCAGCCTGACTCACAGCTTTTGTTGCATGGCTTTGAGTGAGTAGACTACACTCAACACCTATGCACTTAGCCATATTTTCAGCCTATTTCTCTAGGCTTAGACTGACTCAGCCTAACCCACAACTTTTTTGCTGTATGGCGTTGAGTGAGTAGACTACACTCAACGCTATTGTACTTAGCCATATTTTTGGTTATCTATCAGTTAGGCTGAGATAGAATCAACGCTATTTATTATATGACGTTGAGTGAGTAAACTACACTCAACGCCAGTGAACTTAGGCAAATTTATAGATAGACAATACTTAATCCTTACCTTTGGCGTTGAGTGAGCTTGCTCCACTCAATGCCTGTGAACTTAGTAGATTTTTGCTATGTCCAACAACCAATTATTGTGTCGACTTGTCCAATTAATGTGATATGGACTAACCTGCACTCTAGACCTCAAATACACATCAAATACAGTTGATGTGTGTGGCATTGACCTGTTTGACATCTCACAAATCAGGGACATTAGGAACAATGGACCCAATAAATACGTACCCACTTCCGAGGATTGATGAATTGTTTGATCAATTGCAAGGTGCATCTATATTCTCCAAGATGGTCCTAAGATCCGGTTACTATCAGCTTCGGGTCCGGGAGGAGGATATCCCCGAGACTGCCTTTAGCACATGCTATAGTCTATATGAGTTTATAGTGATGCCTTTTGGAATCACTGACGCCGCCTCTGCCATATGGATCTGACAAATAAAGTATTTAAACCCTTTATAAATCATTTTGTGATTATCTTTATTGACGACATTTTGACCTATTAGAATACCATGGCAGATCATTCTAGACATATGCGGTTGGTATTACTTAATCTTCAAGAACACTCTCTCTTCGTCAAATTTAGCAAGTATGAATTCTGGTTAGAGTAGGTCAGATTCTTGGGCCACAACATCAATAAAAACGGGGTAACCATGGATCAGGCCAAGTCCCAGGAAGTTCCAAGCTGGCCGCCGCTTAAGATGGCAGAAGATATACAAAGTTTCCTTGGTCTTGCCAGGTTTTACGGGAAATTCGTGAATTGTTTTTCCAAAATTGTGTTACCCCTTACAACTCTTACAAGAAAGGATGTATTTCGATGGAAGCCAAAATGTGAGACTGCGTAAGAAGCGACTAACTTCTGCCCAAAACCTTACAATCCCCTCGGGAATCGAAGGATTCCAGATTTATATTGATGCCCCCCTAAAAGGATTGGGAGCAGTTCTAATGCAGAATGACAAGGTACCACCATGCACGTCGCGCCAGCCAAAGCCGCACGAGCTGAATTACACAACCCACAATCTAGAGTTGGACGCCATTGTTTTAGACTTCAAGATCTTGAGACATTACATGTACGAAGTAACATGCAAGACCTTCTCCAACCATAAAAGTCAGAAATACAACTTTACTCAGAAAGAGATGAACCTTCGGCAGTGCCGATGGTTGGAATTTCTTTTAAGTGATTATGATTTCTCTCTCGAGTACCACCCCGAGGGGGCTAATAAAGTTGCTGACGCATTGAGCCGCCAACCCTCGATATCAGGGAGCTAGATGGAGCAGATTCCAAGGGAATGGTTTCAATCTTTGATAGACTTGGAGAAGACTCTTGTTGCTCGTAGGGATCTGGAAGAATACCAGTCCTAGTTATACTGGATGGAAATACAGTGCGACATCTGGGATCGAATACGAGAGGCCCAGAAGGTCGATCCGGAAGTGGTCCCAATCATCTAGTCCCTATAAGATGGAGCGCAAGAGGAGTTCGGCTTACACGATGGAATCTTGTAGTTCATGCACCAAATTATTATTCCCTCCACCGAAGGAATCCGAGATGAGATTCTTCGAGAAGCGCGCCAGTCGAGGTATTTTGTTCACCCTGGTTTAGTTAAGATGTATGTTGATCTACGCAGGACCATTTACCGGCTATGAATGAAAAGAGATGGCAATAACTTCGTGGTCCTGTGCCAGACCTGTCTAAAGGTAAAAGCTGAATGCCACAACCCAGTAGGACTACTGCAGCCCCCGATACCAGAATGGAAATTTAAGGATATTTCCATGGACTTTGTCAACAGTTTATCTCGATCCCACACTGGAAATGACTCTATATGGATTGTCGTGGATCGACTTACCAAGGTAGCGCGGTTCATTGCAAACCGACTTGGTAATGAGGTTGACATTCTTGCTAGATTATTCATAGAACAAGTTGTTCAATTCCACAGAGTACCAAAGTCCATTATGTAGATCATGATGGACATTTCACATCCCAGGAGTAGAGGAGGGTGCCTGCATATTTGGGGACCAAGTTGGCCTTTAACACCGCCTTCCACCCATAGACAGATGTGAAGACGGAAGAAACGAATTGGACGATGAAGGATCTACTACGACTTTGCGTAGTAGAAAACAGCGAGCCATGGGAACAACTGTTGCCTTTTGTCGAATTTTCTTATTGTAATAGATATCAGGCCAGCATTAAGATGTCACCATACGAGGCTTTATATGGAAGGCTTTGCCGAACTCCATTGACTTTGGCTCAAGATGAGTACCTGAAAGCCTTAAGAGTGGCTTATATTGATATACTACGACAACGATACGGCTAATCTAGAAGCAAATACGGGAAGCGAAGAGCCGGTAAGCCAAATATTATGATGCGCTGCACTGACCGGTGGAGTTCAGCGTGGAAGAAATGATATTTTTTGAAAATTAAGCTCATGCATGATGTCTCCCGGTTGAGGAAGCAAAAGAAACTAAATCCCCACCACTTGGGCCCCTATCAGGTGATAGAGTGTGTTGAATCTATTGCCTATCAATTAGCCCTGCCCCAAAGTTGGGAAATCTCCATGATGTATTCCATGTCCCATCCTTAAGGCAAGTCCTTCGACAACCAGAACAACACCTTCCTATACCGCCGGTACAGCTGCAGTCAGATATGTTGGATCCCTAGTTTATATTTGGGCTAATGTTCACTATTAGGATGTTTGACCTACCTTGTATAGCCAGGGTCAAGTTTGTCAGTCCTAGAGTTTAGGCTAGTCATTAGAATTAATATTCATGGAGCAGCCTTCAGTGGACTTCAGGAGACTTAAGACAGAGAAGAATTTAGAGTTCAGATTATTAGTTCAAAGTTCTTCGAACTCAGCTCAACGATCATCGATCGCAGATCGACAAACTCATAGTCCTTTATCTGAGTTGAGCTCGACGATATTCGATCTCAGGTCGACGAACTCTACTCCAAACAAATTTCTCAGTTCAACGAACTTGGATCTCAGAGAATGTCAGCTATTCATAGGAACTTGGATCGTTGAGCTCAGGTCGACAAAGGGGATTTCTTAGCTCGGCAAACTTGGAGTCTAGGTCGACGAAATCTGCCATGAGGTCGCCAAAATCTGTTCAGAGCCTATATGTTAAGTTTTTCTTATCTATCCCTCTCTTCATTCTATCCTAAGTCAATAATTCTCTGAGTAATTAATGCTTAAATTATCTAAGAATATAGCCGTTGAAGGCAGCATTAATTATGGTTTTGATTAGAGTAATTACTTGACTTATTCTCGGGATAGTTGGGGAAATACAATTAAAGTCAGATATTCCAGTCGTTCTCCTTCCCAAATTTCCAGCAGTAATTAATGGTCTCATTTCAAATTCTAAAGGAAAGTTGCAGCATCATATATAAAGAAAATTTCATTTCTTCTGAGGCACACACAACAGATAACAAATACAGCAGACAGAATAGAAGTAGCCGACTAATAGAGAGATACTAAGACTCTGACCTTTTCTCTGAAAAGAAATTCTATTTTCTCTTGCACATTCAAGAAGACTGAAGAAGAACATCATCTACAAAATTAAGAGTCTTCTTCAACTTCTGTGAAAGTAAGGGTTAGATATGAAATACTCTAGAGGGGGGGGGGGTGAATAGATGATCTAGAAAAATTAAAACTTTTTGTTGTAAATAAAAACAAACCTAAGATAAAGTAATCTAGCACAGCATATCACAAACACAACAACCTAGCTAGCACAGCCACAACAAGAACAAAAAAAAGAGCAACCAGACAACACAAGAATTTTATAGTGGTTCCCCTAAACTTGGGTACATCCACTCTTCTACCACTCTGGTAGGAATCCACTCAGGTTTTTGATCAGGTGACTGCCACCAATGAGCTTTTGATCAGGTGCTCAAAAACCAATCCTCAAGCATTTTGATCAGATGACTTGGAACCAAGAATAAATTTTGAAGGGAGTTAAGAACCCTTCATACAGTGCGGGATGAGAGAGTGATTATATCTTCTCTTTCTCAAATACAACTAAGAAGACTTTAGTGGATCTTGATTTTGATATAGCTCCCCCTGAGATCTAGATTTATTCCGGAAGGATAGAACTTTGCTTCAGGGTGAGTAGGTCTTCAATGTTTCAGCCTTGACCAGAAGGTATCCAGGTGTTTCTTGACTGATATAGTAATTGTTGTCCTTTGAAGAATCCTGGGATGAAGACAGAAGAATACTATTGAATTAAATGGTTGTTCTTCTTCTCCTTCAGCTTGTTGTTCTTTCTCTAGTCTAGGGCTTCTGATTTTGCTGTGTTATTGCCTTGTGTATTTTGTTCTATAATTAGACGAGAAGGAAAAAGAAAAGCCTATTCACTGTGTTGTTGTCTCTATTCTGCTGAAGGAAGAAAAAGAAAAATACTTTTTATATTTCTATGTAATCTTCCTTCTGAATTTGAATTTCTTCCTTCATTCAATGCTGACGGCTTGGAGAATATTTACATTGATTATTTCCCCAACTGTCCCATGGAAAAATGGCAAGCAATAATCCTGATGAAGACCATAATCAATGCTTACTTCTAACGGTAATATTCAGAGAATATTTAAGCATTGATTACTCAGGAATTATTGCAATAGAAAAGGGACACAGGGAGGGAAATTTCCAAGTCTGGAACTTTACAGAATTCGTTGAGCAGAGAACAGAATTCGTCAATCTTTGTCTAGAGTTCATCGAGCAGAGAAGTCAAGTTCGTCGACCAGATAATCTTTGTTCGTCGATCTGAGATCCCTGATCGTCGACCTAAGAATAGATAACTGCTTTCTCTAGACCTTTGCAAATTATGTGCATCAAGATCGTCGAGCTGAGAGTATAACTTCGTCTACTGGAGTTCAGAATTCCATGTTTCTTGGACTTAAGAATGTTGAAGTAACGTATCCAGAAATCGTCGACCTTAGAACTGGGTTCGTTGACCTGAGAACTAGTTTCGTCGAGCTGAGAGCTTCTAACTGCTACTTGATAAATCTTGCCAAGACTGTGGTCTAAGTTCGTCGAGCTGAGAAGGTGCGTTCGTCGACTGGAGTGTGATACTGGACATAGAATACTTAGATGTTTCTGGAATAATATGTTGAAGTAGAATAGCCAACAATCGTCGACCTGAGAACTAAGTTCGTCGACCTGAGAACTAAGTTTGTCGACTGGAGTTAAGTGTGAAGAATTCTGGACTTGGAATGTTGAAGTATACTCTGGAAATCATCGACCTGAGATTCAAGTTCGTCGAGATGAGCACGACTTTCATCGACCTAAGTTCGACAAATGTCGAACTCATTTTCCGAGTCTTTGAAATTTCTCTAAGTCTTGAGTCTTTTGCAGTCTGTTGATGGCTAGTCTATATAGTGTTGACTCTAAGGACATGGCCTAGATTCTAGGACACACACATGACCCAAGCTATACATGTTGGGTCAAACATCCTAATTTAGTGAACCTAGCCCAAATCCAACTAGGGATCCAACAATCTCCCCCTATTTGGGTAAGGTTACTAATTACTGACTCACATAAATAACAAAGCAATAAAACACATATCTGGCAGGAATTTTAACATATGCAGCAGATATATATATACAAACAGCTTTGTATCAGAATATAAACAGATAGTTTTAAAATAATAAAAAGACTTAAACAGTTTAAAGTTCATTTCTTCTTCTTGGGCTCCTCTGGCCTATCCTCCTTAGGTTTGTCACCAGGCTGTGTAAACTTGATTTCCCTATTAGGATCAGCTGCTTGAGCTTTTGTCATGGTCATGTCTGCATCTCCAATGATATTTAGGGAGGTATCCCTTGGCACTACAACTTCATGATGTAACTTCATATTATCATCAACATTGAAAAATATGTTAACCTTAGCAAACCTGTTAAGTTCTTCCTTTCTATACTTGGACATTATAGTATATTCAGATGGATCCTTTCCTTCAGCTCTTACTTTGTTGATCATGGATAGGGAAACCAATTCCTGGAATCTGGCCATCCCAGTAGTTGTAGCTGTCTCAGGATCTTCAAAGGGTACAGGAGGGGAAGCAGGTTTCTTGGGGCTTTCAGCCTTTTGATGTTCAGTGAATTATTACTGTTGGTGTTGTTGATGCTGCTATTTGTCAGATGAATAATGTATTTGCTGGCTGCTTCCTGAAGAGGTGGACCTACCCTGATGTCTTTGATAGGTTTGAAACTAGGTAGTCTTTTGAGTTGAAGAACTGGAAGAACCAACAGCAGCTGGAGGAGGAGGATCCTTTCTGTATCTTTGAGGAGGTGGGTAATATCTCTTGCTTTTCTTCATTTCTTTGTGTTGATTTTTCGACACCCACATCCATGCTGGCATGCCCTTATAGGGTGTGATCTTCTGGAGTATGTAGTATGGAGTGTCATTTGCTGGATTTAGTTTTAGGGCAGGAGGTGGAGGAGCTTTCCTCTTCTTAGATACTTTATTTTTCTTAGGCTCATCATCTGAGTCCTCTTCATCATCATCCTCATCATTAGAATCTTGAGGAGCATCATATAAGGCATCAATGGCCTTTAGTACTGATTTACCAATTGGCTTTTCAGCCAGAGTAGGAGATGGAGGAGGAGCTGGAGAAGGGGCTGAAGCTGGAATAGCAGGGTTATACATAACAGTACTTTCAGCCACTGTTTTATTTTCTTCTTCTATATCTTCCATGATCAGTGCATCAAGATCAGGCATTGGTGAATCATCCATTTTGAAGGTTGGGGCAGAACTATCTTTTCGAGGGGATGAAATAATGATGGGATCAGCTCTGGGTGGAGATGGCAGGACAGGAGCATCTGGAATTGCAAAAGTAGCCTTAAGTTGCATGGCAACCTTGGGGCTTATGGGAGAGGTGTAAGGCACTATAGCCAAAGATGGCTTGATGTTGTCTGCTGGCAGATTATTCAAATAAGCTATATCAAAAATACTCAATAAATTTAATAGATCTACTGTGAGATTTATAATATAATCACCAGCAGTATCTATTTCATCCAAAACAGGCTCATCCATCTAAGTATTTGATTCTATTAAGTCTATGATTGCAGAAGGATCTGGTATATCTTCAGGAGAGTAAGTCATAAAGGAATCAAACTCTGCTGCTGCTTCTGCTTCTGCTGCTTCTTTTGCTGCTACTGCTGCTTCAAACTTTGCTGCTGTTGTTGTTACTGGAGCTTCTTCATCATGAAGCATATCCCCCTGACTGGTTATAGAGTGTCCTGGAGCCAGTCCCTCAAAAGAAGGGACATGAGATAGAGCAGCAACTTGGGAAGATAGAGTTTGGATGGAAGCAGTGAGAGGAGCTAGAGCTTTATTTAAAAGAATTTGAAGAGTGGGAGAGATGAATGCATGTAAATCTTCAGCAATATCAGAGAAGTTAAAATAAAGAGATTCTGGGGTAGAGGATGAGTTGGGATTGTGATGACCATAATTGGAGCAAACAAAAAATGCACTAGACATGTCTGTATGTGTGTAGTCAGGTGCAGAAGATGGAAGGTCTGTTTGGACTAGGAAAGGGAAGGGGATAGAGGGAGGAGCTATTGTTGAGTGTGGAATTTGTGGTGTGGGGATGGGTTCTTGATGTGGGGATGATGGGGGAATCATGAGATTGAATGTGTGGGAGGACATAAAGGTGTCAGGATCTGTGATAGTTAAGTGAGGTGTAAGGGGTGATTGAGGTGGGGATGGTTGTGGTGATTGGGAAGGAGAGGGTTGATGGGATTCCTGAATGGGGGAGGAGGGAATTTCAGTGATATTTATTTGTGAAGAATTTGCAGTAGATGGAGCTGGAGTAGGAATATGAACTTGTTGTTGTGGTTGTTGTTGTGGTTGTCGAAGAGAAGGAATGTTGGAGGAGGAGGGAGCTTCTTCTGAGGGTGACAGAGAGGCTATTACTGCCCTTGTGCTTTCAAAAGTCCTGGAGAAGAGGATGGAGCCTTGGAGGGCTTAGTGATGGTCCTCACCCACATGTCAAAAAGGGCACAGGTGAGCCTCTTGGAGGCATTGATTAATATGGTTGGGGAGACCAGTGATTCAGCAGCATTCTCCTTTAGGAAGATTCCTAATATTCTTCCAAAGCAAACCTCTTTCTTTGTATTCTTTTTCTTAATCAGATCAAACATGATCTGAGCCCAGTTCACCTTCTTCTTGTTTACCACAGCACACATTACAAGGAATTGGTGCCTGGTTATGTAATCATGTGCAGTGTGTTTGTCCAGCAACACTTTCCCTACAATGTCTGCTAGAAATTTGAACTCGGCAGACAAGTGTTTCTTCAACAATTTATTTGGGGTTTCTCCAGTATACCCCATCAAACTCAGCATCACATCAAATTCCTCAATATAAATTTCTAACTCTTCTTCACAGTTAATTAATCCAAAAATTTCTGTGAGAACGACGGGAGTAAGTGGAACAGCATTAACAGATATTGTGCCAGTCATAGAGTTCTAATCTGTGGTGGAAGAAGTATAGACCCACTCTCTGATCTTAGCGCCAAATATCTTGATCCTGGTGGATAGCAGATTCTTCAACTGCTATTCTTCAAGGAGTTAAAGGATGTCCAGAAAGATAGGGTCTGAATGTTGAAAAGAATCAAAGTCCACATCAAATCTTGTGTCAAATTTCATCGCCGCAAGACTTCCTGCTGGAATCGCCATTAGTTCACCTGAAAGAGAAAAACAAAGATCAAGTGCAAGGGAACTGAAAGCACGGGACGAAGGTCGAATAAAACCTAGATATAAGATTTTCCGGAATATGAATCAACAAACTTTGTTCTACGAAAAATAAATAATTCTTTGATCAGAGATCGACGAAATAATTTGTAGTTAAATAATTCATCGTGCTCAGTCTGAAGATTTGAAGACATTTCATTGTGCTCCGTTCGACGAAAGTTTTTTGAAGTAGATTCGTCGATCTTCGTTCGATGAAAACAACTTCACTCATAGAGAGTTCGTCGATCTCCGTTCGACGAATATCTCAAGAACTTTTCCCAGTTTGTCGAGCTCCATTCGACAAACTTTGAATAATTTGTCGTGTGTAGACAAAAGTTAAATCAAAGCTTCTCCATTGATCATGTCCAGCTGCTTTATAAAGAACAAGTGATTCCTTTCATCCAAGGGTTTGGTGAAAATATCTGCTCTTTGTAAATCAGTGTAGATATAGACAAGTTTGATTTGGATTTTGTCTAAACACACTCTAATGAAATGTTGCCTAATGTCTATGTGCTTAGTCCAACTGTGATGGACTGGATTCTGTGTTATGGATATAGCACTTGTGTTATCACATAGTATAGTTGAATTATTTAAGTTGAAACCATAGTCTTGTAGTTGGTTTTGAATCCACAACATCTGTGAACAGCAACTGCCAACTATAATGTATTCTGCTTCAGCAGTTGATGTGGATACAGATGATGGTTTCTTGTAGAACCAAGACACTAGTATCATACCAAGGAACTGGCAAGTTCCTGAGGTACTTTTCCTGTCAACCCTGCATCCAGCAAAGTCAGTATCTGAATATCCAGTTAAATAAAATTATGACTCAGTAGGATACCAAAGACCTAGACTAGGACAACTCTTTATATATCTCAAAATTCTTTTTAGAAAAACTAGGTGAGATTCTTTAGGGTTCACTTGGAACCTAGCACAAAGACATGTGATGAACATTATATCAGGTCTGCTAGCTGTAAGTGTAACATAACATTTCCAACTAGACCCCAAAGAGTGGTTTTTGGCCATGACTAGGTCATGACAAAACCCAAGGAAGCTAAAATGGCCAAATGATAGAAGGCCAATGTGAGAATCACATTGGTCTCCCTATGGCACAACCACATCACCAAACCTAGGGTTGACCTTAGGGCTTCACCATGACTCCATGACCCCACCACAACATCACTAACCTAAAAGAGTGTCCACTAGGGCCTTAAGGGTCCATTGGAGTCAACCCAAAGTGGCCAATTTGACCTAGGACCACCATAGGCCTAAATTGGGCAAGGTGCCTTAACAAAGGGCAGTTGACCTCTAATGTGCCCAACTAACCTTGTCTAGGTCTTCTTAGACCTAAAGTGAGGTCAATGGGTCACTAACGACACATTGGGGTCAGCCCTAAAGGCCATGTTGACCCAGGTCAACTCAAGCCCCTAATCTGGTCAAAGTACCCTTACCAAGGGTCAAGTGACCTCCAAGGTGCCAATTCAACCCTACCCAACCCTACATAGACCATAGGGGAGACCAATGAGTCACCAATGACCCATTCGGGTCAACCCAAATGGCCATGTTGACCACGGTCAACTCTACCTTAAAGTTAAGTCAAATTAGCCAAATGGGCTAACCCAAGCTCAAACCCATCTCCCCCGCTAACTTTATTTTAATTAATAATATTGATTTATGGGCTGCAAATAGGCTAGAGTGATGAACAAATTTGGCCATGAGGGGCAGGAGAGAGAAAACTCCAATTTCTCTTTAATGGAGGAGTGAGAAAATGGAGTAAAGGCCATTCATGCCATGGGAAAGCCAAGGACCATCCTTCCTTGCTTGATTCATGTCCCCTAACAGCCCTGAGAAGATTAGGATACTTTCCAGGCTCTTCCACTTGCTATATGCACTGAACCACCAAGGCCGAGAGGTGGCTTTCAAGGCCATTAATGGCCATTGATGATCCAGCCTCTCCCCTCCCCATCTGAGGCTTTAAACACCTTCAGTAGGCCGAGAGAAAGATTTCCCAATCCTTACCTGAAGAAACCGAGCCTCCCCATTGTGTAGTTGCAGAAACCGAGCGGTGTCACCTTCAAAGATGGCTTTCCGATGATCTTCTCGACTTCAGGACGCCGGCAAGGTCCTCCTCGACTCCTTCTTTCATGGGTAGATCTTAGGAATCTTTAGGGCCAAGGTTCGGGCTCAATTGAGCCCGATCCAAAGAGAAAATTTCCTGGTTTTTCTGCAAAAATGCAACCCTCTGGATCGCCGGAATAGGGCTCTTCGGCGGCTGTGACGCCGCCCGGCGACAGCCACCACCTCAACGGAGGTGATGGTGGCGGTGGCTGGCCGGGGAGGCGCCTGGATGGCCGGCGGTAGCCGTTCGTAACTAGCCTAGGAAGAGTAAATCCTGGCTGTCGTCTCAAGTTAGAAGATGAACGGATTCCGTCCGTCTTGCGCTAAGATTCGTGCTATATTTGATTTCAAACTATAGTATAACATTTTATGATTATTTAATTATGTCACAGAATTTAAAATTGATTTCACCCAATTTAGTGTCCTGGTTATACCACAGCACCCATTTTGGTGGGCCCTATACCTAGGGCTATCCTGAGATTCAAATGGATTCCCACCCTTTATCTCTTGTCCAAATGACCTGAGATTTGGGCAGGGAGTCTACCCTAGCAATACCTAGGGCCAGTCCAAAATTCAGAATTTTTGGAGAACATTTTTCTATAGTTTTTAGGAAAAATTAATATTCCATGAATAAATTAATTAGGTGTCCTAAACACCTCAAAATCCCTCCAAATTTTGGTGGGAGGTCTTAGAGGGCATGTTAGGGCTCTGGTAAAATTTTCACCCAATTTGGTGATGTTTTGGATAGGTATTGATCCAACCTTAGGTTGGCCCCTTTTAGGGTTAAATAGGTCAAGCATCCCCTTTGGGATTTGGGTGGTCAAATCACCTCAACAGAGGTTGATATTTTGGCCACTGACTTTCTATATAGGATGGCTCACCCTCCAATGGAATTTG
Source organism: Platanthera guangdongensis (assembly GCA_039583875.1). Classification (NCBI taxonomy): domain Eukaryota; kingdom Viridiplantae; phylum Streptophyta; class Magnoliopsida; order Asparagales; family Orchidaceae; genus Platanthera; species Platanthera guangdongensis. The sequence goes on along the minus strand of CM077158.1, from coordinate 204,694,267 downwards.
GGGTGGTTAAGTGTTCGGTAGCCCTAGAACCCTAAGTTAGGTTCCATAATGGGGATTTTTAGGGTTTGAAGATCATAGGGTCAAATGACCTTGGATTGACTTGAAACATTGTGGAGAGGACCATAGGATTAGTATAGTTCTCTGGTTAAAATTTTAGGTAATTTGGAGGCCTTAAACCCCCTCAAAACCCTAACCCTAGCTTAGGGCACAAATCTTGTAGGGATAGAAAATGTCACAAAAACTCTTTGAAAAGTGATGAGATTTGCGTTGAGTAGTTTTTAAGGTTAGTACAAGCTCTGGAAATTTTACTATGTATTTAGGATTATTATTTTAGATACTTCATTAACAAATTGGTAATTTGTAATATTCACTTAGAAATTTATTAGAAAGAAACTCCTTGCTGGAAATTGATGAATTTTTGCTAGAGGACTTATTATTATGTTTTAAAGCTCTGTGAATGTTTAAAGAATTTTTCGATAATTATTTTTAAGGGTTGCTTCATTAAGCATGGTTTCCCATGAAAACTTATATTAATTTATTTTGGAGTCTAGCAAGCCTCTAAAATTATTATTATTGTATAATGATAGTTTCTGAACCATATTACGATTCTGTAATTGTTGTGTAATTTTCTGATGAATAATTTTGGTACTTTCTTTTTTACATATGATTAAGGGAAATATTTTGGATAAATTAATTAGAGGTCAAATAGTTTCTGAATAATTATGGAAATTTGAATCTATTCATATATCTCTATAAATTTAGTGATCAAAATGTTTGGGTGGCCGCTACTTGAGAAGATCATATAGCTCATGTTCAAATTGCCCATGGCCAAACATTCGGGAAAATTCAATAAATATCAAATTAATTAGAAAAATTATGCATCACTGATTTTAGACAAAATTTGTTATGATAGACCTATGGTAAAATTTATAGGAGATTTGGAAGATAATCCAGAGTACCTCCTTTATACACCTCATATAATATAGGGTGGTCTGCATATAGTAACCGCGGAAACTGAACTGGGGTGGGTAGTGAATTTTGGAGAGTTGAATCCTCAGTAGGTTGCTGGTTTGGGTAAATAAAGGAGTTCATCATTGGAAGACATGATTTGTAGAGTGAGAGGTCGACTAGTGTTAGGTGGTGCCCGGGATCGGCGAAAGATCGTCCTTACCGTAGGGAGGAAGTGTTTAAATGCACTAGGGCTAGACTCAGTGAAATTAACTAAGGTTTGGGAAATTGGGTAGCAACCAATAATAGTAAGTGCCTTGCGAAAGGGAGCTTTGGGCGTAATCCCATCGTAGTTCCTAGTGCCTTCGAGAGCCCTTCACGGGGTATACCTTGGGCAGTCCAAGGCTAACGTAAACTCTAGGAGTGATAAATCTTAAAGAGCAACTAGAATAATTAGGGGTTCACCTTCACACACCCCGGTGTCTCAGGAAGTTATTTTGACGAGGATGTCCGAGTGGTAGGCTCGGTGGTTGTGGAAAGGGGCAGTAAGGCCAGCGAGGTTTGGCTCGGTTGATGTTTGTGACGGACGGGATGGTCCGGGGAGCTTTGGCTCGGTACTGATACATAAGGTTGCATGTGTATAAAATAAATGTGGTGGGTCTTCGGTATTGGAGTGTCAATGCACCGACGCCAATACGTTGACTCGGCATGTGTGGCCAGCACTTATCTAACAGAAGTCCGGTGCGCCAGCCGACAAGAGTACGCGGGAGTCCACTTAGTCCACCAGCGTTGAGGCATACGATAGGTCTGACCGGTAGTGCTTTACTGGTTTAGAGGTTGGTGAGGCCCAACCCACCGCTTCCGTCTGCCACTATGGAGGTATCCTGGGAGGTTCGACTCCAGAAAGGGGGAACTAAAAGTCTGTGTACACAAAGTCGGGTGGGTGGGTTGCACTTGCATGATTGCATCATAACCCACTTGTATTTCATGACATAAATATAGCATAAAAACCCTATCACCTATTGTATAAGTGGTATGAGATGCTTATACAATAGGCCCTGCAAAACGACCCCTTGGTCTATAAGCTTGTATGGGCAAGTTTATAAATTAAGGTTAAGTTCTTATTATATATATATATATTGTTGTTAATAACCGACACCCCAACATATAAATTGGTATGGGATTCTTTATACGATGGGAGCCCTGTAAAAGATCCCTTGCTTATATGTTTCCATATAAGTTAAGGTTACTTTTCATACTTTACTTTACTACCACTTGTACTATTAATTTGTTATTATAGGTCTGCTGCCATTTGTTTCTTGATTACTCTCCACCTTTAAGTCCTCCCCTTTCTTCCTCTCCGCTCGGTGTCTAGGGGCCATGGGGGAAGGGGTGGGGGATGATAGGACTTAGTCTTATAGACTAATATTTTTCGAACCACATCATTTAGGGGATCGTGGAGCCCAGCATGGAGGAGCAGCCCTGCAGGTCGGCATGCTTGGAGATGGGGCAGCCTAGCACCGGAGTTCAGACGACAGGGACTGTGAGCCCCTTACCTTAGTAGTGTTTTATTTTGCTTCCGCTTGAGTGACTATGTAGTGAGGATTTCATGTAGCGGGCTTAAGCCCTTATTTTCAGTACATTACATTCTGTGGACTCTCCCTTCGTGGAGATATATTTACTCTGATGTGATATTATTGTGGACTTTTGGTTAGAGTTTTACCGCTCTTATGCTTACTCTGCTCTTGTTGCTTTTCTGTGATCGAATCGGCCGGCAGAATCGGCGTTTCATGGTGATGACCCTTCAGGGTGTGAAGGTGTCACCGCTAAGCGACGGTTCTGGTCCTAAGACCCCAGTGTTTCAAAAAGAAAAGGGGGGGGGGGGGGTCTTACAGTAAGATATAATAGGGACACAATAATGCCCCTATATAGTTTCTGAGCAACTGGTTTCCCATGTTCATCAGTGTCTATTACAACATTAGTATCCATAGGTGTTTTCTTAGTTGAGGCATCAGCCATCCCAAACTTTTTAAGAAGATCTTTAGCATATTTATCATAGGAGATGAAGATGCCATCAGGTAGCTGCTTCATTTGGAGACCAAGGAAGTAGGAGAGCTCACCCATGCTACTCATCTCAAACTTAAAATGCATGAGGACAGAAAACTTCTTGCATAGTTTAGAGTCAGCAGACCCAAATATGATGTCATCCACATAGATTTGTACTAACAAGATTTTATCCTTACGGTGTCTAGTGAATAATGTTTTATCTAAATGATATAAACTTTTTGATTTCACCTGTCCTTCTAACAAGAACTGGCCGACTATAGTATATATCTTCCTAAATCTTGCTACTAGCCTCCCCCTAAATCACACCATGATCTAGTCGCTGCACACAAGACAGCAAAAACTCCCTAAGTCACACAAGAACCTAGACACCACGCATAAGGCGACGATTCTCTCCTAAGCCAGACACGAACTTACACGCCATGCACAAGGCGGCGATTTCCTCTATCAATTACAATAAAGAAATGTAGAATGACAAAGAGCAATTTTCAGAATGAAAACTCCCTCTTAATGAAGCGTTGAAGATGCCGACGAATGCTTGCTACGGTTGCTTTAGATGTCAGGTACGAGTCGTCAATTTTTTGTGCTTGAACCTTCTTAGGAACATGGAGTTTTTTTTGGATGCTGGAGCTCTCTAAACAGGATGTACGGGAAGGAACACACCAGAAACTGAAAGTCATGATCTCTTCAGAAAAATGAGCCTCTTTTATATTTTAGCGATATCGCTTGGTGATACTAGATATAGCTTGCAATAGATATCCTATCCGGCTTCCATGTGTCCCATGGATTCGAAACTTCTGTAGGATGAATCAGTCATGGACAATCGTACGCTATCGCCTGAGCGATATCGATATCGTCGGGCGATATCGAGTGTAACTAGCAACCATGGAGATAATGTTGTAACTATCCATTGATCTGTCATTTGTTGACGATAGTGGATAAATCCACGTGATATCACCTTAACTCTTTTGTTCAAACCCGAATCAAAGCCCAAATGATTGTAGTGTTAGATCAGTGATATTTGCACATCATAAACACTGTATGATCAAATACAAATGAGATTTATTATAAGCAAACTAAGAAGTGTGGAACGCATGATCCAACACTGAGGCATGTATTTCGATCTCAAAGAGTATTATCGTGGATTTAGCTAATAAGAACAAGTGGGATTACTACAGTTTTGATGAATGAGAGAAGTATGAGGTTGCTTGCACCAATGAAGAATACATTTCAGAAAATATATCCTTGATGATCTAAATGCACCTCCAGCTCCGCCAAGATATTATCCCAAGTCGAAAGCTTATTTTGCCAGATAGAGTAAGAAAAGCTAGGGGAAACCGACTTGATTGTTTTTCTTTTGATTTGTAGATACCGTTTGCCCCTATATAAAACTCATATATATATATATATATATATATATATATATATATATATATATATATATATATATATATATATATATATATATATATATATATATATATATATATACTAGTGCCCGACACGGGGCTCCACCCCTATGGCTGCGATCCATAGTACCCGACCCGTGACGACGGGTTTCGCACGCACCTGGCTGCGCTGGCCCCGCGGCGGGCTGCGCCCGCCCCCCGGATAGTTGCGCCCCCGACACGGTGCTTTGCCTCTATGGCCACGCGCCACAGTACCCGACCCGTGACAGCGGGCTTCGCCCGCATGTAGTTGCGCCCGCCCCCCGGCGGGATTAAAAAAATATAATATTTAATTATATTTAAAAAATATTTTAAAAATATAATATTTAATTATTTTTAAAAAATATTTAAAAATATAACATTTATTTATATTTTAAAAAAAATTAAAAATATAATATTTAATTATATTTTAAAAAATATTTTAAAAATATTTTAAAAAGAACTTAGGAGGGGATTTAATCTTGCCTAAGTGCGGGATTAAATCCCTCCTAACTTAGGTGAAATTAGATCCTGCCTAAGTTAGGTGGGATTAAATCCCGCTAGGCGGGATTAAATCCCGCCTAACTTAGGTGGGATTTAATATCGCCTAAGAAGGCGAGCATAAATCCCGTCGATACTTAGGCGGGATTTAATCCCGCCTGCTTAGGCGGGATAATCCCTCCTAGGATTGTATTAATCCTAGACAGGATTTAGTCCCACACCGCCCGTTTGGTGTGGATTTTTGGGTATGTATAGATATTTCCTCCTTATAGATGTAATGTTGGGTGGGCGGGCTTGCTAGGCTGGCGGGTCGGCGGGTTTGCTCGGCTGGCGTGCTGGCGGGTTTGCTCAGCGGACGGGCGGGCTGACTGACGTGTTTTTATTTGTAGGATTTTGGGCTTATTTTTGTAGCCCGTATATTGTACTTAGCTGATGGGTTGTAGGGTGCCCTACAAAATATATAGATTTGAGAGGCCCTATATAGGTTTAGGAGACCTAAAAAAAATATGAACGGCCCATATTCATTATTGTGATCAACGGTTGCGATCAAATGTTTGGTTTATATTCAACGATCATGATCGATCGTGATCTGATTCTAAAATTCAAAATTACTTCTTTAATGCAGTTAAAGATATATATTAAAGTTTTGTCGGGGAATACACTTTATTTCATAATTTATTCTTTAATGTCATGTTTTTTCTTTGATTTACTATAATTTTATGTGCAATTCACCTTAGCTTGTAAGGTTCTGCCTTCTTCAAATATGGGTAGATTGTTGGGTATTGTATCAATAATCACCCTAATTTGAAGAAGGGTCCTTTTCTGCTAAGATTAATTGAGTTTGTATTTGATGTTGTTTTTAGTTATGTGTTTGCAAGATTGTATTGCTAAGTACAACACAAAGTCAGGTTACAGTGTGTCATGATACACAAGACTATACAATGTAATCCTTCATTGGTAGGCCAATGTACTGACTCTCGTGTAGTCTCTCTATTGGGGTGTACTTCTATCTCCAGTGCATTAGAATGATCAAGGAAGGACATGAAGTGGAAATGAGAAGAATATAATTTTACACAAGTAATATTCGTCAAGTATTGTAAGGCATATTCATCTAATTTGAAAGTGAAGGTTAGATCTGATATACTCTAGAGGGGGGGTGGTGTGAATAGATTATGGTGCTCACTAAAAACTTTTTACAACTTTTGTTGTATTCCTAAGTGAACAGGGAAGCAAAAAAATAGAGTAAGCACAGCAACTATTTAAACTCAGATCAACACAGAACAATCACAAAACAACACATCACATCACAGCCAAAACAAAAATAAGGGCAACCAGACGATACAAGAATTTTATAGTGGTTCCCCAACCTAGGTACATCCACTCTTCTACCACCCTGGTAGGAATCCACTCAGGTTTTTTGATCAGGTGCCTGACACCAATGAGCTTTTGTTTAGGTGCTCAAAAACCAAACCTCAAGTCTTTTGGAAGGAGACTTGCAACCAGAATAATTTTGAAGGGATTTAAAACACTGTACAGGAATTGGAAGTAAAAGAGATGGTGTCTTCTCTGTCAACAATTAGAGAGAAGACTTGTGGATTGATTGTAGCAGATCTTGCTCCCCCTGAGATCTTGAATTGATCAGGAAAGCTGGAGCACTGCTTCAGGGTGATAGGTCTTCAATGATCTAGAATGTCTGGACCAGAATTGCTTCAGGAACTTCTTTTGATAGATAAAGTTTTGTTGTCCTTTGAAGTTGTCCTGAGAATAGAGAGAAGAAGACTCGTGATTGAATTTGATTGTTCTTCTTCTTCTTCTTGAAAATGTTCTCTGGTCAAGGTTGATTGCAGTCAAGAACTTTTGATTTGAGAATGATTGTTCTTCTATGCAACCTCAGAGTGTCTAATTGTGTATTGATTGTTGTAATGTGTTTATGTTCCTCTATCACTGCTTGATCCTTTTGTTTCTTACTGTGTGTCTTTTTCTAACTGAGGAACATTCGAACTTTTGAATGTCGAGCAGTAATTGCAGTCGGCTTTGGAAAGAAGCAACAATCAATAATTTCCCTAACTATCCCATGGAAAAATGACATGTAATCGCCCATAGTCAATGCACATTCTAACGGTAACATTCCGAGAAGATCTGACATTAATAACTCCGGATTCATTGCCAAGAAATGGGACGGGAAACTTAAAGAAAACCTAGTCTGCATTCGTCAAACGAAGAACACAATTCGTCGAGCTGCACTTGTGTTCGTCGAGCTGAGCTTGGGTTCGTCGAGCTGAGCTTGAGAGAGTTCGTCAACGAGACAATCTTCATTCGTCAAACAGACAGTCTTCATTCGTCGAGCTGAGAATCAAATTCGTCGAGCTGAGAAAAGTTCTGGACTTAGGCAAAATATTCTGCATCTGCTGAAATGATGTATCGACATAAGTTGGTGTCGACAGATTGATCTTGGTGTCGACACAAATCCTCTGGTGTCGGCATAAGCTGGTGTCGACTGATATCCTGGTGTCGACATAAGCTGCTGTCGACTGATATCCTGGTGTCAACACAAATTGTCTGGTGTCGACACAAACTCTAAGTGTCGACACAAATTCTCTGAGTCCAGAAATCGTCGAGTAGAGTACAGCATTCATCGACCTGAGAAGCTGACTTAGTCGACCTGAGAAGCTGTGAACTTGAGGTCCAAGTTCGTCGATCATAGAATCTAATTCGTCGACCACAGCTTGAAGCTGGACTTAGAAATATTTGAGGTTCTCCTGACTTTGGCTTGATGTAAAAAACCGAGTCTTCATTGAACAGACAACACAGATCGTCGAGCTCAGCACTAAGAATTGTCTCACGATCGTCGAGCGCAGAACTCCTTTCGTCGAGCTGAGTTTGACGAACGTCGAACTCACTTTACTTAGTCTTGAAAACTTGTTCGGCTGGAGTTTCTGATGGTCTTATTGATAGCTGGTCCATCTGGAGTTGAGCCTAAGGACTTGACCTAGACTCTAGGACCCAAGTTGACCCTGGCTATACATGATGGGTCACATCCTAAGTCAGTGAACATGGCCCAAATCAACTAGGGATCCAACAATCTCCCCCTATTTGGGCGAGGTCACTAACAGAGACTCAAAACAGAAAAACAAAGCAAGAAAAGAGATATATCTGGCAGAGAATTATAACACATGCAACAGATATATATATACAAAGCTTTGTTTAAACAGATAGCATGGTTTGAAAAACAAAAAAAAAACAGACAGAAAATGAAATAACACAAAAAGATTACTTCTTTGTCTTCTTCTGCTGAGGTTTGTCTTCAGATGTTTGCTCTCCTGTATTCTTGAAAAAGATTTCTCTCTTTGGATCTTGAGCTTGGGATATTGTCATAGTCATGTCAGATGCCCCAATAATATTCAATGAAGTTGCTCTGGGGACAACTGCTTCTGGGTGAAGTTTCATATAATCATCAACATTAAACAATTTATTTCCTTTGTCAAACCTTTTCAGCTCTTCTTTTCTATACTTTGACATGGTTGATAATCCAGAGATATCTTTACCTTCAGCCTTGGCTTTATTTATCAAAGATAGTCCAATAAATTCCTGGTATCTAGCCATTCTTGTTGTATTTGCAGTTTCAGGATCTTTAAAAGGAATTGGAGGAGAGAAAGGTCTCTTTGGAATTTCAGCTTTTTGAACATCAGAACTTTGTTGTTGCTGCTGCTGCTTATGCTGTTGACTTTGACTTCCTGAGGAGGATGGCCTCTGTTGGCTGCTTCTAGAAGATCTCCCTGACTGTCTTTGGTATGTTCGCATTGGGGCAGATCCCTGGGAGCTAGAGGAGCCAGAGGCACAAGCTGCTGGAGGAGGAGGATCCTTCCTGTATCTGTGTACTGGAGGAGGGGAATATCTCCTACTTCTCTTTCTATATTTCTGTTGGTTTTTGGAGAGCCACATCCATGCAGGCATTCCCTTATATGGAGTTACATTGTGCAGGATGTAGTAAGGGATGCCAGCATTGGGATTAGGCTTTGGAGCTGGAGGAGGAGGAACCGTTCTTTTCTTTGAGAGCATCTTCTTTTTCTTAGTAGCAGCATCTTCATCTGAGTCATCATCATCAGCTTCTTCAGACTCAGAACCTTGAGGGATGTCATAAAGAGCATCCAAAGCTTTCAAAGCTTTATCAGAAATAATAGCTTTTTCTGGAGGAGGGGCAGAAGATTCAGGAACTGGAATATCAATAACAGAGGAGGAGGGGACTGCACAGGAGTCAGAAACAATAGGGACAGAGCTTTTAGCTGCTGCCTTATTCTCTTCTTCTATGTCAGCTAGAATAAGCTCATCCAAATCTGGCAGAGGAGAGTCATCCATAACAAAATCTGGTGCTGAAACTGGCATTGAAGTATCTTCTGGAATGACCACTGAACTAGAAGCTGAGATGGAAGCTGAAGCTGAGATAGCAAAATTGTCACGGAGTTGCTTAGCAACTGCTGGACTAGTTGGAGAGGTATAAGGTACAATAGCCAAACTTAGCTTAGTAAAATCTGCTGGAAAGAATTGCATGTGTAGTATCAAAATTACTCAACAAAATAGATAAATCCACTGTGGGATTTAAATAGAAATGACCAACAGGTTTTATTTGTTCATCTGACTCATCCAAATCAATGTCCGTATCCATAAATTGAATTAACTCAGTCATTTTAGAATCAAAATCTGTCAAAGTTGATGTATCCTCATCTTAATCTGCATCTGCTGGAAAGGGAACTGCTGTTGTGACTACTGCTACTGTTGCAACTGTATCTGCTGCAACTTCATCACTGAGCATCTCCCCCTTCCTTGGTTCAGAAACACCTGGAGCCAGGCCCCTAAATGAAGATGGGGCAGCAGATAGGATAGAGATTTGGGAAGATATGGAATTGATGGAGGTCACAAGAGGTGTAATGGCCTCTTGGATGAGAGATTTGATGAGAGGAGTGAGCAGGGAGATGATGGTGGTTGGATCAAATGGGGAGGGGGATGAGGATGGAATAGAGGGTGGAATAACAGATGGAGTGGGGGCATCTGGCATGATTGTGTCTGAGGGTATGTTGTGTTGGAACACCCTATTACTAATTTGGGTCAGGATTACTATGTCTCTAGGAACCTTTGCTTGACCTCCTGTATAGTTTAATAGGTCAATTAGAATTGAGTCTAAGGGTTAGAAATCTAGGTTTGGAAGCTGCCCTGAAGACCAAGATTTTTTGTTTAGAGACTAAGTCTGATCGTCGAGCTGAGCACGACGTTTCGTCGAACTCCGATCGACGATCGTCTAGCTCAACTTCGACAGATCGTCGAACTCCATTCGACGATCGCTGAGCTCAACCTCGTTATATCGTCGAACTCAGTTCGACGATCGGTGAGCTCAGGTCGACGATTTGGACTCTGCTTTGGATCTCTATCTCTGAGCTCAGTTCGACGATCTATGAGCTCAGATCGACGATATTTTGCTGCTGTATATTTCTAGATCGCTGAGCTCAGCTCGACGATAGCAGAGCTCAGTTCGACGATTTCAGATAACTTCCAGAATGTTTCTAAATTCAAATTCAAATCTGTTAAGGAGTTATTCTGCAATTAATTTAGAGATTTCCTAGCCGTTTTCATTCATTTCTGGACCGAGTTTCAAGGGATTTTTCAAGGAATATTTCTGTGGACTTTCCCCCAGAAGAGATTTGGCAATTAAGGATGCAATCAATGCAGGCTAACGGCTATTCTTGACAGAGAATGTTATTCTATTCTGTATCAGAGAATAAAAGGCAGAATTTTTGAATCACTCAGTGACACACAGAACAGAGATTACAGAGACACATTCAAAAATATTCTGTAAAAAAGAATTCAGAAGAACACTCATCCAAGGAGATCAAGCTTTCAAAAATCTTCAGATCTCTTTAGCTTTCAAAGTGTTCAAGGCCAACATTTTTCAAGACTCCAGTCATTCAACATTTCAGCTATTGCTGAAATCATCCATTGCTGGAGTTCAATCTTTGAAGGCCTATCACCCTCAGCAAAGCTTTTCTTCCTGAAGATCTCAAGGATTCAGGGGGAGCTTTGACCACAACAATCCACTTAGTCTTCTCAGTTGTTTGATAAAGAGAAGACTGCCATCACTCTCTCACCCCCTCTCTGTAAAGGGTTTCTCAAACTCCCTTCAAAAGTTTGAGCCTGGTTTTTGAGCACCTTATCAAAAGCTCATTGGTGGCAAGACACCTGATCAAAAAATCTAGCTTGGTTTTTGAGCACCTTATCAAAAGCTCATTGGTGCCAGGACACCTGATCAACTCATCCTGCAGTGGATTCCTATCTAGGGTGGTAGAAGAGTGGATGTACCCAAGTTCTGGGGAACCACTATATTTCCTTGTGTCTTCTAGTTTTGCTTGTGTTTATGTTTGTTTCTGTCCTTGATTTCTCTGTGATTAGGTTTTGTTTAACTTAGTGCTGTGATTAGTTTTATTCAGCTTCCCTGCTCACACTTATTACAACAACTGTTGTAAAAAGTTTCAAAGCACCATATACTCTATTCACCCCCCCTATAGAGTATATCAGATCTAACTGCACTTTCAATTGGTATCAGAGGGAGGTTGGTTAAACATACCATAACTGATTGGTTGTACAGGCTAACACCTGAACCCAAAGATCCCAAGTTAGATCTACTTCCTTTTGTATTTTATTATTAGATTTTGTTTTCACAAATCATGGCCCAAAACAAAGATTATGCTAGCACCAGACCTCCAGTGTGCAATCTATCCAAGTTTGCACTTTGGAAAGCAAGGATTAGGCTGTACATGAATTCTATTGACGAAGACATTTTTAACTCTGTTTTGACAGTGTGCCCAAGACCCCCAGAGAATTCCAGCACAAATGTTGTTCCACCTCCATCAGGAATAGATGCTGATATCAAGAGATGGAAGGTAGCTGATGCCAAGGCTATGAACATCTTGGCCCAGACAATATCAGATGACATATTTCAAAAGGTTGCTGAATGCTATTCAGCAAAGGAAATTTGGGACAAACTCTCAGAGATAGTCTCAGGATCAGCTGATGAGAGAAAGGATAGGAGATCCCATCTCATCTCTCAATATGAGAATTTCAAAAAGGGAGAAACTGAGTCAGTGGGAGACATGTACAACAGGCTAAGTCTAATTGTCAGTGAACTCAGGACATTGGACAAGGAGATCTCTCTAACTAAACTTAATGACAAGATCCTAATGTGCTTCCCTAGCACTTGGGATTCAAGAATCTGGCCAATTAAGGATGCCAGAAGTCTGAATGAGATCACTACTGAAGCTCTATTGGGTAAGCTCAAATCTTATGAGCTACTCATCAAGAATAGAGAGGAAGAATAGAAGGCTGCCTCACCAGCCACAAGAAGAGAGAAGACCATAGCCTTCAAGGCAACTGAAGATCTGCCTGAAGATAAAGCTACAGGCAATGATGAATTACTCAGTCTGCTGGCCAAAAGATTTTACAAAATGGCCAGAAAGGACTTCAGAAGAAGATCATACAAGGAGCAGGACAAGCCAAGGTATGACAAGTCCATTAGTATTAATAAAGACATTATTTGCTTTGGTTGCAGGAAACCAGGGCACATAGTTCCTAACTGTCCAGAGAACAAGAACAAGTACAGAAGGGACAGGAAAGAAAGAAGAAAGGAGAAAGACTCCAAAAGGAATGGCAATAGCAAACCTTCTTCAAGCAAAAACAAGCATACAAGAAAAGGGTTTGTTGCCGAATCCTGGAGTGAGACTAAAGAGGAGTCAGAAGCCTCATCCAGCTCCAGTGATGTTGAGGATGATGCAGAAGAAAAGGAGTTCTGTATGATGGCAATCAATTCCTCACAGCACAATTCAGAGGAAGAGGAGTCAGAGTCAGACTCAGAGACTCAACCTGAAGAAGATCAGGTAATTGGTTCTTTTGATTTTAGTTCAGAGGATTTTAAATCTGAATTTAAAGCACTGTGTTTAGACCTGCTAAAGTCTGAGAAAGAGATTATCTCTCTCAGAAATCAATTATCTGAACACAATACTTTAAAGTCAGAAAACCTCAAACTCTCTCAGGAGTTGGAGTGCTGTAGGGAACAGATAGCTTCACTGAAAAGTGAGCTCTCTGAGGCCAAGAAGCTTGAAGAATCCCTCAATGGGAGAATCATCAAGCTGATGGACATCACAAGCACAGTGAACTCCAGATTCAACAGTACACTGGGCTTGGGTGCTTCATCCAGCCAACCCATAGTTCTAACAACCCCAATTAAATTCATTTCAGACAAAGGAAAGGGAGTTGTAGAGGTTGCTAGGAAAAATTTTGATCTGCCTCAGAAAACCAAGTCCCAGCAGAAATCGTCGAACGGAGATCGACGATCGCCGAATGAAGATCGACGATCGCCGAACACAGCTCGACGATCTCAGGCAAAATCGTCGAACGCAGATCGACGATCTCAGCCAAAGTCGTCGAACGTAGGTCGACGATCTCAAATACCTGACCTCAGCCATAGTCGACCGTCGAACGGAGCTCGACGATCTGACCCTAGATTGTCGAACGCAGCTCAAAGATCGTCGAACAGAGGTCAGATCTCTGGAAAATTTTTCAAAGGCAAATCAAAATTGAATCCTAAGGGTCCTTCATCCCAAATCTTTAACCCTTATACTGAATGGATCATACCTCCAAGGAGATATCATCCTGAAGGATATAAGAGTCCACCTGGGATATCTTTCATTTCAGAATTTAGAGGTTATCAACCTAGGCCCAAGGTAAACTGGGTCAAAAACAAATGAATTGTCTCATGTGCAGGTGAAGACCTATCCAACATCTAACCAGCAATGGTATTTGGATAGTGGGTGCTCTAAGCACATGATAGGGAACAAGGACAACCTCACATCCTTCAGAGCCAAGCTTGGACCCAAAGTTATCTTTGGTGATTCAAACTTTGGACAGACTAAAGGATATGGTGCAGTCCAGATTGGTTCAGTAACTTTCAAGAAGGTAGCTTATGTGGAAGGACTGAAGCACAACCTAATTAGCATCAGTCAGCTGTGTGATGAAGGCTACCAGGTGACCTTCAGCAAAGCCTTGTGCAAAATCAAGTCAGAGGACAACACAACTGTGTTGACAGGTAAAAGGAAAGGTAACATCTACCTAGTAGATTTTCTTTCAACTGATGTAGATATCTGCTTGTTTAATTCTGTCTATAGACCCAATATTTTATGGCATAAGAGATTAGGACACCTAAACCTTAGAACTATTGCTAGGCTATCCAAGGACAACCTTGTTAGAGGACTACCTTCTGGCCCCTACAAGAAGGAAGGACTCTGCAGGGCCTGTCAATTAGGCAAGCAAACTAAAAACAGCTTTAAGTCACTTAATAAGAGTGATTCACCTAGGATATTGTATCTGTTACACATGGATCTTTTTGGACCCATCACAGTACAAAGCCTAGGAGGGAAATCCTACACTTTAGTAGTTGTAGATGACTTCTCTAGATTCACTTGGGTGTTCTTTCTAAGGAAGAAGTCTGATAACTTTAAGTGTCTGATAGAGTTTCTCAAATGTATACAGATTGAGTTCAATACTCACATTGCTCTGATCAGAAGTGATCATGGGACAGAGTTTGATTCTCTTCTTATGCAAGAGTTCTGTCAGAGTGAAGGGATCAGGCATACTTTCTCAGCTCCTAGAACTCCTCAACAAAATGGGGTAGCTGAAAGGAAAAATAGAACCCTTATTGAATCTACCACCACATTGTTGTCAGATGCTCATCTACCTCTATCCTTCTGGGCAGAGGCAGTGAACACCTCCAACTATGTGCTGAACAGAAGTCTGATACATAAACTAAAGGGAAAGACTCCTTATGAATTACTCAAAGGGAAGAAACCTAAAGTTGACTATTTTAGGGTCTTTGGTTGTATTTGCTACATTCACAATAATGACAAGAAATATTTAGCAAAATTTCAAGCCAAAGCTGATGAAGGAGTGTTTCTGGGATACTCCATGATCAGCAAGGCCTATAGGGTCTATAATAAATCATCTTTGAAAATTGAGGAATCTGTTCACATTTCATTTGATGAAACTAACATGTCTTTCAAGGAGAAGAATTCTTCTACCATAGAACCTTTGCAGGACAATTCTCTAGTTGAAGACTTGAACAAGTTACAGGTTACTCAAGAGGATGAAAGCAGTGAAGATGAAGGAAATGCTCAATACCTTGAAGAACAACTTGAAGAGCCAGTTGTTGTACCACAAGAGGAAACAACAACACAGGTTGGTGAACAATCAACGCCCCCTGTTGATTTAGTAACATCAAGAGACCATCCAATTTCCCAAATAATTGGAGAAATCTCAGCTGGTGTGCAAACCAGAAATCAGGTGAACCAAAACCTGTTGCACACCTGCTTCCTATCTCAAATTGAACCTCAGTCCATTCAAGATGCAGAGCAAGATCCACACTGGATCATTGCAATACAAGAGGAGTTGCATCAATTTGAGAGGAACAAAGTATGGTAACTAGTGCCAAAGCCTAAGGATCACTCCATTGTTGGAACAAAATGGGTATTCAGAAACAAACTGGATGATCAAGGAGTAATTATAAGGAACAAGGCAAGGCTAGTTGCTCAGGGATACTCTCAAGAAGAAGGAATCGACTACGACCAGACTTTTGCACCTGTTGCAAGATTAGAAGCCATCAGAATATTTCTAGCTTATGCAGCTCATAAAGGCTTCAAAGTATATTAGATGGATGTCAAAAGTGCTTTCTTGAATGGAGACATCAAAGAGGAAGTTTATGTCAGACAACCTCCAGGTTTTATCTCTCCAACTTATCCTGATTATGTTTTTAGATTGAATAAAGCACTATATGGTCTCAAGCAAGCTCCTAGAGCATGGTATGAGACCCTAGCATGCTTTCTCTTGGAAAATGGTTTTATAAGGGGTAGAGTAGACCAAACTCTTTTCATTAGAACCCATAAGTTCCATACCCTACTAGTACAAATTTATGTAGATGATATTATTTTTGGTTCTACTGACTCCAAATTGTGCAGAAGGTTTTCCAACCTAATGCATTCTAATTTTGAGATGAGTAGCATGGGTGAGCTATCCTTCTTCCTAGGATTGCAAGTCAAGCAACATGCTGAAGGCATCTTCATTTCTCAAACCAAGTATGCAAATGAACTGGTTAAGAAATTTGGTATGTCTGAGGCATCTTGTATGAAAACACCCATGCCTACTAATGTTGTATTGGATGCTGATGAACATGGGAAACCTGTTGATCAGACAACATATAGAGTAATGATTGGCTCTTTACTGTATCTTACAGCTAGTAGACCAGATGTAATGTTTGCTATGTATATGTGCTAGGTTCCAAGTAAGCCCTAGAGAGTCACACCTAACTTTAGTAAAGAGGATTCTCAGGTATGTTAAAAGTTGTCCAAATCTAGGTCTCTGGTATCCAAAGGATTCATCATTTGATTTAATTGGATTCTCAGATGCTGATTATGCTGGATGCAGAATTGACAGGAAAAGCACCAGTGGAACTTGTCAGTTCCTTGGTGACAGACTTGTCTCTTGGTTTTGTAAGAAACAAACATCTGTGTCAACTTCAACTGCTGAAGCTGAATATATGGCTGCAGGCAATTGTTGTTCACAAATCTTGTGGATTCAAAACCAACTCCTAGACTATGGCTACAACTTAGAGAAGTCTAAAATCTTTTGTGATAACACAAGTGCTATTCCATAGCTCAAAATCCAGTCCTCCATAGTAGGACAAAACACATAGAGATTAGGTATCATTTCTTAAGAGATAATGTTGAAAAGAATAAAATTGAACTACACTATATCCCAACTGATTTACAAAGGGGAGATATTTTCACCAAGCCATTGGATGAAAAGAAACACACCCTCTTCCTAAATCAGTTAGGAATGTTAGATGGAGGAAGTCTTAAATAATATCCAAGATTTTGAAAGCTTAAAAATTGACCAGGACTAGGCAAACATTCTGATTTTTCTTAGTGTCTAGAATTTTTCTGATCTCTGAACTGCGCTCGACGATTTGCCCCAAGATCGTCGAACGGAGATCGACGATTTCCAAAAATCGTCGAACTGCGTTCAGCACCTCTCAGATAGTATGAACTATCTCTTCCGGTCAACGATCGTCGAACGGACGCTCGACGATTCTGTTCTCTGAACGATAGTATGAACGATCGTCGAATGGCGCTCGACGATTCTGTTGAAGACTCTTCAGTTTCCTTTAGAAGCCTCGATCGTCGAACTGAGTTCAACGATCTTTCCAATTCTGCGTCGAACCCTAATATAAAACTCATTTTTCGCCGTCGTTCTCTTTTGCGCTTTCGATATGTCTGCAAGATTTTTCTTTCCCTCCAAACAGTTCTACACTTGGTCGTTTTGTTTGTTGAGTTTTTGCAAGTACCAATGGCTGTGTCAGTTGCGGTTCTTGCTGCAATGAAGTTTGATGCTGGGTTTGATATTGATATAGAATCCTTCAGCACGACTGACCAGATTTTTCAAGATATACTGGGTTTGTTCAAGGACCAGAATCTGACAGCAATAATGACCACCAGGATCAAGTTGGCTTCTGATGAAATAAAGGAGTGGGTTTATACTGCCCATAATCAAGATAACAACACCATTGTTGGTTCTATAGCTGGAACTCAGGTACCCTTGACCCCAACCATTCTAACAGAAGTTTTTGAGTTGAGAAATGGAGAAGATTCTGCTGAATTATCTGGAGATGAGTTTTCTGAACTGCTTGCCAGAATGAGCCATTAAGAGGGAAACCCTAGCAAGCTCTTCAAAAGGAACCTGTCTGTAGAATATAGGTTCCTGACAGATGTTGTTGGGAAGGTGCTACTGGCTAAGCACTCAGCCCATGATACAATATCAAGATATCAGCTCTGTCTCATGGGAGCTCTTGTGGATAAGAAGAATCTGAATTGGGGAGAGGTTTTCTTTGACCTCATCAAAAGGAAAATCAATAAAAGTTTTGTAAACTTTGGAAGAATCCTTGGAGTATTTCTGCAGCACAGGTGCCCTGCCCTGCTGGTCTCCTCTGGTGTTCATATCAATGCCTCCAAGAGATTATCTTGTGCCCTCTTTGGAATGTGGGACAGACAAATCAGCAAGCCTAGCAGGCCCTCCTTCAGTACCCCTTCAGGCACAAGGACACTAAGAGTCACTCCTCCACAGGTCTCTGCCCCTGCAGATGACCTGGCTGTTGTTGCTGCCTCTCCTCCTCCTCCAATTCCATCCACCATTCCAGCTCCATCCACGATCATCATATCCAGCCCATCTCCAACATCCACATCTTCTCCAGTACCTAATCTACCACCACCAGAAGATCAATTCCATCCACTATTCTCCTACCCTCCACCAGATGTCACCTCATCACCCTCTCATCCATCCTTCACCCTACTTGATGATTCCTTTATGGATGATTCCCCATCCTCTCCTCCTGAGTTACCTTCCTCCTCCACTTTATTTCAAGACCTCCTACACCAAATCATAGATCAACCCACATTCACCCCATCTATCTCCCTCCCTCTATCCTCCATATCCACCTTGCCAACACCTCAGCCATCCCTTCCACCCTACTCCAGCTCTCCACTTCCAGAACCTTCAGTTGCTCCTATACCTTCTACCTCTGCTCTAGCTCTTGAGCAAGTAGACCTCTCAGCCCTTGCTGACAGGCTGTATGAGCTGCTTGCCCCCAGGCTCTCTCTGCTGTTGGAGACCTCCTTGGCTCCACTCCACCTGTTAGTGGCAGCCCTTTCTGCCAGGCTCTCTTCCCTCTTCCCTCAGGAAGCACCTACAGCAGTGTGCCTTGATCCAGACATGTCTGCATCCAGGCAGGGGGAGATGCCATATGAAGTGAATCTCCATGCTGCTGCTGCTGCTGCTGTTTTTGTAAGCTGCCTGTCTACTGCTGCTGTAACTCCTACTTCTTCTGCTGCTCCTCCTCTTGATGCTGTTGCTGTGCCTCAAGCACAAGTTCCTCCTGCTGCTGCAGTCCTTGTAATAGACCTCAGGTCTTTGCTGTCAGTTTTTGATTCTGCTTACTTCAGCTGTCTGCCAGAGGACAATGCTCTCCAGCCTCCAGAAGATTTATCCAAGGCACTTGTGCCTTTTTCCTGCTGTGACCCTAGCATTATCACCTCCTTTGTAAGTTCAGTAATTGTTGCTGCTGAAAATACTGAAAAAGTTGATGCTGCTGCTTCTGAAGAAAGGATTGTTGTTGCTTCTGAGAATGTTGATACTGCTGCTACTGCAAATATTGATACTGCTGCTGAAGTTCCTATTGTTTCTGATGAACCAATTTCCAAGGACATTCTGATGACAGAGGCACCTGAATTTGAACCTTCTGCAGTCCTTGATGATATTCCTTCTGTGTCTGTTACTGTAAGTGAGACTGTTACTGCTGTTGTCACCTCTCCAGAGCCTACTGCTGCTGCTATTGTTGTTTCTGCTTCTACTCCTAGTGCAACACCTTCAATATCTGTTGTTATCATTTCTGCTTCTGTTTCAACATCTGCTGTTGTTTCTGCTGTTACCATTTCAACACCTACTGCTACATCTTCTGCCTCATCTGCTTCTGTTCAACTCAAGAAGGATCTAATGAAGAAAATAGATGCTCTCTATGATGACCAGAGTTCTGAATCTGATGAATTTAAAACAGACTCTGATGACTCTTCTGCTACTATTGCCAGGAAAAGAAAGGCAAGGAGCAAGGCTATGAAGAGAGTACCTCCTGCCAAAGTTAAGGATAACAATGACATCCCATATTACATTCTACATGACTGCCCAATTACTGAACACTGGATGCAGTACTCCAAGAACCAGCTGAAAGCAATGAAGAAAAAGAGAAAATATGAGAAGGGCTCCTCCCAATTCCAGCACTCTCATCCTCCTCCACCACCTCCTCCTGATGCAGGTGTAGGTGGAAGCTCTGCAGCTCAACCCCCAGCCAGAAGTCAGGCTCCCTATCATCCTCATGCCAGATCTTACCACAGGGAAAGCCAATCCAGGGGTTCACACTCTAGGAGAGGAGGATATAGAGGTAATCAAAGAGATATTGAAGTCTATTCCAAAGGGTACTCCAGGCAGCACCCATATTCTAGGGGAGGACAAATTTCATCTGATACATCATCTGGTCCTTTCCCTTTAAGCTGAAAGAAAATGTGTCTTCCAGGCCTCCTCAGGACAATCCCTCCAACAGATATGAGCCTCCTGTACCTTTTGAGGATCCTGAAAATAATCCAGCTGCTTGGACTGCTAGATTAGAAGAACTAGCTGCACTGGATCAGATTAAAACGGCCAGAGAGCAAGGAATAGATTCTTCCAACATTTCAACAATGTCTGAACAGAGACAAAAAGAGCTAGAGAGATATGCTTCAAGTAAATTCTTTGATGCTGACAGATATATGGAATTGCATCCTAAAGCAGTGGTTCCCAGGCTTAAACAGCAAACATCTCTAGGTGCAGCAGATGACACCAGATCTAAGAAGGAAGCCCTCAATCCTAACAGAGAGATTAAAATGGTTAAGGGCAAAGAGAAGAAATGATATTATAAGGTGACAATTTCTGTGATTTCTGATTACTATCTGGATGCTATATATCTCTGTGATTCTGCAATGTTTGGCTTGTTGTTTTTTTGTTTACTGATTGTATGTTGTTATTTAAAATTCTTTTTAAGTCTGTAAATAGTAATCCTAACCCAAATAGGGGGAGATTGTTGGAACACCCTATTACTAATTTGGGTCAGGATTACTATGTCTCTAGGAACCTTTGCTTGACCTCCTGTATAGTTTAATAAGTCAATTAGAATTGAGTCTAAGGGTTAGAAATCTAGGTTTGGAAGCTGCCCTGAAGACCAAGATTTTGTTTTTAGAGACTAAGTCTGATCGTTGAGCTCAGCACGACATTTCGTCGAACTCCGATCGACGATCGTCTAGCTCAACTTCGATAGATCGTCGAACTCCATTCAACGATCGCTGAGCTCAACCTCGTTATATCGTCGAACTTAGTTCGACGATCGGTGAGCTCAGGTCGACGATTTGGACTCTGCTTTGGATCTCTATCTCTGAGCTCAGTTCGACGATCTGTGAGCTCAGATCGACGATATTTTGCTGCTGTATATTTTCAGATCGCTGAGCTCAGCTCGACGATAGCAGAGCTCAGTTCGACGATTTCAGATAAATTCCAGCATGTTTCTAAATTCAAGTTCAAATCTGTTAAGGATTTATTCTGCAATTAATTCAGAGATTTTCTAGCCGTTTTCATTCATTTCTGGACCGAGTTTCAAGGGATTTTTCAAGGAATATTTCTGTGGACTTTCCCCCAGAAGAGATTTGGCAATTAAGGATGCAATCAATGCAGGCTAACGGCTATTCTTGACAGAGAATGTTATTCTATTCTGTACCAGAGAATAAAAGGCAGAATTTTTGAATCACTCAGTGACACACAGAACAGAGATTACAGAGACACATTCAAAAATATTCTGTCAAAAAGAATTCAGAAGAACACTCATCCAAGGAGATCGAGCTTTCAAAAATCTTCAGATCTCTTTAGCTTTCAAAGTGTTGAAGGCCAACATTTTACAAGACTCCAGTCATTCAACATTTCAGCTATTGCTGAAATCATCCATTGCTGGAGTTCAATCTTTGAAGGCCTATCACCCTCAGCAAAGCTTTTCTTCCTGAAGATCTCAAGGATTCAGGGGGAGCTTTGACCTCAACAATCCACTTAGTCTTCTCAGTTGTTTGAGAAAGAAAAGACTGCCATCACTCTCTCACCCCCTCTCTGTAAAGGGTTTCTCAAACTCCCTTCAAAAGTTTGAGCCTGGTTTTTGAGCACCTTATCAAAAGCTCATTGGTGGCAATACACCTGATCAAAAATCTAGCTTGGTTTTTGAGCACCTTATCAAAAGCTCATTGGTGCCAGGACACCTGATCAACTCATCCTGCAGTGGATACCTACCTAGGGTGGTAGAAGAGTGGATGTACCCAAGTTCTAGGGAACCACTATATTTCCTTGTGTCTTCTGGTTTTGCTTGTGTTTATGTTTGTTTCTGGCCTTGATTTCTCTGTGATTAGCTTTTGTTTAACTTAGTGCTGTGATTAGTTTTATTCAGCTTCCCTGCTAACACTTATTACAACAACTGTTGTAAAAAGTTTCAAAGCACCATATACTCTATTCACCCTCCCTCTAGAGTATATCAGATCTAACTGCACTTTCATGTTGTAAGATGGAATGGTGGATAATTGTGGGGGAAGAGGAGACTGAGGAGGTGTTGGAATGTGAGTGTCCTGAGGTGAAGCTGGAGGGGTGGATGGTTGATTTGCTGGCAGAGGGGAAGATGAATGTGGAGATGAGATGTTGGTGATGTCTAGAGGTGGATATGAAGGAGGGATAGGCACATGAGGAGGCTTCTGTGGAGGAAGGGGTGCTGGAAGAGATGATTGAGATGGAGGGACCTCTTCAGCAGGGAGGGGAGTGGCCTTTACAGCCCTTGTGCTCTCAGAAGTTTGGATGGAAGAGGAAGAAGCCTTTGAGGGCTTGGAGATTGTCCTCTCCCACCTGCGAAATAGAGCGCATGTGAGGCGCTTGATGGCATTTATGAAGATGTTCGGGTAGACCATACATTCAGCAGCCTTCTCTTGAAGAAAAACTCCCAAAATTCTACTGAAGCAGACTTCCTTCTTGCTGTTCTTTTTCCTTATCAATTCAAAGAAGATTGTGCCCCAGTTGACACGTCTCCTATTCACCACGGTGCACATAACCAGAAATTGGTGCTGGGTTATGTAGTCATGCGCTGAGTGCTTTCCCATTAGCACTTTCCCTACAATGTCTGCCATAAATTGGTAGGCGGCAGACAGTTGCTTCTTCAGCAGTTTGTTAGGGTTGCTACCTAAAAAACCCATTAGTTTCAGCATATCACCAAACTCTTCAGAATCCATGTCTATATTGTCTTCTCCATTCTCGAAACCAAAATCTCAGACAGAATTGCGGGAGACAACGAAACAACAGTACTCCCTATATTGTCGGTCAAAACATCTTCTTCAGAAATTGTAGATGTATAAACTCATTCTCTTACTTCAGTTCCATGTAGTTAAATGTGCCTGGTCATGAAATCCTTTAAATTAAGTTCTTCTAGTAGTTCCAAGATATATTGAAAGATGGGGTCTGAATGTTGAATAGAGTCGAAATCCATATCGAACCCAGTATCAAACTTCATCGCTGCTAACGTGCTTGCTGGAATTGTAATTGATGACCTGCAAGAAAAACACAGAGAGAAACAACGATCAAGATAAAAGGAACTGAAAGCGCGGGACGGAGGTCGAAAAAAACCTAGATATAATATTTTCAGAATATGAATTGACAAACTCCGTTCCACGAAAAAAGAGAAATTCTTCGAACTGAGGTCGACGAAATAAATTGTAGACAGATAATTCGTCGATCTCATCTAGAATAATCGAATACAGTTCGTCGAACTCCGTTCAACGAAATATCTTCTGAAGAAAAGTTCATCGATCTCCAGTCGACGAACGTTGTTTCCACACACAGAGAATTCATCGATCTCTGGTCGACGAGAATCTCTCAAACTTTCCCTAATTCATCGAACTCCGTTCAACGAACTATGGAAAATTCGTCGAATGCAGACAGAAACTAGGTTAACTCTTCTCCATTAATCATGCCCAGTTGATTTATAAAGAACAGATGGGTTTTCTCATCCAATGTCTTGGTGAAAATGTTTGCTCTCTGTAAATCAGTAGAAATGTGGATTAAGTTAATTTTCTTTTTGTCTACATTATCTCTAATGAAATGATGTCTTATTTCAATATGCTTAGTCCTAGAATGGTGAACTGGATTCTGTGCTATAGCAATAGCACTAGTATTATCACAAAATAATATTGAATTATTTAAGTTGACACTATAGTCTAGGAGTTGATTTTGTATCCAAAACATCTGTGAACAGCAGCTGCCAGCAGCCATGTATTCTGCTTCTACAGTTGATATAGACACAAATGTCTACTTTTTACAAAACCAGGAGACAAGTCTCATAACTAGGAACTGGCAAGTTCCAGAGGTACTCTTCCTATCCACTCTACATCCAGTATAGTCAGCATCTGAGTATCTAGTTAACTCAAACTCTGACTCTACAGGATACCAGAGTCCTAGATTAGGGCAACTCTTTATATATCTCAAAATTCTTTTTAAGAAAATAAGGTGAGATTATTTAGGGTTCACTTGGAACCTAGCACAAAGGAATGTGACAAACATTATATCAGGTCTGCTAGCTGTGAGGTATAATAGGGATCCAAAAATTGCCCTATAATTTTTCTGATCTACAGGTTTCCCTGCTGCATCAGAATCCACAACAGCATTTGTAGTCATAGGGGTTTTCATCCCTGAAGCATCACCCATCCCAAACTTTTTGATAAGCTCTTTAGCATACTTAGCTTGGGAGAGGAAGATACCATCTGGGAGCTGCTTCACTTGGATACCAAGGAAGTAGGAAAGCTCACCCATGCTACTCATCTCAAATTTAGAATGCATGAGGTCAACAAACCTCTTTCACAATTTGGGATCAATAGACCAAAAAATAATGTCATCCACATATATTTGTACTAATAAAATTTGGTCCTTATGATGTCTAGTGAAAAGTGTTTTATCTATGGTTCCTCTTGTAAATTTATGCTCTAAAAGAAAGCTTGCTAAGGTCTCATACCAAGCTCTTGGAGCTTGCTTTAAACCATAGAGAGCTTTATGCAATTTAAAAACAAAAGAGGGTTGAGTTGGAGAGATAAAACCTGGAGGTTGTTCTACATAAACATCTTCTTGAAGTACTCCATTCAGTAATGCTCTCTTGACATCCATTTGGTAGACCTTGAATCTCTTGTGAGCTGCATAGGCAAGGAATATCCTAATGGCCTCTAACCTTGCAACAGGGGCAAAGGTTTGGTCATATTCTATTCATTCCTCTTGTTTGTAGCCTTGAGCAACAAGCCTAGCCTTGTTCCTCACTATGTTGTCTTGAGCATCCAACTTGTTCCTATAGACCCATTTGGTTCCAATAACTGGGTAGTTATGGGGTCCTGGAACCAAATCCCAAACTCTACATCTCTCAAACTGATTTAGTTCCTCTTGCATTACAATGATCCAGTGGGGATCTTGCTCAGCTTCATGGATGGTGAGAGGTTCAATTTGAGAGAGAAAACAGGCATGCATCAAGTCTTGGTTGAGTTGATGCCTTGTCTGTACAACTGCTGAAATGTCTCCAATCACTTGAGATCTGGGGTGATCTCTAAGTGTGACAAGATCAGTTGGTGGAATTGGTTGGACAACAGCTTCTGTAATTAATTCCTCTTGGGCAATGGTACTAGCTGTTGAGGGAAGTTCAGCCACTTCCTCTTGAATTTCTTCGTCACTTTCTTCAGCAACGTGTGGAGTAGGATGGTTTGATACCTCTTGGGTGAGGTTTAGTCCATCCATAGACTCACACAGTGGTGGAACCAGCAAGGAGCTTATGGTAGAAATCTCTTTCTCCTTGTATGACATGTTAGCCTCATCAAAAGATACATGAATAGATTCTTCAATTTTAAGAGTTGATTTGTTATACACCCTATAAGCTTTACTGATCATGGAGTATCCCAGAAACACTCCTTCATCAGCTTTAGCTTGAAATTTTGCTATGTATTTCTTGTCATTATTGTGAATGTAACAAATGCAACCAAAAATTTAAAAATAATCTACTTTAGGTTTCTTCCCTTTAAGTAATTCATAGGGAGTCTTGCCCTTCAGCTTATGTATCAAACTTCTATTCAACACATAGTTGGAGGTGTTCACTATCTCTGCCCAAAAGGATAGAGGAAGGTGAGCATCTGACAACAATATTGTAGCAGATTCAATAAGGGTTCTATTTTTTCCTTTCAGCTACCCCATTTTGTTGAGGAGTTCTAGGAGCTGAGAAAGTATGCCTGATCCCTTCACTCTGACAGAACTCTTGCATAAGAAGAGAATCAAACTCTATCCCATGATCACTTCTGATCAACACAATGTGAGTATTGAACTCACTCTGTATGCATTTGAAAAGCTCTGTCAAACACTTAAAGTTATCAGACTTCTTCCTCAGAAAGAACACCCATATGAATCTAGATAAGTCAACTACAACTACTAAAGTATAAGATTTCCCACCTAAGCTTTGTACTGTAATGGGTCCAAAGAGATCCATGTGTAACAGATACAAAATCCTAGGTGAATCACTCTTATTAAGTGACTTGAAGCTATTTTTGGTTTGCTTGCCTAATTGACAGGCCCTACAAAGTCTTTCCTTCTTGTAGGGGCCAGAAGGTAGTCCTCTAACAAGGTTGTCCTTGGATAGCCTAGCAATGGTTCTAAGGTTTATATGTCCTAATCTTTTATGTCATAGTTCATTAGGTCTACATATGGAATTAAACAAGCACATATCTACCTTAGTTGAAAGAAAATCTACAAGATAAATGTTACCTTTCCTTTTACCTATCAACACAGTTGTGTTGTCCTCTGATTTGATTTTGCATGAGGATTTGTTGAAAGTCACTTGGTAGCCTTCATCACACATTTGACTGATGCTGATTAAGTTGTGCTTCAGTCCTTCCACATAAGCTACTTCCTTGAATGTGACTGAGCCAATCTGGACTGCACCAAATCCTTTTGTTAGTCCAAAGTTTGAATCACCAAATATTACTTTGGGTACAAGTTTGGCTTTGAAGGATGTGAAATTCTCCTTGTTTCCTGTCATGTGCTTTGAGCACCCACTATCTAGATACCATTGCTGGTTGGATGTTGTATAGGTCTTCACCTACACATAAAATAATTTATTTGTTTTTGACCCAGTTTACCTTGGGTCCTTGATTTGTTTGGAATGAAAAACTAGATATAATTGATAAAGCAGGTTGTGATTTATACCCTAAGGGGTGATATCTCCTATGTGTAATTACCCAATCAGCTTCTGGATTAAATGTCTTATTAATTGGCTTAGAGTCTCTGTAAGAGAAATGGTTTAGGTTTTGACTTATTGGGTTCGACGAATTGTTGTAAGTTCATCGACCAGAGTTCGACGAATAGGGATGAGATCGTCGATCTCTGCTCAGAGAATGACAGTAGTCATTTTCTGCGCCCCAAGTTCGTCGACCTCTGCTCGACAAACCATACACAATTCGTCGATCGCAGTTAGACGAATTATTATATCTGAAGTTTGCGTTCAGCGTTCGTCGATCTGGGTTCGATGAACTGGCCACATTTCGTCGATCTAAGTTCGACGAATGCTGCTGAACTTTGTTTTTATTTGCTGTTTTCAGATTTCTGTTTCTGTTGTCTATGGGTCTAGGATTGTCTTTTGACATTGGTTTGTCTATTAACTTTTCTTTTCCTTTTGTAGATATAAACTTGATGGGGGTTGAAAGAATATTTTTCTTAACTATGGGGGGTAAGCTTGATGAAGCACCTAAGCCCACCTTGCCATTTAATCTGGCATTCACTGTGCTTGTGATGTACATCAGCTTGAGGCTTCTCCCATTGAGAGATTGCTCAAGTTGCTTGGCCTCACATAATTCAGATTTTAGTTTAATTATTTGCTCATTAGCTAAGTTTAATTGGTCTGTTAGCTTTATGTTTTCTGAATTTACAGATTCAAGATTTCCTAGTCTTTCTCTAAGAGTTTTTATTTCCTTTTCTGAGTTGATCGGGTCTGGGCACATAGATTTGAATTCAGCTTTAAATAAATCAGAACTAAAGTCAAAGCTAGAAATAACCTGATCTGCCTCTGAGTCTGAGGCAGCTTCATCTTTAGAATCTTCTTCTGATCTAAAATTGCTCCTGGAGGCATCAATTGTCATAAGGCACACCTCCTTGGATCTAGCTTCTTCCTCTTCTTCACTTGAACTGGAGGAAGAAGTTTCTTCTTCTGTGTCACTCCAAGTCTCAGCAACAAATCCCTTGTCCTTCTTTTTATATTTGCTAGAGGAGGGTCTGCTGCTATGCTTTCTCCTGGAATCCTTTTCTCTGCTCTTGTCCTTCTTCTGGTTTTCTGGACATTCTGAGATGTAGTGTCCAGGATTTCTGCAACCAAAGCACACAACCTCCTTGGTTGGTGTCTTGTCATACTTGGGATTATCATCCTATCTGGATGATTTCCTTCTTAAGTCCTTCCTTGCCATCTTGTAGAACCTTTTGGCAAAAAGGCTCATGAGCTCTTCATTTGAAGTTGATGTCTCAGTTTCTTCAGATGCTTTGAAGGCTATGCTGTGCTCCTATCTAACTGGAGTTGATGCCTTCTGTTCTGCTGCTTCTCTGGATTTTATTAGCTGCTCATAGGACTTCAATTTGCCTAGTAGAGACTTAGTTGAGATCTCATTGAGGCTTCTGGCTTCTTTGATTGGCCAGATTCTGGAATCCCAAGAGCTAGGGAAGCACATTAATATCTTGTCATTCACCTCTGTCAAGGTGATGTCCTTATCCAGGGTTTTGAGCTCATTGATGATTATGCTCAACCTGTTGTACATTTCTGCCACTGATTCATTCTCATCCTTTTTAAAGTTCTCATACAGGGATATGAGATTGGATCTTTTATCCTTTCTTTCATCTGCAGAGCCAGCTACCATTTGGTTGAGGGAATCCCAAATGGCCTTGGCTGAGGTGCACTCAGCCACCTTCTGGAATATGTCATCTGACATAGTCTGGGCTAAGATATTCATTGCCTTAGCATCTGCCATCTTGGCTTTCTTGTAGTCTTCATTGTTCTCTAGAGGAGGAACTGCAGTCATGTTTGTTGAAGTGCTTGTAGAAGCTGTAGGTGCTGGAGGTACACCTGTCAAAATAATAGAAAAAAATATCCTCATCAATAGAGTTCATGTATAATCTGATTCTTGCCTTTCAGATGGAAAACTTGTTAAGGTTGCACACTGAAGGTCTGATGCTTGCATAGTCTTTGTTTTGGGCCATGTCTGTGAAGAGATAAGTCTAATAACAAAAGCAAACAAGCAGATCTAATAAGAGGGATCTTTGGGTTCAGGTGTTAGCCTGTGCAACCACTAAGATGTGGTATTTTAACCAACCTGGCTCTGATACCAATTGAAAGTGCAGGTTAGATCTGATATACTCTAGAGGGGGGGGGGGGTGAATAGAGTATGGTGCTCACTAAAAACTTTTTACAACTTTTGTTCTATTCCTAAGTGAACAGGGAAGCAAATAAAATAGAGTAAGCACAGCACCTATTTAAACTCAGATCAACACAGAGCAATCACAAAACAACACAGCACATCACATCTAAAACAAAAAGAAGGGCAACCCGACGACACAAGAATTTTATAGTGGTTCCCCAACCTGGGTACATCCACTCTTCTACCACCCTGGTAGGAATCCACTCAGGTTTTTTGATCAGGTGCCTGACACCAATGAGCTTTTGTTCAGGTGCTCAAAAACCAAAACACAAGTCTTTTGGAAGGAGACTTGCAACCAGAATAATTTTGAAGGGATTTAAAACCCTGTATAGGAATTGGAAGTAAAAGAGATGTTGTCTTCTCTGTCAACAATTATAGAGAAGACTTGTGGATTGATTATAGCAGATTTGCTCTCCCTGAGATCTTGAATTGATCAGGAAAGCTGGAGCACTGCTTCAGGGTGATCGGTCTTCAATGACCTAGAATGCCTGGACCAGAAATGCTTCAGGAACTTCTTTTGACAGATAAAGTTTTGTTGTCCTTTGAAGTTGTCCTGAGAATAGAGAGAAGAAGACTCTTGATTGAATTTGATTGTTCTTCTTCTTCTTCTTGAAAATATTCTCTGGTCAAGGCTGATTGCAGTCAAGAACTTTTGATTTGAGAATGATCGTTCTTCTCTACAAACTCAGAGTGTCTGATTGTGTATTGCTTGCGGTATTGTGTTTCTGTTATTCTATCACTGCTTGATACTTTTCTTTCTTACTGTGTGTCTTTTTCTGACTGAGGAACATTCAAACTTTTGATTGTCGAGCAGTAATTACAGTCGGCTTTGGAAAGAAGCAACAATCAATAATTTCCCTAATTGTCCCATGGAAAAATGACATGTAATCGTTCATAGTCAATGCACATTCTAACGGTAACATTCCAAGAAGATCTGGCATTAATAACTCCGGATTCATTGCCAAGAAATGGGACGGGAAAATTAAAGAAAACCTAGTCTGCATTCGTCGAACAAAGAACACAATTCGTCGAGCTGCACTTGTGTTCGTCGAGCTGAGCTTGAGTTCGTCGAGCTGAGCTTGAGAGAGTTCGTCGACCAGACAATCTTCATTCATCAAACAGACAGTCTTCATTCGTCGAGCTAAGAATCAAATTCGTCGAGCTGAGAAAGGTTCTGGACTTAGGCAAAATATTCTGCATCTTCTAAAATGCTATGTTGACATAAGTTGGTGTCGACAGATTGATCTTGGTGTCGACACAAATCCTCTGGTGTCGACATAAGCTGGTGTCGACTGATATCCTGGTGTCGACACAAATCCTCAGGTGTCGACATAAGCTGGTGTCGACTGATATCCTAGTGTCGACACAAATTACCTGGTGTCGACACAAACCCTAAGTGTCGACACAAATTCTCTGAGTTCAGAAATAGTCGAGTAGAGTACAACATTCGTCGATCTGAGAAGCTGACTTAGTCGACCTGAGAAGCTGTGAACTTGAGGTCTAAGTTCGTCGAGCATAGAATCCAATTCGTCGACCAAAGCTTGAAGCTGGACTTAGAAAAATTTGAGGTTCCCCTGACTTTGGCTTGATGTAAAAAACTGAGTCTTCATTGAACAGACAACACTGATCATCGAGCTCAGCACTAAGAATTATCTCACGATCGTCGAGTGAAGAACTCCTTTCGTCGAGCCGAGTTTGACGAACGTCGAACTCACTTTACTTAGTCTTGAAAACTTGTTAGGCTGGAGTTTCTGATGGTCTTGTTGATAGTTGGTCCATCTAGAGTTGATCCTAAGGACTTGACCTAGACTCTAGGACACAAGTTGACCCTGGCTATACATGATGGGTCACATTCTAAGTCTGTGAACCTGGCCCAATTCAACTAGGGATCCAACAATCTCCCCCTATTTGGGTGAGGTCATTAATAGAGACTCAAAATAGAAAAACAAAGCAAGAAAAGAGATATATCTGGCAGAGAATTATAACACATGCAACAGATATATATATACACAAAAAAAGATTACTTCTTTGGCTTCTTCTGCTGAGGTTTGTCTTCTTGAAAATGATTTCTCTCTTTGGATCTCGAGATTAGGCTATTGTCATAGTCATGTCAGCTGCCCCAATAATATTTAATGAAGTTGCTCTGGGGACAACTGCTTCTTGGTGAAGTTTCATATAATCATCAACATTAAACAATTTATTTCCTTTATCAAACATTTTCAGCTCTTCTTTTCTATACTTTGACATGGTTGATAATCCAGAGATATCTTTACCTTCAGCCTTGGCTTTATTTATCAAAGATAGTCCAATCAATTCCTGGTATCTAGCCATTCTTGCTGTATTTGCAGTTTCAGGATCTTCAAAAGGAATTGGAGGAGAGAAAGGTCTCTTTGGACTTTCAGCTTTTTGAACTTCAAAACTTTGTTGCTGCTGCTGCTGCTTCTTATGCTGTTGACTTTGACTTCCTGAGGAGGATGTCCTCTGCTGGCTGCTTATAGAAGATATCCCTGACTGTCTCTAGTATGTTCGCATTGGGGCAGATCCCTGGGAGCTAGAGGAGCCAGAGGCACCAGCTGCTGGAGGAGGAGGAGGATCCTTCCTGTATCTGTGCACTGGAGGAGGGGAATATCTCCTGCTTCTCTTTCTATCTTTCTGCTAGTTTTTGGAGAGCCACATCCATGCAGGCATTCCCTTATATGGAGTTACATTATGCAGGATGTAGTAAGGGATGTCAGCATTGGGATTAGGATTTGGAGCTGGAGGATGAGGAGCCTTTCTTTTCTTTGAGAGCATCTTCTTTTTCTTAGTAGCAGCATCTTCATCTGAGTCATCATCATCATCTTCTTCAGACTCAGAACCTTGAGGGATGTCATAAAGAGCATCCAAAGCTTTCAAAGCTTTATCAGAAATAATAGCTTTTTCTGGAGGAGGGGCAGAAGATTCAGGAACTAGAATATCAACAATAGAGGAGGAGGGGACTGCACAGGAGTCAGAAACAATAGGGACAGAGCTTTTAGCTGATGCCTTATTCTCTTCTTCTATGTCAGCTAGAATAAGCTCATCCAAATCTGGCAGGGGAGAGTCATCCATAACAAAATCTGGTGCTGAAACTGGCATTGAATTACTGTCTAGAAGCTGAGATGGAAGCTGAAGCTGAGATAGCAAAATTGTCACAGAGTTGGTTAGCAACTGCTGGACTAGCTGGAGAGGTATAAGGTACAATAACCAAACTTGGCTTAGTAAAATCTGATGGAAAGAATTGCATATGTGCAGTATCAAAATTACTCAACAAAATAGATAAATCCACTGTGGGATTTAAATAGAAATCACCAACAGGTTTAATTTGTTCATCTGACTCATCCAAATCAATGTTAGTATCCATAAATTGAATTAACTCAATCATTTTAGAATCAAAATATGCCAAAGTTGTTGTATCCTCATCTTAATCTACAACTGCTGGAGAGGGAACTGCTGCTGTGACTGCTGCTATTGCTGTAACTGCATCTGCTGCAACTTCATCACTGAGCATCTCCCCTTGCCTGGGTTCAGGATCACATGGAGCCAGGCCCCTGAATGAAGAGGGGACAACAGATAAGATAGAGATCTGGGCAGATAAGGAATTGATGGAGGTCACAAGAGGTGTAATGGCCTCTTGGATGAGAGATTTGATGAGAGGAGTGAGCAGGGAGATGATGGTAGATGGATAAAATGGGGAGGGGGAAGAGGATGGAATAGAGGGTGGAATAACATATGGAGTGGGGGCATCTGGCATGATTGTGTCTGAGGGTATGTTGTAAGATGGAATGGTGGATAAGTGTGGGGGAAGAGGAGACTGAGGAGGTGTAGGAATGTGAGTGTCCTGGGGTGAAGATGGAGGGGTGGATGGTTGATTTGCTGGCAGAGGGGAAGATGAATGTGGAGATGAGATGTTGGTGATGTCTAGAGGTGGAGATGAAGGAGGGGTAGGCACATGAGGAGGCTTCTGTGGAGGAAGGGGTGCTGGAAGACATGATTGAGATGGAGGGACCTTTTCAGCAGGGAGGGGAGTGGCCTTTACAGCCCTTGTGCTCTCAGAAGTTTGGATGGAGGAGGAAGAAGCCTTTGAGGGCTTAGAGATAGTCCTCTCCCACCTGCCAAATAGAGCGCATGTGAGGCGCTTGCTGGCATTTATGAAGATGGTCGGGGATACCATACATTCAGCAGCCTTCTCTTGAAGAAAAACTCCCAAAATTCTGCTGAAGCAGAATTCCTTCTTGCTGTTCTTTTTCCTTATCAATTCAAAGAAGATTGTGCCCCAGTTGACACGTCTCTTATTCACCACGGCGCACATAACCAGAAATTGGTGCTGGGTTATGTAGTCATGCGCTGAGTGCTTTCCCATTAGCATTTTCCCTACAATGTCTGCCAGAAATTGGTAGGCGGCGGACAGTTGCTTCTTCAGCAGTTTGTTAGGGTTGCTACCTGAAAAACCCATTAGTTTCAGCATATCACCAAACTCTTCAGAATCCATGTCTATATTGTCTTCCCCATTCACCAAACCAAAAATCTCAGACAGAATTGCGGGAGACAACCAAACAGCAGTACTCCCTATATTGCCGGTCAAAACATCTTCTTTAGAAATTGTAGATGTATAAACCCATTCCCTTATTTCAGTTCCATGTAGTTTAATGTGCATGGTCATGAAATCCTTTAGATTAAGTTCTTCCAGTAGTTCCAAGATATATAAAAAGATGGGGTCTGAATGTTGAAAAGAGTCGAAATCCATATCGAACCCAGTATCAAACTTCATCGCTGCTAACGTGCTTGCTGGAATTGCCATTGATGACATGCAAGAAAAACACAGAGAGAAACAGCGATCAAGAGCAAAGGAACTGAAAGCGCGGGACGGAGGTCAAAGAAAACCTAGATATAATATTTTCAAAATATGAATCGACAAACTCCGTTCCACGAAAAAAGAGAAATTCTTCGAACTGAGGTCGACGAAATAAATTGTAGACAAATAATTCGTTGATCTCATCCAGAAGAATCGAACACAGTTCGTCAAACTCCGTTCGATGAAATATCTTCTGAAGCAAAGTTCGTCGATCTCCGGTCGACGAACGTTGTTTCCACACACAGAGAATTCGTCGATCTCTGGTCGACGAGAATCTCTCAAACTTTCCCTAATTCATCGAACACCGTTCGACGAACTCTGGAAAATTCGTCGAATGCAGACAGAAGCTAGGTTAACTCTTCTCCATTAATCATGCCCAGTTGATTTATAAAGAACAAATGGGTTTTCTCATCCAATGGCTTGGTGAAAATGTCTGCTCTCTGTAAATCAATAGGAATATGGATTAAGTTAATTTTGTTTTTGTCTACATTATCTCTAATGAAATGATGTCTTATTTCAATATGCTTAGTCCTAGAATGGTGAACTGGATTCTGTGCTATAGTAATAGCACTACTATTTTCACAAAATAATGTTGAATTATTTAAGTTGACACCATAGTCTAGGAGTTTATTTTGTATCCAAAACATATGTGAACAGCAGCTGCCAACAGCCATGTATTTTGCTTCTGCAGTTGATGTAGACACAGATGTATGCTTTTTACAAAATCAGGAGATAAGTCTCATACCTAAGAACTGGCAAGTTCGAGAGATACTCTTCCTGTCCACTCTACATCCAGCATAGTCAGCATCTGAGTATCCTGTTAACTCAAACTCTGACTCTACAGGATACAAGAGTCCTAGATTAGGGCAACTCTTTATATATCTCAAAATATATTTTAAGAAAATACGGTGAGATTCTTTAAGGTTCACTTGGAACCTAGCACAAAGGCATGTGGCAAACATTATATCAGGTCTGCTAGCTGTGAGGTATAATAGGGATCCAACAATTGTCCTATAATTTTTCTGATCTACAGGTTTCCCTGCTGCATCAGAATCCACAACAGCATTTGTAGCCATAGGGGTTTTCATCCCTGAAGCATCACCCATCCCTAACGTTTTGATAATTTCTTTAGCATACTTAGCTTGGGAGAGGAAGATACCATCTGGGAGCTGCTTCACTTGGATACCAAGGAAGTAGGAAAGCTCCCCCATGCTACTCATCTCAAATTTAAAATGCATGAGGTCAACAAACCTCTTACATAATTTGGGATCAGTAGACCCAAAAATAATGTCATCCACATATATTTGTACTAATAAAATTTGGTCCTTATGATGTCTAGTGAAAAGTGTTTTATCTATGGTTCCTCTTGTAAATTTATGCTCAAAAAGAAAGCTTGCGAAGGTCTCATACCAAGCTCTTGGATCTTGCTTTAAACCATAGAGAGCTTTATGCAATTTAAAAACAAAAGCGGGTTGAGTTGGAGAGATAAAACCTGGAGGTTGTTCTACATAAACCTCTTCTTGAAGTACTCCATTCTCAAATGCACTCTTGACATCCATTTGGTAGACCTTGAATCTCTTGTGAGCTGCATAGGCAAGGAATATCCTAATGGCCTCTAACCTTGCAACAGGGGCAAAGGTTTGGTCATAGTCTATTCATTCCTCTTGTCTGTAGCCTTGAGCAACAAGCCTAGCCTTGTTCCTCACTATATTATCTTGAGCATCCAACTTGTTCCTGTAGAACCATTTGGTTCCAATAACTGGGTAGTTATGGGGTCTTGGAACCAAATCTCAAACTCTATATCTCTCAAACTGATTTAGTTCCTCTTGCATTGCAATGATCCAGTGGGGATCTTGCTCAGCTTTATGGATGGTGAGAGGTTCAATTTGAGAGAGAAAACAGGCAAGCATCAAGTCTTGGTTGAGTTGATGACTTGTCTGTAGACCTGCTGAAATGTCTCCAATCACTTGAGATCTGGGGTGATCTCTAAGTGTGACAAGATCAGTTGGTGGAGTTGGTTGGACAACAGCTTCTGTAATTAATTCCTCTTGAGGAATGGTACTAGCTATTGAGGGAAGTTCAACCACTTCCTCTTGAATTTCTTCTTCACTTTCTTCAGCAACGTGTGGAGTAGGATGGTTTGATACCTCTTGGGTGAGGTTTAGTCCATCCATAGACTCATAGAGTGGTGGAACCTACAAGGAGCTTATGGTAGAAATCTCTTTCTCCTTATATGACATGTTAGCCTCATCAAAAAATACATGAACAGATTCTTCAATTTTAAGAGTAGATTTGTTATACACCCTATAAGCATTACTGATCATGGAGTATCCCAGAAACACTCATTCATCAGCTTTAGCTTGAAATTTTGCTATGTATTTCTTGTCATTATTGTGAATGTAACAAATGCAACCAAAAATTTTAAAATAATCTACTTTAAGTTTCTTCCCTTTAAGTAATTCATAGGGAGTCTTGCCCTCCAGCTTATGTATCAAACTTCTATTCAACACATAGTTGGAGGTGTTCACTATCTCTGCCCAAAAGGATAGAGGAAGGTGAGCATCTGACAACAATGTAGTAGCAAATTCAATAAGCGTTCTATTTTTCCTTTCAGCTACCCCATTTTGTTGTGGAGTTCTAGGAGATGAGAAAGTAAGCCCGATCCCTTCACTCTGACAGAACTCTTGTATAAGAAGAGAATCAAACTCTGTCTCATGTTCACTTCTAATCAGGGCAATTTGAGTATTGAACTCACTCTGTATGCATTTGAGAAACTCTGTCAAACACTTAAAGTTATCAGACTTCTTCCTCAGAAAGAACACCGATGTGAATCTAGAGAAGTCATCTACAACTACTAAATTATAAGATTTCCCTCCTAAGCTTTGTATTGTAATGGGTCCAAGAGATCCATGTGTAACAGATACAAAATCCTAGGTGAATCACTCTTATTAAGTGACTTGAAGCTATTTTTGGTTTGCTTGTCTAATCAACAAGCCCTGTAAAGTCCTTCATTCTTGTAGGGGCCAGAAGGTAGTCCTCTAACAAGGTTGTCCTTGGATAGCCTAGCAATGGTTCTAAGGTTTATATGTCCTAATATTTTATGTCATAGTTCATTAGGTCTACAAATGGAATTAAACAAGCATATATCTACCTTAGTTGAATGAAAATCTACAAGATAAATGTTACCTTTTCTTTTACCTGTCGACACAGTTGTGTTGTCCTCTGATTTGATTTTGCATGAGGATTTGTTGAAAGTCACTTGGTAGACTTCATCACACAGTTGACTGATGCTGATTAAGTTGTGCTTCAGTCCTTCCACATAAGCTACTTCCATGAATGTGACTGAGCCAATCTGGACTGCACCAAATCCTTTTGTTAGTCCAATGTTTGAATAACCAAATATTACTTTGGGTCCAAGTTTGGCTTTGAAGGATGTGAAATTCTCATCATTTCCAGTCATGTGCTTTGAGCACCCACTATCCAGATTCCATTGTTGGTTGGATGTTGTATAGGTCTTCACCTGCACATAAAATAATTTATTTGTTTTTGACCCAGTTTACCTTGGGTCCTTGATTTGGTTGGAATGAAAAACTAGATATAACTGATAAAGTAGGTTGTGATTTATATCCTAAGGGGTGATATCTCCTAGGTGGAATTACCCAATCAGCTACTGGATTAAATGTCTTATTAATTGGCTTAGAGTATCTGTAAGAGAAATGGTTTAGGTTTGGTTTTTTGGGTTTGACGAATTGTTGTAAGCGACGACGAATAGGGATGAGATCGTCGATCTCTGCTCAGAGAATGACAGTAGTCATTTTCTACGCCCCAAGTTCGTCGACCTCTGCTCGATGAACCATACATAGTTCGTCGATCGCAATTAGACGAATTATTATATCTGAAGTTTGCGTTCAGCGTTCGTCGATCTGGGTTCGACGAACTGGCCACATTTCGTCGATCTAAGTTCGACGAATACTGCTGAACTTTATTTTTATTTGTTGTTTTCAGATTTTTGTTTCTCTTGTCTATGGGTCTAGGATTGTTTTCTGACATTGGTTTGTCTATTAACTTTTCTTTTCCCTTTGCAGATATAAACTTGATGGGGGTTGAAAGAATATTTTTCTTAACTATGGGGGGTAAGCTTGATGAAGCACCTAAGCCCACCTTGCTATTTAATCTGGCATTCACTGTGCTTGTGATGTCCATCAGCTTGAGGCTTCTCCCATTGAGAGATTGCTCAAGTTGCTTGGCCTCACATAATTCAGATTTTAGTTTAATTATTTGCTCATTAGCTAAGTTTAATTGGTCTGTTAGCTTTATGTTTTCTGAATTTACAGATTCAAGATTTCCTAGTCTTTCTCTAAGAGTTTTTATTTCCTTTTCTGAGTTGATTATGTGTAGGCACATAGATTTGAATTCAGCTTTAAATAAATCAAAACTAAAGTCAAAGCTAGAAATAACCTGATCTGCCTCTGAGTCTGAGGCAGCTTCATCTTTAGAATCTTCTTCTGATCCAAAATTACTCCTGGAGGCATCAATTATCATAAGGCACACCTCCTTGGATCTAGCTTCTTCCCCTTCTTCACTTAAACTGGAGGAAGATGTTTCTTCTTCTGTGTCACTCCAAGTCTCAGCAAAAAATCCCTTGTCCTTCTTTTTATATTTGCTGGAGGAGGGTCTGCTGCTATGCTTTCTCCTGGAATCCTTTTCTCTGCTCTTATCCTTCTTCTGGTTTTCTGGACATTCTGAGATGTAGTGTCCAGGCTTTTTGCAACCAAAGCACACAACCTCCTTGGTTGGTGTCTTGTCATACTCGTGCTTATCATCCTATCTGGATGATTTCCTTCTGAAGTCCTTCCTTGCCATCTTGTAGAACCGTTTGGCAAAAAGGCTCATGAGCTCTTCATTTGAAGTTGATGTCTCAGTTTCTTCAGATGCTTTGAAGGCTATGTTGTGCTCCTATCTAACTAGAGCTATTGCCTTCTATTCTGCTGCTTCTTTGGATTTTAGCAGCTGCTCATAGGACTTCAAATTGCCTAGTAGAGACTCAGTTGAGATCTCATTGAGGCTTCTAGCTTCTTTGATTGGCCAGATTCTGGAATCCCAAGAGCTAGGGAAGCACATCAATATCTTGCCATTCACCTCTATCAAGGTGATATCCTTATCCAGGGATTTAAGCTCATTGATGATTGTTCTCAACCTGTTGTACATTTCTGCCACTGATTCATTCTCATACTTTTTAAAGTTCTCATACAGGGATATGAGATTGGATCTTCTGTCCTTTCTTTCATCTACAGAGCTAGCTACCATTTGGTTGAGGGAATCCCAAATAGCCTTGGCTGAGGTGCACTCAGCCACCTTCTGGAATATATCATCTGACATAGTCTGGGCTAAGATATTCATTGCCTTAGCATCTGCCATCTTGGCTTCCTTGTAGGCTTCATTGTTCTCTGGAGGACGAACTGCAGTCATGTTTGTTGAAGTGCTTGTAGAAGTTGTAGGTGCTGGAGGTACACCTGACAAAATAACAAAAAATATATCCTCATCAATAAAGTTCATGTATAATCTGATTCTTGCCTTCCAGATGGAAAACTTGTTAAGGTTGCACACTGGAGGTCTGATGCTTACATAGTCTTTGTTTTGGGCCATGTCTGTGAAGAGATAAGTCTAATAACAAAAGCAAACAAGCAGATATAACAAGAGAGATCTTTAGATTCAGGTGTTAGCCTGTGCAACCACTAAGGTGTGGTATTTTAACCAACCTGGCTCTGATACCAATTGAAAGTGCAGGTTAGATCTGATATACTCTAGCGGGGGGGGTGAATAGAGTATGTTGCTCACTAAAAACTTTTTACAACTTTTGTTATATTTCTAAGTGAACAGGGAAGCAAATAAAATAGAGTAAGCACAACAACTATTTAAACTTAGATCAACACAGAACAATCACAGAACAATATAGCACACCACAGCCAAAACAAAAAGAAGGGCAACCAGACGACACAAGAATTTTATAGTGGTTCCCCAACCTGGGTACATCCACTCTTCTACCACACTGGTAGGAATCCACTCAGGTTTTTGATCAGGTGCCTGACACCAATGAGCTTTTGTTCAGATGCTCAAAAACCAAACCTCAAGTCTCTTGGAAGGAGACTTGCAACCAGAATAATTTTGAAGGGATTTAAAACCCTGTACAAGAATTGGAAGTAAAAGAGATGGTGTCTTCTCTGTCAACAATCAGAGAGAAGACTTGTGGATTGATTGTAGCAGATCTTGCTCCCCCTGAGATCTTGAATTGATCAGGAAAGCTGGAGCACTGCTTCAGGGTGATAGGTCTTCAATGACCTAGAATGCCTGTACCAGAAATGCTTCAGGAACTTCTTTTGACAGATAAAGTTTTGTTGTCCTTTGAAGTTGTCCTGAGAATAGAGAGAAGAAGACACTTTATTGAATTTGATTGTTCTTATTCTTCTTCTTCTTGAAAATGTTCTCTGGTCAAGGCTGATTGCAGTCAAGAACTTTTGATTTGAGAATGATTGTTCTTCTCTGCAACCTCAGAGTGTCTGATTGTGTATTGCTTGCTGTACTGTGTTTCTGTTCCTCTATCACTGCTTGATCCTTTTCATTCTTACTGTGTGTCTTTTTCTGACTGAGGAACATTCAAACTTTTGAATGTTGAGCAGTAATTGCAGTCAGCTTTGGAAAGAAGAAAAAATCAATAATTTCCCTAACTGTCCCATGGAAAAACGGCATGTAATCGTCCATAGTCAATGCGCATTCTAACGGTAACATTCCGAGAAGATCTGGCATTAATAACTCCGGTTTCATTGACAAGAAATGGGACGGGAAACTTAAAGAAAACCTAGTCTGCATTCGTCGAACGAAGAACACAATTTGTCGAGCTGCACTTGCGTTCGTCGAGCTGAACTTGAGTTCGTCGAGCTGAGCTTGAGAGAGTTCATCGACCAGACAATCTTCATTCGTCAAACAGACAGTCTTCATTCGTCGAGCATAGAATCAAATTCATCGAGCTGAGAAAAGTTCTGGACTTAGGCAAAATATTCTGCATCTGCTGAAATGCTGTGTCGAAAAATTGATCTTGGTGTCGACACAAATCCTCTGGTGTCGACATAAGCTGGTGTCGACTGATATCTTGGTGTCGACACAAATCCTCTGGTGTCGACATAAGCTGGTGTCGACTGATATCCTGGTGTCGACACAAATTGTCTGGTGTCGACACAAACCCTAAGTGTCGACAAAAATTCTCTGAGTCCAGAAATCATCGAGTAGAGTACAACATTCGTCGATCTGGGAAGCTGACTTAGTCGACCTGAGAAGCAGTGAACTTGAGGTCCAAGTTCGTCGAGCTTAGAATCCAATTCGTCGACCAAAGCTTGAAGCTGGACTTAGAAAAATTTGAGGTTCTCCTGACTTTGGCTTGATGTAAAAAACTGAGTCTTTGTTGAACAGAGAACACAGATCGTTGATCTCAGCACTAAGAATTGTCTCACGATCATCGAGCGCAGAACTCCTTTCGTCGAGCTGAGTTCGACGAACGTCGAACTCACTTTACTTAGTCCTGAAAACTTGTTAGGATGGAGTCTCTAATGGTCTTGTTGATAGCTGGTACATCTGGAGTTGAACCTAAGGACTTGACCTAGACTCTAGGACACAAGTTGACCTTGGCTATACATGATGGGTCACATCCTAATTCATTGAACCTGGCTCAAATCAACTAGGGATCCAACATAATTCATCAAGTATACTTTTAAATACTCGTCGAATTCGTCGTATATACTTATTAGCAGTCGTCGAATTCATCATATGTTCCTACAATAATATTTCTGTAAGTTGGAAAATCGGTCAAGTAAAAATCGTTGAGTATCATCGTGTATACTCGTCGAATTTGTCAAATGTTTTTATCTATACTCGAAAAATTCATCGAATATACATGTCAATACCCGCAAAATTTGTTGAGTCATTTCTACTTTATTTTCTAGATTTTTTAAGTCAGATTCGTCGAATATCACTTTGTTAGGCGTCAAATGCGTTGAGTATTCTAGTCGATACTCGCCGAATTCATCGAGTATACTAATCGATATTCGTCGAATTCGTCGAGTGATTCTTCTACATAGAGTCGAGTGTTAAGAATCAATCAGGCTGAATTTCTCTAAGTAAAATTCTTCGAAATTCATTGCAGTTCGGCGAGTATCCTCAACTATACTCGACGATACTCAACGAATATTACTTATGATTATTTTTCTCCCGATTCCAAAATCAGGTTTGTTGTCGTCGAAAGCCATGTATGGTGACTCGCGAGTATTCCGGCATGCAATAACTATTCTAGTCATTGCAAAGGAAGATCTCTATATATATTTAATGTGGATTATCCTTCAACCATAATTGTGCTAATCGTACTCATACCAAGAACTTCCCGATCAACAAAATTTCCATCGGCTTCAGTACGTATCACGCGAATTCTCTCGGCCAACGCAGGTTTGCTGCACGATTCGATCTTTCTCCTCCGATTGACTGGATCGTTATTTTCTGAAGATTCCTATCTATTTATATCTAGTCGTTCCGTGAATTCAGATTCAAATCTTCAAAGCTTTTAATGTTTCCGTGTTCTCCAAGTTTTTCAAGATCAACCTTTCAAAGAACGAA
This sequence comes from Platanthera guangdongensis, assembly GCA_039583875.1. Taxonomy (NCBI): domain Eukaryota; kingdom Viridiplantae; phylum Streptophyta; class Magnoliopsida; order Asparagales; family Orchidaceae; genus Platanthera; species Platanthera guangdongensis. The sequence goes on along the minus strand of CM077158.1, from coordinate 204,651,578 downwards.
GGACTGAAGACTTTAGATCAGAATAGGTTTATTTGTAATCCTTTTGTATAAATCTCCTGTTATATTTGTAGGAGGTTTTCCCTTCGAGTAGTAGATCTATGTTTGGATCGAGTCGTAGACCTGTGTGTGGATCGAGTTGCAGGAGAGAATGTTCTCTGAGTGGTAGGATCGTTGTCTCCGAGTTGTAGGAGTTGAGTTTCCGAGATGTAAGATTTGTTGAAATCTAAGAAAGGTGAAGTAGACTAATGTAACCCTTCGTGGTAGATAGGAGAGGAGGGACATTGGACAGACCCAACTCGGGAACCACTATGGATCTCTGTGTTTTGTATGCTCTAATTTTTAAGTTGTTTTTATACATTGAAAAGATATAAACATCACTTATTCACCCCCTCTTGGTGATTTAGTTAGATACTATATACTTTCTGGAGGTTGCCACATAATTTTTCTTCTTGCTAATCCATGAAATAAGCCTTCTTCTGAGGAATTAGCAAGTCCCGGAAGTGCCTTTCCTGTCATCCCTATTTCCTGCAAAATCAGCATCTGAGAAACCAATTAGCTCGATGTCATTACTTTTTGGATACCATAAGCCAAGATTTGGTGTACTCTTAAGGTATCTCAAGATCCTCTTTACAACGGCGTAATGAGATTCCTTAGAGTTCACTTGAAATCTAGTGCACACATATGTTGATAACATAATATCGGATATACTGATAGTGAGATAGAGCAAGGACCCAATTATGCTTCTGTACTTGGATTCATCAATAGGTTTACCTTTCTCATCCTTATCCAGAGACACAGTTGAACTCATTGGAATCCTCACCGAGGTTACGTTTTCCATTCTAAATTTCTTAAGTAACTCTTTGGTGAACTTCATCTGAGATATGAAATTTCCATCTTCATATTGCTTCACCTGGAGTCCTAAGAAATGCTTCAGCTCTCTCATACTGCTCATTTCAAACTTCCCTTGCATAATTTTAGAAAACTCCTTGCAAAAGTTGTCCTCTGTAGTGCCGAAAATAATATCATTGACATAGATTCGCACTAGCAAACTCTTGCATTTTACTTCCCTAAGAAATAATGTCTTATCTATCTTTTCTCTGCGAACTTGTTCTCAAGAAGAAAGCTAGACAATGTCACATAACAAGCTCATGGAGCTTGTTTTAAGCTATACAAGGCTTTATTAAGAAAATAAACATAATCAGGGAAAGTTGAGTCTACAAAACCTGGGTGTTGTACTACGTATACTTCCTATTTTGGATCACCCTTGATGAATGCTCACTTCACCTCCATTTGATAAAATTTGAAGCCCTTGTGACCAGTATACACAAGAAACAACCTGATCTCTTTGAGTCTGGCCATTGGAGCAAAGGTCTGATCGAAGTTGATCTCTTTTTTTGGTCAGTACCCTTGAGCTACAAACCTGACTTTATTCTTTATAATTACTCCATTCTCGTCTAGCTTTTTTCTGAATATCCATTTGGTGCAGATAACCTTCCATCCTTTTGGCCTGGTGATGCAGGCTACGTCACCCGACGAATCGCCAAAGACAAAAAACACCACATGACTCTCTCACATTCCAATTCTATGTTCGCACAATTAAAATGCAGCACAACTGATTGCGATATTACTATTCCAATGCTTACGTAAGGGTTTTCCATACTGTTAGAGATCAAATAGAGGATATGAGCTAATATTATCTCAAGAGAAAAGGATCTACCCGATCCGATCAAGCGTGTGTTATACCAAAAGAGATCCACCGAAAAATAACAATTCGGAAAAGGTAGATCTCTCCTGACAAAAACTAAAATGAGGTCCGCCAATCCTCACGAATTTAAATAGATCAAGAGAATACAACAAAATCATTTGGATCAAAACAACGATGAAATTCAAAAATTTGCAAACGATGCGAAAGTAAACCACCACAAGATTTATCTAAGAGGGAACACACAAAAAGTAGAGATTTTCATTACCCCAATCAGAAGATGATTCCGAGAAATAAAATGGTTCGCTTGTCTATGGCTCCGCCGGAGTCACACCGAACGGAGAGAAACTCGTCTGCCTTACTCACATCATGCCGGAGATGGTTTGTTGTCGCAGGAGTTGTTGTCCTTGGCTGAAATCCACGAATAAGGAAGATCTTGGTTAGCCAGACCCTAGAATGGAGATCCTTGGGGTGGCCGTATCTTCAAGAGGGTAAAAGATCCTTCGTCTTGCATGTAGTTGGAGCGGAGGGGGTTGTTATGGTGGAGAAGGGAGTAGGAGAGAGGGGTAGGTTGTGGCCGAATCACAAGGAGGAAGAGGCAGTGAGGCGGACGACAAATATGGAGAGGAGGAGGGGGATTATGAATTAGAATTAGGTTTTCTTTCAATCATTCAACAATCATAATTCCAACAACACATGGCCTTATATAAGGCTAACAAAATCCGGGCTTATGCAGCCCAATTTAAAACATAAAAATGGCTAAATGCTGGCCAAACTGAAAATGAGAATCTGGATAAATACAACCCAGATTTAAAAGTAAATAAAAAATAATAATAAAATAACAAAACAATAAAAAACATCAAGGGAAAGTCTTTTGCCGAGGGAGGATGTTGTAGCATCGGTCAACAATATTTCTGCGGCGCCGCAAGTCTTTTATTGGAGATGGTGGAGGGATATTCCGTAAGCATGTTGGCACCATCATCAACAGACCGGGGGTCATCGTCTCCATCAATCCTCTCCCACTCGAAAGTACTCATAATTGATGAGTTGTCTTGAATGCACTCACGCAGAAGAGAATCATCCAAAAGAGCCACCTCTGATTCAAGTAGCCAAGATTCATCGGAAGCCGGACATCACGCCACCTGATTAAGTAGCGGCTAATGTCACTACTTGGAGATGCGATCACTTCATCCTTGATTATCCTGTCTGGCAAATAGGAGGTCTTGGGGAACCTTGGAAAAGCATTAGTCAAAGGAGGAGAAAAAGTATCTAAATCAACATTTCACGAACCTACAGTGAAAACTATAGGAGAGAGCGATCTAGGGACAAGCTCACCCCCAACCCATTAGAGGACATAGTGGACGGAATAAACGGAGTGGTAGATGATTCAAGTGGTGGAGAAACATACGTAATTAAATCCAAAACATTGAAAATAAAGTATATACCCCAATCAGTGGGTATCTCCAAAAGATATGTGTTTTCTCCAAACTTCTTTAAAATTCGAAAAGGACAGGCTCGCCGATTCACCAACTTTTTTATGGAGCCTGAAGGCATACGTTCAGGGATGAGTGCACCAAGACTAAATCAGCAACATTAAAGTGAGACACTCTCCTATATACGTTAGCATGAGATTGATAAGCCGCACATTGGGTGGTTAATGTTTTCTTTTTTGTTGGGAGAGATGTACCTGTTTGATCTCGTGGCTAACCTTAAAGTGGGGGTGGGGGTGAATAAGGTTTTGTCCGTTAAATGGAATTAAAAATATTTCATCCTAGGAAATCGAGTTCTGGAAGCTACCATTGGGCATTAGGTAGCTAATGCGCGACAGTAAGTCTATGAACATGTTTCTTATGCGAATTTGCTTGTACACCACACACAAGAAATTAAACTAGCATTCACATCAGGCTCATAGAAACAATAATACAGCAGATATATTTCATTGAAAGAATTAATAGCAAATGGTTTTACAATTACAAAATTGTGATCCCCATGACACCAAGGATCAAAGGCGATGACAATGAAAACTCTTTTATTTTCTATACCGACCCACACCACGGAGAGGTTGGCTATCTCATTTTCTCTCCAAGAAAAGTCTTTGTGTCGGCACTTCTCCCTCACATAAGGAGGTGTCTTAGAGCCCCTCTAGATCACTTGATCTAGACGTCCATATACCTAGGATGATTTTAGATGGAATCCTCCTCGGAAACTGATGACCCTCCAAGTCGATTTCTCAAAACGTCCTTCCCAGATTTTGATGACCTTCCGGTCATTTCCCTCACCACAAGATTCAAAAAAGAAAAGATTACAGAAATAAGGATGAAAAAAATTTAAAGGATGAAGTTCTGCCTCTTGACGACTTCACCGCTGAGCGAACTGCGGTCGGTGTTTGAGATCTTTGTTTTCTAGAAACTGGTCAACTCTTCGTATTCGATGTAGATCTTGGATCACCGAAGTCCTTCATTCATGGATTGGAGGAAGACGACTTTATTCTTCTTCAATGGAGTCTTTTGGAACGGAGCACAAGAAAGAGCGGTCGAACACTAGAATGCACGAATTGCAGTCACTTTTTGTTTTCAGATGCTAAGGCACAAAAACCAAGGTGGCCTTTTATACGTCTTTATGAAAATATGCTACCGCCGGTGGTAAGACTAGCGCCTGGCGGAAGGTTCATGCGCTTGTTGTTTCAGCTATCATCCAAATCTGGAATAAAATTTCAAAACGAATCTTTCTTTTTCGAAGAGCTAGCACCCTGTGATAAAAGGTAGCGCCATAAGTTAGGCCAGTAACTCGATGAACTGTTGCGAGACTCGTGAAATGACTAGCTCGGCACAGTAACCATTGTCACCTGTCGGTAGGTTGGTTACTCGAGAAATACTCCGCGACATTCGTTGAGAGACTAGCGCGGCGCTGTAACCACTGTCGCCTGGCGGTAGGCCTGTTAACCAAGAAATGATTCACGTCATTCGTCAAGAGTCTAGCATGGCGCGATAACAACTACACTTGGCGGTAGTTCTGTTACTCAAGAAATCCTTCACGACATTCGTCGGTAGGATAACGCGGGCGTTAGGACTAGCGTGACACAGTATGTTCCCGAGAGCTCTGTCCAATTAATTTACGGCTACCGCCCGGCGATAACTCTTATCGCTCGGCATTTGCATCGTTAGGAGACTTCTTTTCTTTGCTTGAACCTGTCAACCTACACACTTTATCAACACAAGACGTGATCAAATACAGCTGGGATTTGATACTCTCAATCTCCAGGAATATGAAAGCAATAATTCAAACAAACTCCCCCTTTTGATAATATCAAATCCCGTTCATGATAAATAATACACTATACGATAGTAGTGTGACTATATATAAAAAGATAATTTCCAGTTTTCAGATTTCAGGTCCTCTATATAGCTCCCTTAAACACGTGCTCCCCCTACCTACATGTTCTACATGCTCCCCCTATCTACGTATTATACATGCTCCCCTATCTATGTGCACGCATTGAAACAAACTCCCCCTACATGAGTTCATACATATGAACAATTCTCATGAATAATCTCTTCTCCCCCTTTGATAGTATCAAAAGAGGAAGGCACAACCAACCACACATCTAGGATGGAAAATAAGTATATGATAAGGGTTATAAAGACAGCAGTCAATGCACATAAACATGACAACAAGAAGTGAGAAACATAGGGGTGACCCAGAAATGCAAATCAGAGAATATGTAGCACAAGGGTCATAAACGTAAGAGTGGGGCACACAACCAAAAATAATAAGTCACTTTGCAGAGTTTTTATGGATTGGACAACATAGAGTAGACTAAGCACACAACGAGGAACACAATAATGCTACGAGAGTTATAGAGTTAATCACATTTAAAACATTGTAAGCGTCAAAAGTGTAAATTGTGTGGTAGGACCTTTGTGCGAAAGACATATAGTGTAGCTTTAGTCCAATTCTTATGCATGGATGCGTTAAATAAGGCATTGACTTGCACGTGTAGCATTATAGAGAGAGAACAACAAGTAGAAATGGCATATGTTACATGTTTTATTTCGATCTTTTAAAATGCTAACATAGGAGAAATAAAGTGAATACTCACCTTACATACAGATCTACGTCATACCAAGACTCGAACGAAGGGCACTAAGCTTAAGGTAGAGTCTATGCACAGGATCAAAATTACTCTTAGAACCAAGTTGCTCATCCTAACAATTCTCATAAACACTTATCAGGAGGAATGAGTAGTGTTTGTCGGGGGGGGGGGGGGGGGCGTGGTCCTTGACAAGACCTTTGATAGCTTGCACAGTTTTCTTTTTAGATTGCTTTCAGCTACCACTTTTATATAATTTTTTTGAGTTCAAAGGAGCCCCGAGTCAATCAAAATCTATCCATCTAGAGAGATACACTTTAACTTGTACACATAAGATCATAGCACTAGAGATTTGGACCAATGTTATAATCTTTATATAAGCACTTATGTATCATGACATTGATTATTCAAGGTATTTCTAGCGTGTTAAGATACAATCTCACAAGTTATAGCACGCAAGCCTAGCATTCCTACATGAGTGCTCCGTCTAGGGATGTGTGAATAATGTGAAGTCATTCCCCTATCTAAGTCCTCACACATACCTAGAGGCATAGTCAACGTACACTAACATGTAGTATCACACTCAGTGACTTAGAACATATAGATTCGACCCACCATGAACCCGGACAATGTTCACATGGATTAACCATTTTGCTCAAACATTATGTGTACTCGTTATAGCCTAAGTTCAGGTCATGTGTGCCCGAAGCAATATAAATCACTCTACAGTTTCTTTGTTTGTATATATATATATATCATATTATATAAAACAATATATGTATTTGGAGGCACACCATAGATCAAAAAGAGCCATTGGATCAAGAGAGAGAGCATGAGATGGGGGGAGAGAGTTGGAAGAGAGAGAAAGAGAGAGAGAGAGGGGAGGAGAGAGAGGGGATGAGAGAGAGAGAAATGGAGAGGAGAAAGGGGGTGGAGAGAGGGTGAGAGAGAAAGGGAGAGAGATGGGAAGGGAGAGAAAGAAGAGGGAGAGAAAGATTGCGTGAAATTAATGTTTTTAAGACAAAACATAATTTTTTTATAAAATAAAAATTGTAATATTGATTTATATTTTTTACGGTCATTTTGAGTTCTCATATGTATATATTGCGGGCACTGCCCGTCTTGATATGGGTGCATCCCGCTTTGATGCGGGCTCATCTTGCAACGACGCATCGAGCACGGGCGTAGCCCGTGCGAACATTCTCGTATATATATATTTATTTATTTATTTAAAAAAATGATAAAGAAACTCGAATAAATAACACATAGGAGAGGCAAAAAGTTATTCAACTCAGCAATACAAAGGAACAAGAGAGCGGGAAGATATAGTGATAGCACAAGACAATATTGTGCACATGGCGGAGTACTGTGTGGTATGAAATATCGTTCGTGCTATGAAAGGAATAATAGCGAGAATATTCATGACACCCTTTATCACAACCCGCATGTTTTAAACTTTTAAGTTATATCAGAATAAGAGAAAATACGCGTCGTGATGCCACGCCGTGCAGGGGATAACTGCAGGCCCTCAGACAAAACTCCAAACTCTATAGTTTATATGAAATCCATAATTTATTAAGTAAAAACCAGTTCAAGTTTAGATGGTTTAATCCCTCGGCACAGTGGATCAGCTAGACCACGAGTAAAAGTATTGTTATACGCTACGAAAATACTTTGATTATGTTGGATTAACATCCTACACGAGCATAAAGATCCCCTAAGGACAACCTGCGGTATGCAAGACTCTAGAAATAGTCTTTATGTTAGTTAGAAAATAGCATTTTAGTTTTAGAAAGATGGCATGCATGAAAACTAGTAGTAACGCTTTTATAAGTTAAAATAGCTAACATGCAACATAACATAAACATTCCCAGAGAGCAAGTAAACACAACCACAAAATTGGTCAACTAGGCAGCTTAGCAAAGTAATTAGCATTTCAAACGAAAACCCCCGGTGGGCGGCAACAACCTAACACGAACCCACTGGAGAGCACGTATGTCTATACTATCATGAAAGCAACAAAACACTACTTCACTATTGTGAGGAAAACCTCTGCAGAATGGCAGTCCACTAGCAAACTTCAAAACATAACGGCTCACTCGGCTACTGCCCTGAATCTGAGGCATTCAAAAAAAAGAACACCTCAACAAAAAATACAAGAGGCGATAGAGTTCAATCAATAGACAACAAAACTGTCAAAGGGGTTACCAGCCAATGAATAGAAGATTATAAGGAATCATCAACACTTAAGCCCAAGGAAAAAAGCGAAGACGGGACTCACAAAGGTAAAATATCCCAAGTTGCACCTAGTGTTATAAGGATCAAGGCTTAAATAACATAAGCATAAATACATGCATAAATGAAAAGAAATGTGTCAATTCATCATTAGAGAGCAAAAACAAACACCGGCAAAGTCCAGCACAAGCAGTAGAAGGGACCTACCCAACACACCATGGTTGGAGGGACCTACCCAAAACATCAATAGTAAAGCTTCACTGGGACCAAGAAAAGGTGGTCTCCTGCCATGACACACCCAAAATCGGGGAAAAACCGTTACCTGCGGTGGAAGGGAACCTGCCCAACACACCCGCAGTCACAAACCATAAGCAAAAAAATTACATGGGGTCAAAATTCATAACCAAACATGGCCACACCAAAACCACCTGAAAACTATTAAAAACCTACAACCCAAAACAAGGGTTTATACAAAAGAAAATGAAGAAGAAAGCCTAAGAAATATCCCTAAGGCCCATACTAATTGAATCAGACCAGACTTGGTGAGATAAATCAAGCCCAGGGAAAAGCATCGAGTACACTCGACGCTGCGTAGAGTACACTCGGCGAAGCATCGACCGCAGTCAATGGACTCGACGCCATCTGGCTATACTCAGTGAAAAAACCCACCCCACTCAATACCGCGTTGAGTCCACACTACACCACATTGAGTCCACTCAATGTTGTCAATGCTCTTTGACTTAGCTTCAAGATTACTAAATGGCGAGTCATCACTCAACACCGTGTTGAGTGAATAGCACTCACACAACGCCTTCTTACTTGGACTGTAAATTAAACGGTGGCGTTGAGTGTCTTTAACACACTTAACGCCGCATTGAGTGAAGTCAACTCACTCAACGCTTTTACACTCGGCCACACTGACACTTAGCATGGTGTTGAGTGCATTCAACACACTTAATGCTGCGTTGAATGAAGTCAGCTGACTCAATGCTTTTGTACTTGGGCTAAAAAACTTGATTTCAGTGCTAAGGCTACACTTAATGGGTAACCTACCCGACGAATTGCTTAGTTCGACGAATTATCTCCATTCGACGAACTTCGTTTGATGAATTTTCCCCATTGGACGAACTTTGTTCGACGAATTAGGTCCATTCAATGAACTCAATCTGACGAATTAGCTCCATTCGACAAAATCAACTCGACGAATTATCCTTCCGTTCGATGTACTCCGCTTGATGAATTTCCTAGGTAAAAAAACTCCAATTTGACCATTTAACTTTATTCCTACTGATAATTGCCAAAATATACGTGGACAAATTCTCAGCCTATATCTGATGGCTCCGACCACTCATAACCGACGACATTAAGATTTACAGCAACTAATTCGACGGATTAATCTTTCCGAGAACCATAATTGATGACATTTAATCCATCATATACAATGAATTAAACTAGATTTAACTGACATAAAAATCAGCCATAAAATCAATGTCTTTACTTGCCTATAGTCATATAAATGTCCAACTATCTTTATCTAACCGAATCTGATCCAACTCCAAAAAACTACAAAGGGAAGAACAGTACAGAAAATATACAATGAAAAGAAAGCTTGACAAGGGGTAGAAGTCACCACTTGCCTCAAATCGCCGAATCTGGCCACGTAAACGCTCCTCCTCAAGGATCTGGCTGCAAGAAGACATAAGAAACACTTCCTGAAACTTTTCAGGATGAAAGAGGGTCAAACCCGCAACATAAACCTCTAAAAATCTACGAAACGGGAAAAACTTACGGTTGAAACGTAGATCTAGGTGGGAGTTATTCGGATCTACTCTCTGATGACGATTTCGTACAACAGAGCTCCACCAAAGGAAGGCCAAAGGAACTACAAGGATGCCTTTTTCTTTCTTACGCAAACAAGCTACTTATACATAGAAATATAAGTATCATAATAATAGTTGCTTATTAAATAATGGTCCAAACGACCCAAATTCGCGCCAACACGGATTTTTATGACAATCACACCTTAGCTAAATACTGACGCTACAAATCCAACGACGTAGTCGAAATTAATATTCAATGAACCAAACTCGGGCAAACACCTCCCGAATCCAAAACACAAGCATTCCCAAATATGCTCCTCCGAGTCACCAAAACAGACCAGACTCGCTAAGGAATCTTGCAAACAGGCTAAACCCAGCCACACACAGAGAAACCCAAGAGCTAAAACCACGCACTAACAATGATATATGCCAAAAATGAGTCAACGTAACGCCCTGACGTCATAAACACGCCAGATATCAAATTAAACCAAATATCGAACAATCAGGTGTGTGACAACCACTCCTCGTAAAAGAAAGTTTCGTCCGAAAACTTTATGCACAAAAACTTCTATTATAAAAGAAAATAAATAAACAAGGGTTATTGAAAAGATTACATACCAATCAACTAGGAGAACAAATGAGGATGAGCCTCCCTCATAGTTGTCTGCAACACCCAAGTGGCGCTTTCCACGTCTTGGTTTTGCCACAATACTTTAACTGTTGGTATGGTTTTCCTTCGCAACACTCGATCTTGAGTATCCAGAATGCTGACATGCATCTCAACATAGGAAATATTAGGCTCCAACTGGGGCACAACATCAAGAATCTATCGGTCGCTGAGCACACATTTCCGCAACTAGCCCACGTGAAACACGTTATGCACACCAGGAAAGTTTTCGTGCAAATCCAGCCTATACGCTGATACACCAATAAGCTCAATAACCCTAAAAGGTCCCACATTCCTCGGGTCCAACTTATGATTCTTTCCAAATCTCTTAACGCCAAACATTGGGGTAACCTTCAGAAAAACCAGGTCACCAACCACAAACTCCAAATCAATCCTACGCTTATTGACATTTTTCTCATAATGTTCCTGCACTATCTGAAGCTTATCTTTTATAAGCTTTATAAATATTTCCATCTCTTCTAGCATTTCAGGACCTAACAACAGTCTCTCAGCAAACTTGGTCCAAAACAAGGGAGTTCTGCATCTCCTCCCATACAAGGACTCAAACGGGGCCATATGCAAACTTTCTTGATAACTATTATAATAAGCAAACTCCATCAATCTGAGTCGCTCATCACACGCTCCTCCATGGTCCAAAATATAACATTTGATCATGTACTCCACGATCTGATTTACTCGCTCTATTTGACAATTAGTCTGCGGATGATAAGCAGTGGAATACCTCAGATCGGTACCCAACCCTTCTTGTAAGCTTTTCCAAAAGCGAGACGTAAACCTGGAGTCTCGATCCAATACAATGCTAACTGGTACTCCATGTAATCTGATGACTTCATATAAATATAATTCAGATATCTTCTTGATGGGGTAACCAATCTTAAACGACATGAAGTGAGCACACTTCGTCAGTCGATCTACTATCACCCAAACAGAATCATGACCTCGGGGAGATCTCAATAAACCCGTAATAAAGTCCATGGAAATACTCTTCCATTTCCAGCTTGGAATATCCCAAGGCGTCAACTTGCCACCAGGCCTTCTATGATCGGCCTTAACATGCTTGCATATAAAATATTCAGAAACAAACCTGGCTATATCACCATTCATTCCAAACAACCAGACAATCTACTTTAGGTCTTGATATATCTTTATAGAACCTGGGTGGTAGGCAACAGTAGAACTGTGCGCCTCACTGCACAATTTAATTCGAATGTACTTAATAATAGGGATACAAAATCAACTGCGGTACTTCAAGGTACCCGTGTCATCGATCAAAAAATCTGGTAACTCCCCTTTCTCAGTTCTCTTGTAAAGGTGCAACAAATCAGGATCTCCCATCTGATATAGTCTTGTGAGTGTAATCCATGAAGGCTCAACTACCTCCAAATTACTTGACGAGTTAGAAATTCCAAGAGAAATGTTCATTATTAAAAAATCCTCAAGCAGAGAATCCACAGAAAGATTAAAAGTCTTTGATGTCTTCCTACTCAAGGCATCGACTACAACATTTGCTTTTCCCGGATGGTACTGGATCTCGACATCATAATATGCTACATACTCTAACCATCTCTGCTGGCACGGATTCAACTCCATTTGAGTGAAAACGTACTCCAAGCTATTATGATCGGTGTAAATCTTACACAAAGCACCATATAATAGATGCCTCCAAAATTTCATTGCATAATATAGTTGCGATATCCAAATCATACGTAGGGTAATTCTTCTCATGAATCTTTAACTGCCTAGACCCATACGCAATTACCTTTCCTTCTTGCATCAGCACACAACCAAGTCCTACGTGCGATGCATATTTATATACGACATATTCTATTCCATCCATAGGTAAGGTCAGCACCAGAGCAGTGCACAGTCTCTTCTTCAATTCTAGAAAAGCTTCCTCGCACTTATCGCTCTAGAAAAAAGCTGTATTCTTCTATGTCAGTTTAGTCAGTGGCATAGACAACGTAAAGATACCCTCTACAAACCTTCTATAATAGCCAGCCAACCCTAACAAGCTCCTTATGTAACACATCCATTCATCACATGGAATATAACGGTTGTTCTGGCCGGGGAGCCATGCCATATTTCACAGACAAACGGCGGAATTACTTGTTTATATCAAATTCTCGTTCTACTCGTGTCCTAACTCAGCATTCCAGCGCAGCATTTTAAGTTATATGAACTCATCCCAACGAATGTCCAGTAAATATATATATACTCCACATTTATATATAACAGGAATGTATACAACACACACTATGGCATTAAGGCCTTATAAGTTCCTCTATGCAAATTTACAGCTTCATACATCGGCACGCATGTCGACCACACATGAAATCCAAACATTCTTCGCACGGCCTTCAAGGGCCTAAAGCAGCAAGTATTTAGTCCGCTCAATTCAATTCAATCCACCAGTACCTACAAATAGACATCCACCCCAAGAGCGACAAGCACATCATCATAAGTGTCTGGAGGAGCAGTAGATTTTTCTACCTGGTCTGTGAGTTCTTTTATCAAACCCTCCCCCTTTTTGATTTCAACAGATAGTTTCTCTATGGTGTCATCTTTGAAGGTCCCAACTTCTTCACAGATTGTCATCTTGTTGGCTTCATTCCTCTTGTTTAGCTCAATCTGATTGTTGGCCAGGGTTACACCTTGTTCCATGACATTGCCAATACTAGTGATAGTATGGTCAAGAGCTTTGCCACCAAGTTGGAATTGGTACTTGAGCTTGTCAGTGTTATGCTTAATTTCAGCAAAACCTCTGCTCATCTCAGTCTCAAGAGCAGTAACTTTGTCAGTGACCACCTTTAGAGAGGTGTCAAAATAGGTTCTCTGTTCTTGAAGGAGAAGTGCAATACTTTGCAGTAGATCTGAGGAGGAGGAAACTGTAGCAGCAGCTGAGGGAGCAACAGTAGGGATAGGAGGAATTACCTAAGGATCTATTTCTTCAATTATCACTGAGCTGAGAGCTCTGGTGGTAGGAATGACAGCATCCAATTCTTCTGTATCATGGGGGATGGAGAAATCGAGGTTTCTGAGAGGAGTCGTAGCTGGCTCAGGAGAAGGCTCATCAGAATTAAAAATGGTGTCTGGCTTATCTGCTGGAGGAGGTGGAGAAGGTGTGGGAGTCCTGGCTGGAGAGTGGGCAGGAGTCTGTGCTGGAGACAAGTCCTGGTGATGTTCAGTGATTGGAGCTGGAGGAGAGAGAGGAGGAGGAGGGAGCACATCTTCAGAAAACTCTGCAATCATGGCATCTATAGCAGCAACTGTTGATAGAAGAGTGTCTTGAGGTACTTGATCTGAGGGAGTGTCTGGACTCTATGGAGTATGAGGTAGGGATGGAATTTCTGGCGGAGGAGAGGGCTGCCTGACTTGGCTAGAAGGAGCAGGCTCCCCCTCACTTGGTGCACCAGAGGAGCTGGCCACATGATGAGGAGAGGGAGATGGAGTCCTGTCCTCTACAGCTAGAACTTCTGGGATTGCTGAAACCTGTGCAGCTTGGGCAGAGTTCTTGAGCTTGGGATCCCATCTCTGAATTGAAGAGATGGAGACCTTCTTTATGTGGTGAAGTGGGGTTCCTTTGGAGAGGTTGAAGACTTCAGGATTTGTGGCATGGAGGAGCAGAGAAATAATCCTGGCGTAGTTGGGAGATTTCATGCTGTCCTTGATCTTGTCCAAAATCAGCATACTAAATTAGTATTTCTTGCGGCAGACAATTGCTTGCATTATATCGAAGAAATAGGAGGGAATGTCTCTGATGGAGTGAGTCTTGCATAGTAGAATTTTGCCAATAATATCAACTAGAAATTTTTCTTCAGCATTCATGTCGGACCTCTTAATGTACTGAGCTTCAGGAGAAATGCCACAGAAGAGTGCGGTTCAGTCAGAATCTTCATCATCCAGATCATCTTCTTCATCAACAATAGGTAAACGGAGAAGTTGAGAGATAGAGGTCTTGGTGAATTTGAGTTTCAATCCCTTCACCGTAGACTTTAGGACTTTTCCATTCGGTCGAACCTTGAGATTTGTGAAGAATTCTGCAACTTCGGGGAAGAGAACGCGACAGGGTTCTTGGAGAGTGAAGGAGAGGCCGGCGGTGTCGAGAAGGATGAGGAGGTTGCGGAAATCATCGGAAAGCTCTGTGATACCTGTCGGTGACTAGTTCGGAGCCGACGCCGATCTTGTGAGAAGGTGCCATGGATGCGAATGCCTGGAGGAAATGAGAGAGAGAGAGCTCTGCAACTTCGGCGGAGGCGAGTCGGCAAGATAGACGAAGAGACAGAGGATACTCGAGAGACGGAAGTGATGTCGAGTAGGTTTGATGTTTCGGAATTTCAGATATATATAATTCTTGAATTACCGCTAATAAATTTAAAGAGTAAGGCGGTATATAGCCTTGGGGGCGAATAGAACAATTTTCAAAATCTGGGAAACAGGACACGAGAGAGAGATAGACTACTCGAGTAGGTAAAGGAGCTACGCCAGTAGGTCGTCTGGAGGTACTCGAGTAGGTCTGCAAAGAGTACTCGAGTAGGTAGTGGACTTACTCGAGTAGGTCGACAGGAGGTACTCAAGTAGGAGGAGAGAGCTACTCGAGTAGATGGGTGACTTACTCGAGTAGGTAAATGACTTACTCGAGTAGGTCTTTAGATACTCGAGTAGGCACATCCTCATACTCGAGTAGGTCAGTACACATACTCGAGTTGGTGCATTCTTATACTCGAGTAGGTAGAGAGGAGTACTCGAGTATGTCTCAGCTTCTCGAGTTCAATTTTGAAAAAAAAGTTGAGAAGGGAGAGATATTGACTAACCCCTTGCAATTACGAGTTTCTTAGTCAGCTAGCCTTCTTTAGTCCTCTTTGTTGAGCATCCCAAGCTCTATCTTGAAGAACAAGAACTTGGTCTCGTCCAGCGGCTTTGTGAAGATATCTGCAACTTGCCTATCTGTAGGCACATATTGGAGATCTATGTCTCCATGCTCCACATGTTCCCGGATGAAGTGATACCTGAGCTCAATGTGCTTTGTCCGGCTGTGGGAGACTGGATTGTTAGTTATTGTAATTGCGCTGGAGGAGTCACAGTTGTTGAAACCGGAAATCCGATCTCCCGTGGAGTTCGACCCTTGGGGAAGGGGTGACCGCGCACCTACTACCCTCAAGCGAACGATCTAGGCACAAGACTAGGAACACGAGGGACAGACCCAAGGTCTCAGCGTGGAGGACCCGCCGCATACCCGGAAGACTAACTAACTCTTCCCCTCCCAAGCCAAGGGCTGAGCTAAGGCACCTTCGGAGGGCTCTCTTGGCCGACTGGAACATCCAAGGTGGATCTCCAGATCCACTCCCAAACTAGAGGTGCCACCTCGGGTCTATGCAAAATGTTCCCCGCCCGCCTTACTATTAGCACAAAACCGCCAAGCAGCCCTACTCTACGCAGCCCCAATTAGGCCGCTAACAGTGGAACTCCGCTACTCTGAAGGGATGGCAACGGGCCATCAGGGGCTTCCCGACATTTATACCTCGGGGACCATGCGGGGGGAGCGGTTCACGAATACACCGCTCGCCCAAGACAGGAGGAGTAAACTATAATCGTAGAGCATCACAGATATGAAAAAATATTACAGGAATATAAATTCCATACTCGGCACGCAGGCCGGAAATATAAACAGAAAGGCCTTCGAGGGCCAGCACAAGTTTGGGCTTAAGCCCGCTACTCCCCGCCTGGTACTGCAACACCTGTATGTCAACGTCTCGACGAGCGGCGACCAACTAGTCACCGGTCGGCCAACATAAGCGGACCAAACATATTGCGCACACCCCCTTTTTAGGGGCTTGTGGCGCGCATTCCATGCAAACGACCAATAAACAACTTCCTCGGAGTCTTCTCCGGGAACCCCAGAACATCACCAATCCGGCTCACACGTCCGGATGGGCTTCACACAACATGCCTAAACCCGTACTCACGCTTCCGGGTACTAATGCAATTAACTGCGGGGACGTACACGTCAACCCGTTGGGAAGCTCCCTTCCCCCCACCCGTTGGTGGAGAGGGGCTTCCGTGCAAATATTTAAGCTGAGGGCTTCACATGCCCAAGTTTAAACATCGTTACCCTTGTCGCGTGCTTGGCGGCGGGGCCGGGAGAGGAGCTCTGAGTCGATCCTACTGTGTGCGGCCGCGTCGGCGGTCGATCTCCACTCCAGGCCGAGCCTCACTCCAAACCGAGCCTCGCTCCAGGCCGAGCCTCGCTCCAGACCGAGCTTGCCGTCGAGAGAAGTGGAGGTCGAGGTGTGCTGCTCCAGGTCGGGAAAAATAGTGGATCGGCCGGGGTGCTCCAGGCGACTGGAAAAAGATGGAGATCGGTGGCGGCCGTGCTGCTTCAGGCCGGGAGAAAGGTAGTGGGGCCGGGTGCGCTGCCTTGCCGGCGACGGGTGAGAGGGAATGAGGAAGGGGTGGCGGCGGTGCCCCGCTTGGCCGATGGTGAGAGAAGGAGGGGGCGGGCGGCCCCTTGCTGCTCCAGGCCGAGGATGAGAGAAGGAGGGGGCGGCGGCGGCGCTGCTTTGCTAGCGACGGGATAGAGCGGGGAAGGAGGTCGACGGCTGTCCTCTGCTTTGCCGGCGACGGGCGGCGAGAGAGAAGGAGAGGCGGCTCAGGTTGCCATTGTAGGCGGCGGCGGCGAGAGAGAGAAGGTGGGAGGCGGGCCGGATCTTGCCTTGCTTAGGCGGCAGCCGGGGAGTGATCGGGAGGCGAGCGGCATCTCCTTTTTTTTCTCTTCCCCGAAACCTAGCCGGGTCTCCCCTTTGGAAAAGCCCCCGATCCCCCTTTTTCTTTATTTTCCCCTTTCTTTTTTAATTTCTCCTCCCCTTTTTTGCTGTGTCCCGAGCCCCCTCTGCCTTATCCCCATCTCTTTCTTCATTTTTCTTCTTTATTTATTTCTCCCCACATACCTGCTGCCCTCTCCCTCTTTTATCCCCAACATATCATCATATATATATTATATTATATCTATTATAATATAATGTATAATATATATATGTATGTATATAAATCATAAAGCTATGCGCACAAGACCTACGCGCGCACGCACGAGGACCCGCACGTCCTCGAACGGGGTCGCACCAACTCGTCGCCCATAACACGCCCCTAGGCTGATGTTTGGGGAGGCTCCCAATCGCCCGGCTACGGGGTTGTACACAATCCCCGCTCTTTTCGAGCTTGGCACAATTTCGGAAAGAATCATCCAACCCAACGTATCCGGCGAGTGGGAGCCGACCCAAAAAAAAAAGTTTGAGAGAAACTGAAATCTGCGCTTGGAGCAGCGATCTCTCCACGACCTTTCTACTCCTTTGAATCGCTCGATACCCTTTGGCTCACTGCTATCGAATTGCCCTTATACCATTACTTACAACAAGTATACCATTTCTCGCGATATCGTAAAACAACAAAGTCGTATCTTTTGTATCCTCTTGTAAACGCTGAGCTAATCCTTTCCCCCAGGTGTGCCTACAGCCCTGCCAGCTAATGGGAGCCTGACAGCAAGTCTACCCGGGGCCGAGTAGCACTCGGGGTCCCTTACCCCCCAGGCGAGCCTACGGACCTGTCGGCTAGTGGGAGCCTGACAGCGAGTCTACCCGGGGCTGAGCATCACTCGGGGTCCTGCAAAATATCCAAACTCTCTCTCCAAACTCCAAACTCTCTCCCTTACCCCCCAGGTGTGCCTACAGCCCTGCCAGCTAGTGGGAGCCTAACAGCGAGTCTACCCGGGGCCGAGCATCACTCGGGGACCTGCAAAAAACCTCCAAGAACCAATCCTTTCCCTCAGGTGTGCCTACAGCCATGCCAGCTAATGAGAGCCTGACAGCGAGTCTACCCAGGGTCCACTACTACTGTCATCGAGTGACTTCCGGCCCTGTCAGCTAGGTGAGAGCCTGACAGCGGGATCTGCTCGGGGTCCACAACTACCGCCATCGAGTGACCTCCGGCCCTGCCAACTAGGTGAGAGCCTGACAGCGGGATCTGCTCGAGGCCCACGGATGACACCGAGTGACTTCCGGCCCTGCCAGCTAGATGAGGGCCTGACAGCGGGATCTGCTTGGGGTCCACAACTACCGTCATCGAGTGACTTTCGGCCCTGCCAGCTAGGTGAGAGCCTGACAGCGGGATCTTCTCGAGGCCCACGGATGACACCGAGTGACTTCCGGCCCTGCCAGCTAGATGAGAGCCTGGCAGCGGGATCTGCTCGAGGTCCAAAACTACCGCCATCGAGTGACTTCCGGCCCTACCAGCTAGGTGAGAGCCTGACAGCGGGATCTGCTCGAGACCCACAGATGACACCGAGTGACTTCCGGCCCTGCCAGCTAGATAAGAGCCTGACAGCGGGATCTGCTCGGGGTCCACAACTACCGCCATCGAGTGACTTCCAGCCCTGCCAGCTAGGTGAGAGCCTGACAGCGGGATCTGCTCGAGGCCCACGGATGACACCGAGTGACTTCCGGCCCTGCCAGCTAGATGAGAGCCTGACAGCGGGATCTGCTCGGGGTCCATAACTACCGCCATCGAGTGACTTCCGGCCCTGCCAGCTAGGTGAGAGCCTGACAGCGGGATCTGCTCGAGGCCCACGGATGACACCGAGTGACTTCCGGCCCTGCCAGCTAGATGAGAGCCTGGCAGCGGGATCTGCTCGGGGTCCAAAACTACCGCCATCGAGTGACTTCCGGCTCTGCCAGCTAGGTGAGAGCCTGACAGCAGGATCTGCTCGAGATGGAGACATCTTATTTACTTAAGAGGTGCTGGAGAGTTAACTGCACAGATGTTCTTACAAATGGAGGACGCATTCTCTTCATAAGAGAGACAATCTGGAAGTCGTCAAATCGGGAAGCTGGCGTCCGAGCCCGTTCCTAATAATTCCTCCAATTGGTAGAGAGATGCAATCGGGGGGACATAGGCCGACGTGCAAGGGGGGAGCTGATCTCGGCCGTCAGTGTAGAGGCTCGGTCTTACAATAGCGCTTAGAGTCCCGAGGCATCGTCTCATCATCCGAAATGGGCTATTTAAAAGGAACGGGTTGGACGTTTCGTATCCTGATCCAATGACAAAGATCACTTTTTGCCATGTCACTTGCGATTGCTTGGAGTGATCGGCCCTTTATCAAATCTAGGAGGTTAGCGTCTAGGCTCATTCCTGATAATCCCTCTAGTCGGAGGAGAGGTGCGATCGGGAGGACATAGGCCGGCGTGCAAGGGGGGAGCTGATCTCAGCCGTCAGTGCAGAGGCTCGGTCTTACAATAGCGCTTAAAGTCCCGCGGAACCGTCCCATCATCCGAACTAGGCTATTTAAAAGGAACGGGTTGGACGTTTGGTTTCCGGAGTCGATCGCGAGGCTGACCCTTGAAACGCTCAGAAGCTCGAGGCGAATCGGTAATAAAGGGAAAACTTGACCGCTACTGAATTATAAGGAAGAGATAACATATTACCGCTAGGGAGGGAACCCTTTCCGGTCACCCCGGCTCATAATACCTCTCAGCTTCTCTCTTACTCGATCTTGAAGATAAGAACCTCCAGGTTTCTCGTTGATGTAATAAGTGGGGATACATGGGTTTTCATAGGTAGAAGCGCTTCAAATAGGTGCAAATCCTACTCCAAATGCTATGGGATTCAAACAACAGCTATGGGAGGGGACAACTCTGAGTATGAGGACCTTACACACAAAGTGTCAATGCATGACCATGGTCGTCACCTGGTTCCACTTTTATAGCCATGATGTTCGCCTGAGTTCTTCTGTGCTGGTCACTCTCCACGCTCACCGCACCAAAATGTTGAAACCGGAAATCCGGTCTCCCGTGGAGTTCGACCCTTGGGGAAGGGGTGACCGTGCACCTACTACCCTCAAGCGAACGATCTAGGCACAAGACTAGGAACACGAGGGACAGACCCAAGGTCTCAGCGTGGAGGACCTGCCGCATACCCGGAAGACTAACTAACTCTTCCCCTCCCAAGCCAAGGGCTGAGCTAAGGCACCTTCGGAGGGCTCTCTTGGCCGATCGGAACATCCAAGGAGGATCTCCAGATCCACTCCCAAACTAGAGGTGCCACCTCGGGTCTATGCAAAATGTTCCCCGCCCGCCTTACTATTAGCACAAAACCGCCAAGCAGCCCTACTCTACGCAGCCCCAATTGGGCTGCTAACAGCGGAACTCCGCTACTCTGAAGGGATGACAATGGGCCATCAGGGGCTTCCCGGCATTTATACCTCGGGGCCCATGCGTGGGGAGCGGTTCACGAATACACCGCTCGCCCAAGACAGGAGGAGTAAACTATAATCGCAGAGCATCACAGATATGAAAACATATTACAGGAATATAAATTCCATACTCGGCACGCAGGCCGGAAATATAAACAGAAAGGCCTTCGAGGGCCAGCACAAGTTTGGTCTTAAGCCCGCTACTCCCCGCCTGGTACTGCAACACCTGTACGCCAACGTCCCGACGAGCGGCGGGCAACTAGTCACCAGTCGGCCAACATAAGCGGACCAAACATATTGCGCACACCCCTTTTTAGGGGCTTGTGGCGCGCATTCCCTGCAAACGGCCAATAAACAACTTCCTCGGACTCTTCTCTGGGAACCCCAGAACATCACCAATCCGGCTCACACGTCCGGATGGGCTTCACACAACATGCCTAAACCCGTACTCGCGCTTCCGGGTACTAATGCAATTAACTGCGGGGACGTACACGTCAAC
Organism: Platanthera guangdongensis; assembly: GCA_039583875.1. NCBI lineage: Eukaryota > Viridiplantae > Streptophyta > Magnoliopsida > Asparagales > Orchidaceae > Platanthera > Platanthera guangdongensis. The sequence continues at coordinate 204,630,307 of CM077158.1, read as the reverse complement.
CCATCGGGAATCTCCCTTCCCCCCACCCGTTGGTGGAGAGGGGCTTCCGTGCAAATATGTAAGCTGAGGGCTTCACATGCCCAAGTTGAAACATCGTTACCCTTGTCGCGTGCTTGGCGGCGGGGCCGGGAGAGGAGCTCCGAGTCGATCCTACAGCATGCGGCCGCGTCGGCGGTCGATCTCCACTCCAGGACGAGCCTCGCTCCAGGCCGAGCCTCGCTTCAGGCCAAGCCTCGCTCCAGGCCGAGCTTGCCGCCGAGAGAGGGGAGGTCGAGGTGTGCTGCTCCAGGTCGGGAAAAATAGTGGATCGGCCGGGGTGCTCCAGGAAACTGGAAAAAGATGGAGATCGGTGGCGGCCGTGCTGCTTCAGGCCGGGAGAAAGGTAGTCGGGCTGGGTGCGCTTCCTTGCCGGCGACGGGTGAGAGGGAATGAGGAAGGGGCGGCGGCGGCTGCCTCGCTTGGCCGAGGGTGAGAGAAGGAGGGGTGGGCGGCCCCTTGCTGCTCCAGGCCGAGGATGAGAGAAGGAGGGGGCGGCGGCGGCGCTGCTTTGCCGGCGACGGGATAGAGCGGGGAAGGAGGTCGGCGGCTGTCCTCTGCTTTGCCGGCGACAGGCGGTGAGAGAGAAGGAGAGGCGGCTCAGGTTGCCATTGCAGGCAGCGGCGGCGAGAGAGAGAAGGTGGGAGGCGGGCCGGATCTTGCCTTGCTTAGGCGGCAGCCGGGGAGTGATCGGGAGGCAAGCGGCATCTCCTTTTTTTTTCTTCCCCGAAACCTAGCCGGGTCTCCCCTTTGGAAAAGCCCATGATCCCCCTTTTTCTTTATTTTCCCCTTTCTTTTTTAATTTCTCCTCCCCTTTTTTGCTGTCCCGAGCCCCCTCTGCCTTATCCCCCTCTCTTTCTTCATTTTTCTTCTTTATTTATTTCTCCCCCCATACCTGCTGCCCTCTCCCTCTTTTATCCCCCACATATCATCATATATATATTTTATATTATATCTATTATAATATAATGTATAATATATATATGTATGTATATAAATCATAAAGCTATGCGCACAAGAGCTCCGCGCGCACGCACGAGGACCCGCACGTCCTCGAACGGGGTCGCACCAACTCGTCGCCCATAACACGCCCCTAGGCTGATGTTTGGGGAGGCTCCCACTCGCCCGACTACGCGGTTGTACAACAGTACAAGGGAATATCCTTGAACTGCAGGTTGTAGTCCTCGAACTGATTCTTTATCCATAACAACTGTGCGCAACAGCTGCCTGCAGAGATATACTCTGACTAGGCCGTTGAGATTGCAACACAGTTCTGCTTCTTGCTACTCCAGGAGATTAGCCTTCTTCCAAAGAATTGGCAAGTCCCTGAGGTGCTTTTCCGGTCGTCTTTGCTACCTGCAAAATCAGAATCTGAAAATGCAATTAGTTCGTTGTCATTACTTCTTGGGTACCATAAGCCAAGATTTGGTGTGCCTTTAAGGTATCTCAGGATCCGCTTTGCAGCAACGTAATGAGATTCCTTAGAGTTCACCTGAAATCTAGCACAGACACATGTGGAGAACATTATGTCAGGCCTACTAGCAGTAAGGTAGAGCAAGGATCCTATTATGCTTTTGTACTTGGTTTCATCAAAAGGTTTCCCTTTTTCATCCTTGTCCAGAGACATAGTTGAGCCCATTGGAGTCCTCATAGAGGTTTCATTCTCCATTCCGAATTTCTTAATTAGCTCTTTGGTGAATTTGGTCTGTGAGATGAAAATTCCATCTTCAGATTGTTTTACCTGAAGCCCTAAGAAATACTTCATCTCGCCCATACTGCTCATTTCAAACTTCCCTTGCATAAGTTTTGAGAACTTTTTGCAGAGGTTATTATCTGTAGAGCCAAAGATGATGTCGTCGACATAGATTTGCACTAGCAAAATCTTGCCTTTTATTTCCCTAAGAAATAATGTCTTGTCTATCTTTCCCCTTGTGAACTTGTTCTCAAGTAGAAAGGTAGACAACGTTTCATACCAAGCTCTAGGAACTTGTTTCAGACCATATAGAGTCTTGTGCAGAAAATAGACATGATCAGGAAGGTTAGGATCAACGAAACCTGGAGGTTGTTCCACATACACTTCCTCCTTTATGTTACCATTCAGTAAGGTCGACTTCACGTCCATCTGATAGACGGTGATGCCTTTGAAGGCAGCATATGCTAGGAACAACCTTATTGCCTCCAGCATTGCCACTGGAGCATATGTCTGGTCGAAGTCGATTCCTTCTTCTTGACGATAGCCTTTAGCGACGAGTCTGGCCTTTTTATTTATGATAGTTCCATCTTCATCCATCTTGTTCCTGTAGACCCATTTTGTTCCAATGACGTTCTTTCCTTTGGGTCTTGGAACCAGCATCCACACATTGCAGTGCTTGAACTGATTTAGCTCTTCTTCCATTGCCATTATCCATGATGCATCTGAGTTGGCTTCCTCAAATTTCTTTGGTTCAACCTGTGAGAGAAAACTCAAATGAAGATTCTCATTAGTTGTACCTCTTCGAGTTCTGACACCATCCCGGGGATTTCCTATGATCTGGTCCATGGGGTGATCTTTCAGATGTCTGAGCTCTAGAGTTCTTGTATCTGGATTATCTTCAAGCACCAGAGTGATTTCCTCATCCTGGATGACCTCTTGATTTTGATCATCAGCCTCTCCAATAGGAGTTGGAGTGGTGATCTTAATGAACTTCTCGCCTTTGTCTTCCGACGGATCATCCAAGCTAGTTTCTTTCAGCTTTTCACCTGCATCTTCAATGAGCACACTAGACGGATTGCTTTGCAGCAAGCTCGTCTCATCAAATACAACATGTATCGATTCTTCCACCACCAGGGTTTTTCTATTAAATATCCTATAGGCCTTATTATGGCTACTATATCCTACAAAAATACCTCCAAAGCTCTTTTCGCTGAACTTGGTGGTATGATACTTACCATTGTTAAGTACGAAGCATTTACAGCCAAAGATTCTAAAGTAAGAGAGTGTTGGTTTCCTGCCTTTCAAAAGTTCGTAAGGTGTCTTATTGTGGTCTTTGTTTATGAGTGCTCGATTTTGCACGTGGCATGCAGTGTTGACGGCCTCATCCCAGAAGTACTCCAGTAGTGAAGCATCACTCAACATGGTCCTGCAGGCCTCTATGAGTGTTCTGTTCCTTCGCTCAGCCACTCCATTCTGTTGTGGAGTACGCGGAGAGGAAAACTCATGAAAGATACATAAGCTTTCACAGAATTCTGTCATTGCCCCAGATTTGAACTCTGTTCCGTTGTCACTTCTGATTTTGACTATGGAGTAGTTGTATTCATTCTGGACTTGCCTGACAAAATTGGTAAAGATGTCGAAGGTATCTGACTTGTGTTTCAGAAAGAACATCCACGCAAAATGCGAGTAGTCATCAACAATTACCAATGTATAGTCCTTACCTCCCAAGCTTCTAATCTACAGTGGACCAAACAAGTCCATGTGCAATAGATGAAGACATATGTTAGATTCTTTGCCAATAATGCTTTTAAAGGTAGCCCTTGTTTGCTTGCCTTTTACGCATGCATGACAAGGTCTGTTTTTGACGCATTTGACATTTGGGGCATCACGTACTAAGTTCATTGAAAATAGTTTATTAATGGTTTTAAAATTAATATGTGCTAGTCTCTTGTGCCATTGGTCACCAAGAGACGCACTATCTTTTGCTAAAAGACACACTTGCTTAGAGGAATCTATACAGATGAAGTATAAACAGAAAATATTCCTGCTTCGAGTGCCGGATAGAATCGTTTCCATATTGTCAACGGATTTTATTAAGCACTTATCAGCATGGAACTCAACTATGTATCCTTTGTCGCAGAGTTGGCTTATGCTAATGAGATTGTGTTCCAATCCTTCGACATAGGCCACATCCGAGAAGGATACATTGCCGTTAGTAATCATACCATAGCCTCTAGTAATTCCATGGTCCGAACCTCCAAAGATGACCTTTGGTCCGTTCATGACTGGAGTAAAGTTCTGGCTGAGGCTTCTCGTCCCGGTCATATGACGAGAGAATCCGCTGTCCAAGTACCAGATAGGCATTTTGTTGGCCTTTGGACATCCCTGCAATCACAATATGTTTGCCTTAGGAACCCAAACACGTTTAGGTCCTTGGTCTCGGGTTAGAGTGCTCCCCCTACGACTGTTAGCATTATGAGTGGTCTTCCTCATATTGCTGACATGAGGGGTTGCAGCGTTCCTGGAATTGAACCAACAATCTATGGCGAAGTGACCAACCTTGCCATAGCACCAGCAGTCAAATCTGTTGTACCTTTGCCTCAAGATCTCATGCTTGACCTTTTGGAACTTTGGTCTAGCAGGGGTAGCAATCTTGGAGGAAGATGCCTCATGATGATGGCAATCACATGGCTTCTTCTCCTTTATGGGCTTCTCTACAACAGGCTTTGTCTTTGGTGCGTTCTTGAAGTTATGCCAATGATTGAAAGGGCCATAGCTCTGAAGAATAACTTATTCATAAGGTTCCTTAAAGACACTTTCGCCAAAGTTTTGGGGTCGAGCCCATCCTTGATAGCGGGACTTTGGCTCTACATACGTAGGCCTAGAAAAGTGCCCGTATGATCAGTCAAGATCAAACTCATTTGTTAGAAAGATGACCTTTCTGAATGTGGTTTGATTTTGAGGGGCTTTTCCCTTTTCTTCGGCTGAAGCCTTTTTGGCGGCCTTATTTTTCCGTTGATTCTTGTTTCTCCTAGAGGATTTAGTAGGAGCTTCTTCATGTCCTAGTCCAGCCCCCTTGGCCTTTGCCGAGAATTCAGCAACGAATGGAAGAACCGTCTTGGGCTTAGAGAAACTCTCAATAAGTTTCCTTTCAGCTGTAAGTTCGGCTTCCAAACCTTTGATGATCTTCTCCTTCAGGTCAAGGTGTTCAAGAGCCTTGTTATATTCTTCAATAGTATTATTGAAGTTTTCCTCGAGGGAGTCAGTCTTTGCGACTTTCTCTCTCAAGTTGCTCTCTTCGGCTCTTAGAGATTTGATCTCTTTAGCCTGAGTCTTCATGACTCGACGACATTTGTCATAAGCCATGATTAACTCCTTATATTGGGCCATCAATTCTGACTCATCGTCAGAGGAGCTACTCTCGCAATCATGTTCAGAGACTTCAGATTCTGAGAGAGGGGTATGAGAGTTTACCTTCCTAGTGAACTGGGGCTCTTGTTCATCATCTGTTTGAGCCATTAGCCCAAAGTAAGCTTCTTCTTCTTCGCTTGACTCAGCTGAGTCGGAGTCGCTAAGAGTCTTGCTCCTTTTGGCTATGAAGCTCTTCTCTTTCCTCTTCTGGTTGTATGAGGATTTCTTTTCTTCTCTTCTACCACCCTCCTTCTTCTTGTGAGGGCAGTCAGCAATGACATGGCCTGGCTTATTGCAGCAATAACAAATGATGTCAGTTGAAATGTATTTGTTCTGTTTAGTGTTATACCTGTCATGGCTGCTTGAGCCTTTTCTTTGTCGATCGTCATCGCGCCGCGATCTTCTGTATGAGGCATCCTTGCCTTTCCATTGTTTCTTTTTATTTAGAAACTTCTTGAACTGCCTTGACAGTAAGGAGAACTCTCCTCCAAATAGTTCAGAGCCCAATGTTCTAGGCTCTGATGCTTCTTCTTCATCATCAACTTCTGGAGCTGGAGCGGGGGAGGCAACCTTAGTCTTTCTGGAGGTGTCTGCCTTCAGAGCGACAGATTTCTCCTTTAGGGCAGACCTGCCCTTCTCTTCTTCAGCTTTTCTTGTATTGATTTGGAGTTCATAAGACATAAGCTTTCCAAAGAGATTTTGCGGGTCCGTTTCAGCTAGCTTCCCGAACTCCCTGATGGCGCATACCTTGTTATCCCATTCCTTGGTTAGGGATCTTAAGAATTTGTCGTTCAGTTCTCCGTTGGTGAAGACACGGTCGTACACCCTTAGGCCATTTACAATCTTGAAGAAGTTCTCAAAGGTGTCGGCAATTGTTTCCTTGTTCCCTTGTCGGAACGCTTCATATTTTTGATTGAGAAGGGATCTCCGATCATCCCTTACTTCTTCAGTTCCTTCCATCAAAGTGACTAAGGAATGCCACATCTCCTTAGCTGATTGACAATGAATCAAATTCTGCAGCATTGAGTCATCGACTGCACTTGCTATTATGTTCTTAGCTTTCTTGTCGAGAGAGACAAGTGCAATCTCGTCTTTGTCGAGATCCATTAGCTTTTTGGGAACTCTCTTGGTAGGGTCGATAGTGGACATAGTCATGGGAACGTAAGGACCTTCTTCAATGATCATGAAGATCCTTGGATCCACAGCTTCCATGAAAAATTTTATCCTTTCTTTCCACATGGGAAAGTTATTTTTGTTGCACAGTGGAAGCTTGGCGAAATCTTTGCCCTTGTCCATTCTATGGTAGAATCTTTCAGACAACAGATCTGGATCTGATCAAGGTGTTAACGTTTTGACGATCAACCTCCCTCTGATACCAATTGAAAGAAAACTGTTGTCGACCTAAATCACCTAGAGGGGGTGAATAGGTGGTTTGTGCGTCTTTTGCGGAATAAAAAATAATTAGAGCACGGACAAAGAATTAACTGCCAATATCACAGACGACACAAGATTTATAGTGGTTCCCCAACCTTGGGTACATCCACTTTCCCTCACCGATCTAGCAATCAACTAGACTCGGCTACTCCACTATCTCAGATCAAAAATCAATCCTACCCTCGGAACAAAGTTCCTACAAACTCAATCCAAACAAAACGGATCTACACCTCGGAAGATAGCACTTCCCACAAACTCGGAGTGAAAGACTCCTACACTCGGAGAAGATTTATCCTACAAGAATAAATTAAGGTTTACAAGAATACAAACAGTAAATCACTCAGATCTAGATGAAACGGCCAGGATCTTCTTCTTTTCAACTTTGTAGCACTTTCAGAAATCGGTGAAGAGGTTCTCGGCTTCGATATGGATTTACTCGCTTTTACAGAAATCGAGAGAGAATATGATCAGCGAAGTCGATCTCGATCTGTAACTTTCTTCAGAATAATCCTCTGAAAGTAGAAGCTTTTTCCGGAGAAGAAGGCGGCGGCGGCGGCTTCCGTTTCGCGAAAATCAGAGAGGAGTCGGCTGAAGAACTTTCTTAAAATGAATTGACAAGAAAGCTTTGAGAATTTTTAGGGTTTGTCATTTTCTGATAAGACCTTATATAGGAGAGACTAACGGTCATAATCAGTCATAATGATGTACACGTGGACCAATCATGACGCGTGATTTGAAAAATCTCGTCAGAAAAAGGACTTAGAAAAATTTCGGAAAGATTTAGCCAACTACAAGAGTAAGTCAATAACTACTCGATTAGTTGAATAACTACTCGAGTATATTATGAAGAACATACTCGGGTATATATATAAAGACTACTCGAGTATATAGAGATCAACTACTAGAGTAAGCAGACAGAGCTACTCGAGTATGTGTAGAGACCTACTCGAGTATATAGAGGATCTACTCGAGTACTGGAAAAGCTACTCGAGTATATTACATAAACTACTCGAGTACAAGAAGTACTACTCGAGTGGAATACTTAGAAAAATTCTGAATAAGTCTGCTGGCAACTACTCGAGTAGTTGAACTAACTACTCGAGAGGAAGTAATCTACTCGAGTAGGTGAAAGTTCTACTCGAGTAAAAGACTTAGAAAAATTCTGGAGTAGGGAAATATCAAGGTACACGAGTAACACATGATCTACTCGAGTAGGTATAATGAACTACTCGAGTATATTTCTATCTACTCGAGTAGGTGAGTATACTTACTCGAGTATATGTGTATACTTACTCGAGTATATGACTTAGAGAAATTTAAGATGAGAAAACCCTATAGTACTCGGGTATAAAGAGTAATCTACTCGAGTATATAAGCATGCTACTCGAGTATATGACTTTGTCTACTCGAGTACAAGGTTCCTTTACTCGAGTAAATAATACTCAGACTACTCGAGTAGGTGAAAGCTCTACTCGAGTAAAACACTTAGAAATTTTCTGATGTTGGAAAAACTGATTCTTCTAGAGTAGCCAACTTCAAATTTCTTTCCCATGGTCCAATAGCTTGAATATGAAGTGTATCCCAATAGAGAGACCACACATGAGTCAACACCTTGGAATATGCAATGAGGGATTACATTATACAGTTCTTGTGTTTGAAGACCCACTGTGGACTGACAATGGTCTACACTTCCAGTGAAATTCCTGCACACATATAACTCAAATCAAGCATCAGATACAACTTAATTCATCTTAGTTCCGGGGTGACTTCATCAAATCTGGGTTCATGTGGATGAAATACCCAACACCAACTTGGTGGCATGAGAGGCAACTTGAACATAACCGGGTTATGTGCATTGTGATGGAAACGGGACTCAGGAGAAGTTTGACCCGCGCAAATGGCTTAAATTGTCGTTGCGATGTGAGCACGGGTTAGATGGAACCGTACCCGTTCTATTTCTTTCGGTTAAAGAGACCTAAAGGTACGTAGCACTTGCCGTTGGCATATATTAGGGTATTCGGCGGTGTATGGCTTAAATTGTCGTGACCCAGGCCAAGAAGACAAAATGCTCATAGGTTTGGCCGTCAAAGTGGAGGTGGTGAGTCCGGAATGTCTATGGCTTTAATTGATGTGACATCGACCGGTTCACCGAGAATGTGCCCTGAGAGAACGGGGCGTGTGGCCGTGCGAGCCAACGTCTGTGATGAAATGGTTATATATATATTGCACGCTTATGCTAATGAAATGCAGGGAAGGTGCATCGCCGCCCCGAGTTAGGGGTGAGATCGTTATAATTTGGTCAGCATTGCTGACCGTTGCCTTGTTTTGCCACCGTGCGGTGGTTTATTGTTTGTAGGTGCTGTTGGACCAAGCGGTCAATAGCGGGCTAAAGCCCTTTTTGCGAAGCCGGCCCTCGAAGGCCTAATTGGAGTATTTACTGCTTTATTCATGTATGACCGGCCTGCGTGCCGTGGTTTGTAAAACATGTAATATGATGTGAACAATTTTTGTAAGGCCTTAAGGCTTGTACTGGTATATTTTGTATCATTCCTATTTGGTATTAGTTTACATTCATGCTTTAGTGATGGGTTCTTTGTTACAACTTATTAATCTGCTTCCGCTAGAATGCTCTGTGTAGGACAATGTGATTGGTTGGATGGTTTCCATGAGTAACCACCCGGTCTGTTTGTAGTATATGGCGTCGGGCCCTGGCCGGACCTACTGCTATATGTTATGCGACGGATAAGGGGTGTTACAATTTGGTATCAGACCACTGGTTTTGGTAGGGCTTAAAATGAATTCGTGGGCGAATTCTTTTTAAGGGGTGGTGAGCACATTGTGTGTGCCATCGTTATAACAGTAAAAGAACCCATGAATGTCCGCTTAGGAATGAAAATACACGTGTTTGAGGAACCTGCGTGTTCTTATAATTGCTGTTTGCAATTTTATTTGGTCGCTTAACAGTATTTTGTACCACTATAGGTGACCAGAAGTGGTGTTGGGCTGTCAGAACGCCGAGTTTCTGAGGCTAGCAGTGCACCAGATTTTGCTCCTGCAACACCTCTATCGGCTGAGAACATACGATTGGTGGACGAAGCAGTGTTGGCCGTGATAAATGCGCAGCCTGCAAGGCAAACGCAGCAGCCCGCTCCTGCGATGGAGCAGGTACCGCTGCAAGAGGCTGAGCCGAGGAGAGTGGAGCAAGTGGTTGTGGAACCGGTGGTGCCAAGGAGGGCAACCGAGAGACAGCTTAAGCATGTTATGAGCTTTAACCCTCCGATGTTCTCGGGGTTGGGAACCCCATCTCAGGCTGAAGACTAGCTCTCCAGGGTGAAGAGATTCATGACAGCAACGGAGACAGAGGAGTGGCAAAATGACCACCATCGTTACGTTCCTTCCGGACGGTGAAGCGAGAATGTGGTGGGAAGGATTGGAGCTGCACTTATTGAGAGGTAGGAAACTTGTTGATGTCTCGATGGAGGAGTTCTCGAGATTGTTCTTGGCTAGATACCTCCCTTCGGCATAGAGGATAGCGTTGGAGAATGAGTTTCTGAAGTTGATTTAGGGTGAGAGGAGAGTGGATGAATATCTACACGAGTTTACTCGTCTGAGTCGTTATGCTAGCTCCACTATCGTGGATGAGGAGCGCAAGACTAATCGCTTCTATGAAGGGTTGAGAGATGAGTTGAGGTTGCTACTCTTAGGGCTGATGACACAGGGTTTCTTAACCTTGGTCAACACTGCCCAGTCCTTGGAGAAGGACATGAAGAATGTACAAGCAAAGAAAAGCTTGGGTGATAGGAAATCTGAATTCAAAGTGCCGACTACTTCAAAGTTCGGCTATCGGAGGTCTTTCAAGAAGCATAGGACTTCGGGTCCACCTCCCTCTGGTGCTTCTGGGGCGACTACGAGTCGGACCCAGGGCACGTGTTTTACTTGTGGAAAGGCGGGGCATTTTGCTCGTGACAGTTGGAGCGGATGTCCTAAGTCCGAGAGAAGGCCGAGAGCGACCTATGAAGAGAAGGGCAAGGCGGTGGAGTCGACTGCGTCCCACTACGCTACGGCCCAACCAAGGATGTATAATCTTGGCCAACAGGAGGCCATCAAACAGGCTTATGTGGTGACAGGTATGGTTTAATTTATAGCAAGTCAATTTCTTTAAATACTTGTTATGCACATGTTACCTTACCACTACTTGTTTAGGATTTGTATTGATTTGTGAAAATCCGACACGAGCACTCTTCGATACGGGAGCTTCACACTCCTTCTTGTCTGAAGGATTTATATCACGCATCGGAGTCCCTTCTTCGATGGCGAAGGATAAGTTGGATGTGTTGTTGCCCAATGGGTGTTCGATGCGAGCGGATAGGATCTGCGATGTTAAGATTCGTATTGGGAATCAGGAGTTCGACCTGTAGGCGTCTTTACTCCCGTTGGTGGAGTTCGACGTTATATTTGGCATGGACTGGCTCTCGGAGCAGTAGGCCTATATTGACTGCGGTCGCAAGGAAGTCAAGCTGGGAGCAAGTCGTGAGATGACTTTTACGGGCTTAAAGGGGTCGAGCAAGACGTTGATGTCTGCTCTTCAGGTGGTGAAGGCGGTTCGTGCCGGTGCAGAACTGTTCTTTACACTAGTGGAGGTTGCAAAGCTGAAGCCCGCGTTGGATTGTATTTCAGTGGTATCGGAATACCCTGATGTGTTCCCCGCAGATCTTCCTGGAGCCCCACCTCAGCGGGAGATAGATTTTACAATTGAGCTAGTGCTAGGTGAAAAGCCTGTGTCACGATCTCCTTATCGGCTAGCGCCTAAAGAAATGGCGGAGCTGAAAGTTCAACTGCAAGCGTTGTTGGAGCAAGGGTATGTGCGCCCGAGTTCTTCGCCTTGGAGCGCACCGGTCCTCTTTGTTAAGAAGAAGGACGGAAGCTTGAGGCTATGTACGTATTGATTATCGGGAGCTCAACAAGTTGACGGAGAAGAACAAGTACCTGATCCCCCGGATTGATGATCTTTTTGATCAGTTAGTCGGGTCAACGGTGTACTCGAAGTTAGATCTCAAGGCTGGGTACTATCAGCTGCGAATATGGGAGAGTGATATCCCGAAGACAGCATTTAGTACGAGATACGGGCATTATGAGTTTACGGTCATGCTGTTTGGCCTGACTAATGCGCCGTCAGTGTTCATGGATTTGATGAACAGGACTTTCAGGGAGTACTTGGACCATTTCGTGATCATCTTCATCGACGATATTTTGGTGTACTCGCAAAGTGAGGAAGATCACTTCAAGCATCTTCATTTGGTTCTGGAGACGCTAAGGAGAAATTAATTGTATGCCAAGTTCTCGAAGTGCGAGTTTTGGCTATCCTCAGTGGCGTTCCTCGGTCATATAATGAGTGGAGAGGGTATTGCTGTGGATCCGGCGAAGATCGTTGCGATACGGGAGTGGCCTGAGCTTGTTATGGTAGCGGAAGTACAGAGCTTTCTGGGGCTTGCCGACTATTATAGGCGCTTCGTAGAGAACTTCTCGCGGATAGCGTTACCTCTCACTACTTTGACGAGGAAGGAGCATAAGTTCGTTTGGACGCCGGAGTGCGCGCGAGCTTTTGAGGAGTTGAAGTGTCGGATGACCACGGTTCCTGTGCTGAGTTTGCCATGTGGGACCGAAGGCTATGAGATTTATAGTGATTCTTGGGGCAGCGGTTTGGGTTGTGTGCTACTGCAACACGGAAGTGTAATAGCTTATGGCTCGAGATAGCTAAAAGTGCATGAAAGGAACTATCCGGTCCATGACTTGGAGTTAGCGGCCGTGATTTTTTCCTTGAAGCTGTGGAGATACTATTTCTACGGTGTGAAGATTGATATCTACACCGATCATAAGAGCCTGAAATATCTGATTGATCAGAAAGATCTGAATATGCGGCAGCGTAGATGGATGGAGTTCCTGGGGGACTATACATACAAGATCCACTACGTTCCTGGTAAAGGGAATGCGGTTGCGGTCGTGTTGAGTCGCCGAGCCCCAGCTCAAGCCAATTGGCTATCGGTACATAATGAGCGGTTGGTGCGGGAGTTGGAGGAGTTGGAGATTGTTTGTGTGGATAGGCAGTCAAGTGCTGAAGCAGTTCTGAATTGGACTGAAGTCCAATATGACCTTGCTGATCGTATTCGGCAGGCTTTGGATATGGATGCTCATATGAAGCAGTTCATGGTAGAGGCTCTGGATGGGTCAAATTCCCAATTCGTCGTGGAGGACAGATTACTTTGGAAAGACGGTCGTCTGTGCTTCCCAAGTGTGGGTAATTTGCGGGTGGAGTTGTTGTACGAGGCACACCATACCAAGTACTCGATTCACCTGAGGAGCACGAAGATGTACCGTGATGTGAAGAAACTGTTTTGGTGGCCAGGTTTGAAGAAGGATGTGGCGTTATACGTAGCGAAGTGCCAAACTTGCGCCTTGGTGAAGGCGGAGTGCCAAAAGCCGGGAGGATTTCTTAAGTCCTTGCCTATTCCGAAGTGGAAATTTGACGACGTCTCTATGGACTTTGTGCACGGTTTGCCAAGGTCGCAAAAGGGGAACGATGCCATTTGGGTTGTTGTTGATCGGTTAACGAAGGTGTCGCCTTTTATTCCGCATAGGAAGGATGACCCGGTGGAGAAGTTGGCAAACCTTTATGTGGATAACATAGTGCGGCTTCATGGTGTGCCCCGCAGCATCGTGAGTGATCGAGATGGGCGGTTCACGTCCAATGATTGGAGGCTAGTGCAACAAATGTTGGGAACAAAGTTGAAATTCAGCACAGCCTTCCATCCGCAAACGGATGGGCAGACCGAGAGGGTCAATAGAACCATGGAAGACATGCTTCGCATGTCTTCTTGGATTTTGGAAAGCAATGGGAAGACCACCTTTATTCGGTGGAGTTCACATACAACAATAGCTACCAAGCGAGTATTCAGATGGCGCCTTTCGAGGCCATATATGGTAGAAAATGTCGCACACCGTTGTCTTGGTTAGAAACGGGTGAGTCAAAGTTGTATAAATGATTGGAAGTGGAGGATGCTACTTCTTTGGTGAGAACCATTCGGGAAAGGTTGCTTATTTCTCAGGACCGGCAAGCAAAGTACTATAATGCCAAGCACATGAACGTGGAGTTCGCTGTGGGCGACTATGTATACTTAAAGATGAAGCCGTTCAAGGGTGTCTCGCGGGTGCGGCGATTGAAAAAGCTAAGCCCAAGGTACCTTGGGCCGTTTGAGGTTCTGGAGCGAGTTGTTGAAGCAGCCTATCGGTTGAAGCTTTCAGTGGAGCTTAGTGGTTTACATGATGTATTCCATATTTCGGTGCTTCGGAAGGCAGTGCAAGAGCCTACGCAAGTGATCGCGGTCGATCAAGTGCCGGTGGATAGTGGGCTGACGACAAAGGTCAAGCCCGTGCTGATTGAGGACTCGGAGGTCAAGCGGCTATGCAATAAAGAGATCAGGATGGTCAAGGTCCGATGGGACAATTGCGGTCGTGAGGATCTCTCTTGGGAACGAGAGCAGACTATGCTTGACGAATATCCGGAGTTGTTCCACTCAGGTACAAATTTTGGTTTTATACATGTCTTTCCTTTATATAATTTCGTGGACGAAATTCTTTTAAGAGGGGGAGAGTTGTAACGCCCCGAAACTCAAAAGAGCGACGAGGGATGTTTTGGGCCAGTTTTGGGTTCTGGCTGTAGGCACACGACCTGGGACACGGGCGTGTCCCAGGGCGTGTCAAGCTTGTGTCGACACTCAGCCGGGAAGTCGACATTTTGAGCTCGACATTGTGTCGAGACTGGGCACACGGCCTGCGACACGGGCGTGTCGCAGGGCGTGTCGACCCGTGTCGACAATTAGCCCGCGAAGTCGACACTCTACGTTCGACGAAGTGTCGAGACATGGCACACGGCCTGCGACACAGGCGTGTCGCAGGGCGTGTCGACCCGTGTCGACACTCGTCCCTGGGAGTCGACATTTTGCTCGACGTTGTATCGAGACAAGGCACACGGCCTAGGACACGGGCGTGTCCAAGGCCGTGTCGTCAGGTCGACGATCTTCGTTCAACGAAGTGTCGAGTGTCGAGACCGTGTACACGGCCTGGAGCCCAGGTGTGTTGAGGTGATACGGGCAAGGACACGGGCGTGTCCTAGGACCCGTGCAGTGCTCGGGTTGTTTTCGGGGAAAATGATGGGTGTAAACGACCGGCCACACGGCCGTGTCAGGTGGAACACGGCCGTGTCAGATCGAACACGGGCATGTTTCGATGCCCGTGTGTTGTTCCAGGCGCATCTATTTTGATGGCGAATGAGGCACACGGCCCTGGACACGGGCATGTGCCAGGCCGTGTGCGGTCCAGATTGGGAATTTCAGTCCCGAATCAAAGCCGTTCGTTTCTTTAATTGGTGATCCAACGGCTGGGGGTTGTTCCTGATGGGATATACCCGGGATTGGGCCTTATAAACCCTCACTTTTCATGAGTGGTTATCTTTCTAAATCTTAGAGAGAGAGGAGAGCCAAGGAAGGAAGAAGAAGCTAGATCCGGCCATTGTAGGAGCTTCGAAGCTCCAAATCGCGAGCCGACTCCGGATCCACGAAGGCAAAGCTAGTGCGGTGCTTTTCATCCGCTTACTTTTCCGTGATGCCAAAGAGGAACGCAAGGGTAACGATTCACTTCTTGTGCATGAGTAGCTCTCCTTCTTTGCATAGGAAGCCCGCTCTCGCGAGTTTGCGGTGAGTTGGAGGCGTTCCTTCTAGTAGATATGTGAAGTCCCCGTTTTATAGAGTCCGTAAGCGAGAACGGACATAGGCATGATGTGTGAAGCCTACCCGGACATGTTGGTCTGGATCGGTGATGTTGCATTGCATAATGCCGGAGAAGGCTCCTTGCTATTGGTTGTTTTTCGGGTTTTCTACACGGTAGATTGCAACAGGGAGCCTTGGGGATTAACCCAAAGGTGCACCCGAAAAACTGGGCGGATACGTGATCTTGCCAACTTGGTCGCATGAGAGCCAACTTGAACATAACCGGGTTATGTGAATTGTGATGGAAACATGACTCGGGAGAAGTTTGACCAGCGTAAATGGCTTTAATTGTCGTTGCGATGCGAGCACGGGTTATATGGAACCGTACCCGTTCTATGTCGTTCGGTTAAAGAGACCTAAAGGTACGTGGCACTTGCCATTGGCATAGATTAGGGTCTTCGGCGGTCTATGGATTAAATTGTCGTGACCCAGGCCAAGAAGACAAAAGGCTCATAGGTTTGGTCACAAAGTGGCGGTGGTGAGTCCGAAATGTCTATGACTTTAATTGACGTGACATCAACCGGTTCACCGAGAATGTGCCCTGAGAGCACGGGGCGTGTGGCCGTGCGAGCCAACATCTGTGATGAAATGGTTATATATATATATTGCTCGCTTATGCTAATGAAATGCAGAGAAGGAGCATCGCCGCCCCGAGTTGGGGACAGGATCGTTATAATTTGGTCAGCATTTCTGACCGTTGCCTTGTTTTTCCACCGTGCGGTGGTTTGTTGTTTGCAAGTGCTGCTGGACCAAGCGGTCAATAGCAGGCTAAAGCCCTTTTTGCGAAGCCGGCCCTCAAAGGCCAAATTGGAGTGTTTACTGCTTTATTCATGTATGACCGGCATGCGTGCCGTGGTTTGTAAAACATATAATATGAAGTGAACAATTTTTGTAAGGCCTTAAGGCTTGTACTGGTGTATTTTGTATCATTCCTATTTGGTATTAGTGGACATTCATGCTTTAGTGATGGGTTCTTTGTTACAACTTATTAATCTGCTTCTGCTAGAATGCTCTGTGTAGGATGATGCGATTGGTTGGATGGTTTCCATGAGTAACCACCCGGTCTGTCTGTAGTATATGGCTTCGGGCCCTGGCTGGACCTACTGCTATATACTATGCGACGGATATGGAGTGTTACACGCAGAGACTCTAGAGTGCACCTAGGACATGTACAGAGTTGTATGGGAGGTATAGGCCTGGTAGTGTGTATACCCGCCTAGGAGTGGAGACGCCCGCTCCATTGCTGTCGTAGCCGCAACGGTGGTACCAGAGAGTGATACTAGCTCCGGAAAGTGGGAACTAAAGGTCTGTGATCATAGAGTCATGTGTGTGAGTTGCACTTGCATGAACCATAAAACGCATACATATCATACAAGTTAAGGTACTTCTTTGATGTTAGTTGTAGCTTATTTTACTTCTGTCTTTACTTACATTACCTACAGTACATGTTTACCTACTGCTCTTTACTTGTTTATGTTCAGCTCTGCTTACTTTTATCGCACTATATATATAGAACTGCTAGTGTAGGAATACTTGTTAAATATGTACTCTTAGTATAACTCCACTATCACCTGTTTCCTTTGTTATACCCCTTATTGTCCTCTACATCGTCCTCCCGCCCGATGCCTAGGAGTTGCGGTGGCGAGGTGTGGAGGAAACGACTTAGTCTTCCTGACTAACGGTCGGTGTGACCAATCATTTTAGGAGCTTGAGTAGATGGAGCACCAACAGGATGAGGTGGCAGGACGTGAGGAGCTGATACCACCACCACTTACTACTACTGCAGTCCGGCGTCAGGTGGGACGCATCTTCTGAGGATAGTGTAGCTTCCACTCGTTGTTATTCATGAGAGAGATATTTGTCATTATGTAACGTGCATAAGCCCTTTTCTCAATTTTTGATAAACTCATTATGGACTGTTGTGCTCTTATTTATTATATGATTGTGCTGTTACTTGTGGACTAGTGGTTACTTTATACTACTTTTACTTCTTTCTCTATTTTGGCCAACAAGTTATATGTTCGTACTAGCCGGCAGGATCGACGTATTGCGGTGTCGACTAACCCATGTGTTAGTGCCACCGTAAGACGACAGTTCTAGGCATAAGACCGGGTTAACTCCTTGGTAAGGTTGGGGACTTACAGTTTTATCCTAAATTCCCGCTTTTTGTCGCTACCCGTGCGATTTCCTTCACGTATGGGCGGAAGCGCCCGTGCGTGAAGTAAAATGCACGGGTCAACGCTTCATCTTCCACAAGCTTGGCCTACAAGTTAATAACGCACGGTTAACGCACGGTCGTGCGCCAAACTGTACGTGCCTAGTTTTCTAACCTGCTTCTATTTAAAGCGCGGATTTTCTTCCATAGAAAAGAGGACTTTCTTCTTCGCCATTTTCCGCCTCCAAGGAAGGGTTCCACCATTTCCCTTCATCTTGCACCTTAGGGAGGTACTCCAGGCAAGCTTTCAATGCCATATTCAAGCCAGAGCTTCCTCTTGGCCTCCTCCTTCATCCTTCAGCTTCAAGGAGAGCTTGACTTAGCTTTCTCCATCAAGCTAGGAGAAGTTTGTGCCATCCTCCACCGGCTCGTGACACGAAGTTGACGGGTCCATTAGGAGTGAGTGACAGCCTCCTCTACCTCGGACGCAGTTGAGGACCGCGCTAGTGTTGGAACACCCTATTACTAATTTGGGTCAGGATCACTATGTCTCTAGGAACCTTTGCTTGACCTCCTGTATAGCTTAATAGGTCAATTAGAATTGAGTCTAAGGGTTAGAAATCTAGGTTTTGAAGCTGCCCTGAAGACCAAGATTTTGTGTTTGGAGACTAAGTCTGATTGTCGAGCTCAGCACGATGATTCGTCGAACTCCGATCGACGATCGTTTAGCTCAACTTTGACAGATCGTCGAACTCCATTCGACGATCTCTGAGCTCAACTTCATTATATCGTCGAACTCCATTCGACGATCGGTGAGCTCAGGTCGACGATTTTGACTCTGCTTTGGATTTTTTATCTCTGAGCTCAGTTCGACGATCTTTGAGCTCAGATCGACGATATTTTTGCTGCTGTATATTTCCAGATCGCTGAGCTCAGCTCGACGATAGCAGAGCTCAGTTCGACGATTTCAGATAACTTCCAGAATGTTTCTAAATTCAAATTCAAATCTGTTAAGGAGTTATTCTGCAATTAATTCAGAGATTTCCTAGCCGTTTTCATTCATTTTTGGACCGAGTTTCAAGGGATTTTTCAAGGAATATTTCTATGGACTTTCCTCCAGAAGAGTTTCTGCAATTAAGGATGCAATTAATGCAGGCCAACGGCTATACTTGACAGAGAATGTTATTCTATTCTGTACCAGAGAATAAAAGATAGATTTTCTTTGAATCTCACACAGAAGATACAGAGAGAGACACACAGATTACAGAGATACATTCAAAATATTCTGTCTCAAAGAATTCTCAAGAACACACACATCCAAGGAGATCAAGCTTTCAAAAATCTTCAGATCTCTTTAGTTTCAAAGTGTTCAAGGCCAACAAATTTCAAGACTCCAGACACTCAACATTTCAGTCATTGCTGAAATCATCTATTGCTGGAGTTCAATCTTTGAAGGCCTATCACCCTCAGCAAAGCTTTTCTTCCTGAAGATCTCAAGGATTCAGGGGGAGCTTTGACATCAACAATCCACTTAGTCTTCTCAGTTGTTTGAGAAAGAGAAGACTGCCATCACTCTCTCACCCCCTCTCTGTAAAGGGTTTCTCAAGCTCCCTTCAAAATTTTGAGCTTGGTTTTTGAGCACCTTGTCAAAAGCTCATTGGTGGCAAGACACCTGATCAAAAAATCTGCTTTGGTTTTTGAGCACCTTATCAAAAGCTCATTGGTGCCAGGACACCTGATCAACTCATCCTGCAGTGGATTCCTACCTAGGGTGGTAGAAGAGTGGATGTACCCAAGTTCTGGGGAACCACTATATTTCCTTGTGTCTTCTGGTTTTGCTTGTGTTTATGTTTGTTTCTGGCCTTGATTTCTCTGTGATTAGCTTTTGTTTAACTTAGTGTTGTGATTAGTTTTATTCTGCTTCCCTTCTCACACTTATTACAACAACTGTTGTAAAAAGTTTCAAAGCACCATATACTCTATTCACCCCCCCCCCTCTAGAGTATATCAGATCTAACTGCACTTTCAGCTAGGATGCAGATTGACAACCCGACGATTCCATTCCGTGAATCCTCAACAAGAATTAAGATCTGGTCGATTTCGCGCACTTTTCTTCTCTTGTTGTTGATAGTTTAGTTGAACTCTTGTATATGATGAAGTTATTCTTATTTTGGTTAACATATGTATACAATCATGTCTATGTGATTTCAAATTTATGCAATTGCTAGTGGCCTGCATAGCGAAGAGGTGCTCTCGACCCTCATTACGCTGTTCTAACCACCTCATCTGCAAGCCTACTCGTCCATCCGCCTAGCGATTCAGTGCATAGCGGCCTGTGTAGTCTTCCATCCCTCCTGGCGAAGCATCGCATAGCGGCGTTGCACAGGAGTAGTTCTTAGTGTTTTATTTTCTGTTTCCGCAACCATCGAAAACCCCCATAGTTAGCTCCGAGCTAGGGAATTCAATCTCAAGTACTCCTCGAAATTAACTTCATCTTACTGTGTTCCTTGAAGAGATCGATACTTGGGGAAATTCACCCATTTTATATTACTTGTGCGGCCGGTACACTTGTCGTCTAACGCATCAAGTTTTTGGCGCTGTTGATGGGGAACATAGTCGTGTGAGTTTTTGGAGAGGGAAATAGTAGATCAAAGCCCTTTCAATTTGTGCATTGCATTATTCTTCTTTGCTTTTGTGGTTAGAATCTTTCTTTTGCTTATTTCTTTTTGTCCTCTTCTGATTTTTGGTTTAGATAGCAGATCCGTGTTATTTTCATTCTAGCTGTGTAGCACTTTTTCAGCAATTATTTTCTTCGCGATGTATTCTGTAGCTGAGTGTTGTCTACTTGACATTTTGCACCGATACATCGACGTCATGGCTGTTATAAATGTCGAGCACTGTATTAGGTATTTGTTATGTCAAGGTGTAGGCCACATGGTGAAGGATTGCCCTCGCTTGTGCGAGCTTTCTCCCTCTGAGGGCGTGCACGCAACAACCTCCCGTTCGTGGAAGACTATTATGGACAGGCCTACCAATGTATTGCCTGGCCCATACACTGAAATCGCGCACCTTGCTCGCTCTTTACCCGTTGAGATTATGGAAGAATCTCTCGCTGCATATAGATCCTTCAAGGGTCCCTCGCTTCCTTTTTTTGAGCTTCCCTTGAGTGATGACGATCACTCTTGTGGTAGCCAACAAAAAGAGGATCAGGAATTCATGGGCACTCCTGTATGGGACGCAGAGATTATTCCTGTCTACGGGATGGTGTCTGTGACTGATTTTGCGATGGGGCCTGCTCATTCTATGCCTGATTTTGAGAGCAGTTCCGCCCCTCCACAATTTTTTGTCTGAGTTTGCTACTCCTTTTTCTTGTGAGTCGGCTGATTATGCCGTATTTTTGGATTATTTGGTGCCCGAGGTTGCGCCGAAGTGGGATGAGGATTCTTCTATCTCCGACGGAGGAGATAGATCTTCAGAGCACTTTTACGCACCCCAGTGGGATAAGGAATATCCTTTTTCTGATGCGAAGGATAGCACCTCCTTATTGGATGAGGTCGTACCCCTTTCCATCTTGGACCTCGAGTTCTCGGATTCTCCACGATATGACTCGTCTGATACCGACGATGATCTAGGCCCAGATCTTGTTGAGAGTGAAATCGGGATCACTCTCCCATTTCTTGATTATTTTAGTTCTTCTTTTCTTTTATTACTTGATCCCCCTTCTTTATCTGAGCCTGTCAAGGCTGAGTCTCCATGTGTAAGCTGGTATGATAATGAGCCTGGTGTTCATGTTGTTGCCATCGCTTCCTACACATCTGTGGTTGGTGATGCCTTGCTAGGCGAGGATATGTTTTGTGATAAGATGATCAAGGACCAGCGCTCCTCCTCTTCTAATTTTTTATCTCCTCTTCCTGTGTTGGGCGGCTATTATAATGTAGGTAGAGGGGTAACTATTTTATATCCGTATAGGTTCCCATTACCGCAACGGATAATGGAACAATTGTCTGCGCACTTTTCATTTCATAGGCCCATTATCTAGTACTTTTTATTTTTCGAATAAGTCGTACGGGGATGACAATAACCCCAGTAATTATCTTTCATTTCCTGCAATTTTATTTTTTTTTACTATTTTAGTTTTATTACTTCTTTATATTTGTATATTTTTCTTTTATTTTTGCAGAGTTCACCCCTGCAGGTATTCATGGCTGACTCGTATTGGCGGGGTTGTGATTCTTCGTATGACAGAACTGCTTCTGTGTTTTCGCTCGTCTTCTGGTATGCTCATTTGTTGAGCATGGGGTAACCTCTCCTCCAAGTTATATTTCATTATTTTTATTACAAATCTCGTGATAGGTTGCATGGATTAAGTCTGGTGGTGGGGGAGTGACTCGAGTTGTTATCCGCTCACGTGCACATTTCATTTGCATACTAGAAGTTTTTATTGTTATATCATTTGCATTTGCTTTGCACTCCACATCACCCACTTGAGAATGTGTACTTAAGCGCTTGCACGCGCCGAGCTTGTTTATCACATGTGCGTAGAATATAGAATGTTGTGTTTGTTTAGGACTGCGTGATGGAGTAAAATGTTGACTCCAAGAGAGTTCCTAGGCGTGCACTCATGATCACTTAGAGTCTGTGTAGATTAAACTTCTTTATATGCGTATAGTTTCTATTTTTCTATTAGCGTTGATTTTGTTTACGGTACTCTAGTTGTGAATCTGGTTATGAAGCAAACGGTGGTGTAGGATTGTGTGTGGGTGTTCAATAGCCTCAAATTGCTCGAGTCGGGAGGATGGGTTGTCTTTCTCGGTGGCAAAGAACTTGCCCCTAGCTACTCTCGAAGCAGGGGTACATGGTTAGTCAAGTGCGCGCATGATGTAGGCCATCACTTTGTCTAGTTTTAGCCTTGTACCATTCCCGACATCTATCTGTTGCTATCCCCGTTGAGTTTGTCCCTTCCTTTGACATCCCTACGCCTCGCTACAAAGGACATATAGCTTTTCCTACTCGCATATCTGAATGTGGTCGCTCGGTTAGTTTATTTAGTTGTAGTTTGTATCTGTTATGTGTGGCTGTTATGAAGGTGTTTGTGCAGCTTGTGGTGTTGCCGTTTTTTTGGCTTGTTTTGGCTATTTGGATAAAAAAGGAAAAGAAAAGAAAAAATATGTAATAGTAAATAAAAAGAAAATTCCAAATGTGGAATAAAAAAAGAGAAAAATATTGTTGTTGAGTTGGAAATTTTGTTGCATTATGTTAGTTTTGGGCGTGCACGCACCGTCAAAAAGTCCAAGTCTGGTGGTGCGCCGCACGTGTTTGTCCGTTGAGTTCAGCTGTGAGTGTTTTCGGGTGATCTCATTTTGGGTGTGCGTGTACGTCATGTTTATCTTCGTATACCCCGCCTTCACCTAAGCCTATATTATACTCCAAATCCTATAGATTCGTGCTTGAATCAAACTAATGTCGTGGAGAGAGTGTGAACGAGAGAGCAAATTGTTACCGACATTGGTGGATTCCTTTGGAGATTTTCCTGAGACCTAATCTTTGGCAATGCTCACCTCATTGTCCGGCTGCTTTCGTTCTACGCACAGCCGAATGATTCACCATGACTCACTTTAGGAGTATTTGTAATATCCTCTTTACGTTTATAGTAATTTGAAATTATTATGCATGCATAGATGAGCTTTTTTCTATTACTTTTTGTACATGAGGGTATGACTTCGCATGGTACTCCATTTATGCAATTGCTTAGTCAACTATCCTTCTTTAACTCCGCTTAGTGATGATTTGCTCGGGATGAGCAAATGTTTAAGTCTGGTGGTGTGATGAGTGTGATTTATAAAGGGTTTTTCGAACTCATCTGGGCTAGTTTTCACGCATTTGCACTTCACTTTTAGTATGTTATCGTTGATATTTCATTTATATAGTTTTTCACGCTAAGTGCATTGTTTTGGCCCTTTTGGTGTGCAATTGCACATTCTATTTTTGGGGGTAAGCACATGGTGCTCCCCATGGCCCTTTCCGGCTATTTCCATTGCATATCTGCTTTGCTGGAGGGTCCTCTTTGGTTTTAATTATTTGTATGCAGGTAGTGTGTTTTCCCCAAGGCTGGAATGCAGGTTTGTGGAAAACCCATGGTCGTGCGTTTTCTTAGCACACGATTCATTGTGATCGTGTGTTTTGTTTGTGCAAGAGAAACGTCAAGTTGAGCGAAGGAAACGCACGGTTCCCATGTTTTATCCTGAATTCCTGCTTTCTGTTGCTACTCGTGCAATTTCCTTCACGCACGGGCGGAAGCGCCCGTGCGTGAAGTAAAACGCACGGGTCAACGCTTCATCTTCCGCAAGCTTGGCCTACAAGTTAATAATGCACTGTTAATGCACGGTCGTGCGCCAAACTATGCATGCCTATTTTTCGGACCTGCTTCTTTTTAAAGCGCATATTTTCTTCCATAGAAAAGCAGACTTTATTTTCCGCCTCCAAGGAAGGGTTCCACCATTTACCTTCATCTTCCACTTAAGGGAGGTGCTCCGGGCAAGCTTTCAACGCCATATTCAAGCCGGAGCTATCTCTCAGCCTCCTATTCATCCTTGAGCTTCAAGGAGAGCTTGACTTAGCTTTCTCCATCAAGCTAGGAGAAGTTTGTTCCATCCTCCACCGGCTCATGACACGAAGAATATGGGTCCATTGGGAGTGAGTGACAGCCTTCTCTACCCCGGACACAGTTGAGGACCGAGCTAGGACGCCGATTGACAACCCGGCGATTCCTTCCGTGAATCCTCCGCAGGACTTCGGATTCGGTCGATTTCGCACACTTTTTTTATCTTGTTGTTGATAGTTTAATGATCACTTGTATATGATGAAGTTATTCTTATTTTGGTGAACATATGTATACAATCATGTCTATGTGATTTCATATTTATGTTATTTTCTTGAGGTGCGCCTTTCATTTCCATCCCCCACCACATGGAGTTTTGTCGCACTAGAAATTGCTAGTGGCGTGCGTAGAGAAGAGGTGCTCTTGACCCTCATTCCTTTGTTCTAATCACCTCATCCTCAAGCCTACTTGTCCATCCGCCAAGCGATTCGGTGTATAGTGGCTCGTGTAGTCTTCCATCCCGCCTGGCGAAGCATCGCATAGCGGGATTGCATAGGAGTAGTTCTTTGTGTTTTATTTCCTGTTTCTGGAACCATCAAAAACCCATATAGTTAACTCTGACCTAAGTACTTCAATCTCATATCCTCCTCGAAATTAACTCCACCTTACTATGTTCCTTGAAGAGATCAATACTTGGGGAAATTCACCCATTTTATATTACTTGTGCGAAAGTCTAACACATCACTCATCCCCTTGGGGAGACCCTATTTTGTTCGTTAAGAAGAAGGATGGAACCTTATGATTATGCATAGACTATCGGGAGCTCAACCGGCTGACGGTGCGGGACACATATCCGCTACCTCGAATCGACGAGTTATTCGATCAATTCGTAGGAGCGCATTGGTTTTCCAAGTTGGATTTGCACTCTGGGTATTATCAATTGAGGATACAAGATTAGGACATTCAGAAAAATAGCTTTTAGCTCGAGGTATGGCTTGTACGAGTTCACCGTTATGCCGTTTGACTCACAAATGCTCCTTCAGCTTTTATGAGCCTGATGAACAAAGTGTTTGGGCCTTATCTTGACATCTTCGTCATCGTCTTCATCGATGATATTTTTTTCTACTCGAAGACAGAGGAGGAGCATGTCTAATATCTGACCTTGGTGCTGAAGAAGCGAAAAGAGCATGTCTTGTTTTCCAAGTTCAGCAAGTGTGAATTCTGGCTCCAAGAAGTTGCCTTCTTGGGCCATGTGATCAGTACGACTAGACTAGTCGGGAATCCAGCCAAAGTGTGTACCGTGAAGGAATAGTCGTCCTTGAAGTCAGCGGCCGATGTATGAAGTTTCCTTAGACTTACCGGGTATTATCGCAAGTTTGAAAAAGGATTCTCAAAGATTGCCCTTACTTTTACTACACTGACAAAAAAAGGTGTGTCATATGAGTGAACACCCCAGTGTGAAGCTGCGTTCCAAGAACTGAAGGATAGACTTACTACTGCACCAATCCTAGCCATTCCATCCAGGAAGGAAGGATTTTAAGTCTATACTGCCCCGCCTTATCAAGGGATGAGAGCAGTACTAATGCAACACGGGCATGTGATTGCTTATGCTTCGAGACAGCTGTTGAAGCATGAGGTCAACTACCCAGTACATGATCTGAAGTTGGGAGCAGTGGTATTCGCCTTGAAGGTTTGGAGGCACTATCTATATGGCACCCACTGCCAACTCTTTTTGGACAATAAGAACCTAAAGTACGTTCACACTCAGAAAGAATTGAATTTAAGACAGCGACGGTGGTTAGAATTTTTATGCGACTATGAATTTACTTTGAACTACCACCCCGGAAAAGCAAATTTTGTAGATGATTCTTTGAGCAGAAAGGTACCAGAATCAAGCCGTGAGTCCCGATTGTTGTGTATGAAATTAGCTCGGATGCTCGAAGAAATGGAGATTACCCCGGTATATAAGGACCATTCGGAAGGGTATATGGAGTACTTGACCGCGTTGGGCATATTCTGCGGTATCCGTGACCGAATATGGGTAGAGCAAGGAAAGGATGCTGATGTGGCCCTGGTGCTCAAGTCAATTGAAGATGGGACTAATAACGAGTATTCCTTAAAAGACGGCCTCGTCCATCTCCATGATCGGCTTTACATTCCTAAAGGCGATAAAATTCGGGAAGATATCTTGAGAGAGACACATTGCTCTCAGTATTCAGTGCATCCTGGGATTACCAAGATGTTCGCCGACCTGAGGAAGACCATGTGTTGGCTGGAAATGAAGAGAGACGTTATATATTTTGTCACGCATTGCGAGGCCTATCAAAGGGTGAAGGCGGAATGCAAGAGCCCCAGTGGATTATTACAGTCATTGCCCATCCCCGAATGGAAGTTTGAGGATATCTCCATGGACTTCGTCCACGGGTTGCCTCGCTCATGCTCAGGGAATGATTCAGTTTGGGTAATCGCTGACCCCTGACAAAGGTAGCCAGGTTTATTCCTATAAAGAAAGAAGCCCATGTGGATATCTTTGTACGCCTCTTTGTGGAGCTGTTTGTACTGTACCATGACGTGCCAAAGACATTTTTTTCTGACCGGGATGGTCGCTTTACCTCTAGAGAATGGAAGGTCATACAGACGTATTTGGGTTCACGCCTTACCTTCGGCATGACCTTTCATCCTCAGACGGACGGGCAGTTTGAGAGGACCATCAGAACTTTGGAAGATCTATTGAGGCTGTGCGTGCTGGATAGAGGAGAGCCATGGGAAAGGCTCTTACCCCTGGTAGAATTCTCATACAACAACAGTCACCAGGCCAGTATTAGGATGGCACCCCATGAAGCCCTATACGGAAGATGGTGTAGAACCCCCTTGTCTTGGGTGCAAGATGAAGACCCGAAGATGTTAGGAATTGAGTACTTTGATGATACTGATGTGGTTGTTAAACTAATACGGGATCGCATGGTTGAGGCTCAAAGTTGGCAGGCCAAATATTATGATGCAAAACACCAGATGGTGGAATTTCAAGTGGATGACAAAGTGTTCTTAAAGATCAGGTCGATGCATGGAGTGTCACGGATATGTGGTGTGAAGAAGCTCAGCCCAAGGTACGTTAGGCCTTACACTATATTGGAAAGGATTGGCCCTTATGCCTATCGGTTGGAGTTACTGCCAGAGCTGGAGAATCTTCATGACAAATTCCATGTGTCGTCACTTCGGAAGGCGTTGTTGCAGCACGATCAATAAATTCCCACCACTGATGGAGCAGTAGCGACCGATAGATCTGTGCGACTAGAGCCGGTGCAGATAGTGGACACAGAGACAAGGAGTTTGCATTAAGAGAGTGTTCCTTTGGTAAAGGTGTAGTGGTCAAATCCTGGGAAAGAAGATTTTACTTGGGAACCGGTGGACTTGATGCGGAAGCACTACCCGGAGTTGTTTCCTCAAGGTAAATTTTAAAAGCATAGTTTACTTCATTTCATGCTTTTCTCTCCCCACAACCTTAGCCTGATTTCGGGGACGAAATCTTTTATTTTATTTATAGGAATTATAACGTCCCATTTTGTGCTAGACCCCTCGCATGTGTTTTGTGTCAAGAAAATTGACTCGGGTTCAGGGAGCATCGAGTGAGTCAACCAGACTCAACGACTAGATCAGAAATTTACTTAGAAAGCGTTCTGAATATTATGCGTTGAGTGTACTTGACATTACTCAACGCCATTTAGCATAGAAAAGTTCTGGTGGGTTAGGTGTTGAGTGCGTTGAGTGCACTCAATGCGGCGTTGAGTGCAGTCAATGCACTCAATGCCATTTAGCATAGAAAAATTTAGCTTGCGGGTTATGCCGTTGAGAGCGTTGAGAGGACTCAATGCTCTCGACAGCGTTGAGAGGACTCAATGCTCTCGACGACATTTAACATAGCTTCTGGCAATTAAGGCGATGAGAGCGTTGAGTGGACTCAACGCTCTCGACGCCATATGACAACTTCTAGTGGATAATGCTTTGAGAGCGTTGCGTGGACTCAACGCTCTCGACGTCATGTGACTTAGAATATTTTTCGGATGGGTTGAGGCATTGTGAGCGTTGAGTGGACTCAACGCTCTCAACGGAATTTAACTTAGAATATTTTTCGTCCATAACTAAGGTTTTGACTTCTCCCAAGAATGACACGAGTAGTGACACGGGCGTGTCCATGGCCGTGTGATACACTTATAGAATTTGAGCCATTTTTGTGATTTTTCCAGAGAAGAACACGGGTAGTGACACGGGCGTGTACCTACTCGTGTGTGCCTGTGACATGGGCAGTGAGCAGAGCTCGATGAAACATCGAGCACAGCTCGACGAAAATCGTCGAGCTCATCTCGACGAAATCGTGGAGCAGAGCTCGACGAAATTCCTAGAGCTTAGCTCGACGAAATTCGTCGAGATCAACTCGATGAAAATCTATCCGCGCTGAAACGTCTTTTTCGGGAATTGCGGGAATTCTTCCTTGGCGAATTTTTGGCCCTATTTCCCAGATTTTCGGGAATTGCGCCAAATTGACTTAATGTGCTACGTTTTTTTTAAAATCACTCATTTAAAGCAATGCTTGGCGGTCCAATGTCAAGTCGGCACGTTGGCAAGGTGAAAGATATGGTACCTAAACACCTAGAGGGGGGTGAATAGGTGACCTAATCCGTTTTAAACTTTTAATGGCAGCAAACAGTTAATTATCACAGATTTCTAACTTTTGCACAGCAATCATAAAGCATTCACAGCATACACAGCACAATCACAGCACAACATAGCAGAACACAGCAGACACAGTGGTTTATAGTGGTTCCCCAAGATATGGGTACATCCACTTTCCCCCTTCGCCTATCTAGCAGTGTACTAGATTCGGCCAAACTTCTCCACTATCTCAGAACCCAAATTGGTTCCTACACCTCAGGCCCAAGGCCCTACAACACAGCTTTATCCCAAAGCCTACACTCATCCACAAAGGCCTACACTCAGCCACCCAGGCCTACACTCAGCCAATGAAGGCCTACACTCAGAGATAACAATCTCCTACACTCAGGCCAAATGCCCTACCCTCAGCCTTTATAATTATAGGCTTACAATTCACTCAGATCCAATGGATCCTACAAGTTAAAAATGAATTTCAAATATTAACTCAACAACCCTAAGACAAGAGAGGAAGGTTGTGAGTTTCTTCATGAGTTCTTGGAAGAACTCAGCTGGATCCAATCTGACTTAGCTTTCTTCAAAGCTTCTTGAAAGTAGAACTGAATAAGAATGAATCCTTCTGCAGTTGATCCTTGACCTCTGCCACTTAGAATTCAGAATAAATCTGAACCCTTCTTCTCAGCCTAGTTCCAACGGCTGATTTCTTGGATGGAGCCCTCTCTCTCCAACTTCTTAGATCTGCACTTGAGCTGCAAGATCTTCTTGTGTTGATACTCTGTGTACCACTTTAATAACTTGTTTTCCAACAATGTGATCAACAGTTTCTGTAAACTGTATGTGCCTATTTATAGGCTTTCTTCATGGTAACCGGCTGGTCCGGTCCATAACTGACTTCTGACATTTCTGACAGTTGTTGTAGACCGGCTGGAACGGCAGCTGTCAAGTCATCCAGTCAATTCTTGAAAATCTCTAACTGTCTGAAAGTGTCGAGACTTTCTGTCTTTAAGTGTCGACACTTATAGACCAAGTGTCGACACCAGTTGTGTAAGTGTCGACACAACTCCTTGTGTTGTAGATACTAAGTCTCGACACAGATTCTTCTGCATGTGTCGACACTGAAATTGAGTGTCGACACAAGTACTTGATCTTCCATCTTTTGCTGAATTCTTCTAAGTGTCGACACATCTCCTTTGTGTCGACACATCTTCTTGTCTTGAATCTGTTAAGTGTCGACACTACTTCTTGGTGTCGACATATAGTCTTCTATGTTGATACTTGCTGAGTGTCGACACAGCTCCTTGTGTCGACACTTGATTCTTCTGTTGAGACTTCAGCTGAGTGTCGACACATTCCTTTAGTGTCGACACTTGTACTTAGAATAATTTGATGATATTTCTGTTCTTTGCTAAGTGTCGACACAGCTCCTTGTGTCGACACTTTCTTCAAGTGTTGAGTCTTTAGCTGAGTGTCAATACATTGTGCTGGGTGTCGACACTTACTTCATGTGTTGACTCTTCTGGTTGTGTGTCGACACATTGTGCTGGGTGTCGACACATACTTCAAGTGATGACTCTCCTGTTGAGTGTCGACACATTGTTCTGAGTGTCGACACTTTAACTTAGTCTCTGCAGACTTTTGCTGAGTGTCGACACAGCTCCAAGTGTCGACACTTTCTGGTGTAGACACAGCTTCACTGGGTGTCGACACAGCTCCTTGTGTCGACACTTTCTGTCTGCACTTTTCTTCACTGAGTGTCGACACAGCTCCAAGTGTCGACACTTTCTGTCTGGTGTCGACTCTACATCCCAGGTGTCAACTCAATGACTCCAAGTGTCGACACTGCTTGTCTGGGTGTCGACACATGTCTTCTTAAGTGTCGACACTTTCCCTCTGGGTGTCGACACATGGACTTAGAAACTTTTTGCTTCAGTCCAGTAATTACTTAACCTGCACAAGTAAACTCAACATACATCAAATACATTATGATGTATATCATTGAGTTGGGTGAGGCTTCTTCAAATCAGGTACATTTAATCAATGTACCCAACAATCTCCCCCTATTTGGAGAAGTCATAACCCTTAGTCAATGATATACACCATTCATAATAAAAATTACAAAATGATGTAAAGCAGGATTATGTAAGCAGGGTAAACATAACATGTATCAATTTCACATGTATACACAAACATCAACACAGAACAAATAAGAAATAGACATATACACATTCACAGAACAAACATGAAATATATTGATCATATATTGTTCTAACATTTGTCTTATACATTTTCAGTAGTTTCACAGAAATGTTTTACATTCAAAAGATTACAAAATAATCTTCAAGTAAATTCTTAATCTATTTCTGTTCTGGTTCCTTGATAACTATTCCCTTGCCAGCTTGGACTTTAGCTTTGACAGGGGCATCAACAGTTTCAGCATCAGCAGGCTTCTTGCCTTTCAGATCTTTCTTTTTGAGCTCTTCAGCTTTGATCTTCTGCCTCTCAAAATAGTGATATGGCTTTGGAAAGTACTTGCTAGGCTCCTGAGCTGTAGGAGGTAGCTTTCCCGTCTTTGCCTTCCTTCTGTATTGAACAATGGCCTCTTGTCTTGATTCATGCTTTCTCCATTCAGCTTCAGAGAACCATTTGTTCCTGTCATGAGTGTTATCCTTGGCAGCTTTCCAGGCAGTTAATATTATATTCCTAGAGGTAGGGCTCCACTGTTCAAAGTCTGGCCTTTGTTCTGCTTGTTCCCTAAACCTCTTCTTAGACAACCTTGTCTCTTCTTCTTTCTGTAGTGCCTCTTGCAGGGCTTCAGAAATAGGCTGAACCACTTTTTCCAAAATAACATTAGACTTCCCTTCAGTTGGGCTATACATGTGATGAACATCAGCTTGCACCATGTCAAAATCTGGTGGAGGATAGATCACTTAAGCTACCTCTGGTTGCTCACCTCCAAGATATGCAGTTTGAATCCCAAATTCAGCAACATTGTCATCATCACAGAGTGGAGGATAGCCCAGTGTAGCTCTGATGGAATTAGATATCCATTTGGCATGGTCAGAGCTAGCTTTGACCATCACAGAGTGGAGGATAGCCCAGTGTAGCTCTGATGGAATTAGATATCCATTTGGCATGGTCAGAGCTAGCTTTGACTAAAACTCTCTCCCCCTTTATGACTTCTCTAGCCATATGATCTCTAACATCATCTTTCTGAAATCTGATTTGACTATCCAAGTATCTGATTCCCTCTTTAAAGAATGGTTTAAGCTTTTGAAGTTGTTCAGAGATGACCTTCTGGGAGGCTTGGATAGCAGTCTTGACAGCAGAAAGTTCTTCCTGGAAAACTTTATCAAAATCAGCTTTAGCAGCAGCAGTAGATGTAGAAGGTTCAGCAGCCTTGTTCTTCAATTCAGTGACTATAGCATTATGAGAAGCAGTCAAGTTGTCATTCATCCTTAGTTGATTTTCAAGAACATATCCTTGCTTCAATGCTATATCATCTACCTGTGCTTTGATCTTCTCTTGGTGTGTGGCCAAGTATACTACTGCATTTCAACCTTTGTGAAAACATTCAGTCATCTCCTTCTTGTTGAGATTCATCTCAAACCTGATGGATTTTATATCCTGGGCCAGATCAAATTGGAGTGATTTCTGCCCTTCATCTACATACTTCTCTATGGCCTGCCTTTGCTCATCCAACTTTATCTGTAGTGCAACCATTAAAGCACTATAATCAGCAGTTGGAGCTTGCTGAACTATAGGTTGTGGTGCAATTGATTGAAGTGCCTTCTTATAACTTTGACTTCTTCTCTTGAAGACATAGAGTTTCTTCTTCTTAGCCCTGGCAATCTCCTCATCCTCAGAGGCAGATGTGCTGGCAATATCCACCCTCTCCTTAGGGCTAAGGGGCCTCTCTTTCTGCACTTCAGGTGCCTTCTCAGTTTCCTGCCTTATAGGATCTTCCAGAACTTGTACCTTCTCCCCCTGAACAACAGCATCATCAGTTTCCTTATCAAAATCTGCTTGATCCAGATTTAGGAACAAGTCTTACATTGTGAATTCTTGTGGAGACTGTGCAGGAGAAGTTCTTGGTTCTTCAACCACTAGATCAGGAATCACTTGTACAGCAGATGTGTCATCTCTAACAACATCTGGTTCTTGAGTATTCAGCTGAGTTTGCTGATGAACATCAGACAAATCAGCATCTTCTATAAGAAATTCTAAAGTATTTAGGTCAGTGAGTACCTCTAGTATGGTGTTGGTGGCTTGCTCACTTTCCAGTGTAGAGGGTTCTTCTACAACTGGAGGCTCCCCCTTGCTTTGATCCCTGTGGATGGGGCTAGCTTGTGGTAGCTCCCCCTGGATCTCAGCATCCACTTGAGGAGCAGGAGACTTCTCTGCAGGCTCTTCCTCTTGCTCATCAGGTGTGAAGACAACCTGTTCTTCACTGTCAGAACTACTGGTTGACTCTTGTGCCACTGGAGCAGTTTTTCTCTTTTTCTTTGGAGGAATCTCCTTCTCAGCAACTACCTTCTCAGGGGTTGGCATTTCCTTTGACAACACCCTGTCCCATCTTGAAAAGATCCTTAGATCCATCTTCCTCATGTGGTTTATCTTGCTTCCTGCAGCAGTACTCATTACCTCTGGTATCACACCAGCTAGGTATAGACTAATTATTTTGCCCAGGTTGGGCTTCTTCAGACTTTCCTTGATCTTGTCAAACACTATAACTGACCAATCAGTTCTTATAGTAAAGATAATTCTTGTCATTATATTGAACATGGAGGCAGACACTCTGTCATGCCCTCCTGGCTTACTGAGTATGACCTTTCCCACTATCTCAGAGAGGAATTTGCCTTGGCTATTCATCCCTTTCCTGTTAAAGACAGAACCTATCTTCATTTTTGGATCAAGTCCACACCAGGTTAGAGCTTCCCTTGGTCTTGGATGCAGTAATTACTTCTTCATCTTGAGTTCTTGGTAGCTGGAGAATCTTCCTCAGACTTTTGGGGGATACCTTAACCCTTGCACCATGAACTCTGGATTTGATTTTGTATCCAAATTCATCTAGCTGAGCTCCATTAAGGAATTCAAGCACCTCCTTTTTCCATATCTTAGTTGGTTTTGAAACTAAGTACTCTAACCCAGAATCTGCAACTAGGGTTACTACCGCCTGGATTTCTGGATCTGCATCGTCGAACGCGCCGCGCACTAGCTCATATCCTTCGTTAACGTTCTCCTCACGCTTAGGTGCCATTAGGGTTTGTATAATTGATCTTGAGAGAAGAGAGGTGTCGACAAAGTAGTTTTGGTCTCGAAACTTTGAAAGCGTGTCGACAAACAAAGACAGAACCCTATTTATACCTTTCTGATTTTGAAGATGAACAGGCGGGACAGCTAACTTAAAATGTGTCGACACTGGCAATAAGTGTCGAAACTGACTTATAATATCTCGACACATATGTGTCGACACAAGTTTAGTCTACAGATTTTATGTGTCGACACTTGTTTATGTGTCGACACAACATAACTCGACACATTGTCGAGACTTTACTTAGAAAATTCTGAGTAAAACTTAAGTGTCGACACCATATTGGATGTGTCGACACATTTTTCCTGAAGTGTCGACACCACTATGTTGTGTCGACATAGACTTGTCTATGTGTCGACAACTTTTTACTTAGCCAATTTTTATTCTGTAAACTTACTCTAAGTTTATCATTCCTAGTTCAATTTTGAATCTATTGAACTTAGCTTCTTCTAGGGGCTTAGTAAACATATCAACTATTTGATTATCAGTTTTAACATATTCAAGTAAAATATCTTCTCTTTCTACATGCTCCCTAAGAAAATGATATTTAATTTCAATATGTTTAGTTCTACTATGATATACAGGGTTACTAGCTATTGAAATAACACTTGTAGAATCACAGAAAAGTGGAGTTCTACTTACCTGAAATCCATAGTCCTCTAGCTGATGTTGAATCCACAGAAGTTGAGCACAGCAACTTCCTGCAGCCACATACTCTGACTCTGCAGTGGAGATAGCCACACTGGTTTGCTTCTTGCTACTCCATGAAATTAGTCTCCCACCTAGGAATTGACAGGTTCTAGTAGTGCTTTTTCTATCTTCTTTGCATCCTACAAAGTCTGCATCTGAATAACCTGTTAGATCAAAATCTCCATTCCTAGGGTACCAGAGGCCTAGATAGGGAGTGCCCTTTAGATATCTCAATATTCTTTTGACTGCTGTCAAATGAGACTCTTTAGGGCAGGCTTGATACCTGGCACAAACACATGTAGCATACATGATGTCAGGTCTACTAGCAGTCAAGTATAATAGGGAGCCAACTATCCCTCTATACAAGGTTTCATCTACAGGTTTCCCTGCATCATCCTTGCTAAGAGACATACTTGACCCCACAGGAGTCTTCATGGTGCTGGATGAATCCATACCATACTTCCTTTTGAGTTCTAGGGTGAACTTGGACTGACATATGGATAAACCACTTTCAGTCTGTTTAACTTGGAGACCCAAGAAAAACTTCAGCTCTCCCATACTACTCATCTCAAACTGACCTTGCATCAGTTTTGCAAACTTTTTGCAAAGGTTGCTTTCAGTAGACCCACATATAATGTCATCTACATTTATTTGGACTAGTATTACTTTGCCTCTAGATTCCCTAAGGAATAGAGTCTTATCTATTTTCCCCCTCGAGAACT
The DNA here is from genome assembly GCA_039583875.1 of Platanthera guangdongensis. Taxonomy (NCBI): domain Eukaryota; kingdom Viridiplantae; phylum Streptophyta; class Magnoliopsida; order Asparagales; family Orchidaceae; genus Platanthera; species Platanthera guangdongensis. The sequence goes on along the minus strand of CM077158.1, from coordinate 204,594,767 downwards.
TGTTCTCAATGAGGAAACTAGATAGGGTTTCATACCAAGCCCTAGGGGCTTGCTTTAACCCATATAAAGCTTTCCTAAGTCTATAGACATGATGAGGTAGAGTTGGATCAACAAAACCTGAAGGCTGTTCCACATAGACTTCTTCCTTAAGATTACCATTTAGGAATGCTGACTTGATATCCATTTGGTAAACCTTGAATCCTTGATAGGTTGCATAGGCCAAGAACATCCTTATGGCTTCCAGTCTGGCTACTGGAGCAAAGGTTTGATCAAAATCAATACCTTCTTCTTACCTATATCCTTTAGCAACCGGTCTTGCTTTATTCTTAATGATGACCCCTTGTTCATCCATCTTATTCTTGTAGATCCACTTAGTTCCTATTATATTGTGGTCTTTAGGTTTTGGAACAAGTTCCCAAACCTTGCACCTCTTGAACTGATTAAGCTCTTCTTGCATTGCTTCAGTCCATTGTGGATCTTGTATTGCTTCTTCAAACTTTTTAGGTTCAACTTGAGACAGAAAGCTGGAGTAGATTGCTGCATTCATGTATCTGCTCCTGGTTTGTACTCCTTGTCTTGGATCTCCAATGATCTGCTCTACTGGATGATCTCTAAGATGCTTGTTTGCTGGAGGCATCCTTACTTCTGGTTGAACCACTTCAGCATCTCCATCATGCTGTATTCCTTGTATTTCTTCAGCAATTGGCACATGTAGTTCTCCCCCTGGACAACAGCTACTGTTTTCTACTTGCTGCCTTGCAGCAGGCACTTCTTCTATAGTAAGCTTGTCCATTTTCTTTGTCAAACCTGTGGGGCTGCATACACTACTAGACAACTCATTATTAATAAGTTTAGTCTCATCAAAAACTACATGCACAGATTCTTCTACAACTTGTGTAGTCAAGTTGTAGACTCTATAAGCCTTACTATTATTGCTGTACCCAACAAAAAAACCCTCTTGGGACTTGGCAGCAAACTTAGTTAATTAAGACTTCCTATTGTTAAGTATGAAGCATTTGTAACCAAAGATCCTAAAATAGGATAGGTTTGGTTTCCTGCCTTTCACAACTTCATAGGGGGTCTTGTTAAGCCTTTTAGTGATGGTAGCCCTATTTATAACATGCCATGCAGTATTAACTGCTTCAGCCCAGAAATACTCTGGCAGTGATGTATCACTTAGTAGGGTTCTACCAGCCTCTATCAAGGTCCTATTCTTCCTTTCAGAAATGCCATTTTGCTGAGGTGTTCTAGGTGAAGAGAATTCTTGAAATATCCCAAAGTCTTCACATAGTTTTGTCATGCTATCAGACTGAAATTCAGTACCATGGTCACTTCTAATTTTAACCACTGTACTATTTAGTTCATTCTGAATTTGCTTGACAAAGCTATAGAAGATACTAGGTGTTTCAGATTTCTGTCTTAAGAAGAACACCCAGGAAAACCTTGAGTAGTCATCTACAACTACAAAGGTATAGACCTTCCTACCTAAGCTGTGAACATGCATTGGACCAAAGAGATCCATATGCAAGAGGTATAAACACCTCACAGCATCTTTGTTTTCTATGCTTCTAAAGGTGGATTTAGTCTGCTTGCCCTTTTGACAAGCTGAGCAAATACCATCTTTAACACACTTAACTTGAGGACCATTCCTCACCAACTCTTTGCTAAAGAGTTTGCTAATAGTCTTGTAGTTAAGATGGACAAGCCTCTTGTGCCATTTGACACAATGAGAGACTGTCTCATCAGCTACAAGACAAACTAGAGAACCATTGTTCTCAATCATAATGTCTAGACAGTAGACATTCCTCTTCCTATAACCTGTCAAAATGATCTCTTGATCACTTGACCTCTTGATATGACAACCATTTTTAACAAATGAGATGTCATACCCTACATCACTTAATTGACTTATACTTATTAGGTTGTGTTTCAACCGTTTAACATAAGTCACTTGAGTAATGGTAACCAAGTTTTTAGAAATGTTACCAAACCCTTTGATGATTCCCTTTTCAGAACCACCAAAGGTGACTTTTGGACCACCTTTTATTGGAATATAGTCCTTTAGTAATCCTCTTGTTCCAGTCATATGTCTGGAACATCCACTGTCCAAGTACCATGTTGGGGTATGGCAACTTGGACTCACCTGCAAAACAAATTAATGAACCTTAGAACCCAAAGTATTCTTGGGTCCTTGGTACTTGTTAGTTTGCAATCTGACAAAGCTACCTAGTGGCTTTCCAACAGGTAGTTTGGAACTCACTTTGGCACTAACATTGTGCCAACAGTCCACTGCAAAGTGGCCAACCTTGCCACAACACCAACATTCAAACTTATTATACCTTTGCTTAGGTACAGCCTTTGCTATCTTATCTAGAGCAAGCTTGTTGAATGTTGGGGCTTTGCCCTTGGACTTAGACTTGGACTGCTCAGTCCTTGCAGGTCTAATGAAACCCAATCCAGCCTTGCCTTTATGATGAACAAATTCATCAATTAAAGGTAGCACTGACTTAGGTTTAGAAAACCTAGCAACAAGCTCTCTCTCTTTCTGAAGATTGATCTCCAGACTCTTAATTTGATCATTCTTAAAAGTGATAGTCCCCATCTAAATCACTGTTATGTGTTTCGGCCTGGCTATCTCATTAAGCTTTTGATCAAATTGCTTCTCAAAATCTGTTACAGCAGCTTTAAGATCAGCAATTTCCTTTGCCTGACTTTTGGCTAGTGACTTGCTTTTCTTGTAAACTTGCAACAGCACTTTATATTCATCTATAAGCTGATGAATATCATCCTCAGACTCAGATACACTTCCATCACTTGATGAAGATGAATCTGATTCTGTACTAGAACAAGAAACTGAACTTAGAGTTGAACTTTGTACCTTACTGGGTCCTGGCTGCTGCAGGATTTTGTCACTCTCAGTCAATGCCATCAGTCCTTGGCACTGACAGTCTTCTTGTTCATAAATAGACTCCATAATTTGCATAAATTCTTCCTCTTCTTCTTCAGCAAACAGTCCTATGTAGGCCTCAGCCTCAGACTCAGTTTCTGAAGAAGAGATATCTGATAGAGTCTTCTCCTTCTTGGCAACAAAAGACTTTTCTTTCTTGCCTTTGAAATAAGTCTTTTTCCTGTCACTAGACTCTTTCCTCTTTTCAGGACAGTCTGCAATAACATGGCCCTGTCTATTGCAGCAATAGCACACTATCTTTGAACCAGTTGCCTTGCTTGACTTTGTCCTCTTCCTGTCTTTCTTTGAAGGCTTTTTCTCCTGATAAAAGACTTCCTTTCCCTTTGAAGTAGAAGGTCTTGACCTCCACTGTTTCTTCTTCAAGAATTTCTGAAAGTGTCTAGTGAAGGCAGCAAAGTCTTCATCACTTTCACTGCTCTCAGTCTTTGTGCTGACTGACTCATCTGATTCTGATTCAACTACCTCTGGAGGTGGAGTTGATGACTTATTCCTGCACTTTCTGGGGACTTCTGTCTTGAAAGCAACAGTTCTTTCCTTGTGCTCAGTTCTTGTTGATTTCTCCTCCTCTTTCCTCACTGTCAACTGCATCTCATATGACAACAACTTGCCAAACAGTGTAGGAGGAGGAATTTCCCCCAACTTATCCATTTCTCTTATGGCACAGATCTTGGTGTCCCAATCTTTGGTTAGGGACCTCAGGAACTTATCATTTAGTTCATAGTCACTGAACTCTCTTCCATAAGACATGAGTTCATTCACTATTCTGTAGAACTTCTTATAGCACTCAGTTATGCTATCACCTTTTCCTTGTCTAAAACTCTCATACTCCTGATTTAGCAAGGATTTTCTATCTTGTCTAACTTCTTCAGATCCTTCCATATACACTATAAGAGTGTCCCACATCTCTTTGGTTGTCTTACAGTGTATAAGATTCAGAAATGTTGCATCATCTATGGCACTCACTATAATGTTTTGTGCCCTCTTGTCCATTGTGGCTAGGACAATCTCATCCTTAGTCATCTCAGAGAAATCCTTTGGGGTTCTCTGATTTGCATCTAGAACAGATATCTTCATGGGCACATAAGGCCCCTCTTTTACTGTGATGTAGATTCTAGGGTCTGAGGCTTCCATAAACAGCCTTACCCTTTCCTTCCAAATCCCAAAGATTTCCTTCCTGCATATGGGCAATTTCATGGAACCCAATTCCTTGTGATTTTCAGAGGAACCCATGTTTCTTGATTTTCTTGAATTTCTTGAATCTGTATTTTGCCTTACACTGAATCATCCAATCAGGATCTCCTCAGACTGTTAGTCCTTTTTGAGTAACCTCCCTCTGATACCACTTGAAAGATATGGTACCTAAACACCTAGAGGGGGGGTGAATAGGTGACCTAATCCGTTTTAAACTTTTAATGGCAGCAAACAGTTAATTATCACAGATTTCTAACTTTTGCACAGCAATCACAAAGCATTCACAGCATACACAGCACAATCACAGCACAACACAGCAGAACACAGCAGACACAGTGGTTTATAGTGGTTCCCCAAGATATGGGTACATCCACTTTCCCCCTTCGCCTATCTAGCAGTGTACTAGATTCGGCCAAACTTCTCCACTATCTCAGAACCCAAATTGGTTCCTACACCTCAGGCCCAAGGCCCTACAACTCAGCTTTATCCCAAAGCCTACACTCAGCTACAAAGGCCTACACTCAGCCACCCAGGCCTACACTCAGCCAATCAAGGCCTACACTCAGAGATAACAATCTCCTACACTCAGGCCAAATGCCCTACCCTCAGCCTTTATAATTATAGGCTTACAATTCACTCAGATCCAATGGATCCTACAAGTTAAAAATGAATTTCAAATATTAACTCAACAACCCTAAGACAAGAGAGGAAGGTTGTGAGTTTCTTGATGAGTTCTTGGAAGAACTCAGCTGGATCCAATCTGACTTAGCTTTCTTCAAAGCTTCTTGAAAGTAGAACTGAATAAAAATGAATCCTTCTGCAGTTGATCCTTGACCTCTGCCACTTAGAATTCAGAATAAATCTGAACCCTTCTTCTCAGCCTAGTTCCAACGGCTGATTTCTTGGATGGAGCCCTCTCTCTCCAACTTCTTAGATCTGCACTTGAGCTGCAAGATCTTCTTGTGTTGATACTATGTGTACTACTTTAATAACTTGTTTTCCAACAATGTGATCAATAGTTTCTGTAAACTGTATGTGCCTATTTATAGGCTTTCTTCATGGTAACCGGCTGGTCCGGTCCATAACTGACTTCTGACATTTCTGACAGTTGCTGTAGACCGGCTGAAACGGCAGCTGTCAAGTCATCCAGTCAATTCTTGAAAATCTCTAACTGTCTGAAAGTGTCGAGACTTTCTGTCTTTAAGTGTCGACACTTATAGACCAAGTGTCGACACCAGTTGTGTAAGTGTCGACACAAGTCTACAAGGTGTCGACACAACTCCTCGTGTTGTAGATACTAAGTCTCGACACAGTTTCTTCTGCATGTGTCGACACTGAAATTGATTATCGACACAAGTACTTGTTCTTCTAGCTTTTGCTGAATTCTTCTAAGTGTCGACACATCTCCTTTGTGTCGACACATCTTCTTGTCTTGAATCTGCTAAGTGTCGACACTACTTCTTGGTGTCGACACATAGTCTTCTATGTTGATACTTGCTGAGTGTCGACACAGCTCCTTGTGTCGACACTTGATTCTTCTGTTGAGACTTCAGCTGAGTGTCGACACATTCCTTTAGTGTCGACACTTGTACTTAGAATAATTTGATGATATTTCTGTTCTTTGCTAAGTGTCGACACAGCTCCTTGTGTCGACACTTTCTTCAAGTGTTGAGTCTTTAGCTGAGTGTCGACACATTGTGCTGGGTGTCGACACTTACTTCATGTGTTGACTCTTCTAGTTGTGTGTCGACACATTGTGCTGGGTGTCGACACATACTTCAAGTGCTGACTCTCCTGTTGAGTGTCGACACATTGTTCTGAGTGTCGGCACTTTAACTTAGTCTCTGCAGACTTTTGCTGAGTGTCGACACAGCTCCAAGTGTCGACACTTTCTGGTGTAGACACAGCTTCACTGGGTGTCGACACAGCTCCTTGTGTCGACACTTTCTGTCTGCACTTTTCTTCACTGAGTGTCGACACAGCTCCAAGTGTCGACACTTTCTGTCTGGTGTCGACTCTGCATCCCAGGTGTCGACACAATGACTCCAAGTGTCGACATTGCTTGTCTGGGTGTTGGCACATGTCTTCTTAAGTGTCGACACTTTCCCTCTGGGTGTCGACACATGGACTTAGAAACTTTTTGCTTCAGTCCAGTAATTACTTAACCTGCACAAGTAAACTCAACATACATCAAATACATTATGATGTATATCATTGAGTTGGGTGAGGCTTCTTCAAATCAGGTACATTTAATCAATGTACCCAACACAAGGTATTTATCATAATTTCTCACTATAAAATTGGATAAAACCCTAGCCGTTCCTCCTTTATCTCATTTGCCAAGCCGTTGCTGTAAGAAACCGTCGGAGAGTAAGAGTTTGTCGGAGCCGATCTTCGTTCCTGTGAAGAAAGAACACCAACCAAGGAGAAGAAGAAGATGCCGCCAAGAAGGGTGACAAGATCCATGGCTGGAAATGGTGGAAACGCCAGAAATGAGGTGAGCTTCCTACCCTCTCCCTTGGTGCTAGATCCCTAGTTATTCCTAGGAGAGATATCGACTCAAAAGAGTCTTGATTCGTGAGAGGAAGTGTTCCTAGGAGAAGGCCATGCTAGGGTTTATACCCTAGAGATAACATATCTTCGACCACTCTTTTCTTCCATGAGAAGATAGGGACTTGGTTATGTGAAGATAGTTCGCCTTTAAGGGTGAATAAGGGAGGAGAACTACTGGATATTGTTTGGAAAGTTTGGTTGGAGGAAGAAGATGAACCGATGACATTCATGCTGCTTTAAGATGCGCGCAGAAATCTATTTTCTGCGCGCAGAAATTTATTTTCTGCGCGCAGCACCCTTCGAGGCCATTTTCAGAAATGATATGCCCTGATCTGGGCTTTTGACTAAACACAAAAATCGTATCCCTTGCAAATACCTTTCCAACGAGGGATTAAACGCCTTTACCGGATTCCTATAGCCTCAGGAATCACCGATTGAATTTACTGTACCGTAATTTGAAGTTTACTCCTTCACAGTAACTATCACTTTGTTGGTTTGTGAAACTAAGTATGTGCTAGATTTTGAATCTCACATGAAGTGACGAGCTTGTCTACTATATAAGTGTAGTTTGTGTTGCTCATGTTTAGTGCATGTAGCTCTGCAGATTTATACATGTTCTAGATGTTAAGACTTAACCCAGTTCATCAAGTGTTGATGATTTTTGTGCACATCTGGGATGCATTTGGATTATGCTTGTTGAATTTTATTTTGCTTGATGTGCATAATAGTTAATTGTTAACCATGATTAAAGAGTTAGTCATCTATCTAAAATCCCTTAAGAAATATTAAGTATTCTGATGCCTTCCGATGGATGACACTCTTCCTGCCTCGATCGATGAAGTGTGGGCTTGCAAAAGTAAGGTGCATTAATCTATCTTGGTGAGGTTGTGAGTGGATAATTGTGATATCCCATTATCGACATTAGGTCTAGCTTAACTGGGTGAACTCAAAGGTTGAGTGCCCAGAGGAATGGGGTTGGCATGCACCATATGATGGATGCGAATAAAGAGTTTTTCACTAGCCATATAAGAATTACATAGTGATGAATTGGACAGTGTTGCCTACCTAAATAACTGCATTGTGAGAGAAAAGACAAAACTGACTCATACTGTTAGTGAAATATGGATCATGTCCACTAAGAGGGTTACTCATCAAACACTTTGAATTGATATTGAGGGTTATCAGTTTGATAAAAATAGTGGGAGCTTTTGATTAAAGTCCTAATTGAAAGATAAATTGTATTTTTAAATGTAGTACTAATTTGCTTTGCTTGTATTCTTGTAGAATATACATGGAAAGTGGTTCACACTCCACCCTGTCCCTCTGAGCGATCCTTGAGAAGGAAAAGCTGAGCGGGACTAATTAATTGGAATGGTACCGAAACCTGAGAATTTTTCTCATGCAAGAGCGCAAGCTCTATGTTTTGGAAGAGGAATCCCCTGATGAGCCTACCAGGAATGCTCCCCTTGCTAATAAAGATGCTTATAAAAAGTATCTTGATGACTCCTTAGACGTCGAATATCTCATGTTAGCAACCGTGAACTCTGAGCTTCAAAAGCAACATGAGAACATGAGTTGCAAGGATATTGACGAGAATCTCAAGAAAATGTTCCAAGGGCATGATCGTCAAGAGAGATTCGACGTCACTAAGGCATTGTTCTAGTGTATGATGGGAGCTCGGGACCTAGTAGGGACTCAAGATGATTGGGTATATCAAGAACCTTGAAAGACTAGGGTTCCCTCTGGGCCAAGAGTTGGCTACAGACCGGATCCTGCAATCATTGTCAGACAGTTATGAGCAGTTTGTCTTAAACTATAACATGAATAAAATAGACAAGACACTGCTCGAGCTCCTAGGCATGTTGTGAACTGCCGAGATAAACATGAGGAAGGCCAAGCCTGCTAGCCTCATATTGATGTTGAATAAAGGTAAGGGCAAGGGAAAGGGCAAGGGCTTCAAGAACATGAAGGTGGGACCTAAATCTGGACTGAAGCCCAAATCTTCAGCACTGAAAAAGAAAAGCTTGATGAAAGAGGGAAAGTTCCACCACTATGGCAAGGCTGGACACTGGAGGAGGAATTATCCTTCTTATGTGGAGGGTTTGTAAAAGCTGAGTGGAGGTATGACTTCCGTTTCAGGTATTTATTATAGAGATAAACTGTTCTGCTCCTTTATTTTGGGTATTGGATATTGGATGTGGTTCTCATATTTGTATAAATGTGCAGGAACTGGGAAGGAGAAGCATGCTGAGTAAAGGAGAGGTGGACATGTGCGTTGGCAGTGGAGCAAGAGTTATTGTTGTTATAGTGGGGGTTTATCGTCTTGCTTTGTCCAGTGGTCTTGTAATAGAACTAGATAATTGTTATTTTGTTCCTTCCATAACTAGAAACATTATATTCATATCATGTTTGGACATGGTGGGTTTTTATTTTATTATTAAGAATAATTATTGTTCAATATTTAAGAATGATGTTTGTTATGGTGTAGCCCAAATATTTAATGGTCTGTATGTTTTGAACTTACACCATCTTATCTATAATATTAAAAATACTAAAAGGCTAAGAATAAATGACTCGAACACAGCGTACCTTTGGCATTATCATTTGGGCCATATAAATGAGAAATGTATATCCAAGATCCATAAAGATGGACTATTGGAGACATTTGATTATGAATTATTTGAGAGATGCGAATCTTGTTTATTAGGCAAGATGAATAAAGTCCCTTTCAGAGGAAACAATGAGAGGGCAGATAATCTCTTGGGTATAGTACATAGTGATGTATGTGGACCCATAAGTTCTATGGCTAGAGGTGTGTACTTCTACTTTGTTATGTTTGCTGATGATTTCAGTAGATACAAATACATGTATCTTATGAAGTGGAAATCTGAAACCTTTGAAAAGTTTAAAGTGTTTAAAAGCGAAGTAGAAAACCAGCTGGGTAAGAAGGTTAAAGCACTTTGATCTGATCGAGGTGGTGAATACCTAAGTCATGAGTTCTATGATCATCTGATAGAGTGGCATTATATCATAGCTCACTCCACCTAGAACACCATAGCATAATGGTGTGTCTGAGAGGAGGAATCGTACTTTGTTAGACATGGTGCGATCAATGATGAGTCATGCAGATTTGCTTGTTTCCTTTTGGGGCTTTGCTCTTGAAACTGCTGCTTTAACATTAAATCATGCTCCAACAAAAGCGGTTCTAAAGACACCATACGAGATATGGACTGTGAAGCATTCCAGTATGTCGTTCATTAAGGTTTAGGGTTGTGAGGCCTACGTAAGACGTCAAATACCTGATAAGCTAGAACCCAAATCAGATAAGTGTTATCTTGTGGGGTATCTTAGGGAAATCAAAGAGTACTACTTCTACGTACCGTCTGTGTAAGACCCCCTTTTTTTTTTCTTTTCGGACTCCGGGGTCTTAGGCCCAGAACCGCCGTTTTGCGGTGACCCCCTTCACGCCCTGAAGGGTCATCACCACAAAGCGCCGATTCTGCCGGCCGATTTCGATCACAGAAAAGTAGCAAAATAATGAAGTAAATGTAAACTATCTATCCACAGTGAATCACATGACATAATAAATATAACTCCACGAAGGGAGTGTCCACAGAAAATAACATCAGAGTAGCAAAACGGGCTTATGCCCGGTACATCAAATCCTCACTACAAGATCTCTCATGCAGAAACAAAAGTAGAAAACTGCTCAGGGTCGAGACTCACGGTCCCGGCTGTGTGTACTCCGGAGCTAGACTACCCCACCTCCAAGCGCACCGGTCTCTGGGGCTGCTCCTCCATGCTGGTCTCCGCGATCCCCTAAATGATGCGGTTCGAAAACCGTTAGTCTAAAAGACTAAGTCCTATCATCCCCCACCCCTTCCCCCACGGCTCCTAGGCACCGAGCGGAGAGGAAGAACGGGGAGGACTTGAAGGTGGAGATTATCAAAAGCAGGTGGCAGCGGTCCTATTCTAGCAAGTTCTATGGTATATAAAGACGATAAGCTGTAATATGAAATGTAACCTTCACTTATGTGGAAAAACACATAAGCCAAGGGGTCTTTTGCAAGGCTCTCATCGTATAAAAAGTCTCATACCGATTTATACGTTGGGGTGTCGGTGGTCAAACAGCAGTAACTAAATATATCAAAATTAACCTTAATTTATAAACTTGCCCACACAAGCTTATAGACTAAGGGGTCGTTTTGCAGGTCCTAAAGTATAAGCGTCCCATTCCACTTATACTTTAGGTGTCAAGGTTTAAGGTAACGATTATGCTATGACATGCAAGTGGGTATGATGGATCATGCAAGTGCAACACACACACCCGACTCTGTGCACACAGACCTTTAGTTCCCCCTTTCTGGAGCCGTAACCTCCCAGGATACCTCCGTAGTGGCAGACGGAAGCGGTGGGTTGGGCCTCGCCCACCTCTAAACCAGTAAAGCACTACCGGTCAGACCTATCGTACGCCTCAACGCTTGGTGCACGAAGCGGACTCCTGCGTACTCTTGCCGGCTGGCGCACCGGACTTCTGTTGGCGAAGTGCTAACCACACTTGCCAAGTCAACGTATTGGCGTCGGTGCATCGACCCTCCAATACCGAAGACCCACCACCTTAATTTCCTTTCCTTTTATGCACATGCAAATTTAGCGTAATCAAAACCCGAGCCGAAGCTCCCCGAATCAACACGTCCGTCACAAACAATCGAGCCGAAGCTCCCAGCTAACATCCCGTGCCATCAGTGTCTGTGAAATGTGCAACCCTAATCACTAAGTTACTCTTTTCGGCTTGTTAAACAGTGTACGTTAACCCAGGACTGCCCCCGGTATTCCTGTGAAGGGCTCTCAAGGGGCACTAGGAACTGTGTTGGGATTACGCCAGCGTTCCCTTTCGCAAGGTACTTATTTTATTATTGGTTGATTCCCTTACCCATTATTTTCTCATGTTTCGATATGCTAATCCTAGGGTGATTTGACTCCAACTCTCCTTGGGTAGGACGATCTTTCGTCGGACCCAAACGTCTATAACCCTAGACAGATCCACACCTTACTCACTCATCTCCCCAAGACGCAGCCCATTCCGCTTGTCCTTGTACAATCCATCAGGACTCATCATACTTGCCCTAGTTCACATCCAAATGAGATCCTGCAGTTTTACTATATGCAGACCACTTAAGCTACATGACCCGTAAAAAGGGAAGTACATTAAATACTCATCCAGTACCCTTATGATAATTATTAGAGGTCTATTATGATAAATATAGTCTAAATTCAGAAAATCATATTTTTCCCAATTAATCTACTATTTATTGAATTTTCCTCAAAAACTAGGCCATAGTCAATTTGAACATGAACCATAAGATTTTCTCAGGTAATGGCCTCCTAAAATTTGTATTCACTAAATAACAGAGAAATATTATTGGTTGCCCATTTGTATAATTTTCCAGATAGTTCTTGACCTCTAAAGGATTTATTAAAAATAATTCCTAAAATCAAATATAATGAAGGAAGTGCCACAAATATGTCTCCAATAATTATGTAAAAATTACTAGGGCTTCATAAGGATCTAGAAACATCATGATGAAGAAATTAAAATTTTTCAGACAATCTAAATGTCATTATTAAATTTACCAAAGTTCCATAGAATTAAATAATTAAAGAAGCAACTACTAAATATCATTCTTCAAAAATTTCATAAACATTTACAGAGATGGGTACCATGATTACAAACCCGTTTGCTAAGTTTCATCAGGTGTAATCAAGTATATTTTTCTCCAAAAATTCCTAAGTGAAAATTGTAAAACATGACTTTGTGAACAAAGTACCAAAAGTATTCATCCAAAATTTATTATAAAATTTCCAGAGATATATATACCCTAAACAACTACCCATTCAAAGACTTAGGCCTTTTCAGAAAGTTTTGGTATTAGATCTTATGGTTTCAAGCTAGTGCCCTAAACTAGGGTTATGGATTTAAGGGGTTTTAAGTCTTCAAATGCCCTAAAATTTTAACACAGGACCATAGTAACCCTATGGACATCATTCCCAGGTTTCAAGTCCATCCAAGGTCTTTTGACCCCAATTTCTTCAAACCCTAGAAATTTACCCTAAAGGGCCTACCCTAAAATTCTAGGGCTACCCTAGTCCAATCCACTCCAAACTCCATAAGTGAGTGTAAAAAGTCAAATTATATCAGTGGCCAAAATATCAGCCTCTGATGAGGGAATTTGGCCACTCAACCATCAAATAGTGGCTTTTGACCAAAATACCCTTATAAGGTCATATATAGGGTGGGTAAATTACCTATCCTAAACATCTCCAAATGAGCTAAAGTTTTAACCCTATACCTATCATGACATCTAAGACCACCCACCAAAATTTGGGGGAGATTTAAATTAATTAGGTGACATAATTAAATAATCATGATTTATTAAATTTTTCTAAAAACTATAGAAAAATATTCTCCAAAAATTCTATATTTTGGACAGGTTCTAGATATGACTAAGACTTTCTCACTGCCCAAATTTCAACTTGTTTGGACAAGGAATGAAGTGTGGGCACCAAAAATAATTTCTGTTTAGGCCTAGGTATAGGTCCTACCAAAAAGGGTACCCTGGTCTACCCATTTGCCCAAAAGGGTCCAAGCAATTTTTGCTACAAACTAGACACCCTAAGCTACAATTTTCATGTTGGGCAGATTTCCATTCAGGGTCCCTAAGTATTTTTAAAAATTAAATACATTAAATACATCTAATGTGACAGAAATGAAATAAATATCATTAATTTCCTATAGTTTGATTTTGATGCAGCGCGAATCTTGGCGCAAGAATCAACGGCATCTGGTCATCGTCCCCATTGAGCCAACGACTGAGATTCGTCCCGCCTGGAGCGATTTCGAAGCCCTGCCGCCGGCGATCCAGCCCCTTCCCCGGCCGGCCACCGCCACCAACACCTCCGTCGAGGTGGTGGCTATCGTCAGGCGGCGGCTCCGCCGCCGGAGAGGCATTTTCCGGCGGATAAAGCAGGAGATTTTCTTGCCGAAACCAGGAGAAATCCCGGATTGAATCGGGCTCAATTGAGCCCGAAACTCAAGCCTAATGATTCCTAGGATCTACCCGCGAGTTAAGGAGAGGAGGAGGACCTTCCTGGCGGCCTGGATGCGAGAGGAGCGGCGGGATGCCATTGACGACGGCGGCGGCGCTCGGCTTCTGCAACTGCACAGTGGAATGGCTCGTCTCCTCCAGGTAAACGCTCCAAAATGATCCCCTCGGCTCCCTGAAGGTGTTTAAATGGCAAATGGGGAGGGGAGAGGCTGGTTCTTCAATAGCCATTAACACCATTAAAGGTGTGGCTCGGGTTGTGTGGAGGGGGGCTGAACCCACCCCTTGGTGGCCGGGAAACGGCTGGAATCAACTCCTCTCCCCTAGAGGAGTTGATTACAGCCATAACTGGTGGCTGTTGGCCTTCCTTGGCCGGCTTCTCTCTCCCTTTCCTCTTCCCCATTTTCTCTCTCCTCCATTATCATGGAGAGGAGCTCTTTTCTCTCTCCTTGTCACCTCTGGTTGACTAGTCAACCTCACAAGCTAAAGGCAGCCCACTGGATTATGATGGTCATGGGAATGGGTTTAGCCTAAGGGAGAAGTGGTTTGAGCTTGGGTTAGCCCTTTTTGGGCTAAGTTGACTTGACCCTCAATGACGGTTGACTTGGTCAGTTTGACCATCTAGGTTGACCCCATTGGGTCATGGGTGATTCATTGGCCTCCCTAAGGTCTATGTAGGGTTGGGTAGGGTTGACTTGGCACCTTAAAGGTCACTTGACCCTTGGTAAGGTCACTTTGACCATTTTAGGGCTAGAGTTGACTTGGGTCAACATGACCATTAGGGTTCACCCCTATGGATCCTTGGTGACCCATTGACTTCCCTTAGGGTCTAGGTAGGGTTATGTAGGGTTACCCTGTACTTTGGAGGTCACATACCCTTATTAAGGGTACTTTGACCAGATTAGGGCTTGAGTTGACTTGGGTCAACCTGGCCTCTAGGGCTGACCCCAATGTGTCCTTAGTGACCCATTGACCTCACTTTAGGGTTAGGAGGGCATAGGTGGGGTCCTCTAGACTAGGAGTGGGTCAATTGGCCTAAGTAGGCTAGGTTGACCCATTTAGGGCTAGGGTTGACCTTGGTCAACTGAGCCTCTTGGGTTTACCCTAATGGGTCCTTTTGGCTCTAATGGGTCTCCCAAAATGTTTGGGAGTGTTGTGGTAGGGTCTTGGGGCCATGGTGAAGCCCCATTGTCATTCTAAACCATTGTTCAAAATTCTACTATTTGCAGACCATGGTGATCCCTACCTTGGCCTCCTATCTCTTGGCCCATTTCTGGCTTCCTAGGGTTTTGTCATGACCTAGTCATGGCCAAAACCACTCTTAGGGGTCTAGTTGGAAATGGGATGTTACAAATCCCAATAAACAAAACAAAGATTTCGTCCCCGAAATCAAGGTTGGACCTACGGGTCTTATTACCGAAGGAAGGAGTCTTGTAACATCCCATTATGACGCCTTGTTTGTTAAATTTGATTTTATGGGAAAACTTAGATCTAAGACCCCTTTCGCCCAAACGGCGAACCAAAATCCCAATAAACAAGGTTAAGCCCCCAATAAACAAAAGATAAGCCTCTATCTACCTAGAGCAGCCCTTAGTATACTTTAAGCAGGAAAAATAATTAACATCTTGAGGGGTCTGAGAGGTATACCTGACTGAATAGCTCGGGGTATCTTTGTCGCATCAGGTCCTGTGGCTCCCAGGTATGCTCCTCCTGGCCGTGGTTCCTCCACAGGACCTTGACTAGTGGGACCTTCTTGCATCGCAAGACCCGCACTCCTCGGTCGTCGATCCTCACAGGCTCCAAATGAACCGACCGGTCTGAAGCTACCGGCCCTTCGGTAGTCAGAATCTGCTGCTCCGGGCGTAGCAGGGCCCTCCTCAAAGAAGAAATGTGGAAGACGTCGTGCAGCGCTTCCAGCTCTGGTGGTAACTCCAGCCGGTAGGCTAGGGGTCCGATCCGCTCCAGGATCCTGTAAGGGCCCATGTACCTAGGGCTGAGCTTCTTCCTCCGACCACGCACCCGTGAAACTCCATGCATGGGCCGGATCTTCAGAAACACCCGGTCCCCCACCTGGAACTCCACCTGCCGATGCCGGGCGTCATAATACTTAGCCTGTCTACTCTGTGCCTCGAGCATCCTGTCCCTGATCAGCCTCACCTGTGCCTCGGTGTCTTCAACAAACTCTGACCCCAACACTTTCGGATCCTCGTTCTGCACCCAAGAAAGTGGGGTCCGGCATCTCCTCCCGTACAAGGCTTCGTAAGGCGCCATCCTGATGCTGGACTGGTGGCTGTTGTTATAGGAGAACTCGACAAGGGGCAAGAGTTTCTCCCACGGTTCCCCGCGGTCCAAGATGCATAACCTCAAAAGGTCCTCCAGCGTCTGGTTGGTGCGTTCTGTCTGCCCGTCTGTCTGGGGGTGCAATGCAGTGCTGAAAGTCAATCGCGTGCCTAAGTAAGCTTGCACGGATCTCCACTCCCTGGAGGTGAACCTGCCATCCGATCCGACACTATCGTCCTGGGCACGCCATGGTAACGAATGAACTGCTCCACAAACTTCCGCACCAGTACTCCTACTGAATCATCCTTCCTGATCGGTATAAATCGAGCCACCTTGGTCAACCGATCGACGATTACCTAGATCGAGTCATTCCCTGTACGAGACCGGGGAAGCCCATGTATGAAGTCCATGGCTATGTCATCAAACTTCCACTCGGCACCGGGAGTGGCTGCAATAATCCCGCGGGGTTCCTGCACTCCGCCTTCACTAGCTGACATGCCTCACAATGGGTCACGAAGTGTGAGACATCCTTCTTCATGCCCGGCAGTACATCGTCTTCTTCAAATCAGCCGTCATCTTTGTGATCCCCGGGTGTACAGAATACCGGCTGCAGTGCGCCTCCATCATAATATCCTCCCGGATCTGGCCTCCCTCCGGTATATACACCCGTCCTCTGAAGCACACCAATCGTCCCTCAGTGTGTAGTCTCCTGCAGTACCTGCCTCCAGAGCTCGGAAGATGGGCTCTAACTTGGCATCCTGCCTCTGCCCTTCTCTGACTCGGTCTCTGATGTCATCGGTAACGCCTATCGCGGCCATGTACTCCTCATAGAGCTCAGGATCATCGGACGATACCAGGGTAATGTGCATGTCCTCTAGTCTCTGCAGCAGCTCCATAGACATCAACTGAGGCTCTGCTCCTGCTGTGGCAGCTCTCCTACTCAGAGCGTCTGCTACCACGTTCGCCTTCCCCGGGTGGTAATGCATCTCATACTGATAGTCAGAAAGGAACTCCACCCACCGCCTCTGCCTGATGTTTAGTTCCTTCTACGTGTCCACGTACTTAAGGTTCTTATGATCGGAGTATATGTCACAGTGGACTCCATATAGGTAATGCCGCCATATTTTTAGTGCGAATACAACTGCTCCCATCTCCAGGTCGTGCACTGGGTAGTTCTTCTCATGGGTCTTCAGCTGGCGGGAAGCATAAGCTATGACGTGTCCGTTCTGCATCAGTACTGCTCCCATCCCCTGATATGATGCGTCGGTGTAGACCTAGAATCCCTCCCTCCCGAGGGGAGAGTAAGAATGGGAGCCGAGGTCAGCCGATCCTTCATCTCCTGGAAAGCTGTCTGGCACTGCGGGGTCCACACGAACGGTACCTCCTTCTTTGTCAAGGATGTGAGCGGGAGGGCGATTCGAGAGAATCCCTCCACGAACTTCCGAGAGTAACCGGCAAGTCCTAGAAAACTCCGTACGTCAGTGGCTGTTTTCAGCTGCGGCCACTCCGAAATAGCTCGAATCTTTGCCGGGTCCACTGCCAGCCCGGCTCCGCTGATAATGTGACCTAAGAAAGCCACCTCCTTCAGCCAGAACTGACACTTACTGAACTTCGCATAAAGACGATGCTCCCGCAGTCTCTCCAGGGTCAATGCTAGATGTCGCGTGTGCTCCTCCTCCATCTTAGAATAGATAAGGATGTCGTCTATGAACACTATGAAGAACACATCCAAATAAGCCTCGAAGACCCGGTTCATGAGGCTCATAAATGCTGACGGAGCATTCGTGAGCCCGAAGGGCATCACGATGAACTCATACAATCCATATCGGCTACTAAAGGCCGTTTTCGGAATGTCCTCCTCCTGGATCCGCAGCTGGTAGTAGCCTGATCTCAAGTCCAGCTTCGAAAAGTAATGGGCTCCCTCTAGCTGATCGAACAACTCGTCTATCCTGGGGAGCGGATAGGTATTTCGGACGGTCAGCCTGTTTAGTGCTCGATAGTCGATGCACAGGCGTAAAGTGTCGTCCTTCTTCTTTACGAACAGGACAGGAGCTCCCCATTCTGCCTGCGGTCGCCTCCCTGGTAACCACGTCCTCGGCCGCGTCCTCGGCCTCCGAAATGCTGGGCCGGTGGGCCACCCCGTGGAGCTGGAGGTGGTGCCCCCCTCATAGGGCAGTCTCTCCGGAGGTGTCCCACCTGGTGACAGTGGAAGCACTCCGGCGGGGATACGCTATACCCGGGGTCTCTGCATCTCTGGATCCGGAGAGGTTGAGGGGCCAAGACCACCTGCTCTCTCGGCTCCTGCCTCAACTCCTGACGAGGCTGCTCCTCTGCCCTTCTTCCATCTGGTACGGTGCCTCGCCGCTGATCATTCGGGCTCTCCGGCCCTGGTCCTCCGCTTGCCGTTTCCGGCCCCGAGTGGTGTGCCAGTCGGCCTCAATCCTCTTCGCCATCTCCAAAATCCGGGAGATGGGCCCGTCAGAGACAAAAAGCAAGGCCTCCCCTCAACTCCTCTTAAGGCCCTTATAAAACCTCTTGACGTAACCTGCTTCATCCAGCTGATAGGAGCCCGCATATCGGGCCAAATGATCGAACTCTCGGTGGTACTCCACCACTGTCCTGGTGCCCTGCCTCAGCTGCAAGAACCGCTCCTCCAACTCGTCCCTGGCCGACTGAGGAACAAAGTGCTCCAGCAGCGTGGCCCTGAATTCTTCCCAAGTGATTTCTGCAATCTCCCTATCAGCAAATGTCGTGTCCAACATCGTCTTCCACCACCGCTTAGCATGTGACTCCAAGCAAGATACCACCAGGGCCACCCTCTCCTCCCAAGGGCATCGTATAACAGTCAACATCTCGTACATAACATCCAGCCACTCCTCTATCCGCACTGCCGACTCTGTCCCCAAGTATGATGGGGGAGAGAGTCCTCGGAAGGTGCTCATCCAGTTGGCCCCTGGGTTTGGCTGCTGGGCTGGAGCCTGCTGGGCCCGGAAGGCCTCAAGGATAGCTGTAAGGGTCTGCCCCATGTCTGACTGGAGGAAAGGTGTGGGGGCCAGGGGAGGTGGTGCAATGTCTGGAGTCTGCTGAGCTCCACCTTGTGGGGTGGGCTGAGCTGAGGGCTGCAAAACGAACTACATCAGTAGGTAATCGACTCAATGTCTAATGATAGTGGACAATTTACATGTGATTCCCCCCAGATGGGCACACCACTGCTTCCGCTGCTTAGTTTGTCCCCAAACTAAACCCGCGCGGGGGTGACCCAGGGTTGTGGACGGCTACTTTTCGATCGAGGTCGCTTTGATACCACTTGTAAGACCCCCTTTTTTTTTCTTTTCGGACTCCGGGGTCTTAGGCCCAGAACCGTCGTTTTGCGGTGACCCCCTTCACGCCCTGAAGGGTCATCACCACAAAGCGCCGATTCTGCCGGCCGATTCGATCACAGAAAGTAGCAAAATAATGAAGTAAATGAAAACTATCTGTCCACAGTGAATCACATGACATAATAAATATAACTCCACGAAGGGAGTGTCCACAGAAAATAACATCAGAGTAGCAAAACGGGCTTATGCCCGGTACATCAAATCCTCACTACAAGATCTCTCATGCAGAAACAAAAGTAGAAAACTGCTCAGGGTCGAGACTCACGGTCCCGGCTGTGTGTACTCCGGAGCTAGACTGCCCCACCTCCAAGCGCACCGGTCTCTGGGGCTGCTCCTCCATGCTGGTCTCCGCGATCCCCTAAATGATGCGGTTCGAAAACCGTTAGTCTAAAAGACTAAGTCCTATCATCCCCCACCCCTTCCCCCACGGCTCCTAGGCACCGAGCGGAGAGGAAGAACGGGGAGGACTTGAAGGTGGAGATTATCAAAAGCAGGTGGCAGCGGTCCTATTCTAGCAAGTTCTATGGTATATAAAGACGATAAGCTGTAATATGAAATGTAACCTTCACTTATGTGGAAAAACACATAAGCCAAGGGGTCTTTTGCAAGGCTCCCATCGTATAAAAAGTCTCATACCGATTTATACGTTGGGGTGTCGGTGGTCAAACAGCAGTAACTAAATATATCAAAATTAACCTTAATTTATAAACTTGCCCACACAAGCTTATAGACTAAGGGGTCGTTTTGCAGGTCCTAAAGTATAAGCATCCCATTCCACTTATACTTTAGGTGTCAAGGTTTAAGGTAACGATTATGCTATGACATGCAAGTGGGTATGATGGATCATGCAAGTGCAACACACACACCCGACTCTGTGCACACAGACCTTTAGTTCCCCTTTCTGGAGCCGTAACCTCCCAGGATACCTCCGTAGTGGCAGACGGAAGCGGTGGGTTGGGCCTCGCCCACCTCTAAACCAGTAAAGCACTACCGGTCAGACCTATCGTACGCCTCAACGCTTGGTGCACGAAGCGGACTCCTGCGTACTCTTGCCGGCTGGCGCACCGGACTTCTGTTGGCGAAGTGCTAACCACACTTGCCGAGTCAACGTATGGCGTCGGTGCATCGACCCTCCAATACCGAAGACCCACCACCTTAATTTCCTTTCCTTTTATGCACATGCAAATTTAGCGTAATCAAAACCCGAGCCGAAGCTCCCCGGATCAACACGTCCGTCACAAACAATCGAGCCGAAGCTCCCAGCTAACATCCCGTGCCATCAGTGTCTGTGAAATGTGCAACCCTAATCACTAAGTTACTCTTTTCATCTTGTTAAACAGTTTACGTTAACCCAGGACTGCCCCCGGTATTCCCTGTGAAGGGCTCTCAAGGGGCACTAGGAACTGTGTTGGATTACGCCCAGCGTTCCCTTTCGCAAGGTACTTATTTTATTATTGGTTGATTCTCTTACCCATTATTTTCTCATGTTTCGATATGCTAATCCTAGGGTGATTTGACTCCAACTCTCCTTGGGTAGGACGATCTTTCGTCGGACCCAAACGTCTATAACCTAGACAGATCCACACCTTACTCACTCATCTCCCCAAGACGCAGCCCATTCCGCTTGTCCTTGTACAATCCATCAGGACTCATCATACTTGCCCTAGTTCACATCCAAATGAGATCCTGCAGTTTTACTATATGCAGACCACTAAGCTACATGACCCGTAAAAAGGGAAGTACATGAAATACTCATCCAGTGCCCTATGATAATTATTAGAGGTCTATTATGATAAATATAGTCTAAATTCAGAAAATCATATTTTTCCCAATTAATCTACTATTTATTGAATTTTCCTCAAAAACTAGGCCATAGTCAATTTGAACATGAACCATAAGATTTTCTCAGGTAATGGCCTCCTAAAATTTTGTATTCACTAAATAACAGAGAAATATTATTGGTTGCCCATTTTCATAATTTTCCAGATAGTTCTTGACCTCTAAAGGATTTATTAAAAATAATTCCTAAAATCAAATATAATGAAGGAAGTGCCACAAATATGTCTCCAATAATTATGTAAAACTTACTAGGCTTCATAAGGATCTAGAAACATCATGATGAAGAAATTAAAATTTTTCAGACAATCTAAATGTCATTATTAAATTTACCAAAGTTCCATAGAATTAAATAATTAAAGAAGCAACTACTAAATATCATTCTTCAAAAATTTCATAAAATTTACAGAGATGGTACCATGACTATAAACCCCTTTGCTAAGTTTCATCAGGTTAATCAAGTATATTTTTCTCCAAAAATTCCTAAGTGAAAATTGTAAAACATGACTTTGTGAACAAAGTACCAAAAGTATTCATCCAAAATTTATTATAAAATTTCCAGAGATATATATACCCTAAACAACTACCCATTCAAAGACTTAGGCCTTTTCAGAAAGTTTTGGTATTAGATCTTATGGTTTCAAGCTAGTGCCCTAAACTAGGTTATGGATTTAAGGGGTTTTAAGTCTTCCAAATGCCCTAAAATTTAACCACAGGACCATAGTAACCCTATGGACATCATTCCCAGGTTTCAAGTCCATCCAAGGTCTTTTGACCCCAATTTCTTCAAACCCTAGAAATTTACCCTAAATGGCCCTACCCTAAAATTCTAGGGCTACCCTAGTCCAATCCACTCCAAACTCCATAAGTGAGTGTAAAAAGTCAAATTATATCAGTGGCCAAATTTCAGCCTCTGATGAGGGAAATTTGGCCACTCAACCATCAAATAGTGGCTTTTGACCAAAATACCCTTATAAGGTCATATATAGGGTGGGTAAATTACCTATCCTAAACATCTCCAAATGAGCTAAAGTTTTAACCCTATACCAATCATGACATCTAAGACCACCCACCCAAATTTGGGGAGATTTAAATTAATTAGGTGACATAATTAAATTAATCATGATTTATTAAATTTTTCTAAAAACTATAGAAAAATATTCTCCAAAAATTCTATATTTTGGACAGGTTCTAGATATGACTAAGACTTTCTCACTGCCCAAAATTTCAACTTGTTTGGACAAGGAATGAAGTGTGGGCACCAAAAATAATTTCTGTTTAGGCCTAGGTATAGGTCCTACCAAAAAGGGTACCCTGGTCTAACCATTGGCCCAAAAGGGTCCAAGCAATTTTTGCTACAAACTAGACACCCTAAGCTACAATTTTCATGTTGGGCAGATTTCCATTCAGGGTCCCTAAGTATTTTTAAAAATTAAATACATCTAATGTGACAGAAATGAAATAAATATCATTAATTTCCTATAGTTTGATTTTGATGCAGCGCGAATCTTGGCGCAAGAATCAACGGCATCTGGTCATCGTCCCCATTGAGCCAACGGCTGAGATTCGTCCCGCCTGGAGCGATTTCCAAGCCCTGCCGCCGGCGATCCAGCCCCTTCCCCGGCCGGCCACCGCCACCAACACCTCCGTCGAGGTGGTGGCTATCGTCAGGCGGCGGCTCCGCCGCCGGAGAGGCGTTTTCCGGCGGATAAAGCAGGAGATTTTCTTGCCGAAACCAGGAGAAATCCCGGATTGAATCGGGCTCAATTGAGCCCGAAACTCAAGCCTAATGATTCCTAGGATCTACCCGCGAGTTAAGGAGAGGAGGAGGACCTTCCTGGCGGTCTGGATGCGAGAGGAGCGGCGGGATGCCATTGACGACGGCGGCGGCGCTCGGCTTCTGCAACTGCACAGTGGAATGGCTCATCTCCTCCAGGTAAACGCTCCAAAATGATCCCCTCGGCTCCCTGAAGGTGTTTAAATGGCAAATGGGGGAGGGGAGAGGCTGGTTCTTCAATAGCCATTAACACCATTAAAGGTGTGGCTCGGGTTGTGTGGAGGGGGGCTGAACCCACCCCTTGGTGGCCGGGAAATGGCTGGAATCAACTCCTCTCCCCTAGAGGAGTTGATTACAGCCATAACTGGTGGTTGTTGGCCTTCCTTGGCCGGCTTCTCTCTTCCCTTTCCTCTTCCCCATTTTCTCTCTCCTCCATTATCATGGTGAGGAGCTCTTTTCTCTCTCCTAGTCACCTCTGGTTGACTAGTCAACCTCACAAGCTAAAGGCAGCCCACTGGATTATGATGGTCATGGGAATGGGTTTAGCCTAAGGGAGAAGTGGCTTGAGCTTGGGTTAGCCCTTTTTGTGCTAAGTTGACTTGACCCTCAATGAGGGTTGACTTGGTCATTTTGACCATCTAGGTTGACCCCATTGGGTCATGGGTGATTCATTGGCCTCCCCTAAGGTCTATGTAGGGTTGGGTAGGGTTGACTTGGCACCTTAAAGGTCACTTGACCCTTGGTAAGGTCAATTTGACCATTTTAGGGCTAGAGTTGACTTGGGTCAACATGACCATTAGGGTTCACCCCTATGGATCCTTGGTGACCCATTGACTTCCCTTAGGGTCTAGGTAGGGTTATGTAGGGTTACCCTGCACTTTGGAGGTCACATACCCTTAGTAAGGGTACTTTGACCAGATTAGGGCTTGAGTTGACTTGGGTCAACCTGGCCTCTAGGGCTGACCCCAATGTGTCCTTAGTGACCCATTGACCTCACTTTAGGGTTAGGAGGGCATAGGTGGGGTCCTCTAGACTAGGAGTGGGTCAATTGGCCTAAGTAGGCTAGGTTGACCCATTTAGGGCTAGGGTTGACCTTGGTCAACTGAGCCTCTTGGGTTGACCCTAATGGGTCCTTTTGGCTCTAATGGGTCTCCCAAAATGTTTGGGAGTGTTGTGGTAGGGTCTTGGGGCCATGGTGAAGCCCCATTGTCATTCTAAACCATTGTTCAAAATTCTACTATTTGCAGACCATGGTGATCCCTACCTTGGCCTCCTATCTCTTGGCCCATTTCTGGCTTCCTAGGGTTTTATCATGACCTAGTCATGGCCAAAACCACTCTTAGGGGTCTAGTTGGAAATGGGATGTTACAGTCTGAGGGCAAAGTGTTTGTATCAAGGACTAGTGTAATTCTTGAGAAATTGTTCTTAAGTAGAAAGACAGCCAGGTTAGAACTTGAAGAAGTTCAGGAACCACAAAAATTGAATGAACCAGAATTGGAACCTGAGTCAGGACTACAAGTTGTTGTAGCTAGAGAACCTGCTCAGGAAACACAAGTTCCACGTATATCTGGTATACCAAGGTTTGAGCCTGAGAGATATGGATTTCTTGCGTCTCAAATAGGAAATGTGTTGCTTATGGATCATAGTGATGAGCTTGCAACCTACAAGGAGGCTATGTGTAGACCGGACTCCAAGAAGTGGCTTGAGGACATGAAATCTGAAATGGACTTCATGTATGAAAACCAAGTATGGACTTTGGTGGAACCACCTGAAGGGGTAAGACACATAGGGTGCCAGTGGGTATTCAAGAAGAAGACTGACATGATGGGAATGTACAGACATTCAGAGGGCGACTTGTGGCTAAAGGTTTCAAGCAAATTCATGGTATTGACTATGGTGAGACTTTTTCCCCGGTTGCCATGGTTAATTCCATCAAAATTATGCTTGATATTGTTGCGTATTATGACTACGAGATCTGACAAATTGAAGTCAAAATGGCTTTCCTTAATGGAAACCTCCTTGAGGAAGTGTATATGACACAACCTGAGGGTTTTGTATCTCTAGGTGAACCGACTAAAATATGCAAGCTGTAGAGATCCATTTATGGATTGAAACAGGCTTCTCGAAGTTGGAATCTTCATTTTAATGAAATAATCAAAGAGTTTGGTTTTATCAAGGATGTGGATGAACCTTGTGTTTATAAATTAATTAGTGGGAGCATATTTGCCTTCCTGATTTTGTATATAGATGACATACTGTTGATCGGGAATGACAAACAGATCCTACAAGTTATTAAGAATAACTTAGGGGACTGCTTTTCGATGAAGGGCTTAGGGGAAACGACTTATATACTTGGTATAAAGATCTATAGAGATAGATGATGCTAAAGATCACGGTAGTGAACCGGTCGCACAATTAATATAAAATGGGCGAGTTTTCCCAAGTTACGATCTCTCAAGGAATACAGTAAGGTGGAGTTAATTTCTAGGAGGACTTGAGATTGAAGTCCTTAGGTCGGAGTAAACTAAGGCGGGTTTTGATATTTGCAAAAAAATAAAATAAAAGGCTAACAACTACTCCTATGCAACGCCGCTATGCGATGCTTCGCTAGGCGGGATGGAAGACTAGTCGGGCCTCTATGCACCGAATCGCTAGGCGGATGGACGAGTAGGCTTGCGGATGAGGTGATTAAAATGGTGGAATGAGGGTCGAAAGCACCTCTTCGCTACGCACGCCACTAGCAATTGCTAGTGCGACAAGGGTGGATGGTGGTGGATGGAATATGGCGCACCTCAAGCAAATATAATGACAGTACAAATCACAAAGACATGATTTAATATAAGCGTTTTACAACTAAGCGTCCATCATCTATAAATAATGTTTATAACAACACAAACAAGAATAAAGGAAGAACAAGGCAAGAGATAGACCGAATCTGAAGTCTTGCTGAGGATTCACGGTTGGAATCGTCGGGTTGTCAATCCACGTCCAAGCTCGGTCCTCAACTTCGTCCGGGGTAGAGAAGGGTTGTTACCACCTTCCAATGGCCCGTCTTATTCGTGTCACGATAGCGGACGAAAGTTGCAATCTTCCCTTTGCTTGATGGCTATGGCGTTGAAGCTTGAAATGAGCCCAAGAGATGATGGAGGAGGCCGAGAGGAAGCACCGGCTTGTTTTTGATGGTGAAAGCTTGCCCGGAGCACCTCCCTAAGGTGGAGATTGAAGGAGGATGGTGGAATCCCTCCTCGAAGACGAAAACGGCGGAGGAAAAATGAGCAATTTTGGAATTAGGGTGGCACCTGCATATTTATAGACAGCAAAAATAACAATATGCACAATCACGGGCACACGACCAGTGGTCGTGCGCACTACGTCTAGTGATCGTCTGCACTGGCATGGCAGATTAGGAAGAACTGGGGTAACGCGCACGAGCAGTGGTGCACGACTGGTGGTCGTGCGCACTATGTCCAGTGGTCGTGCAATTACCCCAGACAGAACTCCAGGAAAAGAGGAATCAATGCACACGATCAGTGGAGCACGACCGGTGGTCATGCGCACTGTGTCCAGTGGTCGTGCGTATGCGCATGCAGAACTTGGAAAAGGAAGTCAAGTGTGCACGATCATCGACGCACGGCCAGTGGTCGTGCACAGTAGATCTGATGATCGTGCGCTGTATTCCTGTTTCCAAACACTCTCGGAACACATACACGACCCCTGTACCACTAGGAAAAACAAAACACTAATATGTGCTGACATTCCAGGCAATCACAATAAGGAGTACAAACAATAAAAGTACAGAAATATACAACACGGGCCAAAGTGTGCACTTCCTATGGAAATATAGATAAGAAGAAATATGAACGATATAGAACTAAAAGTGAACTGCAAATGTGTGAAAACTAGCCCAGATGAGTCCGAAAAACCCTATATAAATCGGACTCATCACACCCCCAGACTTAACTGTTTGCGCGTCCCGAGCAAACAAAATCTATGCAGATAGGGAAAATGATTTAGCTAACAAGGAAATTGCGATACGGAGTACCATGCGAAGTCGCATGCTCGCATGCGTAAAAATATAATAGAAGAAATTTCTAAGTATACAAAATAGTTTAAAGCTTTCACAATGCGTATCAAAATTTTATTATTACTCAAGAATGGAATCACAGTGAATCAGCCGGTCACACTTAGGGAGAAAGTAGACTAATCTCTAGGCGAGCATTGCCAAAGATCGGGGCTCGGGATAACCTCCAAAGGAATCCACCAATGTCGGTGACCATATGCTTGCCCTTTCGCATTCTCTCCACGACACTGGTTTGGTTCACACACGAATCAGTAGGACTTTAGGTGAAGTGATGGGGCTTGGGTTTCGGTGAGGTAAACAAAGATAAACAGGAAGGCTAAACACCTAACCCAAATGACCTATCATAAAAAGAATCCCTCTGCTAAGCAAAATACACGCGGGTACACCACAACCCCAGACTTACTTTTTCAAATATGGGTGTGTGTACCGCCTACTCCAAATACAATCTCATCTCAAAAAGTATTTTCAATCAAACTTTTTCTTCTTTTCACTTTTCTTTTTCACAATTAATTTTTTTTGTATATATTTTTTCGAATCCTATTTTATTTTAACAATTTCAGCAAATAAAACTTTGGAGCACATCCACATATTCACATGTAATATCACCAGCTCACATCCAAGAATGAAAATATAAAACTCTAAAGCTCAACTTGGGTGTGCAACTAGGATTAGCTATGAGGCTTTGGTGAAATCATGGTGGAGCTGAATCAAAAGGAGGGGTAGACACAACAGGGCTAGCGAGGATAAGACATTAGGAATGGTACAAAGTTCAACCGGGCCAAAATGATGGCCTACATCACGCTCATGCGAGTGAACTATCATATACCCATGCTTCAAGAATAGCTTGGGGCAAGTTCTTAGCCAACGAGAAAGACTATCCATCCTCCTGACTCGTACAATACGAACCTAACGGCCATCTACACACATCCCTAAGCTACCGTCGGATTCACACCGGATTCACTAATTTTTGAGTAGAATAAAAAGTATTTACGCAATTAGAAAAATATAAAACTAAAAGCATACAAAAAAATTAAATCTACTCTAATTTCTACACGAGATAAGAGCACTCGACTAGGAGCAAAGTAGGGTCAAGATTTTACCACATCTCACAATCTTATGCCATCACAATAATTTTCACAAATCATACCAAAGAAACGAGTTTAACTCGCTGCACGCAAAAAGCTAAGCATGCGCTCATGTAGGTGCAGTGGTGTGTGATGTAATGAACTAATTATAATAAATCTATAAAAGCTTCCAGTATGCACATGAAATATGAGCGTGCAATAGGTAACAAATCTCTCCCCCAGACTTAAACTAAGCTACACAACATATGATATAGGAATTTAAATCAAATAGAGACAGGGGAAGAAGTTACCCAATGCTCAGTCAGTGAGCATACCAGAAGACGCGTGGAAAACAGAAGCAGGTCTGTCATACGAAGAATAACAACCCCGCCAATACAATTTGCCATGAATACTTGTAGGGGTGAGCTCTGCAAAAACAAAAGAAAAATAGAAAATACAAAGAAATGCTAAAACTAAGCTAGACATGAAAAATAAAAATGCAGGAAATATAAGATAACTACTGGGGTTATTGTCGTCCCAACACGACTTATTAAATTCTATACAGTTCTAGCTAATGGGCCTATGAAAAGAAAAATGCACATATAACTGGCCTAATATTCGTTGTGGTAGAAATTACCGATACGGAGATAGAGCAGTTACCCCTCTACCTAAATAGTATGAAAGTGCAGGTTAGATTTGAAATACTCTAGAGGGGGCGGGTAAATAGAGTATTATGCTTACTAAAAACTTTTTACAGCTTTTGCTGTAATCCTACGGTGAACAGTTTAGCAAATAAAGAAATACACACAGCAACCTAAACAATCACAGAGCACAGCCTAGTAAATCACAGAGCACATCCAAAACAAAAGAAAAAGGGCAACCAGACGACACAAGAAATTTATAGTGGTTCCCCAACCTGGGTACATCCACTCTTTTACCACCCTGGTAGGAATCCACTCAGGTTTTTGATCAGGTCACTGACACCATTGAGCTTTTGTTCAAGTGCTCAAAAACCAAACCTCAAGTCTTTTGGTAGGAGACTTGCAACCAGGAATAATTTTGAAGGGAATTAAAACCTTGTACAGAGGATGGAAAAGTGTGATGGTGTTTTCTATTTCTCAATAACAACTGAGAAGACTTATGGATTGATGTTAGCAGATTTGCTCCCCCTGAGATCTTGAATGGATCAGGAAAACTGGAGCACTGCTTCAGGGTGATAGGTCTTCAAAACTTGAGTTCCTAGACCAGAGATTGCTTCAGGAACTTCTTTGACAGATAGATTAATTGTTGTCCTTCTGAAGTTGTCCTGTAGGATTGAAGAAAGGAGACACTTGATAGTAATTGAATGTTCTTCTTCTTATTCTTCTTGAAGATGTTCTCTGGTCTTGGATGATTGCAGAAAAGAACTTTTGATTGTAGTAAGATTGTTCTTGAGTTTACTGTCTGTCTGTTTGTTGTTTGTAGAAGTATATGTGTCTCTGTTACTGCTTGATGCTTTCTTTTCTGACTCTTTACTGACTAAAGAACATTCGAAATTTGAATGTTGAGCAGTAAATGCAATCGGCCTGGGAAGGAAGCGGCAATCAATGATTTCCCTAACTGTCCCATGGAAAAATGGCGTGTAGTAATCCATAGTCAATGCGCGTTCTGACGGTAACATTCCGAGAAGATTGAGCATTGATTACTCCGGAATCATCGCCAAGAAAAGGGATGGGAAACTGGAGAAGACCTAGTCTGGAATCGTCGAACGAAGAACACCAATCGTCGAGCTGAGTTTGAGTTCGTCGAGCTGAGCTTGAGTTCGTCGAGCTGAGCTTGAGAGAGTTCGTCGAGCTGAGCTTAAGTTCGTCGAGCTGAGCTTGAGTTCGTCGAGCTGAGCTTGATGAGTTCATCGACCAGACAATAGCAAACAGTCTTCAAGGGAAACTTGTCAATTCTGCATCAATCTTCATCGAACTGACAATCTTCATTCGTCGAGCTGAGATCCAAATTCGTCGAGCTGAGAATGATTATGGACTTAGACTCTGAGAAGTTTCTGACTGAGAGAGATTTAAATCATAGTCCAGAAATCGTCAAGTAGTGTACTGAATTCGCCGACCTGAGAAGTTGACTTCGTCGACCTGAGAAGTTGACTTCGTCGACCTGACAAGTTGACTTCATCGACCTGAGAAGTTGTCAACTTGAGGTCCGAGTTCGTCGAGCTTAGAATCTAGTTCGTCGGCCAAAGTCTGAAGTTGGACTTAGAAAAATCTGGAGTTATCCTGACTTTAGCTTGTTGAAGTATCTCAGTCTTCGTCGAACAGAGAACAAGGATCGTCGAGCTCAGTACAGAGAAATGTCTCAAGGTCATCTAGCTCAGAACACCTTTCGTCGACCTGAGTTCGATGAACGTCGAACTCATTTTACTTAGTCTGGAAAACTTCTAACTCTTGAGTTTTTGATGGTCTTGTTGATAGTTGGTCTATCTGATGTGGACTCCAAGGACTTGGCCTAGACTCTAGGACACAAATTGACCCGGGCTATACATGATGGGTCAAATCCTAAGATAGTGAACCTAGCCCAAATCAACTAGGGATCCAACAATCTCCTCCTATTTAGGTAAGGTCACTAAGAGACTCAAAGCATAAACAATCAGATAAACAAAGCAAGAGAAGAAATATATCTAGCAGAGAATTACTAACACATGCAGCAGATATATATACACATAGGCTTTGTTTAAACAAATGACATAGTTTGAAAACAAATGCAGGAAGAAATTGAAACAAAATAAATATTACTTCTTCTTCCTTTTCTGCAAAGACTTGTCTTCGGTTGTCTTCTCTCCTGGCTTTTTGAAGATAATTTCTCTGTTTGGATCTAGAGCCTGTGCTGCAGTCATAGTCATATCAGCTGCCCCAATGATTTTCAGTGAAGTAGCTCTGGGAACAATTGCTTCAGGATGGAGCTTCATATAATCATCAACATTGAAAAGCTTGTTGTCTTTGTCAAATCTCTTTAATTCTTCCTTCCTGTACTGTGACATAGTTGTAAAACCTGAAATGTATTTACCTCCAGCTTTGGCTTTATTAATCAATGACAGACCAATAAGCTCCTGGAACCTAGCCATTCTTGTAGTGTTGGCTGTTTCAGGGTCTTCAAAAGGAATAGGAGGAGAGTAAGGTCTTTCAGGATTCTTATCCTTCTGTTCTTCAGATATATTTTGTTGTTGTTGCTGCTGTTGTTATTGTTGATGTTGCTGATTTCCTGAAGAATGATGGCCTTACTGACTGCTTCCAGAATATCTCCCTTGATCTCTCTAATAGGTTTGCATGGGGGCAGATCTCTGAGAGCTAGAGCTAGTGGCACCAGCTGCTGGAGGAGGAGGAGGAGGGTCTTTCCTGTATCTGTGAACTGGTGGAGGAGAATATCTCCTGCTTCTTTTCCTTTCCTTTTGTTGGTTCTTTGATAACCACATCCATGGAGGCATTCCCTTATAAGGAGCAACATTGTGCAAAATATAGCAGGGAGTGTCAGCAGTGGGATTGGGCTTAGGAGCTGGAGGAGGAGGAGCCTTCCTTTTCTTGGGCAACAATTTCTTCTTTTCTTTGAGGCTTCTTCATCTGAATCATCATCATCCTCATCATCATCTTCACTGTCAGAACCCTGAGGGTTATCATATAAAGCATCCAATGCTTTCAGTGTTTTAGCATCAATGATAGCTTTTTTTGTAACATAGGCAGAAGTTGAAGGAACTGAAGTTTCAGCAACCGGTGAGGAGGAGACTGTACAGGAATCAGGAATAATGGGGACAGTGCTTTCAGCTGCTGCCTTATTTTCCTCTTCAATATCAGCCAGGATTAGCTCATCCAAATCAGGCATAGGAGAGTCATCCATAACAAAACTTGGGGCTGAGATGGATTCTAGAATAACTTCTAGACTAGATGCAGAGATTAAAGCTAAAGCTGGGATAGCAAAACTATCACAGAGTTTCTTAGCAAATGTTGGACTAGCTGTAGAAGTATAAGGAACAATAGTCATCTGTGGCTTAGTAAAGTCTGCTGGAAGAGACTACATATGTACAGTATCAAAATATTGCAGTAATTCTTGTAAATTAACTGTGGGATTGAGAATAAAATCACCAACAGTTTCAGCAGTATCCATTTCAGCAATATCCATATCAGTATTAATAAAATTAATCAAATCTATATCTGTGCAATCTGGAAAAACTTCTGAAGCTGTATCTGCTGGGGAATCTGTATCTGAAGCTTGAGCTGCTGCTTCATCATCAGGCATCTCCCCTTGTCTAGGTACAGTGGGGACTGAGGCCAGGCCCTGGACTAAGGAGGGGCAGCAGAAAGGGCAGCAATTTGAGCAGATAAAGAATTAATAGAATTCACAAGAGGTGTAATGGCCTCTGTGATAAGGGTTTTGATGAGGGGAGTGAGAATGGTGAGAATAGGGGATATAGTAGTTGAATCAAAGGAGGAAGGGGAAGCGGATGTTGCATTATGTATGGAGGAGGGAGAAACTAAATATGGGATGGAGGGTGGAATAGCAGATATATGATGAGTGGATGGTGATGAAGATGGAATGGTGGCATCTGGCATGGCAATGTCTGAGGGTAGGGTGAAAGATGGAATGGAGGACAAATGAGGGGGAAGTGGAGACTGGGGAGGTATAAGGATTTGTGTGTCATGAGGTGAAGCTGGAGGTGTTGGTTGTTGATTAGCTTGCAGAGGGGAAGATGGAATGTTGGTGATGTCCAGTGGTGGAGATGGAGGAGGAGTAGGCACAGGAGGGGGCTGCTTTGCTGGAAGGGGTGCTGGAAGAGATGGTGGAGGGGGACGGATCTCCTCAGTAGGTGTGGGAGTGACTTTAACAGCCCTGGTGCCTTATGAAGCAGGGATGGAAGAGGAGGAAGCTTTGGACGGCTTGGAGATCGTTCTCTCCCATCTGCCAAACAGAGCACATGTGAGGCGCTTGCTGGCATTGATGAAGATGGTCGAGGAGACCATGAATTCAACAGCCTTTTCCTTGAGGAAGATCCCCAGGATTCTTCCAAAGCAAACCTCTTTCTTGCTATTCTTCTTCTTTATCAAATCAAAGAAGATCTTACCCCAATAAATAGGATGCTTATTGACCACTACACACATAACAAGGAATTGATGTCTTGTGATGTAGTCATACGCAGAGTGCTTGCCCATCAGCACTTTTCCCACTATGTCCGCCAAGAACTGGTAGGAGGCAGACATTTGTTTCTTTAACAACTTGTTAGGGTTGCTTCCAGAAAACCCCATCAACTTCAGCATTGAAGTAAACTCGTCAGAATCAACATCCAGATCGTCTTCTCCAATTACCAATCCAAAAGTTTCAGAAAGAACGGCGGGAGATAAAGAAACAGCATTGCTCCCGATATTTCCTGTCAAGACATTTTCCTTAGAAGTAGACGAAGTGTATACCCATTCTCGAATTTCAGTTGCATGCAGTTTAATCCTTCTAGTCATAAAATCTTTGAGATCGAGTTCTTCCAAAAGTTCCAGAATGTAGAGAAATATGGGGTCAGAGTGCTGGAACGAATCAAAATCCATGTCGAAACCGGTGTCAAATTTCATGGCAGCCAAGGTGCTCGCTGGAATCGCCATTGATGACCTGCAAGAGAGACAGAGAAAATGACGATCAAGAGCAAAAGAACTGAAAGTGCGGGATGGAGGTCGAAGAAAACCTAGATAAAATGTTTTCCAGAATATGAATCGACAATCTCCATTCCACGAAAACGAAAAATTCTTCGAACTGAAGTCGACGAAATAAATTATAGATAGATAATTCGTCGATCTCATCCAGAAGAATCGAAAACAGTGCGTCGAACTCCGTTCGACGAAATATCTTCTGAAGCAAAGTTCGTCGATCTCCGGTCAACGAAAATTATTTCCACACACAGAGAATTCGTCGATCTCCGGTCGACGAGCATCTCCCAAACTTTCCCTAATTCGTCGAACTCCGTTCGACGAACTCTGGAAAATTCGTCGAATGCAGACAAAAACTAATTTAACTCTTCTCCATTGATCATTCCCAGTTCATTTATAAAGAACAGATAATTTTTCTCATCCAAGGGTTTGGTGAAAATGTCTGCTCTTTGTAGATCAGTAGGAATATGGATTAAGTTAATTTTTTTTTGTCTACATTATCTCTAATGAAATGATGTCTTATTTCAATATGCTTAGTCCTGGAATGGTGAACTGGATTCTGTGCTATAGCAATTGCACTAGTATTATCATAAAATAATATTGAATTATTTAAGTTGACACCATAGTCTAGGAGTTGGTTTTGTATCCATAATATTTGTGAACAGCAACTGCCAGTTGCCATGTATTCTTCTTATGCAGTTGATGTAGACACAGATGTTTGCTTTTTACAAAACCAGGTGACAAGTCTCATACCCAGGAACTGGCAAGTTCTAGAGGTACTCTTCCTGTCCACTCTACATCCAGCATAGTCACCATCTGAGTATCCAATTAACTCAAATTCTGACTCTACAGGATGTCATAGTCCTAGATTTGGGCAACTCTTTATATATCTCAAAAATTTTTTAAGAAAATAAGGTGAGATTCTTTGGGGTTCACTTGGAACCTAGCATAAAGGCATGTGGCAAACATAATATCAGGTCTGCTAACTGTTAGGTATAATATGGATCCAATAATTGCCCTATAATGTTTCTGATCTATAGGTTTCCATGTTGCATCAGAATCCACAATAGTATTAGTAGTCATAGGTGTTTTCATTACTGAAGCATCACCCATCCCTAACTTCTTAATAAGCTCTTTATCATACTTAGCTTGGGAGAGTAAGATACCATCAGAGAGCTGCTTCACTTGGAGACCAAGAAAGTAGGAAAGCTCACCCATGCTACTCATCTCAAATTTGGAATGCATGAGGTCAGCAAAGCTCTTGCATAATTTGGGATCAGTAGACCCAAAGATGATGTCATCCACATATATTTGTACTAACAAAATTTGGTACTTATGATGTCTAGTGAAAAGAGTTTTATCTATGGTTCCTCTTGTAAATTTATGCTCTAAAAGAAAGCTTGTTAAGGTCTCATACCAAGCTCTTGGAGCTTGCTTTAAACCATAGAGAGCTTTATGCAATTTAAATACAAAAGAGGGTTGAGTTAGAGAGATAAAACCTGGAGGTTGTTCCACATAAACCCCTTCTTGAAGCACTCCATTCAAGAATGCACTCTTGACATCCATTTCATAAACTTTGAATTTCCTGTGAGCTGCATAGGCAAGGAATATTCTAATGGCCTCTAATCTTGCAACAGGGGCAAAGGTTTGGTCATAGTCAATTCCTTCCTCTTGTCTGTAGCCCTGAGCAACAAGCCTAGCCTTATTTCTCACTATATTTCCTTGAGCGTCCAACTTTTTTCTGTAGACCCATTTGATTGCAATAACTGGGTAGTTATGAGGTCTTAGAACCAAATCCCAAACCCTACACCTCTCAAACTGATTTAGTTCCTCTTGCATTGCAATGATCGAGTGGGGATCTTGCTCAGCTTCATGTATAGAGAGAGGTTTAATCTGAGAGAGAAAACAGGCATGCATCATGTCTTAGTTGAGTTGATGCCTTGTCTGTACACCTGCTGAAATGTCTCCAATCACTTGAGATCTGGGGTGATCTCTAAGTGTGACAAGATCAGTTGGTGGAGTTTGTTCAGCAACAGCTTCTGTAATTAATTCCTCTTGGGGAATGTTAATAGCTGTTGAGGGAAGTTCAGTCACTTCCACTTGAATTTCTTATTCACTGTATTCAGCAACCTGTCGAGAAGGATGGGTTGATACCTCTTGGGTAAGGTTTAGTCCATCCATAGACTCACACAGTTGTGGAACCTGCAAAGAGCTATTGGTAGAAATCTCTTTCTCCTTATAAGACATGTTAGCTTCATCAAAAGATACATGGATTGATTCTTCAATTTTAAGGGTGGATTTATTAAAAACCCTATAGGCCTTGCTTACTTGGGGGTATCCTAGAAAAATCCCTTCTTCAGCTTTAGCCTCAAACTTTCTAATGTATCTTTTATTGTTTGTGTGAATATACCATATACAGCCAAAAACTTTAAAATATGTGATTTTAGGTTTCTTTCCTTTAAGTAATTCATAGGGGGTCTTATTTTTGAGCTTATGTATAAGGCTTCTATTCAGGACATAGTTAGTAGTGTTTACAGCTTCTGCCCAAAAGGATAGAGGCATGTAAGCATCTGCCAACAATGTGCCTGCAGATTCAATGAGTGTCCTATTTTTCCTTTCAGCTACCCCATTTTGTTGGGGAGTTATAGGAGCTAAGAAGCATTGCCTGATACCTTACTTCTCATAGAACTCATGCATAAGAAGAGACTCAAACTCTATGCTATGATCACTTTTGATCAATGCAACATGAGTAAAGAACTCAATCTGTATGGTCCTGAGAAAATCTGTAAGAACCTTGAATGTATCTGACTTAGCTCTCAGAAAGGCTACCCAACTGAATCTGGAGAAGTCATTAACAATTACTAAAGTATAAGACTTCCCTCCTAGGCTTTGTACTGCAATGGGTCCAAATAGATCCACATGAAGCAAATACAAAATCCTAGGTGAATCACTTTTATTAATGGATTTGAAGCTAGTTTTAGTTTGCTTGCTTAATTGACAAGACATGCATAGGTTTTCCTTCTTGTAGGGACCAGAAGGTAAACCTCTAACAAGGTTGTCTTTAGAAAACCTAGCTATATTCTTAAGGTTTACATGTCATAATCGTTTATGCCATAACTCATTCTGATTACTTGTGATATTGAGTAAACAAACATCAGTTTTGGCAGAAACAAAATCTAATAGATATATTTTACCTTGTCTAATTCCAATTAAAACAGTTTTATTGTCATTATCAATAATAGAACAAGAGGTAGAGTTAAAGTGTACCTGATAACCTTCATCACATAATTGACTTATGGATATTAGGTTATGTTTAATCCCTCTTACATCAGTTACTTTCTTGAAAGTAACTGTCCCAATCTTTACTACTCCATATCCTTCAGACTGGTCACTGTTTGAATCTCTTAAAATCACCTTTGGTCCTAGCTTGGACTTGTACTTGGATAGATTGGCCTTGTTGCCTGTCATATGCTTGGATCAACCACTGTCCAAGTACCAGGTCTGACTTACTCTTGGACAGCTCTTCACCTGTACCTGTAATGAAAAACAAAACTCAATTGTTCTTGACCCAGGTTACCTTGGGTCCTTTATTTTGTTGAAATGAAAAACTAGATATAACTGATAAAGCAGGTTGAGATTTATAACCTAAGGGATGATATCTACTAGGTGGAATAACCCAATCAGCTACTGGATTGAATGGTTTATTAGTTGGCTTAGAATTTTTGTCAGAGAAATGATTTAAGTTTGGTCCTTTCGGGTTCAACGAATTCTTGTAAGTTCGTCGACCAGCGTTCGACGAATAGGGCTGAGATCGTCGATCTCCGCTCAGAGAATGACAGTAGTCATTTTCTGTGCCCCAAGTTCGTCGA
Organism: Platanthera guangdongensis; assembly: GCA_039583875.1. Classification (NCBI taxonomy): domain Eukaryota; kingdom Viridiplantae; phylum Streptophyta; class Magnoliopsida; order Asparagales; family Orchidaceae; genus Platanthera; species Platanthera guangdongensis. The sequence goes on along the minus strand of CM077158.1, from coordinate 204,557,002 downwards.
CCTCTGCTCGACGAACCATACAAAGTTCGTCGATCGCAGTTAGACGAATTGTTATAACTGATGTTTGCGTTCAGCGTTGGTCGATCTGGGTTCGACGAACTGGCCACATTTCATCGATCAGGGTTCGACGAATGCTGCTGAACCTTTTTTTTATTTGTTGTTCTCTGATTTCTATTGCTCCTGTCTATGGGTTTTGGATTGTTTTCAGATATTGGTTTGTTTATTATCTTTTCTTTACCTTTGGCAGAAACAAATTTAATGGGTGTTGTAAGTATATTTTTCTTAATTATGGGAGGCAAACCTGATGATGCACCCAAGCCCAGCTTCCCATTTAATATTGCAATCACTGTGCTTGTTATGTCCATTAGCTTGAGACTTCTCCCATTGAGAGATTGCTTAAGTTGTTTGGCCTCACATAAATCAGATTTTAATTTAATTATTTGTTCATTTGTTAAGGTTAGTTGATCTTGTAGTTCAATATTTTCTGAGTTAACAGATTCAAGATTTCCTACTCTTTCTCTAAGGGTTTTTATTTCTTTCTATGAATTAATTAAATCTAGACACATAGTTTTAAATTCAATTTTAAATAAATCAAAATTAAAATCAAAGCTTGAAAGAACCTGATCAGCCTTTGAGTCTGAGGCCGCCTCATCTTCAGATTCTCCTTCTGATCCTGAACAGCTTCTGGAGGCATCAATTGTCATAAGGCAAAGCTCCTTGGATCTTGCTTCTTCCTCTTCTTCACTTGAACTAGAAGAGGATGATTCTTCTTCAGTGTCACTCCAAGTTTCAGCAACAAAGCCCTTGTCTTTCTTTTTGTACTTGCTTGAGGAGGGTCTGCTGCTGTGTTTTCTCCTAGAGACCCTTTATCTGCTTTTCTCCTTCTTTTGGTTTTCTGGACATTCTGCGATGTAGTGTCCAGGCTTTCTGCATCCAAAGCACATAACCTCCTTGGTTGGTGTCTTGTCAAACTTAGGCTTATCATCCTGCCTGGATGATTTTCTTCTGAAATTCTTCCTATCCATCTTATAGAATCTTTTTGCAAAGAGGCTCATGAGTTCTTCATTAGATGTTGAGGTCTCACTTTCCTCTGATGATTTGAAGGCTATACAGTGATCCTTTCTCACTAGAGTTGATGAATTCTGTTCAACTGCTTCTCTTGTTTTAATCAATTGCTCATAAGATTTTAATTTGCCTAGCAGAGACTCAGTTGATATCTCATTTAGGCTTCTGGCTTCTTTGATAGGCCAGATTCTTGAATCCCAAGAGCTAGGGAAGCACATCAAGATCTTATCATTCACCTCTGTAAGCGTGGTGTCTTTATCCAAGGTTTTAAGCTCATTGATGATTGAGCTCAACCTGTTGTACATTTCAGCCACTGATTTAGTCTCATCCTTCTTAAAATTCTCATACATGGATATTATATTTGATCTCCTGTCTTTCCTTTCATCTGCTGAACCAGCTACCATTTGGTTGAGGGAATCCCAAATGTCCTTGGCTAAGGTGCACTCAGCCACCTTCTGAAATATGTCATCTGACATAGTTTGAGCCAAGATGTTCATTGCCTTTGCATCTGCAATTTTGGCTTTCTTATAGGCATCATTATTCTCTAGAGGAGGCACTGCAGTCATGTTGTTAGAAGTGCTTGTATAAGCTGTAGGTGCTGGAGGTACTCCTGTCAAGATGGAGGCAAAAATATCTTCATCAATAGAGTTCATGTATAATCTGATTCTTGCCTTCCAGATAGCAAATCTATTAAGATTGAAAACTGGAGGTCTGATGTTTGCATAATCTTTGTTTTGGGCCATTTCTGTGAAGAAATAAATCTAATAAGGAAACACAACAATCAGATCTAACAAGAAGGATCTTTATGGTTCAGGTGTTAGCCTGTACAACCAATTAAGGTTTGGTATTTTAACCAACCTCGCTTTGATACCAATTGAAAGTGCAGGTTAGATCTGAAATACTCTAGAGGGGGGGGGGGATGGGGGTGAATATAGTATTGTGCTTACTAAAAACTTTTTACAGCTTTTGTTGTAATCCTAAGGTGAATAGTTTAGCAAATAAAGAAATACACACAGTAACCTAAACAATCACAGAGCACAGCCTAGTAAATCACAGAGCACAGCCAAAATAAAAGAAAAAGTGCAACCAGACGACACAAGAAATTTATAGTTGTTCCCCAACCTGGGTACATCCACTCTTCTACCACCGTGGTAGGAATCCACTCAGGTTTTTGATCAGGTGCCTGACACCAATGAGCTTTTGTTCAGGTGCTCAAAAACCAAACCTCAAGTCTTTTGGTAGGAGACTTGCAACCAAGAATAATTTTGAAGGGAATTAAAACCATGTACAGAGGATGGAAAAGTGTGATGGTGTCTTCTCTTTCTCAATAACAACTGAGAAGACTTGTGGATTGATATTAGCAGATTTGCTCCCCTTGAGATCTTGAATGGATCAGGAAAACTGGAGCACTGCTTCATGGTGATAGGTCTTCAAAACTTAAGTGTCTGGACCAAAGATTGCTTCAGGAACTTCTTTGATAGCTAAATTAATTGTTGTCCTTCTGAAGTTGTCCTGTAGGATTGAAGAAAGAAGACTCTTGATAGTAATTGAATGTTCTTCTTCTTCTTGAAGATGTTCTCTGGCCTGGGCTGATTGCAGAAAAGAACTTTTGATTGTAGTAAGATTGTTCTTGAGTGTACTGACTGTCTGTCTGTTGTTTGTAGAAGTATCTGTGTCTCTGTTACTGCTTGATGCTTTCTTTTCTGACACTTTACTGACTAAAGAACATTCGAAATTTGAATGTTGAGCAGTAAATGCAATCGACCTGCGAAGGAAGTGGCAATCAATGATTTCCCTAACTGTCCCATGGAAAAACAGCATGTAGTAATCCATAGTCAATGCGCGTTATAATGGTAACATTCCGAGAAGATTGAGCATTGATTACTCCGGAATCATCCCCAAGAAAAGGGACGGGAAACTGGAGAAGACCTAGTCTGGAATCGTCGAACGAAGAACACCAATCGTTAAGCTGAGTTTGAGTTCGTCGAGCTGAGCTTGAGTTCGCCGAGCTGAGCTTGAGAGAGTTCGTCGAGCTGAGCTTGAGTTTATCGAGATGAGCTTGATGAGTTTGTCGACCAGACAATAGCAAACAGTCTTCAAGGGAAACATGTCAATTCTGCTTCAATCTTCGTCGAACTGACAATCTTCATTCGTCGAGCTGAGATCCAAATTCGTCGAGCTGAGAATGATTGTGGACTTAGACTCTGAGAAGTTTCAGACTGAGAGAGATTTAAATCGTAGTCCAGAAATCGTCGAGTAGAGTACTGAATTCGTCGACCTGAGAAATTGACTTCGTCGACCTGAGAAGTTGTCAACTTGAGGTCCAAGTTCGTCGAGCTCAGAATCTAGTTCGTCGGCCAAAGTCTGAAGTTGGACTTAGAAAAATCTGGAGTTATCCTGACTTTAGCTTATTGAAGTATCTCAGTCTTCGTCGAACAGATAACAAGGATCCTCGAGCTCAGTACAGAGAAATGTCTCAAGGTCGTCTAGCTCAGAACACCTTTCGTCGACCTGAGTTCGACGAACGTCGAACTCATTTTACTTAGTCTGGAAAACTTCTAATTCTTGAGTTTCTGATGGTCTTGTTGATAGCTGGTCTATCTGATGTGGACTCCAAGGACTTGGCCTAGAATCTAGGACACAAATTGACCCTGGCTATACATGATGGGTCACATCCTAAGATAGTGAACCTAGCCCAAATCAACTAGGGATCCAACATAGTAATACCAGCCCAACATAGGTAGATGAAATAAGAAATAAAAAGAGGAGGAGCATTGGTCCTCGCTCATCTTATCACAAAATAAATCCTTGCCTAGCAAGGTATCGTCTACAGGGAGAGTGCAGGAGGAGAAAGCGATGAATGAAGCTTCCTCAACAGAGGAGGAATGAACCTTCACGCAAAAAAGGATGTTATCATCCATGACTCGAACTGAAAGCTCCAAGTCCTCCTGAAACACCTGCAAAGACTCAACCCACACAGGCTCAGATACAAAAATGGGATAAAGAAATAAAGGAGATGAATAACTAAAATAAACAGAAATAAGGGGAGTGGTCCCGGTCTCACTTTCAGCAGGATCCAAACATAGCTCATCGCCGGTGTCATATGAGTCATGGCGCGAGGAATCTGAGAGCTCAAGGTCCTCGGTGGCAAGAGAAATGGCCTCATCCAATAAAGAGGTGCAAACCTCCAAATCAGAAAGAGGGTATTCCTCATCCCACTGGGGTGCGTCATAGTGCTCTGAAGATCCACACTCTCCGTCGGAGATAGTAGAGTCCTCATCCCACTTAAGCGCAACCTCGGGCTCTGAATCATAATCCATCCTAACATCATCAACCGACTCACTAAAAATAGGGATAGATAATTCTTGCAAAGAAGGCGGAGGAACAACAACATCAGAGAAAATATGTGCGGGTTCCTCCACGGGGTGAATCAACAAGAGGGGAATAATGCATAGGGAGAGACAGCACCATAATGTCGTCACACCGATCAGCAGAAAGTCTGATGGGTATATCCACTGCAGTCCCCCATAGACAAGGTGGTGCTACAAATATATCATCAGAATCAGAAGGGGCGGCCATTTGAGAGGGTGATAGAGTGAATCGGATACGCGGTTCATCATCCTCCTCCAACTGGCGCTGAAATTCTACGCAATCTTTCAACACGTGCTCGGTGCTACGACAACACAAACACCATTTTCCATTACTCGTCAGTCCAGGTGGGACTGGAGAGGAATAAGAAAAAGATGAATGCGTAGAAGAGGAGTGACCATAAGACCTGGGTTGGGTGTATGAAGTACCATAGGAAGACGATGCTCCATACACAGAACCACGAGAATTATGCTTACAATCATCAGTGGGGCACTCATCACTACCATGCCTATAATCCCCACACCATCGGCAATGGATATTCATATAAGAATACATGGTGCAACAAGAAGAATTCACCAACAGAAAGTTTCTAAGCAACAATTAACTACACAGCACAGATAAAAGAATAGGAAAACCTGATACAGAAAAATTACAACTAGAAGAGGAACAAATAAAAATAAGAAACAGATTCTTAAAAGTAAAGCAAAGAAGAAACATGAAATATACAAATGGAAAAGGGCTTTTATCTCCTATCTCCCTCTCCAAAAACTCACATGATTGTGTTCCCCGGCAACGGTGCCAAAAACTTGATGCTAAAGATCACGGCAGTGAACCAGTTGCATAAGTAATATAAAATGGGAGAGTATTCCCAAGTATCGATCTCTAAGGAACACAGTAAGGTGGAGTTAATTTCGAGGAGGACTTGAGATTGAAGTCCTTAGGTCGGAGTTAACTAATGGGGTTTTGATATTTGCGGAAAAAGAAAATAAAAGGCTAACAACTACTCCTATGCAACACCGCTATGCGATGCTTCGCCATGCGGGATGGAAGACTAGTCGGGGTACTATGCACCAAATCGCTGGGCGGATGGACGAGTAGGCTTACGGATGAGGTGGTTAGAACAGCGGAATGAGGGTCGAAAGCACATCTTCGCTACGCATGCCACTAGAAATTACTAGTGCGGCAAGGGTGGATGGTGGAGGATGGAATATGGAGCACCTTAAGCAAATATAACAACAATACAAATCATAAAGACATGATTTAATATGTGTTTTACAACTAAACGCACATCATCTATAAATAATGTTTACAACAACACATAAACAACAATAAAGGAAGAACAAGGAAAGAGATTGACCGAATCTGAAGTCTTGCTGAGGATTCACGGTTGGAATCGTCGGGTTGTCAATCCGCATCCAAGCTCGGTCCTCAACTGTATCCGGGGTAGAGAAGGGCTGTCACCACCTTCCAATGGCTCGTCTTCTTTGTGTCACGATAGCGGACGAAAGTTGCAAGCTTCCCTTTGCTTGATGGATATGGCATTGAAGCTTGAAATGAGCCCAAGAGATGCTGGAGGAGGCCGAGAGGAAGCTCCGGCTTGGATTTGGAGGTGAAAGCATGCCTGGAGCCCCTCCCTAGGGTGGAGATTGAAGGAGGACGGCGGAATCCCTCCTCAGAGACAAAAACGGCGGAGGCAAAATGAGTGATTTTGGAATTAGGGCGGCACCTGTATATTTATAGACGGCAGAAATACCAATGCGCACGATCACGGGCGCATGACCAGTGGTCGTGCACAATATGTCCAGTGATCGTGCGCACTGGCATGGCAGATTAGGAAGAACTGGGGTAACGCGCATGAGCAGTGGCACACGACCAGTGGTTGTGCGCACTATGTCCAACGGTGGTGCGATTACCCCAGACAGAACTCCAAGAGAAGAGGAATCAATGCACACGATCAGTGGCATACGACCGGTGGTCGTGCTCACTGTGTCCAGTGGTCGTGCGTATGCCCAAACAGAACTTAGAAAAGGAACGCAAGTGCGCTCGATCATTGACGCACGACTAGTGGTTGTGCATAGTTGATCCGATGATCGTGCGTAGTATTCCTGTTTCCAAACACTCCTGAAACACGTACACGACCCCTGTAGCAATAGGAAAAACAAATCACTGATATGTGCAGACATTCCAGGCAATCACAATAAGGAGTACAAACAATAAAAGTACAGAAATACACAACACGGGCCAAAGTGTGCACTTCCTATGGAAATATAGATAAGAAGAAATATGAATGATATAGAACTAAAAGTGAAGTGCAAATGCGTGAAAACTAGCCCAGATGAGTCCAAAAACCCTATGTAAATCGGACTCATCAATAGATCAAAGAAGTTGCTGGTTTTGACCCAAAGTACGTATATTGACATGTTGTTGAAACGGTTCAGCATATTTGAGTCCAAGAAAGGATTCTTGCCCATGTCTCATGGTGTGAGTCTCTCTAAGGACCAGTGTCCTAAGTCTTATGAAGATAAGAATCACATGAAGTTGGTTCCATATGCTTCAGCAATTGGGTCAATCATGTATGCAATGTTATATACTGTAACGTCTTGATTCACACTAGGCCCCTCGTGCGCATTTTTGAGTAAGGAGAGCTGACTTGGGCTCAAAGGAGTGCTGGCAGCGGGGCTACACTTGTAAATGGGAGGAGAAATCGGTACAGAATAGGACACGGGTAAAGATACAGGCATATCCCAACCCGTGTGGGGGACGCCAGGTCTCGAGTTGACGACTCGAGTATGTCTAGAGAAGTACACGGGAAGTGACACGGGCGTGTCACTACCTGTATGCATGATGGCACGGTAGGGACACGACGTGTCCCTAGCCGTATGTGTCGAGTGGAGCTCAACTAGGTGTGACCCAAGGAGGATATGGGTAGAGACACAGGCGTGTCCCTACTTGTGTGCATTGATTTGAGATCGACGAAGAGTACCCGAGACAGATACGGGTAGAGACACGGGCATGTCACTACCTGTGTGTGTGTCGAGTTGAGCTCGACAAAGGGTGTCTAGAGAAGGACACGGACAGAGAACATGGTCGTGTCATGTGGACACAGGTAGGGATACGGACGTGTCCCTGCCCGTGTCAAGTGTTAAACCGACACTAAAACCATCGTCGATGCTTCGCCCGAGCAGGACACGGGTAAGGACGCGGGTGATGCGCCCGTGAACCGACTCTTACTGTGGTTGGTTCGGTGAGTCGATCGCCGCGGGCATACTACAGGAGGCAAGTGCACCTATCGCAAGTAGTACTCGATATTCGGGGGAATACCGAGGTCGTATTATTCTCGGGGTCATGTTGACTATTCTTACTCCTCCGGGAGGACTATTATTTTACTGAAAGTAAGGTCGATTTTTTTAATTAACTAAAAACGGAAAAGCAAAGGAGCGAAAAAACGATTTAGAAAATATTCGATGAAGGGTTAACGCTCGGCATCGAATCGGATTAAGACTAAAACAGTTTTTAATAATTATAGGACTTAGTTTTCAAATTAATAATAAGGCAACTTGGCCGTGGAGGTTCCACAAATGTGAGCTCACCTAGCTATAGGGATATCGCTCACCTAAACGTTAAGACTATTCGACCGAACGTTAGTCCGACGAAGGATTCCTCTTAACGCCCGCTTTACGCTAAGAACCCCGCTATTGGGTGGGGAACCCAATCCGGTAGAATTACGCTTGTCCTCTCTCGATGGTATGCACACAACTCTATTTACCCAGGGGTGATCGGTCCATATGCACGGCATCTCGGCTAGCTAGCATATGTACTACGGAAATAGGGCCCACACATCGATATGTGGTCCTACGCGTCGTAAACCCGTGGTAAACCTTAAGTCCTTAAATTAAAATGAAAATAAAGAGCTTCAATTATTAGAAATCATTTTAAATGTCCCAATGCTCTTCGATGCCGAGGCTAATAGCGATTAGCCACACATCAGTATGGGGACGGCTTATAATTGAGTGAGGCGCGAGTTCGAAGTAAATGCTAAATTATTATAAGAAGGGGACACAAGAAAAATAACAAACATTTAGAAAACAGAAAAGTTAGCTAAAACAAGAACTCACGCACACTTCAAATTATAAATTAAACAGAAACTAAGTTACACATAAAAGAAATTTGCATATTTAAAATTTGCGAGTCCCACTCAAACGAGTGGGGGCGGTAAATAAAAGCTGAAAATTGCAAGTCCTACTCAAACGAGTAGGACTGAAATGAAAGCGAGTCCTACTCAAATGAGTAGGAGAAAATAAATGCGATTACAGGGCTATAAAGATCCGTCCATTTAACTCAAGTGAGTAGGCGGAAAAATAAAGAAAGAAAATTACAAATCCTACTCAAACGAGTAGGTGGGAAATTAAGTCCGTCCATTTAACTCAAGTGAGTAGGCCGAAAAATAAAGAAAGAAAATAACAAGTCCTACTCAAACGAGTAGGGCTGAAAATGAAAACGATGCGCCATTTAACTCTTAACGAGTAGGCGGAAATAAATACACACAAACACACACACTCCATATGAATTTCAAGAAAGCAATAAAGCTAACACCTACACTCACACACTCTACAAAAATTGAACAAAGCATTAAAAGAAAGCATTAAGATTTAACACCTACACTCACACACTCTTCATAAATGAGGAAAGCAATAAAAAGTTATACTCATACACTCACACACACAACATGAAAATTAAGAAGAACAAAAGAAAATTTATGCCCATACACTCACACACACTAATAACGAAGAAAAATCAAAGTTGCTTATAAATTAAAATAACAAGATTTCTACTCCTAAAACTTACCCAAAACACATAAAAAGAACAAATTAAAAGAGAATGAGCAAAAAGTTTTACAAAATAAAGTCAAAATCAAAGGTGCTCAAAAATTAAATCTATAACTTTTTCATTCTTAAGAATTTATAAAAGTGATAAAAAATGTGAAGAGAAAATGAAAAGAACAAAAGATATTTTACAATCCTAAAAGAAAAACTAAGTAAAAAAAAAAGAACAAAATCACTTTTCAAATCTCATTTATAAATTCATAAGAATGAAATCCTAATTCTTTCAAGAAGAAGACATGGTGAAAAAGAGGAAAACCTATCATACCTAAGCATGAAGACAAGTTAAAAACATGTAAAGTAAATAAATTACACTCATACACACACACACACACACACTTTTCATAAATGAAGAACTAAATGAAGAACAAAGATAAAACCAAGGATAAAAAGGAGAAGGAAAGTGGGCACAAGTGTTCATTCCAAAGCCAAATATGAAGAGAAAATCCAACATTTTTATTGATTAAAGGAAACTATTACAAGCTATTACAAGAGCTAAAGCTAAAGCAAAAACAAACATGAAAGAAAAGAGGGAGAAATCTCCTTACATAACTTTAGAAATCACAGATGCAGCCCACAAAAAGACACTAAAATGGCCCAAAAAATCTGAACCCTTGGACCTTACAGAAATGGGCAATTTATAGGCAAAAAATTCTAAGTACACGCCCTCTGTCATGGGCGTGTAGGGGGGGCGTGGCAGTACTATTCGTAATGGCGGCCGGCGATTGGACAGGAAATTTGACTTCAGGCTGAGTTCGCAGCAGTCACGCCCCAGGTCACGGGCGTGACTCTGGGCGTGTCGGGGAGGTAGAACCGGGCGCGGGTTGCGTCAAAAGTCTTCGGCAGCATCTTGTCGGGCCAGCTGGAAAGGTCACGCCCCAGGTCTAGGGCGTGACTCTGGGCGTGACTGTTGGTGTCGACACTCGACGAATGTCGAGCGGAAAGTGTCGAGTCGAAATCGTCAAGCTGAGATTGAGTCACGCCCTAGGTCACGGGCGTGACGCTGGGCGTGACTGTTGGTGTCGACACTCGACGATCGTCGAGCGAAATTCGTCGAGTGGAGTTAACACGGGCTTGGGTCACTCCCCGTGTCGGGTGACACGGGCGTGTCGCCAGGCGTGTCAAGCTTGTACTTCAGAAATCGTCCGATTTCACGGGAAATGCAATGTCACAGCCCTGTCACGGGCATGACCAAATTGTCACGGGCGTGTACTGCCCAATTTTGGCAGATTTTGAAATTTTTCTGCAAAATTAAAGAAAACAAGTTAGGAGTAAATTTACAAGAATAGGAGCATTTTATTGAACAAAAATAAGTAAAAATGACGAAAATAAATGAAAACGACTAAATTAATGTGCATAAAAATACGTATATTTACAATTCATCAAATACCCCCATACTTAGGCTTTTGCTATTCCAGAGCAAAAGTTTGAGGTGAATCTATAAGGAATAAAAAAAAACTCTAAGTTTAGCTACCGCTTAATCAATTATAAGAGAGATCGAAATAAATATACGGGGTGTAAGAGTTAAGTCCTAAAATTATGTAGATGATTTAAATAGCGCAAAAGTTTTGGCCAAAAGTCTTCTTGATGTAATCAAATAGAAGACAACATTTGTAATGGTTAGATTAACGAAAATAGTTTGGAATTATAAGAACTCTAGCTTATACGAGTGCTACTGGAAATAATACAATTTACTAATTATGCTCTCAAAAAGATTTTTGAATTAATTCTAGGATCGTGAAATTGGCTAAGGGGGTAGTGGGTTTATGAAGAGGGTTTTGATATTTGAGGTGAGATAAATTTTTCTCGAACCTCCATTTTTTTTTGATTATTAGGAAAATGAAATCTTATTTTCCTAATATGAATTTTGTTTTTCAACTTCATAAGAATAAAATTAACCCAATGTATATTTGTAGGAGTAATGAATTTTATCCTCTTACTCCATATATAATCTTTTTAAATTATTGGGTGCCTATGTTTACGGAACGAAATCTTATTCCCATTGACATAGGATCTTTTAAGGAAAAAATTTTCATGCCAAGTAGGTCATAAAAGGTAAGGGGAGAAAGGAGAACTAGATTTTTAATCCTAAAAATTTTTGAGAGCATCTTAATATTTTGTGCGTTCCAATGTTGTTCAGAAAGCTAAAAGTAAGTATAATTAAATTCTATAGTCGTTATTTCCTAACATAATATACGTGCTCCAATTAATGAAAAATTAGAAGTAGTGCCTAAAACGAGTTCGCTATTTTTAACAAAGTATAATGAATTCTTTAAAACTTAACCCCGGGTATTTAAATTTTTCAATCAATAATTAACAAACGGGTAGTGAACAAATAATTAATTAAATTCACATATAAATAAACTCAAAACTGAATTTTTGGATAGCAGAAAAGTTAAGGATGAAATATTTGATTTATTTGTTTCAAAACTTTTTTTTTTGATTTTTATAGTTTTTATCATCATTTTTTTGTTTTTCATTTATTTGTTTTTTGTATTTTTGTTTTGTTTTACTTAATTTTTTTTTAATTTTTGAACTATTATCTTTTTTTGTATTTTTGTTTTAAGAGAATTTTCATTCTATGTACAAAAATATGGGAGAAAAAGAGAGGTTTTTACAAGAATGGGGAAGGGGGAGAGAGAAAAGAGTATGTACAAAAAATATTTACAAAGTGAAACTAAATAATAATTTTTTTTTATTTTTTTTTTTTGAGTTTTTGGAAAAGAGAAAGAGAGTACAGCGAAAAAAAAAAAAAAATTTGGATTTTTCATTTAAAATTTTTTTTCTTTTTAAGATGCTTTTTTTTATTATTTTTTTGTTTTTGTTTTGTTATTATATGTATTTTTTTTGTATTTTTGAAATGCAGTAAAAATGGAAGTGCAGAAAGTAAAGTACGAAAACACCCCCATACTTAAGTCCAACATTGTCCCCAATGTTGTAACGTAAGTATGCGGAACAAAAGGAAAGACAATATATACAAAGGAAGAAAAAAGAGGAGAGGGGGTAGAAGCTTCCCTGATAGGAGGTGGGGAAGGCCGATCAGAAACCCTGCGTTTATTAGAAAAAGTAGCAAAGATAATGAGGAAAGAGCGAAAAAGATAAGCGAGGGGTGCCTCCCAGGAGCGCTTTTGTTTATAGTCGTGTAGCTTGACTATTTTGGCGGGTTTATAATGTGGAGGAAAGTTATGGTTTCGCTAAAACCGATCACTGGGTCGGCTGCTATATAAGACTTTAACCGATGATCGTTTACTTTAAAAGAACCTTTGTCCGGGTGGGAGACGAGTACGGTTCCATATGGAAAAACTTCTTCAACTAGGAAGGGACCAGACCATCTAGATTTTAGTTTACCCGGAAAAAGCCTAAGACGTGAATTGTAAAGAAGGACAAGATCGCCCGGAGAAAATAATTTTTGGGACTTGTTTTTACGATCGTGATAGAACTTAGAGCGCTCCTTATAGAATTTATTGCTCTCGTAAGCGTTCGCACGCCATTCATCGAGCTCGTTTAGTTGCAGTTTTCTATTCTGAGTGGCTAAGTGGGAGTCGAGGTTTAAGAGTTTTAAAGCCCAAAGTGCGCGATGTTCTAATTCTACGGGTAAATGGCACGCTTTGCCGTAGACTAACTGGAACGGCGTACAACCTATTGCGGTTTTGTATGCCGTCTGATATGCCCACAACGCGTCGTCGAGTTTAACGGACCAATCTTTCCTATTTAGTGATGTAAGACCCCCCGTTTTTTCTTTTTGGACACCAGGGTCTTAGGCCCAGAACCGCCGTTTTGCGGTGACTCCTTCACGCCCTGAAGAGTCATCACCACAAAGCGCCGATTCTGCCGGCCATTTCGATCACAGAAAAGTAGCAAAATAATGAAGTAAATGTAAACTATCTGTCCACAGAGAATCACATGACCTAATAAATATAACTCCACGAAGGGAGTGTCCACAGAAAATAACATCAGAGTAGCAAAACAGGCTTATGCCCGGTACATCAAATCCTCACTACAAGATCTCTCATGCAGAAACAAAAGTACAAAACTGCTCAGGGTCGAGACTCACGGTCCCGGCTGTGTGAACTCCAGAGCTAGACTGCCCCACCTCCAAGCGCACCGGTCTCTGGGGCTGCTCCTCCATACTGGTCTCCGCGATCCCCTAAATGATGCGGTTCGAAAACCGTTAGTCTAGAAGAGTAAGTCCTATCATCCCCCACCCCTTCCCCCACGGCTCCTAGGCACCGAGCGGAGAGGAAGAAAGGGGAGGACTTGAAGGTGGAGAATATCAAGGCAGATGGCAGCGGTCCTATTCTAGCAAGTTCTATAGCATATAAAGACAATAAGCTGTAATATGAAATGTAACCTTCACTTATGTGAAAAACACATAAGCCAAGGGGTCTTTTGCAAGGCTCCCATCGTATAAAATGTCCCATACCGATTTATACGCTGGGGTGTCGGTGGTTAAACAGCGGTAACTAAATATCAAAATTAACCTTAATTTATAAACTTGCCCACACAAGCTTATAGACCAAGGGGTCGTTTTGCAGGTCCTAAGGTATAAGCATCCCATTCCACTTATACTTTAGGTGTCAAGGTTAAAGGTAACGATTATGCCATGACATGCAAGTGGGTATGATGGACATGCAAGTGCAACACACACACCCGACTCTGTGCACACAGACCTTTAGTTCCCCCTTTCTGGAGCCGTAACCTCCCAGGATACCTCCGTAGTGGCAGACGGAAGCGGTGGGTTGGGCCTCTCCCACCTCTAAACCAGTAAAGCACTACCGGTCAGACATATCGTACGCCTCAACACTTGGTGCACGAAGCGGACTCCTGCGTACTCTTGCCGGCTAGCGCACCGGACTTCTGTTGGCGAAGTGCTAACCACACTTGCCGAGTCAACGTATTGGCGTCGGTGCATCGACCCTCCAATATCGAAGACCCACCACCTTAATTTCCTTTCATGTTATGCACATGCAAATTAGCGTAATCAAGAATCGAGCCGAAGCTCCCCGGACCAACACGTCCGACTCAAGCAATCGAGCCGAAGCTCCCCGGACCCAAGTCCGCCTTTTAACCATCCGAGCCGAAGCTCCTATCCAACCTCTGGTGCCATCAGTGTTGTGGAATGTGCAACCCTAATTACTAAGTTACTCTTTTCAGCTTGTTAAACAGTTTACGTTAACCCAGGACTGCCCCCGGTATTCCCTGTGAAGGGCTCTCAAGGGGCACTAGGAACTATGTTGGGATTACGCCCAGCGTTCCCTTTCGCAAGGTACTTATTTTATTATTGGTTGATTCTCTTACCCTTTATTTTCTCATATTACGATATGCTAATCCTAGGGTAATTTGACTTCAACTCTCCTTGGGTAGGACGATCTTTCGTCGGACCCGAACGCCTATAACCCTAGACAGAACCACACCTTACTCACTCATCTTCCAAAGACGCAGCCCATTCCACTTGTCCTTACATCAAACCGTCAGGACTCATCATACTTGCCCTAATTCACATCCAAATGAAATCCTGCAGTTTTGCTATATGCAGACCACTTAAGCTACATGACCCGTAAAAAGGGAAGTACATGAAATACTCATCCAGTACCCTTATGATAATTATTAGAGGTCTAAAAGGACATTTGAAGCATAAATCCAGAAATCCATAATTTTCCTAATTTGTCTGATAATTAATTTATTTATTCTAATGTCCCAAAAGGCCCAGGTTTGAACATGAAGTACCATTTTCAGACAAGATATTAATCCACTAAATTTATGATAATTACAAAATGCCTAATCAACTCTAAATCCTAAGTCTCCCAATTTTTCAGCAAGGATTAGGCCTTTAAATGTAATTTCAAAGATGCCTCATAAAAAGTCATTTTAAAATATTCTATAGTAATAACACCTCCAAAACTTCAGAGAAAATTCAGGGATGATTTTGATGGACTACAAGTACCCTAGAAAAAGTTTCATAATTTATCATTTGAAAATAAAGCTATATTTGATTTTCTTATGAACTCTCTAATTTAAGGGTTAATGAACAAAGTATGCTAATCAGTCATCAAATATTTCCACAAAAATTTCCATATGATAACATTGAGCTAAAAACACTATGCAAGAAGTTTCATGATTTTTCAGTAAGTAATGGCCTCTGACAAGAATTATTAATATGTAATCGAAAGAAAGCACTTGTGAAGTAAATGCCCTAAATAGATACCCAAAAATTCTAACAAAATTCATACAAGCTTGTTATAACCTAAAACCAACTCTGCTCATGTTTCATACCCTCTCTATGGGAAGTGAGACCACAATAGTCAAAATAATTATTAGGGCATTACTATTGATTACAAATGAAGTGCTATAACCATTGTCCAAAATTCCTCAAGTAAATTGTCAGAGGCTCAAAATACCCTAGCCCCTTCACTACCCAAATTTGGTTAAGTTTCAAGATGTTTAGCTAACCTAAACCTACACTACAAGTTTTAGGACCTGAGCTAGGGTTAGGGTTTTGGGGGCCCTACCATTTCCAAAATTAGCTAATCTTTTTAACAGAGGGTTCTATATATCCTAGTAGCCTCCTTGAAAAATTTGGAGTTCATCCAAGGTGTTTAGGACTCATACCCTTCACAAGGCCAAAAGGTCCCTCCTTAGGGTTTGACCTAGGAACTTAGGGCAAATCTATTCCTCCCTACCCCATATTCGATGGGGAGGTGATAAGTGCTATAACAAGCCAGTGGCCCAAATTTCAGCCTCTGTTGAGGTGATTTGGTCACTCAAAACCAAAAGTGCAACTTTTGACCAAAATGCCCTTATAAGGGTATAGTTAGGGTTAGGTCAAAACCTATTCAAAACACATCCAAATTAAATGAAATTTTATACAGATACCTAATTGGAACCCAGGGACCACTCACCAAAATTTGGGAGGGTTTGGAGGTGTTTAGGGCACCTATTTAATTTATCTAATAATTATTACATATTTACAAAAACTATAGAAATATTTTCTCCAAAAATTCCCATTTTTGGGCAGGCCCTAGGTATATCTAGGATAGACTCTCTGCCAAAATTTCAACTAATTTGGGCTAGGGGTGAAGAGTGGGCACTCAATTTAATGACTGCCTATCCCTAAGGGTATATCCCACCAAAATGGGTGCCCTGGTCAAACCAAAAGCCTAAATGGGTTCAAACCAATTTTAAACTAAAGTAGACAGAAAGGGCTACAAATCATGTGTTGATCATTTTCTCATACAGAGCCTCTAACTATTTTTAAACATTTAAAACATTAATTGTCAGAAGTGTGACAGAATGAAATAAATAAAATTAATTTCCTATAGTTTAATACTGATGCAGCACGAATCTTGGCGCAAGGATCAACGGCATCTGGTCATCGTCTTCATTGAGCCGACGGCTGAGATTCGTCCAGCCTGGAGCGATTTCCAAGCCCTGCCGCCGGCGATCCAGCCCCTTCCCCGGCCGGCCACCGCCACCAACACCTCCGTTGAGGTTGTGGCTATCGCCAGGCGGCGGCTCCGCCGCCGGAGAGGCGTTTTCCTGCGGATATAGCAAGAGGTTTTCCTGCCGAAACCAGGAAAAATCCCGGATTGGATCGGGCTCAATTGAGCCTGAAACTCAAGCCTAATTAATCCTAAGATCTACCCGCGGGTTAAGGAGAGGAGGAGGACCTTCTTGGCGGCCTGGATGCGAGAGGAGCGGCGGGATGCCATTGACGACGGCAGCGGCGCTCGGCTTCTGCAACTGCACAGTGGAATGGCTCGTCTCCTCCAGGTAAACGCTCTAAAATGATCCCCTCGGCTCCCTGAAGGTGTTTAAATGGCAAATGGGGGAGAGGGGAGGCTGGTTCTTCAATGGCCATTAACACCATTAAAGGTGTGGCTCGGGTTATGTGGAGAGGGGCTGAACCCACCCCTTGGTGGCCGGGAAATGGCTGGAATCAACTCCTCTCTCCTAGAGGAGTTGATTGCAGCCATAATTGGTGGCTGTTAGCCTTCCTTGGCCGGCCTCTCACTTCCCCTTCTTCTTCCTAATTTTCTCTCTCCTCCATTATCATGGAGAGGAGCTCCTTTCTCTCTCCTAGTCACCTCTGGTTGACTAGTCAGCCTCACAAACTAAATGCAGCCCACTTGATTATGATGGTCATGGGAATGGGTTTAGCCTAAGGGAGAAGTGGCTTGGGCTTGGGTTAGCCCTTTTTGGGCTAAGTTTGACTTGACCCAAATGAGGGTTGACCTGGTCAATTTGACCATCTAGGTTGACCCCATTGGGTCCTGGGTGACCCATTGGCTTCCCTTAGGGTCTAGGTAGGGTTATGTAGGGTTACCCTGTACTTTGGAGGTCACATACCCTTAGTAAGGGTACTTTGACCAGGTTAGGGCTTGAGTTGACTTGGGTCAACCTGGCCTCTAGGGCTGACCCCAATGTGTCCTTAGTGACCATTTGACCTCACTTTAGGGTTAGGAGGGCATAGGAGGGGTCCTTTAGGCTAGGAGTAGGTCAGTTGGCCCTAAGTAGGCTAGTTTGACCCATTTAGGGCTAGGGTTGACCTTGGTCAACTGGGCCTCTTGGGTTGACCCTAATGGGTCCTTTTGGCTCTAATGGGTCTCCCAAGCATTAGGGGTGTTGTGGTAGGGTCTTGGGGTTAAGGTGTAGCCCATGGTCATCCTAAGCCATTGTTTAGAGTTCTACTATTTACAGACCATGATGATCTCCACCTTTTTGTCCCCTATCTCCTGGCCCATTTCTGGCTTCCTAGGGTTTGTCATGACCTAGTCATGGCTAAAACCATTCTTAGGGGTCTAGTTGGAAATGGGATGTTACAAGTGAAACGGTGTTTTCTAAAATTCGCTTAATCTCTCGATTTACTACCTCGACTTGGCCACTTGTTTGCGGGTGGTAGGGGGTGGCAAGCTTGTGCGTGACTCCGTATTTAGCTAACGTCTTAGCCATAAGAGCGTTACAGAAATGCATTCCCCTATCACTAACAATTACGCGAGGCGTGCCGAAGCGAGAAAATAATTTTTTAATAAATGTAACGACGACTCGCGCATCGTTGGTGGGGAGAGCTTGCGCTTCCGCCCACCTCGATACGTAGTCCACCGCCACTAAAATATACATATTTTTGAAAGATGGAGGTAGGGGGCCAACAAAATCTATGCCCCATAAATCGAAGACTTCGCACTCTAAAAACATGTTTTGGGGCATCTCGTCGCGATGAGAGATGTTACCCGACCGCTGACAGCTATCACATGCGCGCACAAAATTATGCGCGTCTTTGAAGAGAGTGGGCCAAAAGTAGCCCGCCTCTAGCGCCTTCCGAGCAGTCCGGTTGGCATGATAATGCCCACCGGCTGGACCCTCGTGGCAGTGCTTAAGAATTTGCAAGCACTCCACACCCGCAACGCATCTTCGGACCACTTGGTCCGCGCAGATACGAAAAATAAATGGGTCCTCCCAAAAGAAATTTTTCAAGTCAGAAAAGAATTTCTTCTTTTGATGACTTGAAAACTCTTTTGGAAGCACCCGCGCTACTAAGAAATTTGCAAAATCTGCGAACCAAGGCGAAGATGACGAAGATTTATTAATGGCAAGAAGGCGTTCCTCGGGGAATCTGTCATTTATTTCAGATTCGACGAGCGCTTCCGCACGCGGATTTTCTAAACGGGAGAGGTGGTCCGCCGCTAGATTTTCTGCTCCCCGCTTATCTCGAATCTCCAAATCAAACTCTTGTAGGAGGAGAATCCATCGAAGAAGGCGGGGCTTCACATCATTTTTAGCTAATAGATACTTAAGCGCGGAGTGATCGGTAAAAACGATAACTTTAGAAAGCGTTATATACGAGCAAAACTTATCAAAAGCGAAAATGACGGCTAAGAGTTCCTTTTCCATTGTCGTGTAATTTACTTGGGCGGAAGTGAGCGTCTTGCTAGCGTAATAAATAGGATGAAAATGTTTTTCTACGCGTTGGCCAAGAACGGCACCTAAGGCAATATCACTAGCGTCGCACATTATTTCGAACGGAAGGGACCAATTAGGGGCCACTAAAATTGGTGAAGAGATAAGTTTTTGTTTTATTAAATTAAAGGCGGACTCGCATTCGCTACTAAAGATGAAACGCGATTCCTTTTCCAAGAGGTGAGTAAGCGGCTTTGTTATTTTTGAAAAGTCTTGAATGAAGCGTCGATAAAAGCCCGCATAGCCTAAGAAACTCCTAATAGATTTTACGTTTGTTGGATGCGGAAGTTTTTCTATAATTTCTATCTTGGCCTTATCCACCTCTATCCCCTTAGACGAAATCATATGGCCGAGGACCAAACCTCCTCGAACCATAAAGTTGCATTTTTCCCAATTTAAGACAAGGCTTGTGTTCTCGCACCGTTGAAGGACACGATCTAAATTTTGAAGGCAATCGGGAAACGAGCGTCCGAAAATAGAAAACTCATCCATAAAGACTTCCATAATGTCTTCTACTAGCTCGCCAAAGATCGCTAGCATACATCTTTGGAATATAGCCGGCGCATTGTAGAGTCCAAATGGCATTCTTCGATAGGCGAAGGTGCCAAACGGGCAAGTAAAAGTTGTTTTCTCTTGATCATCGGGGGAAATGGGGATTTGGAAAAACCCCGATAAACCATCAAGAAAACAATAATACGGGTGACCGGATAAACGCTCTAAAATCTGGTCTAGAAATGGCAGAGGAAAATGGTCCTTGCGGGTGGCTTCATTAAGTTTTCTATAATCGATGCACACTCGCCAACCCGTAACAGTACGAGTTGGGACGAGCTCATTATGCTCATTCGCCACTACGGTAAGACCGCCCTTCTTGGGCACGACATGCACGGGACTAACCCATGCACTGTCCGAAATAGGGTAGATAATCCCCATATCTAATAACTTAATAATTTCGGCTTTAACGACGTCTTTCAAGTTTGGGTTAAGACGACGCTGCGGCTGAATCGTTTTGCGGCATTTATCGTTAAGAAAAATCTTATGGGTGCAAAAGGAGGGGCTAATCCCCTTTAAGTCAGATATTTGCCACGCAATTGCGTGACGATGTTTAAACAAAACTTCCAATAAATCGGAAGTCTCCGAATCACTCAAGTCCGAAGAAATGATAACGGGAAGCGTATCACCTTTTCCCAAAAATGTGTATTTGAGCGATGCGGGTAAGGGTTTGAGGTCTAGGATGGGCAGTTCTTCTATGGAGGTTTTAATGCCTATGTCTTTCTTATCAATTGGTTCGAAAGGCAAGTCTAAAGAAGTATCCTCATCGCATTTAAAATTTTCGAGAGCATAAATATCGTCGTTTAAAAATACGGACTCGAAAACGGGGGAAGAACGATCTCCAAAGAAGGTATCTAAAGAATAGCAGAAATCGTCGCTCGATGACAAATTGTCCATCGAGGGATTAATAGAGAAATTAAACTGATCATCGCCTACTCGGAGGAGAAGAATACCATTACTAACATCTATTAGTGCGCGGGAGGTGGCGAGAAAAGGGCGACCGAGTATTATAGGTACCTCGGCGTCCTCCTTGATATCTAAGATGACGAAGTCTACCGGGAAGGTAAACTTGTCGACTCGGACAAGGACGTCCTCCACAACCCAGATAGGGAACTTAACTGAGCGATCCGCTAATTGGATGCGCATATTCGTAGGACTAGGAGTACCCAAACCTAAACGTGAAAAGAGCGAGAACGGCATCAGATTAATGCTAGCCCCTAAATCAGCTGAGGCATACTTTACTAATATATCGCCAAAAAGGCACGGGATGGAAAACCGTCCCGGGTCGTTTTGTTTTGCGGGAAATTTATTAGTAAGGGCTGCCGAGCAGACGGCGTTGAGAGATACATGCGAAATATCCTCTAATTTACGTTTATTAGAAAGTAGTTCTTTTAAAAATTTTGCATATTTGGGCATTTGAGAGATAGCCTCGCAAAAAGGAACATTAATGTTAATTTGTTTTAATAATAAAATAAATTTTTCATATTGCGCCTCCTTACGCTCGTTATCTAACTTATGCGGATATGGAAGGGCCTTGTTTAAAATAATTTTTTCTTTTATAATTGGTAAAGGCGGCGTAAGCGAAGAAAGGGGAAGAGGGGTCGGAGGTGAAATATGTACCTGAGGGTCGGTCCGTTTTGGATCGACCACCTCCTTTCTGCTACGGAGGGTTATAGCGTTGGCATTCTCCCGCGGATTGGGCTCCGTGTTTCCCGGCAGTTCCCCGAGCGCGTTCTCGGACATCATCCTCGCCAGCTGTCCAACCTGTTGTTCCAGAGTTTTTAGCGATCCTGTGATGTTCCGGATATTTGACTCGTTGGACGCAATATACTTCGAAATATTTTCCTCCATCGGGTAGGGTTTCGGAAGAGGAGGAGGAGGAAGAAATCCGGGCGCAAAAGAAATAGCGGGACGCTGAGCATTATTCGGGTTGCTCCACGAGAAGTTGGGGTGATTCCTTCAACCCGGATTATAGTTATTACTATAAGGGTTGTTGTTGGGGTTGAAGGGAGGACGACCCGAATTTCCCATGAAGTCCACGAACTCTTCAGCTACGCAGACGTTAGGGGGGATAAAACAAGGCGGAGTGGAGGAGGCAGCAGACATCTCTGCCACTTGCTTTATTAACCTTTCAACTTGAAGGGTCAAGAGAGCAGTGGCATCCACTTCAAAAAGACCAGCCGCCAGCTTTGGGCATCCCGCGGGACGTTCCATTGATAGGCGTTCATATCCATCTCTTCGAATAAAGCCTGGGCGGCCTCGGGGGTTTTGTTGTTTAGCGTACCCCCGGCAGCCGCGTCAATCATTTGACGCGTTTGAAAATTCAGCCCATTATAAAAAATTTGAACTTGCAACCACGTAGGCAGCGCGTGGTGCAGGCAACGGCGGAGGAATTCCTTAAACCGTTCCCAAGTCTCATATAGAGACTCAGGATCGTTTTGCACAAACGAAGAAATGTCCGCCCGCAACTTTGCAGTTTTTGCGGGCGGAAAGTACTTCGTTAGGAACCGTTCCGTCAACTCAGCCCACGTGGTGATACATCCTCGCGGGAGGGCATTCAACCACGCCTTGGCTTTGGACTTAAGGGAAAAATGAAATAAGGCAAACGAATGGCATCATCAGTGACGCCATTAATCTTGAAGGTGTCGCATATCTCCAAGAAATTGGACAAGTGGACATTCGGGTCCTCATCCGGCAGTCCATCGAACTGCACGGCGTTTTGGACCATTTGAATGACACTTGACTTTATTTCGAAATTATTATTCGCCACCGCAGGGTGAACAATACTCGACCCAGAATCATCCAGGTTAGGCCGGGCGTAATAAGACATAGTACGCTCGGCCGCCGGGGGAAGGTTAGGCGCGGACATAAGTACAACAGTAGGTTCTCCGATAGATTCCTCGGGATCTAAAGAAGGATTTCGGCGTTGAGATCGAATACGCGCAAGAGAGCGTTCGATCTCAGCGTCGAAGTCAAAATCTTCAGACTCTGAGGGTTGTTCTCGGGTCATACACCCAAACAAAAATAAAACAAAATAAACTCTCTTTTTTTTGTTTTTTTAAAATAAAGTTTTCATTTTTTTTTTATAAAAAATAAGTAAAAGTAATAGACTCCGGAATTCAAAATAGCAACTCAAAGAAACCTTTCCCTGGCAACGGCGCCAAAAACTTGATGCGCCCGCGAACACACTCTTACTGTGGTTGGTTCGGTGAGTCGATCGCCGCAGGCGTGCTACAGGAGGCAAGTGCACCTATCGCAAGTAGTACTCGATATTCGGGGGAATACCGAGGTCGTATTGTTCTCGGGGTCGTGTTGACTATTCTTACTCCTCCGGGAGGACTATTATTTTACTGAAAGTAAGGTCGATTTTTTTAATTAACTAAAAACGGAAAAGCAAAGGAGCGAAAAAACGATTTAGAAAATATTCGATGAAGGGTTAACGCTCGGCATCGAATTGGATTAAGACTAAAACAATTTTTAATAATTATAGGACTTAGTTTTCAAATAAATAATAAGGCAACTTGGCCGTGGAGGTTCCACAAATGTGAGCTCACCTAGCTATAGGGATATCGCTCACCTAAACGTTAAGATCATTCGACCGAACGTTAGTCCGACGAAGGATTGCTCTTAATGCCCGCTTTAAGCTAAGAACCTCGCTATTGGGTGGGGAACCCAATCCGGTAGAATTACGCTTATCCTCTCTCGAGGGTATGCACGCAACTCTATTTACCCAGGGGTGATCGGTCCATATGCACGGCCTCTCGGCTAGCTAGCATATGGACTACGGAAATAGGGCCCACACATTGAAATGTGGTCCTACGCGTCGTAAACCCGGGGTAAACCTTAAGTCCTTAAATTAAAATGAAAATAAAGAGCTTCAATTATTAGAAATCATTTTAAATGTCCCAATGCTCTACGATTCCGAGGCTAATAGCGATTAGCCACGCATCGGTATGGGGACGGCTTATAATTTAGTGAGGCGCGAGTTCGAAGTAAACGCTAAATTATTATAAGAAGGGGACACAAGAAAAATAACAAACATTTAGAAAACAGAAAAGTTAGCTAAAATAAGAACTCACGCGCACTTCAAATTATAAATTAAACAGAAACTAAGTTACACATAAAAGAAATTTGCATATTTAAAATTTGCGAGTCCCACTCAAACGAGTGGGGGCGGTAAATAAAAGCTGAAAATTGCAAGTCCTACTCAAACGAGTAGGACTGAAATGAAAGCGAGTCCTACTCAAATGAGTAGGAGAAAATAAATGCAATTACATGGCTATAAAGATCCATCCATTTAACTCAAGTGAGTAGGAGGAAAAATAAAGAAAGAAAATTACAAATCCTACTCAAACGAGTAGGCGGGAAATAAAGTCCGTCCATTTAACTCAAGTGAGTAGGCGGAAAAATAAAGAAAGAAAATAACAAGTCCTACTCAAACGAGTGGACTGAAAATGAAAACGATGTGCCATTTAACTCTTAACGAGTAGGCGGAAATAAATACACACAACCACACACACTCCATATGAATTTCAAGAAAGCAATAAAGCTAACACCTACACTCACACACTCTACAAAAATTGAACAAAGCATTAAAAGAAAGCATTAAAATTTAACACCTACACTCACACACTCTTCATAAATGAGGAAAGCAATAAAATGTTATACTCATACACTCACACACACAACATGAAAATTAATAAGAACAAAAGAAAATTTATGCCCATACACTCACACACACTAATAACGAAGAAAAATCAAAGTTGCTTATAAATTAAAATAACAAGATTTCTACTCCTAAAACTTACCCAAAACACATAAAAAGAACAAATTAAAAGAGAATGAGCAAAAAGTTTTACAAAATAAAGTCAAAATCAAAGGTGCTCAAAAATTAAATCTATAACTTTTTCATTCTTAAGAATTTATAAAAGTGATAAAAAATGTGAAGAGAAAATGAAAAGAACAAAAGATGTTTTACAATCCTAAAAGAAAAACTAAGTAAAAAAAAAGAACAAAATCACTTTTCAAATCTCATTTATAAATTCATAAGAATGAAATCCTAATTCTTTCAAGAAGAAGACATGGTGAAAAAGAGGAAAACCTATCATACCTAATCATGAAGACAAGTTAAAAACATGTAAAGTAAATAAATTACACTCATACACACACACACACACTTTTCATAAATGAAGAACTAAATGAAGAACAAAGATAAAACCAAGGATAAAAAGGAGAAGGAAAGTGGGCACAAGTGTTCATTCCAAAGCCAAATATGAAGAGAAAATCCAACATTTTTATTGATTAAAGGAAACTATTACAAGCTATTACAAGAGCTAAAGCTAAAGCAAAAACAAACATGAAAGAAAAGAGGGAGAAATCTCCTTACATAGCTTTAGAAGTCACGGATGCAGCCCACAAAAAGACACTAAAATGGCCCAAAAAATCTGAACCCTTGGACCTTACAGAAATGGGCAATTTATAGGCAAAAAATTCTAAGTACACGCCCTCCGTCACGGGCGTGTAGGGGGGGCGTGACAGTACTATTCGTGATGGCGGCCGGCGATTGGACAGGAAAGTTGACTTCGGGCTGAGTTCGCAGCAGTCACGCCCCAGGTCACGGGCGTGACTCTGGGCGTGTCGGGGAGGTAGAACCGGGCGCGGGTTGCGTCAAAAGTCTTCGGCAGCATCTTGTCGGGCCAGCTGGAAAGGTCACGCCCCAGGTCTAGGGCGTGACTCTGGGCGTGACTGTTGGTGTCGACACTCGACGAATGTCGAGCGGAAAGTGTCGAGTCGAAATCGTCAAGCTGAGATTGAGTCACGCCCTAGGTCACGGGCATGACGCTGGGCGTGACTGTTGGTGTCGACACTCGACGATCGTCGAGCGGAATTCGTCGAGTGGAGTGAACACGGGAGGTCATGCCACGTGTCGGGTGACACGGGCGTGTCGCCAGGCGTGTCAAGCTTGTACTTCAGAAACCGTCCGATTTCACGGGAAATGCAATGTCACGGCCCTGTCACGGGCGTGACCAAATTGTCATGGGCGTGTACTGCCCAATTTTGGCAGATTTTGAAATTTTTCTGCAAAATTAAAGAAAACAAGTTAGGAGTAAATTTACAAGAATAGGAGCATTTTATTGAACAAAAGTAAGTAAAAATGACGAAAATAAATGAAAACGAATAAATTAATGTGCATAAAAATACGTATATTTACAATTCATCAGCTTGTCCCTACCCATGTCACTTTTCATTTATAAGGGTAGTGAAAACCCTAGTCATTTTCACTCCTCATTCCAGCCATTTTTCTAAGAGAACTTCTGTAGAGATGGAGAAACTGCTGGAGCAAGTCCTACGAGAGAAGATCCGCAGCTACCGTGAAGGAGAAGATGCCGCCGAGAAGAGTTACACGATCCATAGCTGGAAATGGTGGAAATGCCGGAAATGAAGTGAGCTTCCTCCCCTCTCCCTTGGTGCTAGATCTGTAGATATCTAGGTGAGATGTCGACTCAAAAGAGTCTAGACTAGCGAGATCGTGATTTCTCTAGGAAGAGGCCGTTCTAGGGCTTGTACTCTAAGGTTAGTGGTGTCTTCAACCTCTCCAACCTTCTATGTGAAGATGGGGGATGGTTTCGTGAAGAGTCTGTTGAAGTTGGTGACCGGGCGGTCTGGCGGTTTGTCTTGGCGGGTTGAAGACCGCGCGGTCTGGCGGTTTGTCTCAGTCGGCTTGGAGACCGGGCGGTCTGGCGGTCTTCCCTGGCAGTCTCTCTTCCTCTCTGGTGGTAGCCGTGCGGTTAGCCCTGCTGTCTAACCGTGCGGCTTGTGCGGTTTGTTTTGTATAGTCCGCTTGTCCTGTAAATTATAGTCCCACATCTCTTATTTGTATTCTCTCATCTCTCCTCCATTCTATATAAAGGAGGGCATACCTTTGTAATAGATATCTTTTTTGGATAATAAAATTTCAATTATTCAAAAGTTTATTCGCTTGTTCTCTACTCTTCGCTTCTTTTCTCTACTTTCTAACATGGTATCAGAGGACACGGTCATTTCCTCCTGATTCTGTGCGCCCTCTGTTGTTCGCGGCTTGTTTTCAGCATTCTGCGACTTGGCTTCTCTCTGTCCGCACGGCTTGTTTCTATCCGCGCGGCTTGTTTCTGTCCGCTGCCCTGTTCGCACGGCTTGCTTCTTCTTCTCTTCTCCTACTGATCTTTGTCGCGGCGACCTGTTTCCTTGTCACCGCGCTCCTTGCTCTTTCCTCCCGCTCCGACTTCCTAGTCGTTGTGGTTTGTCCCTATCCGCGTGTGTTGTCTCTCTACTCGCGGCTTGCTGCTGTGATCTGCCTGACCGTGCGGGTTGTTCCATTCTCACCCGCATCTTGGTCGCGGTCACCAGCTCTTCTCCTCTCTTCTGTTCGCTCGGCCTTTTTAGTCCGCGCGACCTCTTCCCCACTGTGCCTTTGACCGCCTTCTCGCAGCTGCTGTGTTCTGCCTGACCGTGCGGGTTATTCCTTTCTTACCCGCATCTTGGTCGCGGTCACCTGCTCTTCTCTTCTCTTCTGTTCGCTCGGTCTTCTCAGTCCGCGCGACCTCTTCCCCGCTGGACCTTTGCCCTTTTTCGCCGTTTTCTTCTTGTTGCCTTCTACCCGCTCCTGCTTGCTAGTCGCCTCGGTCTCATCTTTGGCCGCGTGACTTGTTCTCCTCTGTTCGCCCGACTTTTTTAGGTCGTGCGACTTCTTTCCCTCTGCTTTGCTCGGCTTCTTGGAAGCGGCCTTTCTAGCCGCCCGACCTATTTTCTGGTCGCCCGGCTTGGTGCTCTATTCTCTTCTCGCAGCTTGTTCTTCTCGTAGCGGTTTGCTACTCTCTTGCTTCCATGGCTTTCCTCTCATCCAGCCTGTCAGCCTCCGTGGTCACCTCTTCTGGTAGTGCTCATGTTGTGACTCGCGGACGATGGCTCATCGACTCTAGTGCAACAAGTCATATGACAGGCAACCCTCAATTTTTCTCTCTTCTTGACACACAGGCTCAGTTGCCCCCAGTCATTGTCGCTGATGGATCTCCCTCCCCGGTCCATGGGACGGGCATGGTTCAAGTCACTCCGTCTCTCTGCTTGGCTGATACCCTCTATGTGCCCACGTTTCCGTGCAATTTATTATCGGTTACTTCTTTATGCAAGCAACTACAGTGTTCTGTCACATTCACCCCTACCTCTTATGCTTTTCAGGATCCGGACTCCCAACGGATGATTGCTACCGGGACTGAGAGTGGTGGCCTCTACTTCCTTGACTACGTTTCTGCTCTATCCGTCTTCTCCTCCTCCTCTACAGATCTTCTCCAATGGCATCTTCGCCTTGGTCATGCTCCTCCCCGCATTCTACGACAACTCCTGCCGCACCTCCCTCCTCATCATCCTCCTCTAAACTGTGATGCATGTCAACTTGGCAAACATCACCGCTCCTCCTTCCCACCATCGCAGAGTCGGGGATCCTCCCATCCGTTCGACCTCGTTCACTCTGACATATGGGGTCCCGCTCCTACCCTCACCATCGGTCGGGGCAGTTCCTATTTTGTCACCTTCATTGATGATTTCTCTCGATCTACGTGGGTATATCTTCTTAAAGATTGCTCCGCATTATTCTCTGTTTGGACCTCCTTTTATTCGATGGTTAAAACTCAGTTCGCTACGTCTATTAAAGTCCTTCGTTCTGACAATGCTCAGGAGTATCTTAGCCACGACTTCTCCTCCTTTTGCACTCACCATGGTGTTATTCGTCAAACCAGCTGTGTCTACACTTCCCAACAAAATGGGGTGGCGGAACGCAAAAACCGTCACCTCCTCGATGTTGCTCGCACTATGATGAATCAAATGCATGTTCCTCGCTCCTATTGGGGCTATGCTGTCCTTCTCTCCTGCTATCTCATCAATCGCCTTCCCTCCACCGTTCTCCACGGTGCTACCCCCTTCTCCCTTCTTTATCCGGACAAGGATCCCTTTCCTCTTCCTCTACACATCTTTGGGTGCACCGCTTTTGTGCACTCTCCCGCTGCCACCCGTGATAAACTCTCACCCCGTGCCACCAAATGTGTCTTTCTGGGCTATTCTCCCACTCAGAAAGGCTATTGTTGCTTTGACCCTGTTACCCGCAAGCAATTTGTCTCTGCGGATGTCACCTTCTTTGCCAATGCCTCTTACTTCTCTCCCGCTTCCTCTTCTCCTCCTCCTGCTCCTCCTTCTCATACCAACTCATCCCTTCCCTCTGCTCCCACTGAGGTTCCGTCCTCTCCACCCACTCCACCGCCTTCCCCATCCTCCTCATCTCCACCCTCTACTCCGCTTTCTCCCTCCACTCCGCTGCCATCTCTCTCTACTCCCGGGCCAGCTCTCTCCACCACGGATACTCCGGATACTGAGGCACCTGCTGACCTGGATCTCTCGATTGCTCTTTGCAAAGGGGTTCGGGCTTGTACCCACCATCCTCTTGCTGCGGTTGTTTCCTACGATCGCCTTACCCCTGCTCGCCGAGCCTTTGCCCTGGCTATCTCGGCCACTACCACCCCCCGTTCCTACCAGGAGGCCTTACTATTCCTCACTGGAAAGATGCCATGGATGAGGAGATTGCTACTCTCACTGAACGGGGTACCTGGACACTTGTTCCGCCTCCTTTCGGCACCGATGTTGTTGGTTGTCGCTGGGTCTTCGTAGTGAAGTTTCTCCCAGATGGCAGTGTGGATCGTTATAAGGCTCGCCTGGTTGCCAAGGGTTTTACCCAAACTTATGGGGTTGATTACTTTGACACTTTCTCGCCCGTGGCTCGCCTCAGCACTATTCGGGTTCTTCTCTCTGTAGCTGTCAACAGGGATTGGCCTATCTCGCAGCTAGATGTTAAGAATGCCTTCCTCTATGGAGATCTGCAGGAAGCTGTTTACATGGAGCAACCTCCTGGGTATGTTGCTCAGGGGGAGACACGGGTATGCCGGCTAAAGAAGGCTATCTATGGCCTCAAGCAGAGTCCTCGTGCCTGGTTTGACAAGTTCAGTGGCATTGTTGCGGCCATTGGTTTTACACGAAGCTCAGCAGATCACTCCTTATTTGTTCGGAAAACCGCCTCTGGTCTTGTTGTTCTTGCGGTTTATGTTGATGACATTCTTCTTACTGGCGATGACCAGGATGGGATACTGATGACCAAGAAACACCTTCGTCAACATCTGGTTACAAAAGATATGGGCTCCCCGAAATACTTTCTGCAGATTGAAATCTCTAGAAAGCCCAACTCCATGGTCCTTTCACAACGGAAGTATGCTCTTGATCTTTTAAAGGATGCAGGACTCACTGGTGCTAAACCTGCACGTTGTCCTATGGCTGCTGGAGAAGACAAAACTTGGACAGATGACTCACCTCTTCTCTCTGATCTTACGAGATACCGGCGTCTGGTGGGCAAGCTCATATATCTCACGGTAACCAGACCCGACATCTCCTATGCTGTTGGCAAGGTGAGCCAGTTCATGCAAGCTCCGAGGGAGTGTCATCTACAATCTGCTCTGAGGATATTAGAGTATATTAAAGCTGCTCCAGGGAAAGGACTCCTATTTCAGAAGAATGGTCACCTAAGGGTTGAAGCTTACTCTGATTCAAGCTATGCAGATGATAAAGGGGACCACAAATCGACTTCAGGTTTCTGCACATTTGTTGGAGGCAATCTTGTGAGTTGGAAGAGCAAGAAACAGTCTGTCGTTTCCAGGTCTAGTGCAAAGGCTGAATATCGTAGCATGGCATCGACTACATGTGAGTTGAAGTGGTTGCGGGCTCTCATGCTTGACCTAGGAGAGGTTTACAACTATCCTCTTCCTATGTTTTGTGACAATAAGGCCGCGATACACATTTCCAAAAATCCGGTCTTTCATGAGAGAACAAAACACATAGAAGTCGACTGTCATTTTATTCGAGAAGAAATATTGAAGAAACAGATTTGCACTCCATTTGTCTCGTCGGACAACGAGTTGGCAGACGTCTTCACCAAGCCAGTGTCCGCTTCCTTTTTCCACATCTGTGACAAGCTGGGCATGATCGATATATATGCTCCAGCTTGAGGGGGAGTGTTGAAGTTGGTGACCGGGCGGTCTGGCGGTTTGTCTTGGCGGGTTGAAGACCGCACGGTCTGGCGGTTTGTCTCAGTCGGCTTGGAGACCGGGCGGTCTGGCGGTCTTCCCTGGCAGTCTCTCTTCCTCTCTGGTGGTAGCCGTGCGGTTAGCCCTGCTGTCTAACCGCGCGGCTTGTGCGGTTTGTTTTGTATAGTCCGCTTGTCCTGTAAATTATAGTCCCACATCTCTTATTTGTATTCTCTCATCTCTCCTCCATTCTATATAAAGGAGGGCATACCTTTGTAATAGATATCTTTTTTGGATAATAAAATTTCAATTATTCAAAAGTTTATTCGCTTGTTCTCTACTCTTCGCTTCTTTTCTCTACTTTCTAACAGAGTCGTGGCCTCATGAGGGTGAATAAGGGAGGAGGAGTTTCTGGAGGTGATTTTGGAAGATCGACTTGAGGAGGAAGATGAACCGATGTTGTTCATTCCGCTTTAAGATGTGTGCAGAATCTGTGTTCTACGCGCAGCGATTTTCTTGGCCATTTTTAGGTATGATATTGCCATATCTGGGCTTCTGACTAAACACAAACGTTGAAGCCTTTGAAAATACCTTTCCAACGAATGGTTGTACGACTTTAGGAGACATCTATAGCCATAGGAAAGTCTGAACGATTTGGCGGCCGACAAATCCTGCATGCAGAAATTGTGTCTGTACGCAGTAGACTGTGAAGCCGATTTCAAGTATGTTACTCTCAAATCTGGGTTGTGGTCTGAGTATGAAAATTGTAACCCATGGAAATACCTTTCCATCTAGTGGTTACACGTCTTCACCGGATTCCTATAGATTCGGGAATCTCTAGTTGAATTTGCTGTCCAGATTTATTCTGCACTTAAATTCTGGGTTTTGTATAACATGGATTTGGATTCGGTGGATTCAATTGCAATTAACTTGAGGTTTGGGTGAACTCTTTTATGTTAATCATCTTAGTTCTATAATTGATGAAGTTTAATAATTGGATCCCATGAAATTGATTTATGAAGCAAAGCATACTTAAACGAAATGATTTGATAGAAATTGGTAGACTAATATAAATGCGCATCATGTTTATAATGTGTTGAAATCATTTGGAATGACATGTAGGAGGATAATCTATGGCCATGTGAATGTTTGATTAACGAAATGAATTTGGTAGTTCAATGCTTAAAGTGTCGTCTCCCTGTGGGTAGCATTGTGAAAGGATGTAAGTGCGGTGTTGACTGTCACTAGTTGGGGTAGAGTTGAGATGAGTCAAAGTCAGACGGTTGGGCTTGGTCCTCGGTGTTCATTTCCTGGGGCTCCTTCAGTCCCTAGTTGGGATTGGACCTCGTGTTTTATCCGAGGCTCCTTCCATGCCACGGTGATGTGGAATTGCATGTGGTGTGAGTCGACACGCAGTGTCGTAATCCCAGGTTATGGATAGTGTCGCAGGTCTACGGGCTCGCCAGTCGTCAAACTGACGGGAGTTGGCAGTTAGACTTTGGGCGGTTGGGCTTGGTCCTTGGTGTTCACGTCCCGTGGATCCTTCCATGCCAAGTAAATGGTTGGGTTGGGTCCTCTTGCTTACTTCTGAGGCCCCTTTCGGGTCACACAAGGCCAGTTCGAGGCTTGGTTCTCGGTGCACATCTACCCGAGACTCCCATTGGGCCATAGTACGCATAGGCTATACTGTTGTTTTCTTAGCGTTGAGGCGTACGGAGACCTAGGTGAAGTAGTGTGGATACCCGCCTAGTAGTAGAGATGCCCGCTCTACTATCACCGCCTGGCCACGACGATTTATGCCTGAGAGGTTAGCTACCTGCTCGAATAGTGGGAACTATAGTCTGTATCGACATAGCGGTTGCATGTGCGTGATCATGGGTGAGTCATTTCATAGCATACATACCATTTCATAACATTGCACAGCAAGATCCTCATCATATAAGTTTGAATGGGAACTCCTATACGATGATTTACTTTATGTAAACTGATCCTTAACTTATAAGCTTGTATGTGCATCCTTATAAATTAAGTTACTTTCCTGTTGTAGTTACTTGTACTTGATGATTGTTGTCGCTCACGTAGAACTGCTAGATTATAATGTTGTTAACCTTATTATACTATTACCACCTGCTTGTACCTGCTTATACTATTTATTATACTTTTGTACCCTTGCACTTTTCTCCGACCGGTGCCGAGGAGTCGCTGGGGGAGCGGATGTGAAGCCACTTAATCTTTTCAACTAACGGTTGCTACATCTTCCTTTTTAGGTCACCCCGTAGGTAGAGGAGCCGGAGACTATGCAGCAAGAGAGCCAGGCCAGGATGACAGGGCCTGAAGGGATGGTACCGTCACTACCGTCGGTTACTGATGTGAGTGTTGAGCGACTATGATGTAGCCCCATTGGGCATTTATTAGCTGTACTCTGATATTTTAGAAGCATGTTTTAGCTTCTTTATTTAATGCACTCTGGACATATATTCTTGGTTTGGATTTGACTTATCTTATTATATTTTGGTTGGGTTGGCATACATATTTTGGTATTGGTTGTAGCCGGCAGTATAGGCGTCTGTGGTACAGGTTAGCCCGTGTGCTAATCCTACCGCAAGGCGGCTGTTCTGGGTATAAGCCCCCTTCATGCCGTGTTTTGGGATTCGGGAGGGGGGTCTTACAAATGGTATCAACTTGCCACGATCCTCAACTAAAGAAGTCATTCAATAATGCTACCACCCTGATTCGATTAGTCAGTTTGGGGACAAACTGACTTAGCGGAAGCAGTGGTGTGTCATATGTACTTCACACTAAGTATGTCCAACTTTGACCCTACGATTATCCAACCTGGCCTTAGGTACGTACCTTTATGCATCGATCTCCTAAAGTTTGGACGACCCCAGGTATGTAAACCTATTGTATAAAGTCTTGCGAGATCCCCTAGGTCAAGCACTTTTGTTTATAGTGGATTTTGAATCTAGCGAAGATAATAGACATGGCAGATTTCCTAGGGCAACCACTTTTGTTTATAGCAGACTCGAGCTTGGTGGAGATAATGGATATGGTAAAGTGGTTGGAAGCATGTTGAAACCGAAATCTCGATCCCTTGTGGAGTTCACCCTTGGGGAAGGGGTGATTGCGCACCTACTTCGCTCCAGCAAACAAAACAACAAAAGAGACAAGGGAAGAACCGACCCAAGGGCTCGGCGGGGAGGACCCACCATACACCTGGAAGACCTGAGAATACTTCCCCTCCTTCGCCACAGACCGAGCTAAGGCTACCTCAGAAAGCATTAGCGGACTAAGGAGCTAGTGAGTATTAGAGTCTGCCTTCTGAGGTGCCCTTTGGGTTCTATTTATAGAATTCTGAAAATGACTTGCAAATAGCCAACCTCCGATGTTTTGAACAGCTATGTGCAGTCCAACTTGGTCTGCCAACAGCATAGCTCTGCTGTTCCAACAAGCTATTCGCACCCATGGGGATGGCATCCAGGTAATTTTACCTTGGGGCCTCTACTGGGCCCACCCTAGGGATATGAAGGTCAGCTCGCTACTACTCTCCCCTCGCGGGAGGCGAGTGCGACCTGGCTCCTGCGGCTCGCCTACTCTCCTTGGTCAAGCGCGAGCCGGGCTATCGCGACCCGTCAATACCCGTGACGAGGTGGGCCGGCAACCGAGTCGCGCATAGGAGAGCGGGCTGACGGCCAGGCTTGGAGCATCAGAGGAGTTATCTCCAACTTGGAATCGTCGAACCTATCCCTGAATACCAGTTTGATTAATGTCGGCCGAAAAACTCTGTTTGACGAATGGCTACCCAAACTCTGCTCGACGAATGGCGACGCAAACTCTGCTCGACGAATGGCGACCTAAACTCCGCTTGACGAATGGCGACCCAAACTCTGCTCGACGAATGGCGACCCAAACTCTGCTCGACGAATGGCGACACAAACTCTGCTCGACAAATGGCGACCCAAACTCTGCCCGACGAATGGCGACCTAAACTCTGCTCGACGAATGGCGACCCAAACTCTGCTCGACGAATTCTGACTGAGTGAGAGGGGTGAAGGGGCCAACTCGCATGGTTTGCCTGCCCGACCTGGGAGAGAGAGGGTTGGGCTCCCGCCGCCTGACCCTCGCATGCTATCCTGGTGTGTGCCGGGTAGCCTAGTCCGCTCGCCTGGCTCGGCGGACCCGATCGGCAAACACGGGTGGCCTCCTGCCGCTTGTCACTCGCATGCTATCCTGGTGCATGCCGGGCATCCTGGTCTGCTCGCCTGGCTCGGCGGCCCCGCTCGGCGAATACGGGGTTGTACATAATGCCCGCTATTTTTGAGCTTGACCAAGCTTGAAAAGAAACATCCAACCCGCTTGTTTGGGGAGTTCTGTGCTGAGCTATCACGGAATCTTCTGGTGGGTACCACTCCCTGGCTAAAAATACACCACTGAGCCCTTATATGAATCCTGACCTCATTTCGTCTTTCCAAGCGAACTGTAGCTGCTCTATGCCAGTCAGCGAAGAGGTGCGAGGTCATCTGTTAGCCGCGGGCCAGAAGACTAGGGTGGAGGCCCTCGAGGCCCCCCCTTGGTTAGCGCGCGGGTCTCCCGGCCCTCTCTTCAGTCCGGTAAAAGGAAGGATTGTTAGGCAGTCCCCGGTGAATAACTTCCCGGGTTCCAGCTCGACAGCTGGCACTGAGGTCATCCCGGAGGTATGTGCACCTCCCTCGTGATTGGTTGTTCCATTTCTGACATTTTCTCTCATAGGTACTACTGTGTAAAGATGAGGGAGGTGGGGGGAGGATCGCTCCCCTCCTCCGTCAACTGAGCTGGTCGTCATCCCGTTGGGCCTGGGACGTCCCTCCCCCCGAACACCCCTCCCCCCGAACACCCCTCGATCGCCGATTCCCCCTGGGCTAGGGAAATCTCTTGCAACCTTTGAAGGAGAACCCTTTCAGGGTCGGCCGGGTTCCTCTTGACCGTCCACCGGTATGTACGGCATGCCAACCCCTAGTAAGCTCGCACTTGGCGCTTGTTTTGATCTCGCCCGTCCCCTCTGAATCTCTTATTTGCAGGCTACAATGCAATCTCCTCTGAAACTGAGATGAGCGAAGGGTACTCTCCTCCTCCAGACGTGGAGGGTGTTTCAGATTACCTGGGCGACCCGGCTGACGCGGTGGGGATGAAGAGGCAAGTGACGCGGTTGTTCCAGAAACACACACTGTTGCTTCAGGAGATCGTCAAGATAGTCGACTGGGACAAGGCCGATACCGAGGCTCGGCTCGCGGCTTTGGAGGGGGCTCCGCGCGCAGTAGAAGGTGGTGAGGTCACCTCACCTGGAGTGCATATTACGCGGGCCGAGGAGTGTCTAAAGAGTGTCACAGAACAAGTTGGCCTGGCCCAGCAGGAGTTGGTGGCGGTGCACAATTGCCACTATCCTCGTGTTCCCCCGCGAACCAGAACGCAATGGTGGGGCAGGTGGAAGTGGATCCAGTACTGATCCACCTTCTCTTCTCCTTTGTTAGTGGTCTATCGCCGGGTCAGGCCACGTCTGCGCTTTGAGGCGACTCGCTTCGGGGGGTTTATTATTTTAAAAACTCATTCAATGTCTGTAATAATCTGCGACTTTTCTCGCCCGTACACGGGTCTGGTTTCTGATTTCTGGTGTATGTCGTTTTTATTGTGTTGTTGCTTGACCTTCTCTGAGGTGGGTATGGATCCACCCGCATCATCCGCTCGCCGCTCTTATAGGCGAGTGCGAGGCCATAGGATAGACTTTCCCAGCCCGCCAACCTGATCTTAGTGGGAGCGGGCTAAGGGCTCGCCGGCTGAGAGTCTCCCCGGATCGCTTAGAGTTCTGGGCGGGTGCGGGCCGCATCTCGCCAGCCCACTTTTCGTGCTGATGCGGGCGGGCATGACCCGCTGCTGAATGGTCTCGGCGGCGCAGTTGCTGGCCGGGAAGTTGAACCGTCAGGCCTGATTTTTTCTATACACAGTTTTCCCGCCTGCGAAAAATTTTCCAGCTCTTTTTTCACTCTATAAATAGGCCTTGCTGGTTCTTGTCCTTCCACCGCACTTAAGCAGTTTCTCCTCTCTTGCACCTCGTGAAGCCCGACTCGCGTGCGCCCTTCTGAGGTTTTCTCGCTCGCTCGTCAAATGCTCTGTGGTATGGTTGGCGGCAGCGGCGACGCATACTGGCGAAGTAAGTACGCCTGGATGTTCTCGGAGCATGGCTTCCCCCCATGCCGTTATCTCTTAGCGGGAGTACTTAGATGCTCTCAGCGATCACGTACCGCCTGGATTCTCGGCGAGATGGCTCACTTTGAGGTGGGCTTCGTGTAATGCCCCGAAACGCAAAAGAGGGACGAGAGGGGTTTTGGGCCAAATCTGGTATTTGGCAGGAGGCACAAGGCCTGGGACATAGGCGTGTCCCAGGGCGTGTCAGGCTCGAGTCGATGATTTGGCCGCGAGGTCGACAAAATTTGGAGTCGACGATCGTTGAGCAGCGGACACGGCTTGAGACACGGGCGTGTCTCAGGGCGTGTCGAGCCCGTGTCAACGATCGGCCCGAGAGTCGACATTTTCGCTCGACGATGTGTTGAGACAAGGCACATGGCCTAGGACACGGGCGTGTCCAAGGCCGTGTCGTGTGGTCGATGAACTTCGCTCGACTAAGTGTCGAGACAGTGAATACGGCCTGGAGCCCAGGCGTGTTCGGGTTTGACACGGGCATGTCAAAGAGGACATGGGCGTGTCCAAGACCCGTGTGAGTCTCGGGTTGTTTTCGTGGCTGTGTCGATGGGGGAACACGGCTAGCCACACGGCCGTGTCAGTTGGAACACGGGAATGTCAGGTCGAACACGGGCATGTCGGATGCCCGTGTGTATTTCAAGACGCTTCGATTTTGACGGCGAATGAGGGACAAGGCCCTGGACAAGGGCGTGTCACAGGCCGTGTTCGGCCCAGGTTTTACTTTTTAGCTACGAATCATATCCATTCGTTTCCTTATTTTGGGATCCGACGATTGGGGCTTGTTCCTACTAGGATATACCCGGGATTGGGCCTTTGAAACCCTCATTTCACTTGAGTGGTTCTCTTTCTAAAGTCTAGAGAGAGGAGAGCAAAGGAGGAAGAAGAAGCTTAGATTCGGTCTTTGGAGGATCTTCGGAGCTCCAAATCGCGAACTGACTTCGGATCTACGGAGGCAAAGAGAGCGTGATGCTTTTCATCCGCTTACATTTCCATGGCGCCAAGGAAGAACGCTAGGGTAACGATTCTCTACATGAGCATGTGAAGCTCTCCTTTGCATAGGAAGCCCGCTCTCGCAAGCTTGCGGTGAGTTGGAGGCGTTCCTTAGGGTAGATATGTTAAGTCCCCGTTGTTTAGAGTCTGTAATCGAGAACGGACATAAGCATGATATGCGAAGCCTACCCAGACAAGTTGGTCTGGATCAGTGATGTTGCATTGCATAAATGCCGGAGAAGACTCCGTGCGATTGTTTGTTTTCGGGTTTTCTACATGGTAGATTGCAACAGGGAACCTTGGGGATTAAACCTAAGGTGCACCCAGAAAACTGGGAGGATACGCGATCTTGCCAACTTGGTGTCCAGGGAACCAACTCGAACATAACCAGGTTATGTAGGTATAATGGAAACGGGACTCGGGAGAAGTTTCACCTGCGCATATATTTTAAATTAACGTTGCGATGTAAGCACGGGTTAGATGGAACCGTACCCATTCTATGTCATTCGGTTAGAGTCGTTGGCGTAGATGAGGGTCTTCGGCGGTCTATGGCTTAAATTGACGTGACCCATGCCAAGAAGACAAAATTCTCATATATTTTGCTGTCATAGTGGCGGTGGTGAGTCCGGAATGTCTATGGCTTAAATTGACGTGACATTGGCAGGTTCACAGAGAATGTTCCCTGAGTGCACGGGGCATGTGGCCGAGCGTGCCAACGCCTGTGATGCAATGTATATTTATATACTGCTTGGTTATGTTAATAAGTGCAGGGAAGGAGCATCGCCGCCCCAAGTTGGGGGCGAGATCATTATAATTTGGTCAGCATTACTGACTGTTGCCTTTGTTTGTCACCGTACGGTGGTTTGTTGCTTGCAGGTGCTGCTGGACCAAGCGCTCAATAGCGGGCTAAAGCCCAAATTGCGAAGCCGGCCCTTGAAGGCCTAATGAAGTGTTTACATACTTTTGTTTATGTATGACCGGCCTGCGTGCCGTGGTATGGAAAATATGTATTAAGAGTAAACCATTTGTAAGGCCTTAAGGCCGGTACTTGTGTTTGTAATACATTCCTATTTGGTGCTTTAGTGGACATTCATGCTTGGTGTTGGGTTCTTTTTAATAGCAACTTCTATAACTGCTTCTGCTATAATGCTCTGTATAGGACGTTTTGATTGGTTGGATGGTTTCCATTGAGTAACCACCTGCTCTGTCTATGGTATATGGCGTCGGGGCCCGGTCGGACCTACTGCTATATGCTATTTGACAGATATGGGGTGTTATAATTTGGTATCAGACTACTGGTTTTCGTCAGGCTTAAGATGAATTCGTGGATGAATTCTTTTTAGGGGTGGTGAGCACATGTGTGTGCATCATCGTTATAACAGTAAACGAACCCATGAATATCCACTTAGGAATGAAAATACACGTGTTTGGGGAACCTGTGTGTTCCTATAATTGTTGTTTGCAATTTTATTTGGTCGCTTAACGGTGTTTTGTACCACTATAGGTGACCAGAAGTAGTGCTGGGCCGTCGGAACGTCGAGTTTCTAAGGCTAGCAGTGCACCTAATGAAGCTCCTACAACACCTCCATCGGCTGAGACCATACGTTTGGTGGCTGAACTAGTGCTTGCCTTGATCAATGTGCAGCCTTCAAGGCAAATACAGCAGCCTGCTCCTGCGGTGGAACAGGTAGTAGTGGAGCCGTTGGTTCCAAGGAGGGTAACCGAGAGACAGCTCAAACATGTCATGAGCTTTAACCCTCCGGTATTCTCGGGGTTGAGAACCCCATCTCAAACTGAAGACTGGCTCTCCAGGGTGAAGAGAGTCTTGACAGCAACGGAGATGGAGGAGTGTCAAATGACCACCATTGTTATCCTTCTGGACGATGAAGCGAGATTGTGGTGGGAAGGTTTGGAGCTGCATCTTTTGAGAGGTAGGCAACTTATAAATGTCTCGATGGAGGAGTTCTCGAGACTGTTCTTGGCTAGATACCTCCCTTCGGCGCAGAAGATGGCGTTGGAGAATGAGTTCCTGAAGTTGGTTCAAGGGGACAGAAGCGTGGATGAATATCTCCATGAGTTCACTCGTTTGAGTCGATATGCTATCTCCACCATTGCAGATGAGGAGCGCAAGTCGAATCGATTCTACAAAGGGTTGAGAGATGAGTTGAGGTTACTACTCTTGGGGCCGATGACGCAGGGTTTCTTGACCTTGGTCAACATGGCCCGGTCCTTAGAGAAGGACATGAAGAATGTACAAGCAAAGAAAAGCTTGGGTGACAAGAAGTCTGAATTCAAAGTGCCGACTACTTCAAATTCCGGCTATCGGAGATTCTTTAAGAAGTCTAGGACTTCGGGTCCAGCTCCTTCTGGTGCTTCTGGGGCGACTACTGGTCGGACCTCGGGTGCATGTTTTACTTGTGGAAAGTAGGGGCACTTTGCCCGTGTCTGTTGGAGCGGACGTCCCAAGTCCGAAAGGAAGCCGGGAGCGACTTTTGAAGAGAAGGTCAAGGCGGTGGAGTCAACCGCGTCCCATTATACTCCGGCCCAACTGAGGGTGTATAATCTTAGCCAACAGGAGGCCATCAAACAGGCAGATGTGGTGACAGGTACGATTTAAATTTATAGCAAGTTAACCTTTTTAAATACTTGTTATGTGCTTGTTACCTTACCACTGCTTGTTTAGGATTTGTTTTGATTTGTGAAAATTCGGCAAGAGCACTCTTCAATACAGGAGCTTCACACTCCTTCTTGTCCGAAGGATTTATATCACGCATCGGAGTACCTTCTTCGATGGCGAAGGACAAGTTGGCATGTGTTGTTCCCCAATGGGTGTTCCATGCGCGTGGATAAAGTCTGCGTTGTTAAGATTCATATTGGGAATCAGGAGTTCGATCTGCAGGCATCGTTACTTCCGTTGGTGGAGTTCGACGTTATATTTGGCATGGACTGGCTCTCGGAGCAGCAAGCCTATATTGATTACGGTTGCAAGGAAGTCAAGCTGGGAGCAAGTCGTGGGATGACTTTTACGAGCTTAAAATGGTTGAGCAAGACGTTGATGTCTGCTCTTCAGGTGGTGAAGGCAGTTCGTGCTGGTGCAGAGCTGTTCTTTACACTAGTGGAGGTTGCAAAGTCAAAGCCTATGTTGGATAGTATATCAGTGGTAGTTGAGTACCCTGATGTGTTCCCCGCACATCTTCCTGGAGCCCCACCTCAATGAGAGATATATTTTATGATAGAGCTCGTACTAGGTGCAAAGCCTGTGTCACGCTCTCCATATCGGCTAGCGCCTAAGGAAATGGCGGAGCTGAAGGTGCAACTGCAAGAGTTGTTGGAGCAAGGGTATGTGCGCCCAAGTTCTTCGCCTTGGATCGCGCCGGTCCTCTTTGTTAAGTAGAAGGACGGAAGCTTGAGGCTATATATTGATTATCGGGAGCTCAACAAGTTGATGGAAAAGAACAAGTACCTGATCCCCCGAATCGATGATCTTTTTGATCAGTTGGTCGGGTCGACGGTGTACTCGAAGTTGGATGTCAAATTCGGGTACTATCAGCTGCGAATAAGGGAGAGTGATATCCCGAAGACAGCGTTCAGTACGAGATATAGTCATTATGAGTTTACGGTCATGTCGTTTGAGCTGACTAATGCTCCGTCAGTGTTCATGGATTTGATGAACAGGACCTTCAGGGAGTACTTGGACGATTTTGTGATCGTCTTCATCGACGATATTTTGGTGTACTCTGATTGATATTTTTCGCATCAAGTCCCAAAATTTAATGCGGTTAAAACTCCAAAAAGATTACGAAGCGCGGCGCCCCGAGCGGTTTTATTTAAGTCGAAAAGCAGATTTGGTTTTTATTTAGAAAACGGGGTGCGCGTATTTATTTATTTGGATATAAAAAGGTGTGATCGAGTTTTAACGAAAGGAGGCAAGTGCACCTATCGTGAGTATTACAGGATATTTCGGGTGGAATATTGAGGTCGTATTGTTCTCGGGGTCAATTCGTTTATTTCTACTCTTCCCTGGAGGGGACTATTATTTTACTGATATTTACTTGTCGGGTATATATATATATATATATATATATATATATATATATATATATATATATATATATATATATATATATATATATATAATAAAAAAAGGTAATAAAAATGAAAGCATAAAAAAGTTGGAGCCGATGAAGAGCTTAGCTCGATGACACTGAATGAAATACGAACTAAAATAGACTTTTAGTAAAAAGAGATCCTAAGTTTCTAAAACATTAGGGCAGAGACTTGGCCGTGGAGGCTCCACTAAAATGAGCTCACCTATCTCTAGGACTATCAATCATCTGAACATTAAGACTATTCGACCGAGATCTCGTCCGACGAAGGATTCCTCTTAATGCCCGCATTATGCTAAGAACCCCGCTATTGGGTGGGGAACCCAATCCGGTAGAGTTGGCGCGCCTCCTCTCTCGAGGGTTAGTGCGGAACTCCATTTACCAAGGGGTGATCTGTCCATACACACGACCTCTCGGCTAGCTAGCATATGGACTACGGAAATAGGGCCCACACATTAATTATGTGGTCCTATGCGTCGTAAACCCACGACAAATCTTAAGTGATTTTAATTAATTAGAAAATGAGACCTTTAATTATTTAAAGCAATTTTATTTGTCTCAATGCTCTTCGATACTGAGGGAAAAGAATGTTAGCCACTCATCGGAATGGGTACGGCAGCGGTGGAAAAGCAGAAAATTAAAGCAGGAAAATAAAGCAAGAAAATGAAAGCAGTAAATGGAAAGCAGTAAATTCCAAGTCCTACTCAAATGAGTAGGACTAAAATGAAAGCTATAAAAGTGCAAGTCCCGGCTCAAATGAGTGGGCGGGAAAAAGAAAGCAAGTCCTACTCAAACGAGTAGGAGAAAATAAATTCATTTATAAGTCCATTCCAATTATTACAATAAAGACCGGCCA
Organism: Platanthera guangdongensis; assembly: GCA_039583875.1. Classification (NCBI taxonomy): domain Eukaryota; kingdom Viridiplantae; phylum Streptophyta; class Magnoliopsida; order Asparagales; family Orchidaceae; genus Platanthera; species Platanthera guangdongensis. Next base: position 204,513,903 of record CM077158.1, on the reverse strand, counting down.
TTTAACTCAAGTGAGTAGGCGATAAATAAAATCCAGTCATTTAACTCCTAGCGAGTAGGCGGAAAATAAAAGATAACACTCACGCACTCGACATAAAATTAAAACACACCCGCTCTACAGAAAGTAAACACACTCTACTGGAATAAAATCCAGCCATTTAACTCAAGTGAGTAGGCAGAAAAAACAATACACACACTTGCCCTAATAAAATCTAGCCATTTAACTCAAATGAGTGGGCGGAAAAATAAAAACAACACACGCACACACTCTACATGAATTGAAAGAAAGCAATTTAAACTAACTCATACACGCACGCACACGTACAAAAAAATAGGAAAAACTAAGTGACCGAAAAATTAAAACAACTACATTTTTACCGATGGAATGCGGTAGAAATGCATAAAAAGTGAAAATAAAATTTAAAGGAGCAAAAAAGTTTGCAAATAAACGAAAAGTGCAAGTGCTCAAAAAATTGAAATGAATACATTTCTACCGATGGAATGCGGTAAAAATGCATAAAATGAAGAAATGAAATTTAAACGGGCAAAAAGTTTTTGAAAATAAAAGCAAAAAAGAAGTGTTCGAAAAATTAAAACGACTATATATACGTTCCTATAACTCCGCAAAAGTGACTAAAAAGTGAAAATAAAGTGAAAAGGAAGAAAAGTTTTGCGACCTAAAACGGAAAATCTAAGTTAGAAAAAATGAAAATCACTTTGAAAACGCTTTTACAGTTTTATAGGAATGAAATACAAGCTATTAAAACCTAAGTCTAACCAAAAGTAAGTACAAATAACTAAGTATAAAAGCATGAAAATTAATCTCATACACACACACACACATTTTAAAAGAACAAAAACAAAGTTAAAACAAAATAAAAGAAATAAGATTGCATAAGAGTGGGCACATAGATGAAGTCCAAAGTCATGTAATGGAAATAAAATTACATTTGCATTAATAATAAAATGAGATTATAAAATGAAAATAAAGAGAGAGAGGGGGGAATCCCATTACAAGGCTTTGGAAATCATCTATCAGCCAGGCCCTTAAGCAAAATGGATCCAAAAAGTGGAACCCTGAACTCATACAGCAACTAGGAATTTATTGAAAAATTTTTCAAAGTACACACCCTTTGACACGGGCGTGTCAGGGGGCGTGTCAACACTATTTAAATGGCGGCCGTCCGATTTGATTTGAGATTTGACTTGGCGGCTGAAATCACGGAGGTCACGCCCCAGGTCATGAGCATGACTGTGGGCGTGTCGACACTATTAAGCAGCAGATTTCGGTGACTTAACGGCGATTTGACGTTGTGGCGGAAATCGCGGTGGTCACTCCCCTAGTGACGGGCGTGACATTGGTTGTGTTGTTCGGCGATTGATGGCATTGTTGACTTCAGGGGGTTGCCGGCGGCAGTTTGTCGAACCAGGTGGAAGAGTCACACCCTAGGTCACGGGCGTGACTATGGGCATGTCGAGTTGAGTCGACACTCGACAAACATCGAGCGCAAAATGTCCAGTTGAAAATTCATCGAGCGGGAAGTCGTCGAGCGCGAATTTCATCGAGCTGAATATAGTGGTCACGGCTTTGGTCATACCCCGTGTCGCGTGATGCAGGCATGTCAGCTGGGTCGACGATCATTGAGCGTGATTTCGTCGATCTGGATGGTCACGGGCAAGGGTCACGGGCGTGACTCACGGGGTGACTCAGGTGACACGGGCGTGACACGGGCGTGTCACGCTATTTCTTCAAAAAGATGTTCATTTCTCAGGAATTTGACGTATCACGCCCTGGTCACGGGCGTGACCAACAGTACACGGGCGTGTACTTTAATTTTTTGACAATTTTTCCGGAAAAAATCATGAAGCAAAAATAACTCTAAGTTAGAAAATATTTACAAAAAGGAAACAATTTATTAAGGAAAAACAACTAAAAATAACAAAAACAAACTAATACGTCTTATTTAATGTATATAAAAACACGTATATTTACAACTCATCAAATACCCTCATACTTAAGCTTTTGCTATTCCAGAGCAAAAATTAGAGATGAACTTATAAGGAATAAAAGAAATCCTAAGTTTAACTATCGCTTGACTTAATTGAAAGAAAGATCAAAATGAATATCCGGGGTATACGAGTTAAATCCTAAATTTTGCCAAAAATTTAAATAAAGGAAGAGTTTCAGCAAAAGCCTTCTCGTTATAAGCAAATAGATAGCAAAAATTTTATTTGTGAGGCTAACAAAAATAGATTCGATTTATGAAACTGTAGCTTGGAAAAAATTAAAGGAAATATTTTAATTTACAAATTATGCTCTCAAACACATTTTAAAAATAAATCTAGAATTTTTTTGAATTTGGCGGAGGGAGATATCATGGTATATGAAGAAGGCTTAGAATTTTTAGAGACGAGGGTATATTTTTTCGCTCGAACCTCTAATGATTTTTTTTTCGAATATGGATGTTAGGAAAATAAAATCTTATTTTCCATAACATAATTTTTTTTTACAATCTTCATAATAATCCAATATATATGTATCTGAGTAATGAATTTTATCCTCTTACTCCGTAACATATAATCTTTTCAAATATTGGATGCCTATGTTTACGGAACGAAATCTTATTCTCATTGACATAGGATCTTTTAAGATCGAAATCATGTCAAGTATGACATGAAAAAAAAGTGATAGGGTTGTTTCAAAAATAAAACTAGATTTAATAAAAAAAAACTTTTGAGAGCAACCTTTATAAATTAAACATTCCTAAATTTCAAAAAAAAACTTGGAGTTATCATAACTTGAAATCTAAGATCATTATTTTCTAACAAAATAAATGTGCAACTATTTAGATAAGTAGAAGTGATTCTGAAAACATGTCTCTATCTAAATAAAAAAAACATAAAAAAATTTTAAAACTTAACCCCAGATATCTAAATCTATCAATCTACAATTAATAAACGAATAGTAAGCAAAGAATAACTAAAATTCGCTTATAAATTAACTCGCAAATATATTTTTGGAGAGCGAAAAGCGTTAAGAATTGAGATATTTGAATTATTCATTACATAAGTAACAATACATTTTTTAGGGTTTTTTTTTGAATTTGTGATTATCAACTTTTTTGAATTTTTATTTATCATCTTTTTAGGATTTTTGGATTTTCAAATTTTTTTTTGATTTTTTTAGATTTTTTATCAAATTATTTATAAAACTTTTACAAAGTAAACAATTTTTTTTTGACTTTTTAGTTATTGGCCCGCGAACAGACTCTTATTAAGGTGGTTGGTTCGATGAGTCGAATGCCGCGGGCTTGCTAAAAAGCGATTTTTTTACAAATAAGAAGAGTGGGGGAGGAAAGAGAAAGATTTCTTTTTTTTTGAGTTTTTTTTAATTTTTCTTATAAAAAACAAATTTTTTTGGGGGGGGTTTAAGTTTTGTAATTTTTTTTGTATTTTTGATGAGTACAGAAAAAATGCAGAATAGGAAAACACCCTCATACTTAAACCCAACATTGTCCCCAATATTATAATTTAAGTATGCGGAACAGGTAATATACAAAATAAGATAAGTACAAAAAGAAAAAGAGAAGGTAGAAGCTTCCCTTTGACGAGTTTGAGGAGGCCCGGGTCGAAACCCTGCATTTATTTTGAGAAGAAGAAGAAAGAAACAAAAATGGATATCAGAAAAGTAAAAAAAGATAAATTCGGCGAAAAGATATGCGGGCGGTAGGGGGGCAGGTGTGTGTGTGGCTCGAAGCTAACGTCGTAGCTGTTGAGCGTGTACAAAAATGCGCTCCCCTAGCGCGCACAAAAATGAGAAGCGCACCGAAGCAAAACAAGTGAAAATAAAATAAGCAGAATATATACATAGTTTTAAAAATCAAATTATTATTTTTTTGTGTTTTTTTAAAGTAGATTTTTTTACTTTTTTAGTTGATTTTTGAGGTAGGTTTTTTTAGTTTTTTTTTTAAGTTTTGAGGTTTTTTTAGTTTTTTAAGTTTTTTAAGTTTTATTTATTTTTTATTTTGTTTATTGTTTTTTCAGAAAAATAATGGAAAAATTTTTAAAGTTTTTTTCATTTTGTAGATTTGTTTTGGGTGTTTTAGAGGTTTTTCGATTTTTTCAATTTTATGGGTTTTTCAAATTTTTTTAGTTTTAAAATTTTGTAAGTTTTTTAATTTTATTATTATGATTCTTATGACGATTATTATTATTAGTATATTTTTTGTTAGTTGGCCAAACTATTATTTTTTTTATATAAATATATATAGGTAAAATTAATAGATTTCCAAGGTTTAAAATAACGACTCGAAAATTCCCCGGCAACGACGCTAAAAAATTGATTGATATTTTTCGCATCAAGTCCGAAAACTTAATGCGGTTAAAACTCCAAAAAGATTACAAAGCGCGGCGCCCCGGGTGGTTTTATTTAAGTATAAAAGTGGATTTGGTTTTTATTTAGAAAACGGGGCGCGCGTATTTATTTATTTGGATATAAAAAGGTGTGATCGAGTTTTAACGAAAAGAGGCAAGTGCACCTATCGTGAGTAGTACAGGATATTCTTGGTGGAATATCGAGATCGTATTTTTCTCGGGGTCGGTTCGTTTATTTCTACTCTTCCCTGGAGGGGACTATTATTTTACCGATATTTACTTGTCGGGTAATATATATATATATATATAATAAAAAAAGGTAATAAAAATGAAAGCATAAAAAAGTTGGAGCCGATGAAGAGCTTAGCTCGATGGCACTGAATGAAATACGAACTAAAATAGACTTTTAGTAAAAAGAGATCCTAAGTTTCTAAAAAATTAGGGCGGAGACTTGGCCGTGGAGGCTCCACTAAAATGAGCTCACCTATCTCTAGGACTATCGCAATCATCTGAACATTAAGACTATTCGACCGGGATCTCGTCTGACGAAGGATTCCTCTTAATGCCCGCATTACGCTAAGAACCCCGCTATTGGGTGGGGAACCCAATCCGGAAGAGTTGGCACGCCTCCTCTCTCGAGGTTTAGTGCGGAACTCCATTTACCAAGGGGTGATCTGTCCATACACACGGACCTCTCGGCTAGCTAGCATATGGACTACGGAAATAGGGCCCACACATCGATTATGTGGTCCTATGCGTCGTAAACCCACAGCAAACCTTAAGTGATTTTAATTAATTAGAAAATGAGACCTTTAATTATTTAAATCAATTTTATTTGTCCCAATGCTCTTCGATACTGAGGGAAGCTAAGAATGTTAGCCACTCATCGGAATGGGTACGGCAGCGGTGGAAAAGCAGAAAATTAAAGCAGGAAAATAAAGCAAGAAAATGAAAGCAGTAAATGGAAAGCAGTAAATTGCAAGTCCTACTCAAATGAGTAGGACTGAAATGAAAGCTGTAAATGTGCAAGTCCCGGCTCAAATGAGTGGGCGGGAAAAAAAAAAGCAAGTCGTACTCAAACGAGTAGGAGAAAATAAATGCATTTACAAGTCCATTCCAATTATTACAATAAAGACCGGCCATTTAACTCAAGTGAGTAGGCGGTAAATAAAATCCAGCCATTTAACTCCTAGCGAGTAGGCGGAAAATAAAAGCTAACACTCACGCACTCGACATAAAATTAAAACACACCCACACTATAGAAAGTAAACACACTGTACTGGAATAAAATTCAGCCATTTAACTCAAGTGAGTAGGCGGAAAAATAAAAATACACACACTTGCTTGAATAAAATCCAGCCATTTAACTCAAATGAGTAGGCGGAAAAATAAAAACAACACACACACACACACACTCTACATGAATTGAAAGAAAGCAATTTAAACAAACTCATACATGCACGCACAAGTAAAAAAAATAGGAAAAACAAAGTGACTGAAAAATTAAAACAACTACATTTTTACCGATGGAATGCGGTAGAAATGCATAAAAAGTGAAAATAAAATTTAAAGGAGCAAAAAAGTTTGAAAATAAACGAAAAGTGCAAGTGCTCGAAAAATTGAAATGAATACATTTCTACCGATGGAATGCGGTAGAAATGCATAAAATGAAGAAATAAAATTTAAACGGGCAAAACGTTTTTGAAAATAAAAGCAAAAATGAAGTGTTCGAAAAATTAAAACGACTATATATATGTTCCTATAACTCCGCAAAAGTGATTAAAAAGTGAAAATAAAGTGAAAATGAAGAAAAGTTTTACGACCTAAAACGAAAAATCTAAGTTAGAAAAAATGAACATCACTTTGAAAACGCTTTTACAGGTTTATAGAAATGAAATACAAGCTATTAAAACCTAAGTCTAACCAAAACTAAGTACAAATAACTAAGTATAAAAGCATGAAAATTAATCTCATACACACACACACACACATTTTAAAAGAACAAAAACAAAGTTAAAACAAAATAAAATAAATAAGATTGCATAAGAGTGGACACATAGATGAAGTCCAAAGTCATGTAATGGAAATAAAATTACATTTGCATTAATAATAAAAGGAGATTACAAAATGAAAATAAGAGAGAGGCGGGAATCACATTACAAGGCTTTGGAAATCATCTATCAGTCGACCCCTTAAGCAAAATGGATCCAAAAAGTGGAACCCTGAACTTATACAGCAACTGGGAATTTATAGAATAAAATTTCAAAGTACACGCCCTTTGACACGGGCGTGTCAGGGGGCGTGTCAACACTATTTAAATGGCGGCCGTCCGATTTGATTTGAGATTTGACTTTGCGGCTGAAATCACGGCGGTCACGCCCTAGGTCACGGACGTGACTGTGGGCATGTCGACACTATTAAGCAGCAGATTTCGGTGACTTGATGGCAATTTGACGTTGCGGCGGAAATCGCGGCGGTCACGCCCCTGGTCACGGGCGTGACATTGGGCGTGTCGTTCGGCGATTGATGGCGTTGTTGACTTCAGGGGGTCGCCGGTAGCGGTTTGTCGGGCCAGGTAGAAGAGTCACGCCCTAGGTCATGGGCGTGACTCTGGGCATGTCGAGTTGAGTCGACACTCGACAAACGTCGAGCGCAAAATGTCGAGTTGAAAATTCGTCGAGCGGGAAGTCGTCGAGCGCAAATTTCGTCGAGCTGAATGGAGTGGTCACGGCTTTGGTCACGCCCCATGTCGCGTGACACGGGCGTGTCGTCGGTCGTGTCAACTGGGTCGACGATCGTTGAGCGCGATTTCGTTGATCTGGATGGTCACGGGCATGGGTCACGGGCGTGACTCGTGTGACACGGGCGTGACACGGGCGTGTCACGCTATTTCTTCAAAAAGATGTTCATTTCTCGGGAATTTGACGTATCACGCCATGGTCACGGGCGTGACCAACAGTACACAGGCGTGTACTTTAATTTTTTGACAATTTTCCGGAAAAATTCATGAAACAAAAATAACTCTAAGTTAGAAAATATTTACAAAAAGGAAGCAATTTATTATGGAAAAACAACTAAAAATAACAAAAAAACAAACTAATACGTCTTATTTAATGTATATAAAAACATGTATATTTACAACTCATCAAATACCCCTATACTTAAGCTTTTGCTATTCCAGAGCAAAAATTGGAGATGAACTTATAAGGAATAAAAGAAATCCTAAGTTTAACTATCGCTTAACTTAATTGAAAGAAAGATCAAAATGAATATCCGGGGTATACGAGTTAAATCCTAAATTTTGCCAAAAATTTAAATAAAGGAAGAGTTTCAGCAAAAGACTTCTCGTTATAAGCAAATAGATAGCAAAAATTTTATTTGTGAGGCTAACAAAAATAGATTCGATTTATGAAACTGTAGCTTGGAAAAAATTAAAGGAAATATTTTAATTTACAAATTATGCTCTCAAACAGATTTTAAAAATAAATCTAGAATTTTTTTGAATTTGGAGGAGGGAGATATCATGGTATATGAAGAAGGCTTAGAATTTTTAGAGGCTAGGGTATATTTTTTCGCTCGAACCTCTAATGATTTTTTTTTCGAATATGGATGTTAGGAAAATGAAATCTTATTTTCCATAACATAATTTTTTTTTACAATCTTCATAATAATCCAATGTATATGTATATGAGTAATGAATTTTATCCTCTTACTCCGTAACATATAATCTTTTCAAATATTTGATGCCTATGTTTACGGAACGAAATCTTATTCTCATTGACATAGGATCTTTTAAGATCGAAATCATGTCAAGTATGACATGAAAAAAAAGTGATAGGGTTGTTTCAAAAATAAAACTAGATTTAATAAAAAAACTTTTGAGAGCAACCTTTATAAATTAAACATTCCTAAATTTCAAAAAAAAAACTTGGAGTTATCATAACTTGAAATCTAAGATCGTTATTTTCTAACAAAATAAATGTGCAACTATTTAGATAAGTAGAAGTGATTCTGAAAACATGTCTCTATCTAAATAAAAAAAACATACAAAAAATTTTTAAAACTTAACCCCAGATATCTAAATCTATCAATCTGCAATTAATAAACGAATAGTAAGCAAAGAATAACTAAAATTCGCTTATAAATTAACTCGCAAATATATTTTTGGAGAGCGAAAAGGGTTAAGAATTGAGATATTTGAATTATTCATTACATAAGTAACAATACATTTTTTAGGGTTTTTTTTTTGAATTTGTGATTATCAACTTTTTTGAATTTTTGTTTATCATCTTTTTAGGATTTTTGGATTTTCAAATTTTTTTTTTTGATTTTTTTAGATTTTTTTATCAAATTATTTACAAAAATTTTACAAAGTAAATAAATTTTTTTTTGACTTTTTTGTTATGGGCCCGTGAACAGACTCTTATTAAGGTGGTTGGTTCGATGAGTCGAACGCCGCGGGCTTGCTAAAAAGCAATTTTTTTACAAATAAGAAGAGTGGGGGAGGAAAGAGAAAGATTTCTTTTGTTTGAGTTTTTTTGGATTTTTATTATAAAAAACAAGGAAATTTTTTTGGGGGGTTTTAAGTTTTGTAATTTTTTTTGTATTTTTGATGAGTACAGAAAAAAATGCAGAATAGGAAAACACCCTCATACTTAAATCCAACATTGTCCTCAATGTTGTAATCTAAGTATGCGAAAAAGTTAATATACAAAATAGAATAAGTACAAAAAGAAAAAGAGAAGGTAGAAGCTTCCCTTTGACGAGTTCGGGGAGGCCCGGGTCGAAACCCTGCATTTATTGTGACAAGAAGAAGAAAGAAGCAAAAAAGAATATCAGAAAAGTAAAAAAAGATAAATTCGTCGAAAAGATATACGAGCGGTATGGGGCAGGTGTGTGTGTGACTCGAAACTAATGTCATACCTGTTGAGTGTGTACAAAAATGCGCTCCCCTAGCGCGCACAAAAATGGGAAGTGCGCCGAAGCAAAACAAGTGAAAATAAAATAAGCAAAATATATACATAGTTTTAAAAATCAAATTATTATTTTTTTGTGTTTTTTTAAGTAGATTTTTTTATTTTTTAGTTGATTTTTGAGGTAGGTTTTTTAGTTTTTTTTTTAAGTTTTGAGGTTTTTTTAGTTTTTTAAGTTTTATTTATTTTTTATTTTGTTTATAGTTTTTTCATAAAAATAATGAAAAAAAATTTAATGTTTTTTTTCATTTTGTAGATTTGTTTTTGGTGTTTTAGAGGTTTTTCGATTTTTTCAGTTTTATGGGTTTTTCAATTTTTTTTAGTTTTAAAATTTTGTAAGTTTTTTAATTGTATTATGATTCTTATGATGATGATTATTATTAGTATATTTTTTGTTAGTTGGTCGAACTATTATTTTTGTTATATAAATATATATAGGTAAAATTAATAGATTTCCAGGGTTCAAAATAATGACTCGAAAATTCCCCGGCAACGGCGCCAAAAACTTGATTGATATTTTTCGCATCAAGTCCGAAAACTTAATAAGGTTAAAACTCCAAAAATATTACGAAGCGCGACGCCCCGGGCGGTTTTATTTAAGTAGAAAAGCGGATTTGGTTTTTATTTAGAAAATGGGGCGCACGTATTTATTTATTTGGATATAAAAACGTGTGATCGAGTTTTAACGAAAGGAGGCAAGTGCACCTATCGTGAGTAATACAGGATATTCCGGGTGGAATATCGAGGTCGTATTGTTCTCGCGGTCGGTTCGTTTATTTCTACTCTTCCCTAGAGGGGACTATTATTTTACCGATATTTACTTGTCGAGTAATATATATATATAATAAAAAAGGCAATAAAAATGTAAGCATAAAAAAGGTGGAGCCGATGAAGAGCTTAGCTCGATGGCACCAAATGAAATTCGAACTAAAATAGACTTTTAATAAAACGAGATCCTAAGTTTCTAAAAAATTAGGGCGGAGACTTGGCCGTGGAGGCTCCATTAAAATGAGCTCACCTATCTCTAGAACTATCACTCACCTGAACATTAAGACTATTCGATCGGGCTCTCTGTTGGGTACATTGGAATGAATGTACCTGATTCGAAGAAGCCTCACCCTACTCAATGATATACATCAAAATGTATTTGATGTGTTTTGAGTTTAGTTGTGGAGGTTAAGTATTTGCAGGGAAAGCTGAAAAGTTTCTAAGTCCATGTGTCGACACCCAGAAGGAAAGTGTCGACACTTAAGAAGACTTGTGTCGACACCCAGAGAAGCAGTGTCGACACTTGGAGTAATTGTGTCGACACCAGGGATGCAGAATCGACACCAGACAGAAAGTGTCGACACATACAGTTTGTGTCGACACTCAATGAAGAGAAGTCCAATAAAGCAGTGTCGACACTTAGAAGCAGTGTCGACACCCAGAGGAACTTTGTCTACATCAGAAAGTGTCGACACTTGGAGGCTGTGTCGACACTCAGCAAATTTCAGCAGAGTCTAAGTATAAGTGTCGACATAATGAAGAATGTGTCGACACACAGCAGAAGACTCAACACATGAAGAAAGTGTCGACACAAGAAAGAATGTGTCGACACTCAGCAGAAGACTCAATACATGAAGAAAGTGTCGACACTAGGAGCCTGTGTCGACACTCAGCAATGTTCAATAAATTCTAAGTACAAGTGTCGACACAAAGGAGATGTGTTGACACTCAGCCAAAGTCTCAACAGAAGAAGAATGTGTCGACACAAGGAGAAGTGTAGACACTCAGAAAGTATCAACACAGAAGGCAGGTGTCGACACTAAGAATATGTGTCGACACTCAGCCAGTATCAACACAAGAAGATGTGTTGACACAAAGGAGTTGTGTCGACACTTACAAGAATTCAACTAAGTACTGAAGAACAAGGAGTTGTGTCGACACACAATATCAGTGTCGACACATGATGAAGAAGCAGTGTCGCGAAGTAAAATCTACAACACAAGGAGTTGTGTCGATACCTTGAAGGCTAGTGTCGACACTTAGTCTACTTGTGTCGACACTTGGTCTATAAGTGTCGACACTTAAAGACAGACTGTCTCGACACTTTCAGACAGTTACAGATATTTCAAGAAGTGACTGGATGACATGACAGCTGCCATTCCAGCCGGTCTACTGCAACTGTCAGAGATGTCAGAAAGCTGTTAGAAACCGGATCAGCCGGTCACCATGAAGAAAGTCTATATAAAGGCTTATACATTCAACAGATGTGTTAATGTTGTTGGAAAGTAATTCATTGAAGACCTTCAAGTGAATATCCAGGTAGTTGGAGAGAGAGAGCTCCATCCAAGAAGACAGCTGTTGGAACCAGGCTGTGAAGATAGTTTTAGACCTAGTTCTGATTCTTAAGTTGCAGTGATTGAAGATCAGCTGCAGAGAGTATCAACCCTATTGTTCTACATTCAAGAAGCTTTGAAGAAAACCAAGTGAGGTTGATCTCAGCAGAGTTCTTTCAAGAACTCATCAAGAACCTATCAACTCTTCTCTCTTATTCATAGTTGTAGGTATATACTTTGTAATTCTAAATTTCTTGTAGGATCCTTATGGATCTGAGTTGTAAGCCTGCAATTATAAAGGCTGAGTGGTAGGGCCTGTGTGCCTGAGTGTAGGAGATCCATATCTCTGAGTGTAGGCCTTGTGGCTGAGTGTAGGCCTTGTTGAAGGCTTAGTGTAGGTCTTTGTGAAGACTGAGTTGTAGGGCCTTGGGCCTGAGCTGTAGGAACCATTTGGGGTTCTGAGTGTAAGATCTGAGGATCTGAGGAATAGTGGAGGAGTTTGGCCGAATCTAGTACACTACTAGATAGGAGAAGGGGGGAAAGTGGATGTACCCAAACCTTGGGAAACCACTATAAATCTGTGTGTTCACTGTGTGCATGCTTTATTCTGTGATTGCTGTTTGATTGCTGTGAAAAAGTAATTATAAATCTGTGATATTATTTGCAATCTGCCTAAAAGTTTAAAAAAGATTTAATCACCTATTCACCCCCGCCCCTCTAGGTGATTAGGTACAATTTCTTTCAAGTGGTATCAGAGGGAGGTTACTCAAAAAGGACATAACTGTCTGAGTAGATCCTATTGGCAGATTCAGTATAAGTAAAGTGCAGAATCAAGAAAATCAAGAAAATGGGTTCAACAGAGAATCATAAGGAACTTGGATCCATGAAGTTGCCCATTTGCAGAAAAGAGATTTTTGGCATCTAGAAAGAAAGGGTGAGACTGTTTATGGAAGCTTCAGACCCTAGAATCTATATCACAGTTAAAGAAGGGCCATATGTGCCTATGAAGGTATCTGTGTTAGATGCAAATCAGAGAACACCTAAAGACTTTTCTAAAATGACAAAAGATGAGATTATTCTGGCCACCATGGACAAGAGGGCTCAGAATATCATTATAAGTGCCATAGATGATGCTACATTTCAGAACTTGATACACTGTAAGACATCAAAGGAGATGTGGGATACCCTGATAGTGTATATGGAGGGTTCAGAAGAAGTTAGACAAGACAGGAAGTCTTTGTTAAACCAAGAATATGAGAGCTTCAGACAAGCTAGGTCTGATAGCATAACAGAATGCTATAAGAAATTCTATAGGATAGTTAATGAGTTAATGTCCTATGGAAGAGATTTTAGCAATTATGAGCTGAATGATAAGTTCTTAAGGTCCCTAACAAAGGATTGGGACACCAAGATCTGTGCCATAAGGGAAATGGCCAAGTTAGCAGATATTCCTCCTCCAACTTTGTTTGGAAAACTGCTATCCTATGAAATGCAGTTGATGGTAAGAAAAGAAGAGGAGAAGACTACCAGAATTGAGAATAAAGAAAGAGCAGTGACATTCAAGACAGAAACCACCAGAAAATATAAAAGTAAGTCTCCATCTCCACCTTCAAGGGTTGCTGGATCTGAGACAGATGAGACAGAATGCAGGAATTCTGAAAGCCGTGAGAGTGATGAGGATTTTGCAGTTTTCACAAGACACTTTCAGAAGTTTCTAAAGAATAAACAGTGGAGGTCAAAGCCATCCACTTCACAGGGAAAAGATGACTATTATCAGAACAAGAAGTCATCAAAGAAAGACAGGAGAAAGCCCAAGTCATATAAAGCAACTTTATCAAAAATTATATGTTATTGCTGTAACAAGCAAGTACATGTTGTTGCAGACTGTCCAGAGAAAAGGAAAGAGTCAACAGATAAGAAAAAGACTCAATTCAAGGGCAAGAAGGAGAGGTCCTTTGTTGCCAAGAAGTACAAAGGCCTGTCAAACATGTCTTCTTCAGAAATTGAGTCAGAAGCTGAAGCATACATAGGACTGTTTGCTGAAGAAGAGGAAGAGGAGTTCATCCAGCTAATGAACTCTATATATGAGCAAGAGGACAATCAGTGCCAAGGACTGATGACATTGTCAGAAGGTGACAAAATCCAGGATCAGCCTGGACCTAGTAAGGTACAAAATTGTTCTTTAAGTTCAATTTCTAGTACTAGTTCAGATTCAGTTACATCAGCATCAAGTGATGCCAGTGGATCTGAATCTGAAGGGGATATTCATCAGTTGATTGATGAATATAGAGTTCTGTTGCAAGCTTTTAAGAAAAGCAAATCCTTGGCTAAGAATCACGCAAAGGAGACTGCTAGTCTCAAAGAGGCTGCAACTGATTTTGATAAGTTAGTTGATCAGAAATTAAATGAAATAGCCAGGCTGAAAAACATAACTGTTATTCAGATGGGGACTATAGCATTTAAGAATGATTAAATCAGAAATCGGGAGATTAGTCTTCAGAAGGAGAGAGATATAGTTGCAAGGTTCTCTAAACCAAAATCAGTTCTACCTTTAATAGATGAGTTTATACCTCACAAGGGAAAGACTGGATTGGGGTTTACTAACCCTGCTAGGACTGTAAAGTCCAAGTCTAAGGGCAAAGCCCCAGCTCTCAACAAGCTAGCTGTAGATAAAACAGCAAGGGATGTACCTAAGCAAAGGTACAATAGGTTTGAGTGCTGGTGCTGTGGCAAGGTAGGCCACTTTGCCATAGACTGTTGGCACAATTCTAGTGCCAAGTTGAGTAGCAAACTTCCTGTTGGAAGATCTGCAGGTAGCTTTGTTAAGAGGCAAACTAACCAGCACCAAGGACCCAAGAATTCTTTGGGTTCTATGGTTAACTAATCTGTTTTGCAGGTGAGTCCAAGTGACCATGCCCCAATATGGTACTTGTACAGTGGATGTTCCAGGCACATGACTGGAACTAAGGGATTGCTAAAGGACTACACAGCAATCAAGGATGGTCCTAAAGTCACCTTTGGTGGTTCTGAAAAAGGAATCATCAAAGGTTTTGGTAACATTTCTAGCAACCTTATAATTATTACTCAAGTGGCTTATGTTAAAGGTTTGAAATATAACCTTATTAGTATAAGTCAAATGAGTGATTTAGGATATAACATCTCATTTGTCAAAGATGGTTGTCATATCAGGAGATCAAATGATCAAGAGATCATTTTGACTGGTTATAGAAAGAGAAATGTCTATTGTCTAGACATTATGTGTGAGAACAATGGTTCTCCAGTGTGTCTTGTAGCTGATGAGAAAGTTTCTCATTGTGTCAAATGGCACAAGAGGCTAGCCCATCTTAACTACAAGACAATTAGCCAACTCTATAGCAAAGAGTTAGTGAGGAATGGTCCTCAGGTTAAGTGTATTAAAGATGGGATATGTTCAGCTTGTCAAAAGGGCAAGCAGACTAAATCCACCTTTAATAGCATTGAAAACAAAGATGCTGTGAGGTGTTTATACCTCTTGGATATGGATCTCTTTGGTCCTATACCAGTTCACAGCCTAGGAAGGAAGGTCTACACATTTGTGGTTGTAGATGACTACTCAAGGTTTTCCTGGGTGTTCTTCCTTAGACAGAAATCTGAAACACCTAATATCTTTTATAGCTTTGTCAAACAAATTCAGCATGAGTTAGACAGTATAGTGGTCAAAATAAGAAGTGACCATGGTACTGAATTCCAGTCTGATAGCATGACAAAACTATGTGAAGAATTTGGGATATTTCAGGAATTTTCTTCACCAAGAACACCTCAGCAAAATGGCATTGCTGAAAGGAAAAATAGAACCTTGATTGAGGCTGGTAGAACCCTATTAAGTGACACTTCTCTCCCAGAATATTTCTGGGCTGAGGCAGTTAATACTGCATGCCATGTGATTAATAGGGTTACTATCACCAAGAGCCACAATAAGACCCCCTATGAGATTGTGAAAGGTAGAAAACCAAATCTATCCTATTTCAGGATCTTTGGTTGTAAGTGGTTTATACTTAACAATGGTAAGTCTTACTTGACCAAGTTTGCTGCCAAATCCCAAGAGGGGATCTTTGTTGGGTACAGCAACAATAGTAAGGCTTATAGAGTCTACAACTAGACTCAAGTTGTAGAAGAGTCAGTACATATAGTATTTGATGAAGCTAGACTTATTAACAATGAGTTGTCTAGAAGTATTTGCAGCTCCACATGTGTGACTAAGAAGATGGACAAGCTCACTATTGAAGAAGGATCTACTGCAAGTCGGCATGTAGATGATAGTGGTTGTTGTCCAGGTGGAGTACTACATGCACCTGATGCAGAAGAAGACTAAGGAGTTCAGCAAGTTGAAGAAGCTGAAGGAGTTCAACCTGAAGCCAGGCTGCCTCCAGCTAGTAGACATTTGAAAGATCATCCAGCAAATCAAATTATTGGTGATCTAAGTCAAGGGGTACAAACAAGGAGCAGAAATCTAAGTGCAGTACTCTACTCCAGTTTTCTATCCCAAGTAGAGCCAAAGAAATTTGAAGAAGCCATCCTAGACCCTCATTGGATTGAGGCAATGTAAGAGGAGCTGAATCAGTTCAAGAGATGCAAAGTCTGGGAGCTTGTTCCTAAACCAAAAGACCACAACATAATTGAAACCAAGTGGATCTTTAGGAACAAGATGGATGAACATGGAGTGATTATTAAGAACAAAGCAAGACTGGTTGCTAAGGGATATAGGCAGGAAGAGGGTATTGACTTTGATCAGACCTTTGCTCCATTAGCCAGACTGGAAGCCATAAGGATGTTCCTGGCCAATGCAACCTATCAAGGATTTAAAGTATACCAAATGGATGTTAAGTCAGCTTTTCTTAATAGAAATCTAAAAGAAGAGGTCTATGTGGAACAGCCATCAGGTTTTGTTGATTCAACTCAACCTAATTATGTCTATAGACTTAGGAAGTCTTTATATGGGTTAAAACAAGCCCCTATGGCTTGGTATGAAACCATGTCTAGTTTCCTCATTGAGAATAAATTCACAAGGGAGAAAATAGACAAGACTCTATTCCTTAGGGAATCCAGAGGCAAGATCTTACTAGTCCAAATATATGTAGATGACATCATATTTGGGTCTACTAAAAATAGTCTTTGCATAAATTTTGCAAAACTTATGAAAGGACAATTTGAGATGAGTAGTATGGGGGAACTTAAGTTCTTCTTGGGTCTCCAAGTTAGACAGACTGAGAATGGTTTATCCATATGCCAGTCTAAGTTCACCCTAGAATTAATAAGAAAGTATGGTATGGAATCTTCCAGTACCATGAAAACTCCTATGGGGTCAAGTATGTCTCTTAGCAAAGATGATGCAGGGAAACCTGTAGATGAGACTTTGTATAGAGGGATAGTTGGATCCCTATTATATTTGACTGCAAGTAGACCAGATATCATGTATGCTACATGTGTCTGTACTAGGTACCAAGCATGCCCTAAAGTGTCTCATTTGACAGCAGTCAAAAGGATTCTGAGATATCTAAAGGGCACACCTTATCTAGGCCTTTGGTACCCTAGGAATGGAGACTTTGAACTGACGGGTTATTCAGATGCAGATTTTGCAGGCTGCAAGGAAGATAGGAAAAGTACAACTGGAACCTGTCAATTCCTAGGTGGAAGACTGATATCATGGAGTAGCAAGAAGCAAACAAGTGTGGTTATCTCCACAGCAGAATCAGAGTATGTGGCTGCATTAAGTTGTTGTACTCAACTTCTATGGATACAACATCATCTAGAAGACTATGGTATTCAAGTAAGTAGAACACCACTATTTTGTGATTCTACTAGTGCTATATCTATTGCAAACAATC
The DNA here is from genome assembly GCA_039583875.1 of Platanthera guangdongensis. NCBI lineage: Eukaryota > Viridiplantae > Streptophyta > Magnoliopsida > Asparagales > Orchidaceae > Platanthera > Platanthera guangdongensis. The sequence goes on along the minus strand of CM077158.1, from coordinate 204,496,372 downwards.
CTGTTTCTCATAGTAGGACTAAGCACATAGAGATAAAATACCATTTTCTTAGAGAACATGTTGAAAAAGAAGATATTTCACTAGAGTATGTTAATACAGATAATCAACTAGCTGACATGTATACTAAGCCCTTAGAAGAAACCAAGTTCAATAGGTTTAAAATTGAATTAAGTATGATAAACTTAGAATAAGTTTACAGAAATGGCTAAGTAAAATAGTGTCGACTAAGTGTCGAGCTAAGTGGTGTCGACACATAAACAAATGTCGACATATATATTCTGTCGACTATACTTGTGTCGACACATAGTTGTCGAGACATTATAAGTCTGTGTCGACACTTTTCCACAGTGTCGACACAATTTAAGTTTCTTGACGCGCCATTTCATCTTCGATTCTAGAAAGGTATAAATAGGATTTCGCCATTGTCTGTCGACACGCTCACCAAAGTTTCGAGACCAAACTTGTGTGTCGACGCCTCTCTTCTCTAAGTTCAAATTTCTTCAAACCCTAATGACGCCCAAGCTCGAAGAGAACGTAAATGAAGGATATGAACTGGTGTAGCATGCGTTTGATGACGCAGAACCAGAGATCAAGGATGTGGTAACCCTAGTTACAAACTCAGGGTTAGATTTTCTTGTTTCAGAGCCGACCAGGATATGGAAGAAAGAAGTTCTGGAATTTCTGAATGGAGCATCCCTAGATGAATCAGGACTAAAGATTAAGTCTAGGGTTCATGGGGCAAAGGTGAAGATCTCATCTAAGAGTTTGAGAAAGGTACTAAACCTACCAATAACTAAGGAAGAAGATGAAGTTTCTGCTTCTAAGATTAGAGAAGCACTGACATGGTGTGGACTGGATTCCAAGATGAAAATTGGATCAGTATTCAACAGAAAGGGAATGAACAGCCAAGGAAAATTCTTGTCTGAAATAGTTGGAAAAGTTATCCTGTGCAAATCTGGAGGACATGACAGGATTTCTGCTTATATGTTCAATCTAATGACTAGGTTAATCTTCCAGCTAAATATTGATTGGTCTGCAGTAGTGTTTGAGAAGATTAAGGAGAGCCTGAAGAAACCCAATTTGGGTAGGATTCTAAGTCTTTACTTGGCTGGTAGTATACCAGAAGTAATGAGCCAAGCTGCAGGTTCTAAAATCAACCACATGAGAAGAATGGACATGAGAATCTTCTCTAGATGGGATAGGGTCTTGACTAAGGAAATGCCAACTCCTGAGAAGGAAACACCACTAAAGAAGATGAAGAAGATAGCCCCAGTGGCTCAAGAATCATCCAGCAGTTCTGAGGAACAAGTAGTGTTCACTCCTGATGAAGAAGACACAGGAAATGCTGGAAAGTCTCCAGCTAGACAAGATGATGCAGAGAGGTAGGGGGAGCTACCACAGGCTAGCCCAATACACCAGGATTCTATCCAGGGGGAGCCTCTACTAGTGGAAGAGCAAACTCCACTAGAAAGTGAACAAGCAACCCACACCATACTTGAGGTAATCACTGACATCAATAAATTAAACTTCCCTATTGAGGATGATGTTTTGTCTGATTCATTACATAATGTTAATCAGCAAACTCAAACATATAGCCAACCCCAAGATGTTGTCATGGAGGACACATCTGTTGCAGATCAAGTGGAACCAAATCAAGTAATTGATGAGATAAGAGAATCTCCACCACAACCTCAACAAGAATTTACTTTGGAAGAACTATTCCCTGATCTACTCCAAACAGACTTTGAGAAGGAAAGTGTTGCTACTGAGGGGGAGAATGCTCATGTTGAGGGGGAGAAAGTAGTTATTGTTGAGGAAACTGCAAGGAAGGAACCTGAACTGCAGAAGGAGTTACCTCCAAGCCCTAAGGACAGGGTTGATATTGCACGCACATCTGCTCTGAAGATGAGGAGGCTGCTAGAGCTAAAAAGAGAAAGTTTCAAGTCTTCAAGAGGAGGAGCCAAAATTATAAGAAAGATCTGCAAACCATTGCACCAAAGCCTACACCACAGCCAGCACCATCTGTAGATTACAGTTCTCTGATGGTTGCAATGCAGATAAAGCTTGATGAGCAAAGGAAAGCAATAGAAAGGTATATGGATGAGGGGCATAAGTCTCTGCAGTTTGATCTTGCACAAGACATTAAGTCCATTAGATTTGAAATGAATCTAAATAAGAAGGAGATGAATGACTGCTTCCATAAGGGAGGGAATGTAGTAGTCTATCTAGCCACTCATCAGGAGAAGATAAAAGCTCAAGTGGATGATATTGCACTGAAGCAAGGCTATGTTCTAGAGAATCAAATAAGAATGAATGATAATTTGACAGCTTCCCACAATGTTATTGTAACTGAATTAAAGAATATAGCAACTACCCAGAATGCAGCACTGACCACTGCCAAAGAATAATTTGACAAAGCATTGCAAGAGAGCCTAACTACTGTTACTACTGCACTTCAAGATTCTCAGAAGGCTATCACTGACAAGCTCCAAAGGTTGAAACCTTTCTTTAAGGATGGAGTAAACTATTTGGATGCACAAATAAGATTTCAGGAAGATGATCTGAGGGATCATATTGTTAGAGAAGTCATAAAGGGGGAGAGGGTGTTAGTCAAAGCCAGCTCTGATCATGCAAAATGGATTTCCAATTCCATCAGAGCCACCCTTGGATATCCTCCATTGTGTGACGATGACAATGTAGCAGAGTCTGGGATTCATCCTGCTTATCTTGGCGGGGAGCAAGCTGAAGTGGCTCAAGTAATTTATCCTCCACCAGACTTTGATTTGATACAAGCAGATATACAATCAATGTATAGCCCACCTAAGGGAAAGTAAAATGTCATCATAGAAAAAGTGGTTCAGCCAGTGCCAGAGGCTATACTGAAAGAACAAGAAGCTTTGTTGCTGAAAGAACAAGAGACTCAGTTGTCTAAGAAGAGGTTCAGAGAGCAAGCTGAACAAAGGCCTGATTTTGAACAGTGGAGCCCCACTTTAAGGAATATTATCTTAACTGCATGGAAGGCTTCCAAGGATAATATTCAAGATAGAAACAAGTGGTATTCAGAACTGGAGTGGAGAAAGCATGAGTCCAGGCAAGAAGCCATTGTGCAATACAGAAGAAAGGCTAAGATGGGAAAGCTACCTCCTAATGCCCAGGAGCCTAGCAAGTACTTTCCCAAGCCTTATCATTACTTTGAAAGGCAGAAGATTAAAGCTGAAGAGTTAAAGAAGAAGGATCTTAAAGGCAAGAAGCCTACTGCTGCTGAAGATGCTGAAGCCCCAGTCAAAGCAAAGATACAATCTGGAAAGGGCATAGTTATCAAGGAGGCTGAGCAGAAATAGAATAGAATTTTCTGTAGTTTACAGTTGTAATCACTTGTATTAAAACTTCTGTAAACTTGTGAATAATGAAAATGATGAAGTTCTTAGAACTATGTGATGTGTGTTAATTCTATTATATTTTTGTTCTGAGATATATGTGTGTACATATTTTGTTTAATACATGTTTATGTACTTTCCCTGATTACATAATCATGTTTTACATCATACTATAATTTTGTCATGTATGGTGTATATCATTGACTAAGGGTTATGACTTCTCCAAATAGGGGGAGATTGTTGGGTACATTGGAATGAATGTACCTGATTTGAAGAAGCCTCACCCTACTCAATGATATACATCAAAATGTATTTGATGTGTTTTGAGTTTAGTTGTGCAGGTTAAGTATTTGCAGGGAAAGCTGAAAAGATTCTAAGTCCATGTGTCGACACCCAGAAGGAAAGTGTCGACACTTAAGAAGACTTGTGTCGACACCCAGAGAAACAGTGTCGATACTTGGAGTAATTGTGTCGACACCAGGGATGCAGAGTCGACACCAGACAGAAAGTGTCGACACATACAGTTTTTGTCGACACTCAATGAAGAGAAGTCCAGTAAAGCAGTGTCGACACTTAGAAGCAGTGTCGACACCCAGAGGAACTTTATCTACATCAGAAAGTGTCGACACTTGGAGGTTGTGTCGACACTCAGCAAATTTCAGTAGAGTCTAAGTATAAGTGTCGACATAATGAAGAATGTGTCGACACACAGCAGAAGACTCAACACATGAAGAAAGTGTCGACACAAGAAAGAATGTGTCGACACTCAGCAGAAGACTCAATACATGAAGAAAGTGTCGACACTAGGAGGCTGTGTCGACACTCAGCAAAGTTCAATAAATTCTAAGTACAAGTGTCGATACAAAGAAGATGTGTCGACACTCAGCCAAAGTCTCAAAAGAAGAAGAATGTGTCGACACAAGGAGAAGTGTCGACACTCAGAAAGTATCAACACAGAAGGCAGGTGTCGACACTAAGAATATGTGTCGACACTCAGCAAGTATCAACACAAGAAGATGTGTCGACACAAAGGAGTTGTGTGGACACTTACAAGAATTCAACTAAGTACTGAAGAACAAGGAGTTGTGTCGACACACAATATCAGTGTCGACATATGATGAAGAAGCAGTGTCGAGAAGTAAAATCTACAACACAAGGAGTTGTGTCGACACCTTGAAGGCTAGTGTCGACACCTTGAAGGCTAGTGTCGACACTTAGACTACTTGTGTCGACACTTGGTCTATAAGTGTCGACACTTAAAGACAGACTGTCTCGACACATTCAGACAGTTACAGATATTTCAAGAAGTGACTGGATGACATGACAGCTGCCATTCCAGCCGGTCTACTGCAACTGTCAGAGATGTCAGAAAGCTGTTAGAAACCGAATCAGCCGGTCACCATGAAGAAAGTCTATATAAAGGATTATACATTCAACAGATGTGTTAATGTTGTTGGAAAGCAATTCATTGAAGACCTTCAAGTGAAGATCCAAGTAGTTGGAGAGAGAGAGCTCCATCCAAGAAGACAGCTGTTGGAACCAGGCTGTGAAGATAGTTTCAGACCTAGTTCTGATTCTTAAGTTGCAGTGATTGAAGATAAGCTGCAGAGAGTATCAACCCTATTGTTCTACATTCAAGAAGCTTTGAAGAAAGCCAAGTGAGGTTGATCTCAGCAGAGTTCTTTCAAGAACTCATCAAGAACCTATCAACTCTTCTCTCTTATTCAGAGTTGTAGGTATATACTTTGTAATTCTAAATTTCTTGTAGGATCCTTAGGGATCTGAGTTGTAAGCCTGCAATTATAAAAGCTGAGTGGTAGGTCCTGTGTGCCTGAGTGTAGGAGATCCATATCTCTGAGTGTAGGCCTTGTGGCTGAGTGTAGGCCTTGTTGAAGGCTGAGTGTAGGTCTTTGTGAAGACTGAGTTGTAGGGCCTTGGGCCTGAGCTGTAGGAACCATTTGGGGTTCTGAGTGTAAGATCTGAGGATCTGAGGAATAGTGGAGGAGTTTGCCCGAATCTAGTACACTACTATATAGGCGAAGGGGGGAAAGTAGATGTACCCAAACCTTGGGGAACCACTATAAATCTGTGTGTTCACTATGTGCATGCTTTATTATGTGATTGTTGTTTGATTGCTGTGAAGAAGTAATAATAAATCTATGATATTATCTGCAATCTGCCTAAAAGTTTAAAAAAGATTTAGTCACCTATTCACCCCCCCCCCCTAGGTGATTAGGTAAAATTTCTTTCACTCTCGTCCGACGAAGGATTCCTCTTAATGCCCGCATTACGCTAAGAACCCCGTTATTGGGTGGGGGACCCAATCCGGTAGGTTGGCGCGCCTCCTCTATCGAGGGTTAGTGCGAAACTCCATTTACCAAGGGGTGATCGGTCCATACGCATGGCCTCTTGGCTAGCTAGCATATGGACTACGGAAATAGGGCCCACACATCGATTATGTGGTCCTACGCGTCGTAAACGCACGACAAACCTTAAGTGATTTTAATTAATTAGAAAATGATACCTTTAATTATTTAAAGCAATTTTATTTGTCTCAATGCTCTTCGATACTGAGAGCTAAGAACGTTAGCCACTCATCGGAATGGGGACGGCAGCGGTGAAAAAGTAGAAAATTAAAGCAGTAAAATAAAGCAGGAAAATGAAAGCAGAAAATGGAAAGCAGTAAATTGCAAGTCCTACTCAAATGAGTAGGACTGAAATGAAAGCTGTAAAAGTGTAAGTCCCAGCTCAAATGAGTGGGCGGGAAAAAGAAAGCAAGTCCTACTCAAACGAGTAGGAGAAAATAAATGCATTTACAAGTCCATTCCAATTATTACAATAAAGACAGGCCATTTAACTCAAGTGATTAGACGGTAAATAAAATCCAGCCATTTAACTTCTAGCGAGTAGGAGGAAAATAAATTTTAACACTCACGCACTCGACATAAAATTAAAAGTCACCCACTCTACAGAAAGTAAACACACTCTACTGGAATAAAATCCAGTCATTTAACTCAAGTGAGTAGGTGGAAAAATAAAAATACACACACTTGCTTGAATAAAATCCAGCCATTTAACTCAAATGAGTAGGAGGAAAAATAAAAACAACACATGCACACACTCTACATGAATTGAAAGAAAGCAATTTAAACTAACTCACACACGCACGCACACGTACAAAAAATAGGAAAAACTAAGTGACCGAAAAATTAAAACAACTACATTTTTACCGATGGAATGCGGTAGAAATGCATAAAAAGTGAAAATAAAATTTAAAGGAGCAAAAAAGTTTGCAAATAAACGAAAAGTACAAGTGCTCGAAAAATTGAAATGAATACATTTTTACCGATGGAATGCGGTAGAAATGCATAAAATGAAGAAATAAAATTTAAACGGGCAAAAAGTTTTTGAAAATAAAAGCAAAAAAGAAGTGTTCGAAAAATTAAAACGACTATATATACATTCCTATAACTCCGCAAAAGTGATTAAAAAGTGAAAATAAAGTGAAAATGAAGAAACGTTTTACGACCTAAAACGAAAAATCTAAGTTAGAAAAAATGAAAATCACTTTGGAAACGTTTTTACAGGTTTATAGGAATGAAATACAAGCTATTAAAACATAAGTCTAACCAAAACTAAGTACAAATAACTAAGTATAAAAGCATGAAAATTAATCTCATACAAACACACACACATTTTAAAAGAACAAAAACAAAGTTAAAACAAAATAAAAGAAACAAGATTGCATAAGAGTGGGCACATAGATGAAGTCCAAAGTCATGTAATTGAAATAAAATTACATTTGCATTAATAATAAAAGGAGATTACAAAATGAAAATAAAAGAGAGCGGGGGGGGGGGGGGGGGGAATCCCATTACAAGGCTTTGGAAATCATCTATCAGCTGGCCCCTTAAGCAAAATGGATCCAAAAAGTGGAACCCTGAACTCATACAGCAACTGGGAATTTATAGAAAACATTTTCAAAGTACACGCCCTTTGACACATGCGTGTCAGGGGGCGTGTCAACACTATTTAAATGGCGGCCGTCCGATTTGATTTGAGATTTGACTTGGCGGCTGAAATCACGGTGGTCACGCCCTAGGTCATGGGCGTGATTGTGGGTGTGTCGACACTATTAAGCAGCAGATTTCGGTGACTTGACGGCGATTTGACATTGCGGCGGAAATCGCGGCGGTCACGCCCCTGGTCACGGGCGTGACATTGGGCATGTCGTTCGGCAATTGATGGCGTTGTTGACTTCAGGGGGTCGCTGGCGGCAGTTTGTCGGGCCAGGTGGAAGAGTCACGCCCTCGGTCACGGGCGTGACTCTGGGCGTGTCGAGTTGAGTCGACACTCGACAAACGTTGAGCGCAAAATGTCGAGTTGAAAATTCGTCCAGCGGGAAGTCGTCGAGCGCGAATTTCGTCGAGCTGAATGGAGTGGTCATGACTTTGGTCACGCCCCGTGTCGCGTGACACGGGCATGTCGTCGGGCGTGTCAGCTGGGTCGACGATCGTTGAGCGCGATTTCGTCGATCTAGATGGTCACGGGCATGGGTCACGGGCGTGACTCGGGTGACACAGGCGTGACACGGGCGTGTCATGCTATTTCTTCAAAAAGATGTTCATTTCTCGGGAATTTGACGTATCACGCCCTGGTCACGGGCGTGACCAACAGTACACGGGCGTGTACTTTGATTTTTTGATAATTTTTCCTGAAAAATTCAGGAAACAAAAATAACTCTAAGTTAGAAAATATTTACAAAAAAGAAGCAATTTATTAAGGAAAAACAACTAAAAATAACAAAAAGAAACTAATACGTCTTATTTAATGTATATAAAAAAACGTATATTTACAACTCATCATACTCGCAGAGTGAGGAAGATCACTTCAGGCATCTTCATTTGGTTTTGGAGACGCTAAGGAGAAATCAATTGTACGCCAAGTTCTCGAAGTGCGAGTTTTGGTTGTCCTCAGTGGCGTTCCTCGGTCATATAGTGAGTGGAGAAGGTATTGCTGTGGATCCGGCGAAGATTATTGCGATATGGTAGTGGCCTGAGCTTTCTACGGTAGCGGAAGTACGGAGCTTTCTGGGGCTTGCGGGCTATTATAGGCACTTCGTAGAGAACTTCTCGCGGATAGCATTACCTCTCACTACTTTGACGAGGAAGGAGCAGAAGTTCGTTTGGACGTCGGAGTGCGCGCGAGCTTTTGAGGAGTTGAAATGTTGGTTGACCACCGTGCATGTGCTGAGTTCGCCGAGTGGGTCAAAATAAGAAGTGACCATGGTACTGAATTCCAGTCTGATAGCATGACAAAACTATGTGAAGAATTTGGGATATTTCAGGAATTTTCTTCACCAAGAACACCTCAGCAAAATGACATTGCTGAAAGGAAAAATAGAACCTTGATTGAGGCTGGTAGAACCCTATAAAGTGACACTTCTCTCCCAGAATATTTCTGGGCTGAGGCAGTTAATACTGCATGCCATGTGATTAATAGGGCTACTATCACCAAGAGCCACAATAAGACCCCCTATGAGATTGTGAAAGGCAGAAAACCAAATCTATCCTATTTCAGGATCTTTTGTTGTAAGTGCTTTAAACTTAACAATGGTAAGTCTTACTTGACCAAGTTTGCTGCCAAATCCCAAGAGGGGATCTTTGTTGGGTACAGCAACAATAGTAAGGCTTATAGAGTCTACAACTTGAAAACTCAAGTTGTAGAAGAGTCAGTATATATAGTATTTGATGAAGCTAGACTTATTAACAATGAGTTGTCTAGAAGTATTTGCAGCTCCACATGTGTGACTAAGAAGATGGACAAGCTCACTATTGAAGAAGGATCTACTACAAGTCAGCATGTAGATGATAGTGGTTGTTGTCCAGGGGGAGTACTACATGCACCTGATGCAGAAGAAGACCAAGGAGTTCAGCAAGTTGAAGAAGCTGAAGGAGTTCAAACTGAAGCCAGGCTGCCTCCAGCTAGTAGACATTTGAAAGATTATCCAGCAAATCAAATTATTTATGATCTAAGTCAAGGGGTACAAACAAGGAGCAGAAATCTAAGTGCAGTACTCTACTCCAGTTTTCTATCCCAAGTAGAGCCAAAGAAATTTGAAGAAGCCATCCTACACCCTCATTGTATTGAGGCAATGCAAGAGGAGCTGAATCAGTTCAAAAGATGCAAAGTCTGGGAGCTTGTTCCTAAACCAAAAGACCACAACATAATTGGAACCAAGTGGATCTTTAGGAACAAGATGGATGAACATGGAGTGATTATTAAGAACAAAGCAAGACTGGTTGCTAAGGGATATAGGCAGGAAGAGGGTATTGACTTTAATCAGACCTTTGCTCCAGTAGCCAGACTGGAAGCCTTAAGGATGTTCCTGGCCAATGCAACCTATCAAGGATTTAAAGTATACCAAATGGATGTTAAGTCAGCTTTTCTTAATAGAAATCTGAAAGAAGAGGTCTATGTGGAACAGCCATCAGGTTTTGTTGATTCAACTCAACCTAATTATGTCTATAGACTTAGGAAGGCTTTATATGGGTTAAAACAAGCCCCTATGGCTTGGTATGAAACCATGTCTAGTTTCCTCATTGAGAATAAATTCACAAGGGAGAAAATAGACAAGACTCTATTCCTTAGGGAATCCAGAGGCAAGATCTTACTAGTCCAAATATATGTAGATGACATCATATTTGGGTCTACTAAAAATAGTCTTTGCATAAATTTTGCAAAACTTATGCAAGGACAATTTGAGATGAGCAGTATGGGGGAACTTAAGTTCTTCTTGGGTCTCCAAGTTAGACAGACTGAGAATGGTTTATCAATATGCCAGTCTAAGTTCACCCTAGAATTAATAAGAAAGTATGGTATGGAATCTTCCAGTACCATGAAAACTCCTATGGGGTCAAGTATGTCTCTTAGCAAAGATGATGCAGGGAAACCTGTAGATGAGACTTTGTATAGAGGTATAGTTGGATCCCTATTGTATTTGACTGCAAGTAGACCAGATATCATGTATGTTATATGTGTCTGTGCTAGGTACCAAGCATGCCCTAAAGTGTCTCATTTGACAGCAGTCAAAAGGATTCTGAGATATCTAAAGGGCACACCTTATCTAGGCCTTTGGTAACCTAGGAATGGAGACTTTGAACTGACGGGTTATTCAGATGCAGATTTTACAGGCTGCAAGGAAGATAGGAAAAGTACAACTGGAACCTGTCAATTCCTAGGTGGAAGACTGATATCATGGAGTAGCAAGAAGAAAACAAGTGTGGCTATCTCCACAGCAGAATCAGAGTATGTGGCTGCAAGAAGTTGTTGTACTCAACTTCTATGGATATAACATCAGCTAGAAGACTATGGTATTCAAGTAAGTAGAACACCACTATTTTGTGATTCTACTAGTGTTATATCTATTGCAAACAATCCTGTTTCTCATAGTAGGACTAAACACATTGAGATAAAATACCATTTTCTTAGAGAACATGTTGAAAAAGAAGATATTTCACTAGAGTATGTTAATACAGATAATCAACTAGCTGACATGTATACTAAGCCCTTACAAGAAACCAAGTTCAATAGGTTTAAAATTGAATTAAGTATGATAAACTTAGAATAAGTTTACAGAAATGGCTAAGTAAAATAGTGTCGACACACAGAGTTGTCTGTGTCGAGACAGGGAATTGGTGTCAACACTGCATAGAAAAGGTGTCGACACATCTAGGAAGTTGGTGTCGACACTTCAGAGAATTAGTGTCGACACATACAGGGTAGATGTCGACACATCCAAGATGGTGTCGACACTTAGACTTTATGCAGAATTAGTGAAGTAAAGTCTCGACTAAGTGTCGAGCTAAGTGGTGTCGACACATAAACAAGTGTCGACATATATATTCTGTCGACTATACTTGTGTCGACACATAGTTGTCGAGACATTATAAGTCTGTGTCGACACTTTTCCACAGTGTCGATACAATTTAAGTTTCTTGACGCATCATTTCATCTTCGATTCTAGAAAGGTATAAATAGGATTTCGCCATTGTCTGTCGACACGCTCACCAAAGTTTCGAGACCAAACTTGTGTGTCGACACCTCTCTTCTCTAAGTTCAAATTTCTTCAAACCCTAATGACGCCCAAGCACGAAGAGAACGTAAATGAAGGATATGAACTGGTGTAGCATGCGTTTGATGACGCAGAACCAGAGATCAAGGATGTGGTAACCCTAGTTGCAAACTCAGGGTTAGATTTTCTTGTTTCAAAGCCGACCAAGATATGGAAGAAAGAAGTTCTGGAATTTCTGAATGGAGCATCCCTAGATGAATCAGGACTAAAGATTAAGTCTAGGGTTCATGGGGCAAAGGTGAAGATCTCATCTAAGAGTTTGAGAAAGGTACTAAACCTACCAATAACTAAGGAAGAAGTTGAAGTTTCTGCTTCTAAGATTAGAGAAGCACTAACATGGTGTGGACTGGATTACAAGATGAAAATTGGATCAGTATTCAACAGAAAGGGAATGAACAGCCAAGGAAAATTCTTGTCTGAAATAGTTGGAAAAGTTATCCTGTGCAAATTTGGAGGACATGACAGGATTTCAGCTTATATGTTCAATCTAATGACAAGGTTAATCTTCCAGCTAAATACTGATTGGTCTGCAGTAGTGTTTGAGAAGATTAAGGAGAGCCTGAAGAAACCCAATTTGGGTAGGATTCTAAGTCTTTACTTGGCTGGTAGTATACCAGAAGTAATGAGCCAAGCTGCAGGTTCTAAAATCAACCACATGAGAAGAATGGACATGAGAATCTTCTTTAGATGGGATAGGGTCTTGACTAAGGAAATGCCAACTCCTGAGAAGGAAACACCACTAAAGAAGAAGAAGAAGATAGCCCCAGTGGCTCAAGAATCATCCAGCAGTTCTGAGGAACAAGTAGTGTTCACTCCTGATGAAGAAGACACAGGAAATGCTGGAAAGTCTCCAGCTAGACAAGATGATGCAGAGAGGCAGGGGGAGCTACCACAGGCTAGCCCAATACACCAGGATTCTATCCAGGGGGAGCCTCTACTAGTGGAAGAGCAAACTCCACTAGAAAGTGAATAAGCAACCCACACCATACTTGAGGTAATCACTAACATCAATAAATTAAACTTCCCTATTGAGGATGATGTTTTGTCTGATTCATTACATAATGTTAATCAGCAAACTCAAACACATAGCCAACCCCAAGATGTTGTCATGGAGGACACATCTGTTGCAGATCAAGTGGAACCAAATCAAGTAATTGATGAGATAAGAGAATCTCCACCACAACCTCAACAAGAATTTACTTTGGAAGAACTATTCCCTGATCTACTCCAAACAGACTTTGAGAAGGAAAGTGTTGCTACTGAGGGGGAGAATGCTCATGTTGAGGGGGAGAAAGTAGTTATTGTTGAGGAAACTGCAAGGAAGGAACCTGAAGTGCAGAAGGAGTTACCTCCAAGCACTAAGGACAGGGTTGATATTGCAAGCACATCTGCTTCTGAAGATGAGGAGGCTGCCAGAGCTAAAAAGAGAAAGTTTCAAGTCTTCAAGAGGAGGAGCCAAAATTATAAGAAAGCTCTGCAAACCATTGCACCACAGCCTACACCACAGCCAGCACCATCTGTAGATTACAGTTCTCTGATGGTTGCAATGCAGATAAAGCTTGATGAGCAAAGGAAAGCAATAGAAAGGTATATGGATGAGGGGCATAAGTCTCTGCAGTTTGATCTTGCACAAGAAATTAAGTCCATTAGATTTGAAATGAATCTAAATAAGAAGGAGATGACTGACTGCTTCCATAAGGGAGGGAATGCAGTAGTCTATCTAGCCACTCATCAGGAGAAGATAAAAGCTTAAGTGGATGATATTGCACTGAAGCAAGGCTATGTTATAGAGAATCAAATAAGAATGAATGATAATTTGACAGCTTCCCACATTGTTATTGTAACTGAATTAAAGAATATAGCAACTGCCCAGAATGCACCACTGACCACTGCCAAAGAAGAATTTGACAAAGCATTGCAAGAGAGCCTAACTACTATTACTACTGCACTTCAAGATTCTCAGAAGGCTATCACTGACAAGCTCCAAAGGTTGAAACCTTTCTTTAAGGATGGAGTAAACTATTTGGATGTACAAATAAGATTTCAGAAAGATGATCTGAGGGATCATATTGTTAGAGAAGTCATAAAGGGTGAGAGGGTGTTAGTCAAAGCCAGCTCTGATCATGCAAAATGGATTTCCAATTCCATCAGAGCCACCCTTGGATATCCTCCATTGTGTGTTGATGACAATGTAGCAGAGTCTGGGATTCATCCTGCTTATCTTGGAGGGGAGCAAGCTGAAGTGGCTCAAGTAATTTATCCTCCACCAGACTTTGATTTGATACAAGCAGATATACAGTCAATGTATAGCCCACCTAAGGGAAAGCAAAATGTCATCATAGAAAAAGTGGTTCAGCAAGTGCTAGAGGCTATACTGAAAGAACAAGAAGCTTTGTTGCTGAAAGAACAAGAGACTCAGTTGTCTAAGAAGAGGTTTAGAGAGCAAGCTGAACAAAGGCCTGATTTTGAACAGTGGAGCCCCACTTTAAGGAATATTATCTTAACTGCATGGAAGACTGCCAAGGATAATATTCAAGATAGAAACAAGTGGTATTCAGAACTGGAGTGGAGAAAGCATGAGTCCAGGCAAGAAGCTATTGTGCAATACAGAAGAAAGGCTAAGATGGGAAAGCTACCTCCTAATGCCCAGGAGCCTAGCAAGTACTTTCCCAAGCCTTATCATTACTTTGAAAGGCAGAAGATTAAAGCTGAAGAGTTAAAGAAGAAGGATCTTAAAGGCAAGAAGCCTGCTGCTGCTGAAGATGCTGAAGCCCCAGTCCAAGCAAAGATACAATCTGGAAAGGGCATAGTTATCAAGGTGGCTGAGCAGAAATAGAATAGAATTTTCTTTAGTTTACAGTTGTAATCACTTGTATTAAAACTTCTGTAAACTTGTGAATAATGAAAATGATGAAGTTCTTAGAACTATGTGATGTGTGTTAATTCTATTACATTTTTGTTCTGAGATATATGTGTGTACATGTTTTGTTTAATACATGTTTATGTACTTTCCCTGATTGCATAATCCTGTTTTACATCATACTGTAATTTTATCATGTATTGTGTATATCATTGACTAAGGGTTATGACTTCTCCAAATAGGGGGAGATTGTTGGGTACATTGGAATGAATGTACCTGATTTGAAGAAGCCTCACCCTACTCAATGATATACATCAAAATGTATTTGATGTGTTTTGAGTTTAGTTGTGCAGGTTAAGTATTTGCAGGGAAAGCTGAAAAGATTCTAAGTCCATGTGTCGACACCCAGAAGGAAAGTGTCGACACTTAAGAAGACTTGTGTCGACACCCAGAGAAGCAGTGTCGACACTTGGAGTAATTGTGTCGACACCAGGGATGCAGAGTCGACACCAGACAGAAAGTATCGACACATACAGTTTGTGTCGACACTCAATGAAGAGAAGTCCAGTAAAGCAGTGTCGACACTTAGAAGCAGTGTCGACACCCAGAGGAACTTTATATACATCAGAAAGTGTCGACACTTGGAGGCTGTGTCGACACTCAGCAAATTTCAGTAGAGTCTAAGTATAAGTGTCGACATAATGAAGAATGTGTCGACACACAGCAGAAGACTCAACACATGAAGAAAGTGTCGTCACAAGAAAGAATGTGTCGACACTCAGCAGAAGACTCAATACATGAAGAAAGTGTCGACACTAGGAGGCTGTGTCGACACTCAGAAAAGTTCAATAAATTCTAAGTACAAGTGTCGACACAAAGAAGATGTGTCGACACTCAGCCAAAGTCTCAAAAGAAGAAGTGTCGACACTCAGAAAGTATCAACACAGAAGGCAGGTGTCGACACTAAGAATATGTGTCGACACTCAGCAAGTATCAACACAAGAAGATGTGTCGACACAAAGGAGTTATGTCGACACTTACAAGAATCCAACTAAGTACTGAAGAACAAGGAGTTGTGTCGACACACAATATCAGTGTCGACACATGATGAAAAAGCAGTGTCGAGAAGTAAAATCTATAACACAAGGAGTTGTGTCGACACCTTGAAGGCTAGTGTCGACACTTAGTCTACTTATGTCGACACTTGGTCTATAAGTGTCGACACTTAAAGACAGACTGTCTCGACACTTTCAGACAGTTATATATATTTCAAGAAGTGACTGGATGGCATGACAGCTACCATTCCAGCCGGTCTACTGCAACTGTCAGAGATGTCAGAAAGCTGTTAGAAATCGGATCAGCCGGTCACCATGAAGAAAGTCTATATAAAGGATTATACATTCAACAGATGTGTTAATATTGTTGGAAAGCAATTCATTGAAGACCTTCAAGTGAAGATCCAAGTAGTTGGAGAGAGAGAGCTCCATCCAAGAAGACAGTTGTTGGAACCAGGCTGTGAAGATAGTTTCAGACCTAGTTATGATTCTTAAGTTGCAGTGATTGAAGATCAGCTGCAGAGAGTATCAACCCTATTGTTCTACATTCAAGAAGCTTTGAAGAAAGCCAAGTGAGGTTGATCTCAGCAGAGTTCTTTCAAGAACTCATCAAGAACCTATCAACTCTTCTCTCTTATTCAGAGTTGTAGGTATATACTTTGTAATTCTAAATTTCTTGTAGGATCCTTAGGGATCTGAGTTGTAAGCCTGCAATTATAAAGGCTGAGTGGTAGGTCCTATGTGCCTGAGTGTAGGAGATCCATATCTCTGAGTGTAGGCCTTGTGGCTGAGTGTAGGCCTTGTTGAAGGCTTAGTGTAGGTCTTTGTGAAGACTGAGTTGTAGGGCCTTGGGCCTGAGCTGTAGGAACCATTTGGGGTTCTGAGTGTAAGATCTGACGATCTGAGGAATAGTGGAGGAGTTTGCCCGAATCTAGTACACTACTAGATAGGCGAAGGGGGGAAAGTGGATGTACCCAAACCTTGGGGAACCACTATAAATCTGTGTGTTCACTATGTGCATGCTTTATTATGTGATTGTTGTTTGATTGCTGTGAAGAAGTAATAATAAATCTGTGATATTATCTGCAATCTGCCTAAAAGTTTAAAAAAGATTTAGTCACCTATTCACCCCCCCCCCCCTCTAGGTGATTAGGTACAATTTCTTTCACTCTCGTCCGATGAAGGATTCCTCTTAATGCCCGCATTACGCTAATAACCCCGTTATTGGGTGGGGGACCCAATCTGGTAGGTTGGCGCGCCTCCTCTCTCGAGGGTTAGTGCGAAACTCCATTTACCAAGGGGTGATCGGTCCATACGCATGGCCTCTTGGCTAGCTAGCATATGGACTACGGAAATAGGGCCCACACATCGATTATGTGGTCCTACGCGTCGTAAACGCACGACAAACCTTAAGTGATTTTAATTAATTAGAAAATGAGACCTTTAATTATTTAAAGCAATTTTATTTGTCTCAATGCTCTTCGATACTGAGAGCTAAGAACGTTAGCCACTCATCGGAATGGGGACGGCAGCGGTGAAAAAGTAGAAAATTAAAGCAGTAAAATAAAGCAGGAAAATGAAAACAGAAAATGGAAAGCAGTAAATTGCAAGTCCTACTCAAATGAGTAGGACTGAAATGAAAGCTGTAAAAGTGTAAGTCCCAGCTCAAATGAGTGGGCGGGAAAAAGAAAGCAAGTCCTACTCAAACGAGTAGGAGAAAATAAATGCATTTACAAGTCCATTCCAATTATTACAATAAAGGCAGGCCATTTAACTCAAGTGAGTAGACGGTAAATAAAATCCAGCCATTTAACTCCTAGCGAGTAGGAGGAAAATAAATTTTAACACTCACGCACTCGACATAAAATTAAAAGTCACCCACTCTACAGAAAGTAAACACACTCTACTGGAATAAAATCCAGTCATTTAACTCAAGTGAGTAGGTGGAAAAATAAAAATACACACACTTGCTTGAATAAAATCCAGCCATTTAACTCAAATGAGTAGGAGGAAAAATAAAAACAACACACGCACACACTCTACATGAATTGAAAGAAAGCAATTTAAACTAACTCACACATGCACGCACACGTACAAAAAAATAGGAAAAACTAAGTGACCGAAAAATTAAAACAACTACATTTTTACCGATGGAATGCGGTAGAAATACATAAAAAGTGAAAATAAAATTTAAAGGAGCAAAAAAGTTTGCAAATAAACGAAAAGTACAAGTGCTCGAAAAATTGAAATAAATACATTTTTACCGATGTAATACGGTATAAATGCATAAAATGAAGAAATAAAATTTAAACGGGCAAAAATTTTTTGAAAATAAAAGCAAAAACGAAGTGCTCGAAAATTTAAAACGACTATATATACGTTCCTATAACTCCGCAAAAGTGATTAAAAAGTGAAAATAAAGTGAAAATGAAGAAACGTTTTACGACCTAAAATGAAAAATCTAAGTTAGAAAAAATGAAAATCACTTTGAAAACGTTTTTACAGGTTTATAGGAATGAAATACAAGCTATTAAAACATAAGTCAAACAAAAACTAAGTACAAATAACTAAGTATAAAAGCATGAAAATTAATCTCATACAAACACACACACATTTTAAAAGAACAAAAACAAAGTTAAAACAAAATAAAAGAAATAAGATTGCATAAGAGTGGGCACATAGATGAAGTCCAAAGTCATGTAATTGAAATAAAATTACATTTGCATTAATAATAAAAGGAGATTACAAAATGAAAATAAAAGAGAGCGGGGGGGGGGGGGGGGGGGAATCCCATTACAAGGCTTTGGAAATCATCTATCAGCCGGCCCCTTAAGCAAAATGGATCCAAAAAGTGGAACCCGGAACTCATACAGCAACTGGGAATTTATAAAAAAACATTTTCAAAGTACACGCCCTTTGACACAGGCGTGTCAGGGGGCGTGTCAACACTATTTAAATGGCGGCCGTCCGATTTGATTTAAGATTTGACTTGGCGGCTGAAATCACGGCGGTCACGCCCTAGGTCATGGGCGTGATTGTGGGCGTGTCGACACTATTAAGCAGCAGATTTCGGTGACTTGACGGCGATTTGACATTGCGGTGGAAATCGCGGCGGTCACGCCCCTGGTCACGGGCGTGACATTGGGCGTGTCGTTCGGCAATTGATGGCGTTGTTGACTTCAGGGGGTCGCCGGCGGCAGTTTGTCGGGCCAGGTGGAAGAGTCACGCCCTCGGTCACGGGCGTGACTCTGGGCGTGTCGAGTTGAGTCGACACTCGACAAACGTTGAGCGCAAAATGTCGAGTTGAAAATTCGTCGAGCGGGAAGTCGTCGAGCGCGAATTTCGTCGAGCTGAATGGAGTGGTCATGACTTTGGTCACGGCCCGTGTCGCGTGACACGGGCATGTCGTCGGGCGTGTCAGCTGGGTCGATGATCGTTGAGCGCGATTTCGTCGATCTGGATGGTCACGGGCATGGGTCACGGGCGTGACTCGGGTGACACAGGCGTGACACGGGCGTGTCATGCTATTTCTTCAAAAAGATGTTCATTTCTCGGGAATTTGACGTATCACGCCCTGGTCACGGGCGTGACCAACAGTACACGGGCGTGTACTTTTATTTTTTTATAATTTTTCCTGAAAAATTCAGGAAACAAAAATAACTCTAAGTTAGAAAATATTTACAAAAAAGAAGCAATTTATTAAGGAAAAACAACTAAAAATAACAAAAAGAAACTAATACGTCTTATTTAATGTATATAAAAAAACGTATATTTACAACTCATCATACTCGCAGAGTGAGGAAGATCACTTCAGGCATCTTCATTTGGTTTTGGAGACGCTAAGGAGAAATCAATTGTACGCCAAGTTCTCGAAGTGCGAGTTTTGGTTGTCCTCAGTGGCGTTCCTCGGTCATATAGTGAGTGGAGAAGGTATTGCTGTGGATCCGGCGAAGATTGTTGTGATACGGTAGTGTCCTGAGCTTTCTACGGTATCGGAAGTACGGAGCTTTCTGGGGCTTGCGGGCTATTATAGGCGCTTCGTAGAGAACTTCTCGCGGATAGCGTTATCTCTCACTACTTTGACGAGGAAGGAGAAGAAGTTCGTTTGGACGTCGGAGTGCGCGCGAGCTTTTGAGGAGTTGAAATGTCGGTTGACCACCGTGCATGTGCTGAGTTCGCCAAGTGGGACCGAAGGTTATGAGATTTATAGCGATGCTTCGGGCAACAGTTTGGGTTGCGTGCTACTGCAACACGGAAGTGTGATAGCTTATGGCTCGAGACAACTGAAAGTGCACGAGAGGAACTATCTGGTCCATGACTTGGAGTTAGCGGTCGTGATTTTTGCCTTGAAGCTATGGAGACACTATTTGAATGGTATGAAGATTGATATCTACACCGATCACAAGAGCCTGAAGTATCTTATTGATCAGAAAGATCTGAATATGCGGCAGCATAGATGGATGGAGTTCCTGGGGGACTATACATTCAAGATCCACTACGTGCCTGGTAAAGGTAATGCGGTTGCGGACGCGTTGAGTCGCCGGGCCCCAGCTCAAGCCAATTGGCTGTCGATCCATGACGAACAGTTAGTTCGGGAGTTGGAGGCGTTGGAGATTGTTTGTGTGGATAAGTAATCAAGTGCTGAAGCAGTGTTAAATTGGACTGAAGTCCAATATGACCTGGCTGATCGGATTCGGCAGGTTTTGGATTTGGATGACCATATGAAGCAGTTCATGGTAGAGGCTCTGGATGGGTCAAATTCCCAATTCGTTGTGGAGGATGGATTTCTTTGGAAAGACGGTCGTCTGTGCGTCCCAAGTGTGGGCAATTTGCCGGTGGAATTGTTGTACGAGGCACACTATACCAAGTACTCGATTCACCCGGGGAGCACGAAGATGTACCGCGATGTCAAGAAACTGTTTTGGTGTCCATGTTTGAAGAAGGATGTGGCACTCTACGTGGCAAACTGCCAAACTTGTACCTTGGTGAACGCGGAATGCCAAAAGCCGGGAGGATTTCTGAAGTCCTTGCATATTCCGGAGTGGAAATTCGACGACATCTCTATGGACTTTGTGCACGGGTTGCCAAGGTCGCAAAAGGGGAACGATGCCATCTTGGTGGTCGTAGATCGGCTAACGAAGGTGTCGCATTTTATTCCACATAAGAAGGATGATCCGGTGGAAAAGTTGGCAAAACTATATGTGGATAATATAGTACGGCTTCACTGTGTGCTCCGCAGCATCGTGAGTGACCGAGATGGGCGGTTCGCGTCCAATGATTGGAGACTAGTGCAGCAAATGTTGGGAACAAAGTTAAAATTCAGCACAGCCTTCCATCCGCAAACGGATGGGCAGATCGAGAGGGTCAATAGAACTATGGAAGACGTGCTCCGCATGTGTGTCTTGGACTTTGCAAAGCAATGGGAAGACCATCTTTATTTGGTGGAGTTTGCGTACAACAATAGCTACCAGGCGAGTATTCAAATGGTGCCCTTCGAGGCCCTATATGGTAGAAAATGTCGCACACCGTTGTCTTGGTTAGAAACGGGTGAGTCAAAGTTGTACAAGCGCCAAGAGGTGGAAGATGCTACATCTTTGGTTCGTACCATTCGGGAAAGGTTGCTAATCGCTCAGTACCGGCAAGCGAAGTACTATAATGCCCAACACAGGAACATGGAGTTCGTTGTGGGTGACTGGGTGTACTTAAAGATCAAACCGTTCAAGGGTGTCTCGCGGGTGCGGCGATTGAAAAAGCTAAGCCCGAGGTACCTTGGGCCGTTTGAGGTTCTGGAGCGAGTTGGTGAAGCAGCCTATCGGGTGAAGATTTCGGTGGAGCTTAGTGGTTTACATGATGTATTCCATATTTCGATGTTGCGAAAGGCGGTGCAAGAGCCTTCGCAAGTGATCGCGGTTGATCAGGTGTCGGTGGATAGTGGGTTGACGACAAAGGTCAAGCCCGCGTGGATTGAAGACTCAGAAGTCAAGCGGCTACGCAATAAAGAGATCAGGATGGTCAAGGTCCGATGGGACAATTGCGGTCGTGAGGAGATCTCTTGGGAGCGAGAGCAGAGTATGCTTGACGAGTATCCGGAGTTGTTCCGCTCAGGTACAAATTTTGATTTTGTACTTATCTTTCTTTATGTAATTTCGTGGGCGAAATTCTTTTAAGAGGGGGAGAGTTGTAACGCCCCAAAACTCAAAAGAGCGACGGGAGGCGTTTTGGGCCAAATCTGGTATTTGGCAGGAGGCACACGGCCTTGGACACGGGTGTGTCCCAGGGCGTGTCAAGCTCGAGTCGACGATTTGGCCGCGAGGTCGACGAAATTTGGAGTCGACAATCGTCGAGCAGCAGACACGGCCTGAGAAACAGGCGTGTCTCAGGGCCTGTCAAGCCCGTGTCGACGATTGGCCCGGGAGTCGACATTTTCGCTCGACGATGTGTTGAGACAAGGCACACGGCCTAGGACACGGGCGTGTCCAAGGCCGTGTCGTGTGGTCGACTAACTTCGCTCGACGAAGTGTCGAGATAGTGAACACGGCCTGGAGCCCAGGCGTGTGCGGGTTTGACACGGGCGTGTCAAAAAGGACACGAGCGTGTCAAAAAGGACACGAGCGTGTCCAAGACCCGTGTGAGTCTCGGGTTGTTTTCGGTGCTGTGTCGATGGGGGTACACGGCTAGCCACACGGCCGTGTCAGTTCGAACACGGGCGTTTCAGGTCGAACACGGGCGTGTCGGATGCCCGTGTGTATTTCAAGACGCGTCGATTTTGACGGCGAATGAGGGACACGACCCTGGGCACGGGCGTGTCACAGGCCGTGTTCGACCCAGGTTTTACTTTTCGGCTACGAATCGTAGCCATTTGTTTCCTTATTTTGGGATCCGACGATTGGGGGTTGTTCCTACTGGGATATACCCGGGATTGGGCCTTTGAAACCCTCATTTCACTTGAGTGGTTCTCTTTCTAAAGTCTAGAGAGAGAGGATATCAAAGGAGGAAGATGAAGCTTAGATTCAGTCTTTGGAGGAGCTTCGGAGCTCCAAATCGCAAACCGACTTCGGATCTACGGAGGCAAAGAGAGTGCGGTGCTTTTCATCCGCTTACATTTCCATGGCGCCAAGGAAGAACGCTAGGGTAACAATTCTCTACTTGAGCATGTGAAGCTCTCCTTCTTTGTATATTAAGCCCGCTCTCGCGAGCTTGCGGTGAGTTAGAGGCGTTCCTTCGGGTAGATATGTAAAGTCCCCCTTGTTTAGAGTCCGTAATCGAGAACGGACATAGGCATGATGTGTGAAGCCTACCCGGACAAGTTGGTCTGGATCAGTGATGTTGCATTTCATAAATTCTGGAGAAGACTCCGTGCGATTGTTTGTTTTTCGTGTTTTCTACGTGGTAGATTGCAACAGGGAACCTTGGGGATTAACCCTAAGGTGCACCCGAAAAACTGGGCGGATATGTGATCTTGCCAACTTGGTGGCCAGGGAGCCAACTCGAACATAATCAGGTTATGTAGGTGTAATGGAAACGGGACTCGGGAGAAGTTTGACCTACGCATATGTTTTAAATTAACGTTGCGATGTGAGCACGGGTTAGATGGAACCGTACCGGTTCTATGTCATTCGGTTAGAGCCGTTGGCGTAGATGAGGGTCTTCGGCGGTCTATGGCTTAAATTTACGTGACCCATGCCTTGAAGACAAAATGCTCATATGTTTGGCCGTCATAGTGGCGGTGGTGAGTCCGGAATGTCTATGGCTTAAATTGACGTGACATTGGCCGGTTCACCGAGAATGTGCCCTGAGTGCACGGGGCGTGTGGCCGAGCGTGCCAACGCCTGTGATGCAATGTATATTTATATACTGCTTGGTTATGCTAATAACTGCAGGGAAGGAGCATCGCCGCCCCGAGTTGGGGGCAGGATCGTTATAATTTGGACAGCATTGCTGACCGTTGCCTTAGTTTGCCACCGTGCAGTGGTTTGTTGCTTGCAGGTGCTGCTGGACTAAGCGATCAATAGCGGGCTAAAGCCCAAATTGCGAAGCCGGCCCTTGAAGGCCTAATGAAGTGTTTCCTTACTTTTGGTCATGTATGACCGGCCTGCCTGTCGTGGTATGGAAAACATGTTTTAAGAGTGTTGAAGTTGATGACCGGGTGGTCTGTCTTGGCGGGTTGAAGACCGCGCGGTCTGGCGGTTTGTCTCAGCCGGCCTGGAGACCGGGCGATCTAGCGGTCTACACTCACAATCTCTCTTTCTCTTTGGTGGTAGCCGTGTGGTTAGCCCTTCTGTCTAACCGCGTGGCTTGTGCGGTTTGTTTTGTATAGTCCGCTTAGTCCTGTAAATTTTTAGTCTCATATCTCTTATTTGTATTATCTCATCTCTCCTCCATTCTATATAAGGGAGGGCATACCTTTGTAATAGATATCTTTTTGGATAATAAAACTTTCAATTATTCAAAACTCCGGCTTGTTTTTGGTCGTTTGTTCGCTACTTTAACATGGTATCAGAGGACTCGATTTTCTCCTCCTGATTCTGTGCGCCCTCTCTGCCCTCGTGACCTGTCCGCGCGGCTTGCTTCTTCTTCTCGCGGCCTGTCCCCGCGGCTTGTTTCTTCCGCCTGCTTGCGCCCTGTTTGCGGGGCTTCTTCTCTCCTTGTCGTTGCCCTTTATGTGCGCGATATCTTTGTTTCTTCTTCTTCTTGCTGCGACTTGTTTGCTTCCCAGCGGACTTTTCTCTGTTCGCGTGGTGTCTCTTTCTTCTGTTCGCGCGGTCTGTTTTCTAGCCGCTCGACTTCTTTCCCTCTGCTTGCTTCTGCGGCTTGGTCGTGGTTTTTCTGGCCGCTGGTATCTATCATCGTGACCGCTGCAGATCTCTTTCTCTAACCGCTGCGTTTTCTCTCTGTTCGCGCGGGTTCTTCCTTATTTCGGCGGCCTCTCAGCCTTTCTTCCTTTAGCTGCCCCTGCCTGTTAGTCGTCGGGACCTCCTGTTAAGTCGCGCGGCTTGTGCTTCCCTCTTCTTCCCCTTTGCCTTGCTCTGTGCCTTGTTCGTGGCCCTTCTTGCCGCTGGTGTCTGTCACCGAGACCGCTGCAGTTTTGTTTCCTCCCTTCATGGCTTTCATATACTCCTCCAAGCCGTTCGCCTCGGTTGTCACGTCTTCTGGCAGTGCCCACGTTGTTACTCAAGGAAAATGGCTGATCGACACTGGTGCTACAAATCATATGACCGACAATCTCCAGTGTTTTTCTCTCCTAGAAACACATGATCGGTTGCCCCCGGTTATTCTCGCTAACGGCTCTTCATCATCAGTCCATGGGACGGGGATAGTTCATGTCACTCCGTCTCTTCACTTGGCGGATACTCTATATGTGCCCCAGTTCCCGTGCAACTTATTATATGTTACCTCTCTATGCAAGCAATTACAGTGTTCTGTCACATTTACTTCTACTTCTTGCTCTTTTCAGGATCCGGACTCCCAACGGACGATTGCTACTGGGACTGAGAGTGGCGGCATATACTTCCTGGACAACATTTCTGCTTTTTCCACCTTCTCCACCACCTCCACAGATATTCTCCAATGGCATCTCCGTCTTGGTCATGCTCCTCCACATCTACTTCGTCAACTTCTGCCCCACCTTCCTCCACAAAGTCCTCCTCTCAACTGTGAGGTCTGTCAGCTTGGCAAGCATCACCGCTCCTCCTTCCCTCCAAAGCACGTTCGTGGCTCCACCCGTCCGTTTGATCTCATCCACTCCGATATTTGGGGTCCTTCTCCTACTCTTACCATTGGTCGGGGTAGTTCATATTTTGTCACGTTCATTGATGATTTCTCTCGCTGTACATGGGTGTATCTATTAAAAGATCGCTCCGAATTATTCTCTGTATGGACGTCCTTCTATCTTATGATCCAAACTCAGTTTAATGTTTCTATAAAAGTTTTTCGATCTGATAATGCCAAAGAATATATCAGTCATGACTTTTCTACATTCTGCATTCAAAATGGGATTATTCATCAAACTAGTTGTGTCTATACTTCACAACAAAATGGTGTGCCCGAACGCAAAAATCATCACCTCCTCGATGTTGCTCGCACCTTGAAGACCCAGATGCATGTTCCTCGCTCCTATTGGGGCTATGTTGTTCTCCTTACCTGCTACCTTATCAATCGCATTCCCTCCACGGTTCTCCACTGAAAAACCCCATTCTCCATTATGTATCCGGGCAAGGAGCCGTTTCCTCTACCTCTCCAAATCATTGGATGCACTGCCTTTGTGCATACCCCTTCTGCCACCAGTGATAAGCTCTCCCCTCGCTCCACCAAATGTGTCTTTCTGGGGTACTCCACCACTCAGAAAGGCTATTATTACTTTGATCCCGTCCTTCGTAAGTAGTTCGTCTCTGCTGACGTCACCTTATTCGAGAATACCTCCTACTTCTCGGAGGACTCATCTCCTCTTCTCCCAGCTTCTGATTCTCCTGTTGTTCCCTCCGTTCCCTCGCCTCCTACTACGATCTCCACGCCTACACCGTCTCCATCCACTCCTCTCCCTCCACCTCTCTCTCTCCCTCCTCCGCCACCCTCTCCCTCATCTCCGCCGCCGTCGCTCTCTACTCCTGGGCCAGCTTTCTCTACCACGGATGCTCCGGATGCCGCGGGACCCGCTGACCTGGATCTTCCTATAGCTCTTCGCAAAGGGGTGCGGACGTGTACCCTACACCCCCTTACTGTTGTTGTTTCCTATGATCGTCTTACCCCTTCTCGTAGGACATTTGCATTGGCTATCTCTTCCACTGCCACACCCCGCTCCTACCAGGAGGCCCTTACTATTCCTCATTGGAAGATGGCCATGGATGAGGAAATGGCGACCCTAACTGATCGGGGTACCTGGACTCTTGTTCCTCCTCCCTTCGGCACTGATGTTGTTGGCTGTCGCTGGGTCTTTGTGGTCAAATTTGGCCCCGACGGCACTGTGGATCGTTATAAGGCTCGCCTTGTTGTTAAGGGCTTTACTCAGACCTATGGGGTTGATTACTTTGACACCTTCTCCCCCGTGGCTCGTCTCAGCAATATCCAGGTCCTTCTATCTGTGGCGGTAAATAGGGATTGCCCGATTTCCCAGCTGGATGTCAAGAATGCCTTCCTTACATGGAGCAACCTCCTGGGTATGTTGCTCAAGGGGAGACACGAGTATGCCGGCTGAAGAAGGCAATTTATGGCCTCAAGTAGAGCCCTCGAGCATGGTTTGACAAGTTCAGCGGCATCGTGGCGGCCGTTGGTTTTGCGTGAAGCTCTGCCGATCACTCTCTATTTATTCGCAAAACTCCTTCGGGGCTGGTTGTTCTTGCTGTGTACGTCGATGATATTCTTCTCACTAGCGATGACCAGGAAGGGGTAGCCCTGACAAAGTGACATCTTTGCCAACATCTGATCACGAAAGATATGGGCTCTCCAAAGTACTTTCTGGGGATCGAAATCTCTCGGAAGCCCGACTCCTTAGTTCTCTCTCAGCGTAAGTATGCCCTTGATCTTTTAAAAGAGGCAGGATTGACTGGAGCAAAACTTGCCCGATGCCCCATGGCAACTGGAGAAGACAAAACCTGGACAGATGATTCGCCTCCTCTTTCAGATAGTTCGCGGTACAGGCGTCTGGTTGGTAAGCTCATATATCTCACAGTGACCAGGCCTGACATCTCCTATACTGTGGGCAAGGTGAGTCAATTCATGCAAGCACCTAGGGAGTGCCATCTACAGTCCGCCTTGCGGATCTTGGAGTATGTCAAAGCAATGCCTGGGAAAGGATTACTTTTTCAGAAGAATGGTCATCTGAGGATTGAAGCATACTCAGATGCAAGTTATGTTGATGACAAAGGCGATCGCAAGTCAACCTCAGGTTTTTGCACCTTTGTTGGGGGAAATCTGGTGAGCTGGAAGAGCAATAAGCAGTCTGTTATGTCCAGGTCCAGTGCAGAAGCTGAGTATCGCAGTATGGCGTCGACCACTTGGTGAGTTAAAATGGCTGCGGGCTCTCATGCTAGATTTATGAGAGGTCTACAACCATCCTCTACCTATGTTCTGTGATAACAAGGTCGTCATATACATCTCCAAAAATCCGGTCTTCCATGAAAGAACAAAGCACATTGAGGTCAACTGTCATTCCATTCGTGAAGAGATCTTAAAGGAACAAATTTGCACTCCCTTTGTCACTTCTGATAAAGAGCTGGCTGACATCTTCACCAAGCCAGTTTCCGCCTCATTTCTTCATGTTTGCGACAAGCTGGGCATGATCGATATATATGCTCCAGCTTGAGGGGGAGTGTTGAAGTTGGTGACCGGGCGGTCTGGCGGTCTGTCTTGGCGGGTTGAAGACCGCGCGGTCTGGCGGTTTGTCTCAGCCGGCCTGGAGACCGGGCGGTCTAGCGGTCTACACTCTCAATCTCTCTTTCTCTCTGGTGGTAGCCGTGCGGTTAGCCCTTCTGTTTAACCGCGCGGCTTGTGCGGTTTGTTTTGTATAGTCCGCTTAGTCCTGTAAATTTTTAGTCCCACATCTCTTATTTGTATTCTCTCATCTCTCCTCCATTCTATATAAGGGAGGGCATACCTATGTAATAGATATCTTTTTGGATAATAAAACTTTCAATTATTCAAAACTCCGGCTTGTTTTTGGTCGTTTGTTCGCTACTTTAACAAATAGTAAACCATTTGTAAGGCCTTAAGGCCAGTACTTATGTTTGTACTACATTCCTATTTGGTGCTTTAGTGGACATTCATGCTTGGTGTGGGGTTCTTTTTAATAGCAACTTCTATAACTACTTCCGCTAGAATGCTCTGCGTATGACGTTTTGATTTGTTGGATGGTTTCAATTGAGTAACCACCCGGTATGTCTATGGTATATGGTGTCGGGCCCCGGCCGGACCTACTGTTATATACTATATGACGGATAGGGGGTGTTACACTTCGACTTCCTTTGTGGTCGGAGGTTCGTCAAGTGTTGAAGTACTTCGGTGTCGTCATAGACCAGATGACCCCGAACTCTGTGGCGGTCAGGGTAGGGTTCGCCTGCTTTTTGCAGGAGGAGCTGGTTAAGTTCAGTCTTGCGGTCTTCCGCAAATTATTCTCCTTCCGCGCGAACCGAGACGGGACCGCCTACTTCTCCAGCGCCCACCTCAAGGTGCGGGAGACCGTCAATAAGAGCCACAACTGGCTCAAGAAATTTTTGTTCGTCAAGGGGGACTTTGGCAACGTCCCTTTCTCGCCGATGCAGCTCAGCGAGGCGAGTCACCGCCCGCCCAGCCCGGGGGCCATGAAGCCGAAATGTGGGGGTTCTTCGCTCGGAAAAACTTCGAGGTCACATACTTACGCCGGAACCTGGATAACCTCACCGATGTCCCACCTAGGGGAGGTTAGCTACTCACCATTACTCTGGTTCGCCATTTTTTATTCTTGCTTCACCCTTTCTCTCCTTGGCAACGAGCGGGACGTTCCACTTCACCCCCCTTATGAGAGTACGATGGTCGCCTCCAGCATCCTCGCCCGCGCTCAGGTCGCTGATGCCGCTCAGCGCGACATCCCGGCAGTTCCTGCTAAGAAGCGGTCGGGTCGCGAATAACCTACTCCTCCCCCGTCCAAGAAGGCGAAGACTGGGGGGAGCTATCCGTCGTGGGCCAAAGAAAAGGCAAGGCCCCAGCGGATCAATCGGCCGAGGGTCCCGCCCCCTTGACCGCTTCGACCAGCGAAACCCCCGGCGAGGTGGCGGGCACTTCTGGGCTGCTGGATGGGGCGCATGCTACCGCGAAGCCGGTGCTGAGAGGGCACCATAATTTCGGCTACGGCAAGAAGTACCTGGACGAGATCGGCGTCCCGCTTCTGCTATGGGATAAAGAGTGAAATTGAGCGGTGGTTTCGACCCTTCTGCCGAGCTGGTAGGAGCAGGACACTATCGGCAGGGAGGCCTATAACTTCTCGTTTGGCCTTTAATCGCGTGAGGATGCCAACATTTACGACAAGGAGGCAACACGAGTGTTGGTGCACAAAAGCGCGCGGGCCCAACTTCTCGGCCTAGAGCTGGCCCATATGGTTGGGTGGCGCTGCACCCAGTTGGAACAGAATTCCACCCATCTTAAGAAGTTGGTGGACCAGAAGGAGGAGGCCCGAAAACTTGCTCATGGGGAGGCGGATCTCCAGAGGAAGCGGGCCGACGCGACCGAGGCCACCCTCGCTCAGTACTTGGGAGGTGTGGTACATCTCTCAGCCACGCACTTACTTCTAGTTGTCGTTTCCTTTCCCGAATCCATCCTTCGACCTTCTTCCTTTTTGCAGGATGCGGCGACGGCCAGCCGGATGGGTGTCGAGATCGCCACCCTCGGCCAGGACAAGCTGGTGCTGGAGGTACGGGTGCGCGAGCTGGAGGCTACCGCAGCAGCCCCTCCGCCAGCCAATAGCAGTTGCCCGCTTGAACATCACTCTGACTACGAGTTGGAGATTTTAATGCAGAAGAATGCCGCCAGCACCACGAAGTATACAATGCAGATGTTGCAGCGTGTCGACCTCCTCAAGAGCAAGGGCGTGGGACTCTCGGTGAGCAAGGTGGTGCTGGCGCTGTTCCTTCCTGTGTCGGACCCCGGGGATAAGTCCTACCAGCGCCTCTAGGACTTCTCACCCAGGATCTCGCGTCACCCCCGCCCCCAGCGACTCGCCCGTTATATGTATATCTACATATTTTTGGTTGTTTGAAATGTAAGCGCAAGCCGCGCCATGACTTTGCGATTTTTGTCTATTCCCGTTCTTATAAATGCTCCCTCGCTCGTTTTATAGGCATATTTGCTATTATTGCGCGATGTAAATTCTCCCTTTCCGTACTCGCGGACATTCATCTCGCATTATGTCGACGAGGTCGCACGCCTACGGATTTGGTTTAGGAGTCATTGGAGACCCAATCGGTCGTCCCGCAAGCGGCGGCCTGCCTCTGTAGCCCGGCCCTGCTGTGGTGACTACTCGTTCACCAGGAGAGGCGAGCCGGCTCGTCGCTCGCCTAAGCCATCTGATTTCTTGCGGGCTGACCCTCTCGCAATGCGGCATGGGTTCTCCCCCCATTTTGGCCGTCATTTTGGGTGCTAGGCGACTACGTTAGACCCCCCCCCCCTTTGCTTAACTTCGCAACTCCAATTACTCATCATTTGGACATCTGGCTCCCCGACATCTGAAACTGCTTTGCGCATCAAAACCTTCATCGTTAGCTGGCGAGTAGTCGATGTCTTTCCTCGATGAGCGACATACAGCCCTGCTGTAACGCCCCCGATTTTTCGATGATTTTATTCGAATGGGCAACGTCATATTTATGACGTCGTGACATGACTTTCAACGTCGAGTTGACGGCGCAATGTCGTTAAGGCATTTTCGGGTCCGTGCGGTCGAGTCGGCCGAATTCTTGTTGTGATGGAAAAATTTTGCATTTGGAATTTATGTTAAGTAATTTTGGACTTGCTCATCAAGTTTCGTCGCAATCTGAGCATTTTTGGAGTCTCGGCGCACGATTGAAGTTTTGGATTGTTTATGTTTGCAGTATACTTTGACGATTAATATCTCGGGAATGGCTCTTTGGATTCTGGTTTTGTCTTCGTCGTTGTGTTCGTAGCGTCAGTGTTTGCCTACATTGTGAGTTTCGTTTAATTCATCGCTCGTTTGAGCCTCCGTTTTGATGTCGTACTTTCCTTATTCACAAATATATAAATAAGATTATTTAAATATTAAATCACTATTCAAAAATATATTTTACTATTCATGGGTATAGTTTAATCATAAAGCTATATTTGCAAAAATTTGTTCAACATGCAAATTTACTCGAGTCTTTTGTTTTTAGGTGCTCGAGTGATTTCTAAGTACTCGAGTCATATGTTTTTTAGGTACTCGAGTCTTTTGTTTTTAAGTACACGAGTGACCTTTTATATATACAGAGTGATTATTTTTCCTACTCGAGTGATTACTTACCTACTCGTGTGATTATATTTTTCCTACACGAGTGAATTTTTTGGACCTACTCGAGTAGTTTTGAACTACTCGAGTAGTGATTTTGAACTACTCGAGTAGCCATTTTGAAATACTCGAGTAGCCATTTTGAACTACTCAAGTAGCCGTTTTCTATCTCTCGAGTACCCGTAAGCTTGTTCTCGTGTAGTCCGTTGCAGTTTACTTTCGGAAAAATGTTTGAGGGTCAAAATGATGTTGTTTGGAAAAATGATTAACATAAATTTTGTTCGTCTCGACGAGATCTACAACTTTCATGTTGGGTACTTTTTGATTTGAAGCTATTCTAAATCTATAATTTCGTCTTCCGCGCACCCGCGCGCTTACAACTCGTTTTTTAGACAGAACATTTTATAAACGTATATATTTATATACATACTTATATATCTATATATATATATATATATATATATATATATATATATATATATATATATATATATATATATATATATATATATATATATATATAAGAGAAAACTTCATCTTCTCCGATCTTTTTCCTCCCGAACCATAGCGGCGTGAGCGTCAGAGAAAATATTTCGTGAACCTTCCGGAGGCCGCCGACTGTGCTCCGGTGCTCGAAATATTCATCCGATCATAGATCCGGAAGGCTCTCGCCGAGAGCTACGCCCTCGTGATAATTTCTTCCCCGTTTCTTGAGATTTCTCGTTAGGGTTTTTCGGGCTTAACCTCTTTTTCGACCATTTTTGTCTAGATTTCAACTCCTCCCGCATCCTTTTGCCCCGATCTACGACGTGGAGTGATTCGGTGGACTTTTCCGGTAAAACCAAGGCAAGTGGTTGTTTTCCCTCATTTCTCCTTGTTTGATTTGATGGTAACGGCTATGTTTTTTCATGTTCTTTAAAATTTTCTAAACTTATTCTTCCAAATTATTGTTATGATTAACCTTCTCAATGATCACATGATATTGTAACGTTTTGTCATGGTGAACTCGATTTTTTGTCCGGATAGGTTCGATCGTTCTTGATGTGTCTTATTGATGGTTTAAACGTCTTATTTATCACTATTGAACGTATTAGAGTTTAATTAGGTTTGTAAATCGTTCCTAAGGGTTGATCAACCTTGTCTTGTATCTAGTAATGTCAAGTAGAATCTGACGAGCCAAATCTTGAGATATGTGGTGTTTTCTTGGTGGTTTTCTTGAATGCGGGAGTTAGTGGACGATTCCACCTCCGCAGTGTTTGTTTCCTTCATTAGTGTCATGTGGAAGTCTACCTGGTTTTTGGGTGTCAGCGGTGTATGGTGGAGAGTATGAGACTCCCTCGCTGTCAGGCGAATTTTATATTTGTGTGGGTGTGCCCAAGAGTGACCACCTCGCCTGTGTTTTTTGGTGTGTGTCCACGAGTGACCACCTCGCCCGTGTTTTTGTCTAGGGTCGACCACAGGTGCCTAATAAAGGTTTTGTATTTCTTCCTTACGAATTATTCATCTTGTCACCTTATAGCCTCGTGCGTCTGGTGTACTATGGTTGTACGTGACGAATCACATAAGAGTTCTCTTTCCTAGTGATGACTTGTTCCTCTTTCTGTGCTTTATTTCAGTACAGTTGGTCTTGGGTTGGTACCCCTTTTGACCATTGTTTATTTCGGCTTATTATTTTTCTGTCAGCATTTGTACCTTCTTGATGAGGTATTCTGTCTTTGGAATGCCTCAGGTTCAGAGCAGTAGCAGTTAGCTGTGCTGGTTTCGGAGTTTCTGGGCAGCAGTGTTGGCCGTGGTTGTTATCTCGTTTTAGCGAGGTAGTTTTTTGCTTATTTAGTTTTATTGGTTCAGACATACTTTGTTGTTCATGGGTTCATGTCAGTTTGTTGACGCCCACTGAATTGTTACTTTTAGATACTTGCTAGCTGCTGAGTTTTCTATATGTTGATGTGGATTACTTGCTCTCTGGGAGGATTTATGCTAGGATTGTATATTAGGTATTTTTAAGAATAAAATTTATTACTATTACTTCATGCACTGCATAATTTAAAAACTCTAACTTGTTATATTTAGCGACCGTAAAAGTTATCCTTACTACTATTATAAATTTAGAGTCTTGTATAGCATGTGTTGTCCTTTGAGGACATTTATTCTCATATAGGATGTTGGAGTCAATCTAAATAAGTATTTTTCTGCAGCGTATAATTATATTTTGATTCGTGGACAAAATGAGTCATTAAGCCGAGCGATACGGCTAACTATTGCACTTAACTAATTTTTTCCTTAAAATAACTTAAACAATCTTCCTTCATGATTAAGTAGGTGTCTGCCGGAGCGTCCGCAGTTATCTCCTACTGACGTGGCATCATGACGAGCATTTTCCCATACTCTGATAAGTTATTATATGCGGTGAAAATGCGGGTTGTGACAGTTGGTATCAGAGGGAGGTTGCTTGATAATTTGTCGGGCAACCTTCCCTTGTTAGTGTTAGTTGTTTAGTGATATTTCATACACACACCGATGTGTCATCAATACGTGTTAGCCGAAGCATAATCACTACACTCATAGCATGATAAGAAGTATACGGGGCATATTATATAGTATGGGATGCATAATATGTGTTTGTATATGGATCTACCATAGGTGGCAACATGTGACGGTTATGTAGTATGGGATGCATAACCACCATCACATGGGTGCCCATTAGGACGTTTTTTTTCTCATTGCATGCGATGTTATGTAGTATGGGATGCATAACATTTCATGTGTACGACGCTCATAACATGCATTGGGGCCTTTATAGAATGCATAGCACTACATATATTGCATATCACATAAGTACGCGAGGTAAGTTAAGGTTTATATGATGACACATGCACACACATGATTTTAAATAAAAAATAAAGAATCTATGCATTCATTTTATAGTCACAAGAGTCAATAGGATGAGAGGATATCATCCTAACTAGGACATAACATCATTATAAAATCCCAGAGCAAGTTGCAGCGTAAGCAAGCCTCTTTTAAGTAGGGTCTGAACTAATCGTGTTGCCTTGATGTAAGCTAGAATTTTGATGAGTTCTCTGTTTGTTTTTTTAGAAATGCCGCCAAAGCGTCCTGCGACGAGGTCGACTCCCCTGTTAGAGGGTAATTCATCAGGTGCGCAAAGTGATGTGATTATCGAGGGTCTGCGTCAGAGCAATGAGGCTCTGTCGAGATAATTGATTCCGATGCAATCGCAAATTGAGTCTCTGTTGCCTGTCGCTCCCGCGCAGCAACCTTTAGTGCAAGTGCCTGCCTTGGGCCAAGCCATGCCCAATACCTCTGCTCCTCTGGTGCCCCCGATGACGATACCACCGGAAATGAATTACATATCGCACTTCCAGCGGTTGGGACCTCCCACCTACGATGGGAGTACCGACTTTTTGATTTTAGATGATTAGATCATCTCCATAGAGGAGATGTTTTCGTATTTCGGAATTCTAGAAGCCCAGAAGGTGATAATTGCCGCCTATCAGTTAAAAGGCCTGGCAAAGAGTTGGTGGATTCGAGAAAGAGAAAGTCTGAACGAAGGCTGTTCTTGGGAATCTTTTAAGAAGATGCTGCTGAAGAAGTTTCTACCCTCGGTCGAGTAGGACCGCTTGATGAATAACTTCCTGTATTTGAAGCAGAGACAGCTCACTATGAGCGAGTATGGGATTGAGTTTAGCAAGTTGAGCAGATTTGCCCCCGATTTGGTAGCTTCGAAGGAGGGTAGAGTGAAATATTTCCTTGGAGGACTAAGGAGCGATGTTCAGCAGTTGGCATGCGCTTATAGAGCAGAGAACTTTGCTGAGGCGGTGGAAGTCGCACTGAAGGTTGAGGCGATTGAAAATTCCAAGAACCGCGGTACTGCGGCAAGGAAAGAGAAAAGGAAAGGCGTTGAGGATGGTATCTCCAAGGCATCTGGCCCTTCTCAGAAGAAGAAAAGTAAGGAAGTGTGTAGCATCTGTTGTCGTCCTGGCCACCCCTACGAAAGGTGTTTCAAGAGGACTGCCACCCTAAAGCAGCAACAGGTGCACGCCATCCAAGGTGCGCCCAAGGGAGAGCTAGTGTGCTCGTTATGTGCAGGGAAAGGTCATGATGTGAGTCGGTGCTAGATGAAAGAAAGAATTTGCTTCCAGTGCGGGCAGAAGGGACACTAGAAGTCTTCGTGCCCCCAGGCTCAGCCCCACTGTACCCTGCCCCACTTCGAGCTCTGTCGCCGTCACCGAACCTGGATAAAGGAAAAGGAAAGCTGAACGTAATGACCAGCGAGGAATCCCAAACCTCTACGCAAGTGAAAACAGGTTAGCCTCAGTTTAATTTATCGTTATTGCCCTAGTTTTTGTTCGTTTAGTTATGTGTGTTACGGTTTTAGGAGAGTTTAAGGTGCGTAATAGGTGGGTGCGCGTTCTTTTCGATTCGAGTGCCACCGATTCCTTTGTGGCCTGGAGGTTTGTTGATAAAAATCTCCTGAATGTGGATCAATTAGGAGACTCCTTCAACGTCAAGCTTCCTTCTGGTGATTCGGTGATATCTAATCAAGGAGTTCTGAGATGCCCTATTTTTCTTGGCAATTTTCTGGCCTTTGCGGATCTGATGGTTTTAGATCTGGTTGACTTCGACGTGATTTTGGGCATGGACTGGCTATCCCAGTATGATGCGGTCATCCAGTGCAAGACTAAGCGACTGGATTTCAAGATGGACGACGGACAACCTATGAGCGTCTATGGATTTTAGGACAATGTTTCCCCTGTCATTTCTGCGGTACGAGCTTGTCATGCTATATAATATAGTTGCGAGGCGTTTTTGGTTTCTATTTCTTCTCTGGAAATAGATTTTGTTACACCATGTCTTGAGGATATCTCGGTAGTGCGAGAGTTTCCAGATGTCTTTCCGGATAGTCTTCCAGGACTTTTTCCTGAAAGGGAGATAGAGTTTGTCATAGACCTCGAGCCAGGTACTCGTCCTATTGCCAAAGCACCATACCGTATGTCTCCACGTGAGTTGGATGAGTTGCGTACTCAGCTCGATGAGTTGTTAAGGTGTGGTTTGATTAGACCAAGTTCTTCTCCGTGGGGTGCTCCAGTTTTGTTCGTAAAGAAGAAGGATGAATTGATGAGGCTTTGCATCGATTATAGGGAATTGAACAAGGTAACCATTAAGAATAGATATCCCCTGCCAAGGATTGATGATCTGTTTGACCAATTGCGTGGTATCTCGGTATTCTCAAAGATCGATCTTCGCTCAGGCTACTACCAGTTAAGGATTCGTGAGGCAGATATTTCCCGAACCGCTTTTCGTTCGCGGCATGGACATTATGAGTTTTTGGTGATGTCTTTTGGTTTAACCAATGCACCCTCTGCTTTTATGGATTTGATGAATAAGGTGTTTAAGGATTTCTTGGACCGATTTGTTATTGTGTTCATAGATGATATCTTGGTGTATTCCCGTAATGTTGAGGAGCATACTCAGCATTTGCATTTGGTTTTATCGACCCCGAGGGAGCATAAGTTATATGCAAAGTTGAGCAAGTGTGAGTTCTGGCTACCTCAGGTGTCCTTTCTGGGTCATGTTGTAAGAAAGGACGGTATTTCTGTAGTCCCGACCAAGATTTCTGTTGTGATGGAATGGGAGAGAACTTCTACACCTAAGGAGATTAGGAGCTTCTTAGGCCTGGCTGGGTATTATAGAAGATTCGTGGAAGGGTTTTCGGTGATGTCTGCTCCTCTAACTAGACTTACTCAGAAGAATACTGCATTCATTTAGAGTGATAAGTGTGAAGAGGCCTTCCAAGAGTTGAAGAAGAGATTATATACTGCTCCAATTTTAACCTTACCTACTGAAGGAGTTGAGTATGTTGTGTATGTTGATGCATCACACATCGGACTTGGTTGTGTTTTAATGCAAGATGGTAAGGTGATCGCGTATGGATCGAGGCAACTAAAGAGTCATGAGAGAAACTATCCTACGCACGATTTGGAGTTTGTTGCCGTAATTTATGCGCTGAAGCTGTGGCGACACTTATTGTATGGCGCGTTGTGCAAGATCCATACGGACCATAAGAGTTTGAAGTACGTCTTCACTCAGAAAGAACTAAATTTGCACCAGTATCGGTGGTTAGAATATGTGGCTGATTATGAAGTGGAAATTATTTATCATCCAGGAAAGGCTAATGTAGTAGCCGATACCTTGAGTAGAAAGACCGCTAAAATTTTTAATCTGTCGGTACAGTCCTTGGTAGAAGAATTTTTGTTAATGGATATTGAGGTTGGGAGTCGTACTGTGCCTACTAGTTTGGAAGCGGAAGAACCCTCTTGGATTTCCCTTACTCGAGCACATCAGAAAGATAATCCTGATTTGTTGCACCTCAGGAATAAAACCGTGAAGGGAGAGCTACCAAATTTCTCCTTGGATGAGTTTGATACCTTAAGGTATCAGGGTAGATTATGCATCCCCGCCTTTGGCAACATTCAGGATAAGATCTGTGCTGAAGCTCAAGGTTCTAGTGTAGCCTACCATCCTGGTTCCACTTACATGTATAAGGATCTAAAGCAAATTATTTGGTGGTCATGGATGAAGAATGAAATCGCGAAGTTTGTATCAGAATGTTATACGTGTCAGCGTGTTAAGGCTGATCATAGAAGGCCTGGTGGTAAGTTGACACCGCTTGATATTCCAAGTTGGAAATGGGAGAGTATTTCAATGGATTTCATCACCGGTCTACCAAAATCTCCCCATGGGCACGACTCTGTTTGGGTGATAGTCGACAGATTGACAAAGTGTGCTCACTTTGTTCCGTTTAAGATTCGGTATTCGATGAAGAAGATAGTTGAGCTATATCTTAAATAGGTCATCAGGTTATATAGAGTGCCTGTTAGCATTGTATCAGATCGGGACTCTAGATTTATGTCTCACTTTTGGAAAAGTTTACAGGAGGGGTTGGGTATAGATTTAAGGTATTCCACTGCCTATCATCCGCAGACGAATGGTCAAACGGAAAAAGTAAATCAGATCGTAGAAGATATGATGTAACAACCCCGTCCGTTCATATGATATATCCTAGAAGGTCCGGCCGGGGCCCCACAGGATATAGCACAAAACAGTCGGTGAAGGTACAGGATGATACCAGAGTCACGCATCGCACCTAACGCAAAGCATTCTAGCGGAAGCCTAAACTACAACTGAAACTCCTCATGAATGTCCAAACATAAAACTCCACATTTTATAAACTATAGGAATGTCTTACAACAAGTCAAAAGAGTTGGCATTATGGCCTTACATGGCTTTCAAACAGTGGCCTAAACAAATTGGCGCGCAGGCCGGCCACAATAAAAGAAACCACACAACATAAGCTATAGCCTTCGAGGGCTAACAACAGTAGCAGCAACACCAGCAGGAACATCAACCTCTATGCGTCCCGCTCGGCTCTCCAGCACCTGTCCAAGGAAAATCCACCCACCGGTGGCAAACAAAAGCAACGGTCAGCATTCAGCTGACCAAATTATAACGACCCTACCCCTTCTCTCGTGGCAGCGGTATTCTTCCCTACAGGCATATAATATCACAAGTATGGCAATATATCTTCAAAATGTGCTTTCACGCACACATCCATCACAACCGTTCGCCACCCGGCCCAACGGTCCGTGCACTCAGGGAACATTCTTGGTGTTCTGACAAATCTCTTGCCCACCACCGTATCAGGGTCATCACCCAACGGTAAATCTCTTGAGCATTTACTCCATGGCGTGCAGCCGGAGTTAGTCTTCCTACACCGGGATGGCCTCTAGCCCCCCATTGTGTCATGGCGCGCAGGCCGAAGACTTTTGTTATGCGCTCCAACAGACCGCACCTTTTGGTCTCACGTCAGACGGACATAGCGCAGGTCAGATCCTCCACCCCCCATTGCTCAAATCGCCTTGCCTTCTTCGAGTACAGCGTACTCATGGCTATATCAAAGGCACGGGTCGGTCTCACCAATCCTGTTCTTGGCATTCAAGCCTGGGTATTTCTCTATACCCATTTCTTTCTCACAGCAGCGGGTCTTTCCTGGGCCTCCCAGTACTTCCTGTGACTCTCTCCATAGGTGGACACCGCACAAGCACAAATGTTAGGGGTCTTTCCTAGCTATCATGCCAGTACTTCCTGTTACTCGCTTCACAGGTGGACACCCTACGACATCAAGCATCACAAAAGGGCCTTTCCTGGTCACACCAGTACTTCATATGTCTCATTCACAGGTTGGACCCAAAACATCACATGGCTATTTTCTTGTGCTACCACTCCAGTACTTCCTGCTACTCCTTTTCGCAGGCATAACCCGTAGACTCCTTACACTACACGTTATCACGGAGTCTTCTCCGATTCGTATGCAACATTCACCAATCCAGACCAACCTGTCCAGATGGGCTTCACACAGCATGCCTATTCCGTACTCCATTTCCGGATCTATATGCTAACAAAAGGGGATTTCAAGCATCCACCCAAAGATTTCCAAAATCAACCACCTCTTGGTGGGGGAAATCACAAGATATTCCAAAAGGAAGCCTTCACATGGCTAGGAAGAAAAGTCATTACCCTTGACGACCGCTTCAGTGCCATGAACTCAAAGCTTGCTTGCAAGACTCGCAAGATCGTTTCCTCTGCAACGCTGGCTTCGGAACTCTTGTCGGTAAACCGCAGCACCACCAGCAGCAGCCCCCTTTTCCTCTTCCTCCTCCTTTCTCTCTCTCTTTCTCTCTTAACTTGAAGAAAGATCAAGGCCAAGGAAATGAGAATCATTTCTCTGATTTCGGCCTTTAAGAAAAAGAGGAAGAAGCTTCAGCCCTTGGATCCCAGCTGAAAGAATGGACGGCCACAATTCTGCCAAAAACACTGA
The DNA here is from genome assembly GCA_039583875.1 of Platanthera guangdongensis. Classification (NCBI taxonomy): domain Eukaryota; kingdom Viridiplantae; phylum Streptophyta; class Magnoliopsida; order Asparagales; family Orchidaceae; genus Platanthera; species Platanthera guangdongensis. The sequence continues at coordinate 204,456,089 of CM077158.1, read as the reverse complement.
TTTTGACCCGACACGGCCTCTGACACGGTCGTGTGCCAGGCCGTGTGCCTCAAGCGGTGGTCAACTGACTTATCCAAACCAGTGACACGCCCATGGGACACGCCCGTGTCATGGGCCGTGTCACCAACACGCCTTCAGACACACCCGTGTCTGTGGCTGTGTGCCTGGGTGAAAAAAAATCCCAAAACATCTCGAGACTTCACACGGCCTGTGACACGCCCGTGTCCCAGGCCGTGTGCCCAGACATGGCACAAAGACACGCCCTGTCGAAATCCTTCGGTGGGCTGAGTTCGTCGACCTGATTTGACACGCCCTGTGACACGCCCGTGTCACAGGCCGTGTTCAACACTCAACACTCACGTCTCGACACTCGACGATCGTCGAGTACAAATCGTCGAGTACACGACACGGCCTTGGACACGCCTGTGTCCTGGGCCGTGTGCCCCCTCTCGACACATAGTCGAGAGAACAATCGTCGAGACAAAGGCCGATCGTCGACACAACCTCGACACGCCCTGCGACACGCCCGTGTCGTAGGCCGTGTCAGCTGACACGCCCTGGGACACGCCCGTGTCCCACGCCGTGTCACCCAAAAATTCCTGTTTCCGAAATTTGGACTGTTACAATCCTCCCCTCCTACAAGAAATTTCGTCCTCGAAATTCAGATACATGAAGGCAACAGAAATCAGCAAGAAAAAATGTGACAACATATAAAATATTATGTTACAACATTCTCGCTATAGATTACAAAAACAGCTCAGGGAACTCTGCTCGCATGGTTTGCTCTCGCTCCCATGTCAGTTCTTCACGGCCACAGTTGTCCCACCGGACTTTTACCATACTGATCGTCTTGTTCCGCAACTGTTTCTCGGCTCGATCTTTGATCTGAATGGGTCTAACTCTCGTTGTTAGCCCATTCTCCACCGGCACACGATCATCCGCGATCACTTGAGCTGGATCTTTCACGGCCTTCCGAAGCACTGAGATGTGAAAGACATCATGTAACCCACCCAAGTCCGCCGACAGAGCTAGCCGATAAGCCGCTTCGCCCACTCGCTCAACCACTTCAAAAGGACCCAAATATCTTGGACTCAACTTTTTCAATCGTCGAATCCTGGAGACACCTTTGAATGGCTTGATCTTCAAGTATACCCAGTCACCAACCGCAAATTCTACGTTTCGGTGCTTGGCGTTGTAGTACTTCGCTTGTCGATCTTGAGCAATAAGCAATCGCTCTCGAATAGTCCGTATGGTTTAGTTTGCTTCATCAACCTCATTTGGTTTAAACACCCGAGCTTCGCCCGCTTCTACCCAAGCCAAGGGAGTACGACACTTCCTTCCATATAGAGCTTCATATGGTGTCATCCCAATGCTCGCCTGGTAGCTGTTATTATATGCAAACTCTACCATATAGAGATGATCTTCCCATTTCTTTCCGAAATCAAGGGCGCACATTCGGAGCATGTCCTCCATTATTATGTTGGTACGTTTAGTTTGGCCATCCGTTTGGGGATGAAAGGCCGTACTGAAAGTCAACTTCGTGCCCAACAGTCGGTGAACTAGCCTCCAATCATTTGACGTGAATCACCCATCTCGATCACTTACGATGCTCCGAGGAACACCGTGAAGCAGCACAATCTGGTCAACATATAACTTTGCCAAACTTTCAACTGAATCATCCCGCCTGTTCGGGAGAAAATGTGCCACTTTCGTTAGCCGGTCAACAATCACCCAAATGGAATCATTTCCTCGCTGCGATCTTGGCAACCCATGCACAAAATCCATGGAAATATCATCAAATTTCAACTCTGGGATCGGTAGTGATTTCAAGTAACCGCCCAGCTTTTGGCATTCCGCCTTCACCATCGCACATGTTTGGCATTTAGAGACATACAGGGCAACATCTTTCTTGAGCCCTGGCCACCAGAAAAGCTTCTTCATATCGTTGAACGTCTTTGTGCTCCCGGGGTGAATGGAATATTTTGTATAATGCGCTTCATACAGCAGTTCTTCCATCAATTTCCCCACATTCGGGACGCACAAACGGCCCTCTTTTCGCAAAAGACCGTCATTCCAGGTGAATTTGCCTTCTGGCCCGTCATTCACATGGCGCAAGAGATCTTCTTCATCTAACTCCATTGCCCATCGAACTCGGTCTGCAAGGTCACATTGCACCTCAGTCCAGTTCAAACATGTAATGGCAGTGGAATTCTTGTCAACACAATAGATCTCCAATGCCTCCAGTTCCTGGATAAGACGTTCATCATGCCTTTGTAACCAATTCGCTCTAGCTGGAACTCGTCGACTCAAGGCATCCGCGACAACATTCCCCTTCCCGGGCATATAGTGAATCTCGAAAGTGTAGTCCCCAAGGAACTCCAACCACTTTCGTTGTCGCATGTTCAAGTCTTTCTACTCCAAAAGATACTTTAGGCTCTTATGATAGGTATAGATCTCCACTTTCACACCATAAAGGTAGTGTCGCCACAACTTGAGTGCAAACATCACCGCCGCTAGTTCCAAATCATGGACGGGATAGTTTCGCTCGTGCACCTTCAGCTGGCGTGAGCCATAAGCAATAACCTTTCCATTTTGCAGAAGAACGCAGCCTAAGCCGCTCCCTGAGGCATCACTATAAATCACAAATCCATCGGTTCCACATGGCGAAGACAACATCGGCTCCGTGGTCAACCGAACCTTCAGCTCTTCAAAAGCTCGTGCGCAATCTGGCGTCCAAACGAACTTCTGATCTTTTCGCGTCAGTGTGGTTAGCGGCAAAGCGATCCGAGAGATGTTTTCCACAAATCTTCTATAGTAGCCCGCAAGTCCAAGGAAACTCCTAACCTCGGCCACGGAAGACAACATTGGCCACTCTTGTATGGCTCTTATCTTCACTGGATCCACTACAATGCCCGCTCCACTCACCACATGGCCCAAAAATGCCACTGACGATAGCCAAAACTCGCACTTCGAGAACTTGACATATAGCTGATTTTGCCTGAACGTGTTCAACACCAACCGCAAGTGAATCTCATGCTCGGCTTTGGACTTCGAGTACACCAGGATGTCATCAATGAACACTATCACAAACAGATCCAGGTACTCACAAAAAATACGGTGCATCAGATCCATAAACACCGAGGGCGCATTGCACAATCCAAAGGGCATGACTGTGAACTCATAGTGCCCATAACGCGTTCCAAATGCGGTTTTGGGAATGTCACCTTCCTGAATTCGTAACTGGTAATAACCAGACTTCAGGTCCAACTTCGAATAGACGGTCGAGCCCACCAGCTGATCGAATAACTCATCAATCCGGGGTATAGGATACTTATTCTTCTCGGTCAGCTTATTCAATTCACGGTAATCAATACACAACCGCAACCCACCATCTTTCTTCTTTACAAAAAGCACATGCGCGCTCCAAGGTGACATACTTGGGCGGATATAACCTTGCTCTAGCATTTCTTGTAGTTGAACCTTCAACTCAGCCATCTCTTTAGGCGCAACGCGATATGGCGAGCGGGCCACAGGTTTCGCACCTGGCACCAACTCGATCGTGAAGTCAATCTCCCGCTGGGGTGGTAGCCCAGGGAGATCCGTGGGAAACACATCGGTAAATTCTGCCACAATCGGAACCTCACACAACGTGGCCTTAGGCTCAACAGCCTGAATGAGTGCAAAGTAACACTCCGCACCCTTCCGAACAGCTTTGACTACCTGGAGTGCAGACATCAACGTCCCGCCCACTCCTCGTATACCCGCGAACTTTGTCTCCTATTCGGTATTCTGGCCCAACGCGATTTCTTTGGACTGGCAATCAATCATAGCATGCTGCTCCGCAAGCCAATCCATCCCAAAAATCACATCGAATTCCGATATTGGCAAAACAAATGCAGTTAAACAAAAATCCCGACTTCCGAACTGAATCGCCACATCGCAAGCTTGATCCGCAAGCATCCAACAGCCATTCGTCAACACCACTCTAACGCTATCTGTCTTTGCACGACTGGGTATCCCAAGCCGCGTAAGAAACTCACAAGACAGAAAAGAATGTGATGCACATGTATCAAACAGTGCTCGTGCCAGCGTGTCCCGAATCATCACAAAGCCTATGACAACCATGTCACACACACAAACCACAAACATAGGGGTACGAAGCAAAACATACAAACAATAGCATATGCACAACTAAACTCATACCTGTGACAACGTCACTCTGCTTGATGGCCTCTTGCAGGCTAAGATTGTAGACCCGGGGTTGCGCCTGCGAGGCAGAGGAATCCACCACCGCCTTTCCTTTTTCCGCATAAGATGCTCCCGCCTTCTTTTCACTCTTTGGCGGCATCCGACAATCTCGCGCAATATGCCCCATCCGGCCACAATTGAAGCAGATAAGAGTGTCTGGCTTGGAGGTAGCCCCTGACGTTGCTCCCGTTGCAACTGATGAAGGAGCTTGTCCACTAGGCTTGGACTTCTTACCCCATCTCTTTTTATAAAATGGTTTTCCCGATCGGGGCGCCTTCCACTCCGGTTGCGTCACAGCCAAAGCTCTCTTCCCTTACACCCTTTTCATATCCTTTTCCAACGCGGTCGCGGTGTCAACCAATGCTTGGAAACCTTGGTTCACAGAACTTGACACAAGGAACCTCAGCTCGTCCCTCAGTCCTTTATAGAACCGATTAGTCTTCCTCTGCTCATCAGCAAAAATAGAACCCGCATACCGCCCCAAGCGAGTAAATTCATGCAAGTATGCGTCAACACTGCCATCACCTTGTGTTAACCTTTGGAATTCATTTTCCATGGCTATCCGTTAAGCCGCAGGAAGGTGCTTCGCTAGGAAGAGCCGGGAGAATTCTTCCATCGATACTTGGGTTAACGGACGACCCGCCAAGTGATGCAACTCCATCTCATCCCACCATAATCGAGCTTCTCCTTCAAGCAAAAAGGTAACTAAAGTAACTTTCTGATGCTCCGCCGTTTCTATCGCCGTCATCATTCGCTTGACGCGCGATAGCCAATCCTCAGCCTGCGTCGGAGTTCCCGCTCCCGAGAACGTAGGCGGATGGAAACTCATAAACCGCGTTAGCTGCTTCTCAGCCGCTCGAGGAGCCACATCCACGACAGATTCAGGCATTGCCGCCACCTATTCTGGTCTCACAGCCGCTTGTTCCTGCCTAAGTGGCTGGCCTTGGATCATGGTAAATAAGGCCTCCGCAACTAAACACACATGTTCCGCAGACGGTGGAGGTGTAGGCACCACGGCTGGTGCCGTACTTTCATCAGAACGCTGGGGCTCAGACGACCCAGCTCCACTCCGTATCACCTAAAGGTGGACAAGACACACACATTAGCGGTCGTACCCAAGCAAACAACACAAAATAAGAACACGCAGGTTCCGCAAACACACAAATTTGCATTCCTATCATGGACATTCAGGAGTTCATTCGTAGACTTTGGTGTGCACAAACACGTGCTCGCCACCGCACAAATGAAGTCGGCCACGACGTCGAGAGGGAAAAACCAAGACGACCGATACCAAAAATGTAACAACCCCGTCCGTTCATATGATATATTCTAGAAGGTCCTGCCGGGGCCCCACAGGATATAGCACAAAACAGTCGGTGAAGGTACAGGATGATACCAGAGTCGCGCATCGCACCTAACGCAAAGCATTCTAGCGGAAGCCTAGACTACAAATGGAACTCCTCATGAATGTCCAAACATAAAACTCCACATTTTATAAACTATAGGAATGTCTTACAACAAGTCAAAAGAGTTGTCCTTATGGCCTTACATGGCTTTCAAACAGTGGCCTAAACAAATTGACGCGCAGGCCGGCCACAATAAAAGAAACCACACAACATAAGCTATAGCCTTCGAGGGCTAACAACAGTAGCAGCAACACCAGCAGAAACATCAACCTCTATGCATCCCGCTCGGCTCTCCAGCACCTGTCCAAGGACAATCCACCCACCGGCGGCAAACAAAAGCAACGGTCAGCATTCAGCTGACCAAATTATAACGACCCTACCCCTTCTCTCGGGGCAGCGGTATTCTTCCCTACATGCATATCATATCACAAGTATGGCGATATATCATCAAAATGTGCTTTCACGCACACAGCCATCACAACCGTTCGCCACCCGGCCCAACGGTCCGTGCACTCAGGGAACATTCTTGGTGTTCTGGCAAATCTCTTGCCCACCGCCGTATCAGGGTCATCACCCAACGGTAAATCTCTTGAGCATTTACTCCATGGCATGCAGCCGGAGTTAGTCTTCATACACCGGGATGGCCCATAGCCCCCCATTGTGTCATGGCGCGCAGGCCGAAGACTCTTGCTATGCGCTCCAACAGACCGTACCTTTTGGTCTCACATCGGACGGACATAGCGCAGGTCGGATCCTCCACCCCCCGTTGATCAAATCGCCTTGCCTTCTCCGAGTACAGCGTACTCATGGCTATATCAAAGGCGCGGGTCGGTCTCACCAATCCTGTTCTTGGCATTCAAGCCTGGGTATTTCTCTATACCCATTTCTTTCTCACAGCAGCGGGTCTTTCCTGGGCCTCCCAGTACTTCCTGTGACTCTCTCCACAGGTGGACACCGCACAAGCACAAATGTCAGGGGTCTTTCCTAGCTATCATGCCAGTACTTCCTGTTACTCGCTTCACAGGTGGACACCCTACGACATCAAGCATCACAAAAGGGCCTTTCCTGGTCACACCAGTACTTCCTGTGCCTCATTCACAGGTTGGACCCAAAACATCACATGGCTATTTTCCTGGGCTACCACTCCAGTACTTCCTGCTACTCCTTTTCGCAGGCATAACCCATAGACTCCTTAAACTACACGTTATCACGGAGTCTTCTCCGGTTCGTATGCAACATCACCAATCCAGACCAACCTGTCCAGATGGGCTTCACACAGCATGCCTATTCTGTACTCCATTTCCGGATCTATATGCTAACAAAAGGGGATTTCAAACATCCACCCGAAGATTTCCAAAATCAACCACCTCTTGGTGGGGGAAATCACAAGATATGCCAAAAGGAAGCCTTCACATGGCTAGGAAAAAAAGTCGTTACCCTTGACGACCGCTTCGGTGCCATGAACTCAAAGCTTGCTTGCAAGACTCGCAAGATCGTTTCCTCCGCAACGCTGGCTTCGGAACTCTTGTCGGTAAACCACAGCACCACCACCAGCAGCCCCCTTTTCCTCTTCCTCCTCCTTTCTCTCTCTCTCTTTCTCTCTTAACTTGAAGAAAGATCAAGGCCAAGGAAATGAGAATCATTTCTCTGATTTCGGCCTTTAAGAAAAAGAGGAAGAAGCTTCAGCCCTTGGATCCCAGCTGAAACAATGGACGGCCACAATTCTGCCAAAAACACTGATTTTGACCTGACACGGCCTCTAACACGGCCGTGTGCCAGGCCGTGTGCCTCAAGCGGTGGTCAACCGACTTATCCAAACCAGTGATACGCCCATGGGACACGCCCGTGTCATGGGCCGTGTCACCAACACGCCTTCAGGCACGCCCGTGTCTGTGGCTGTGTGCCTGGGTGAAATAAAATCCCAAAACATCCCGAGACTTCATACGGCCTGTGACACGCCCGTGTCCCAGGCCATGTGCCCAAACACGGCACAAAGACACGCCCTGTCGAAATCCTTCGGCGGGCTGAGTTCGTCGACCTGATTTGACACGCCCTGTGACACGCCCGTGTCACAGGCCGTGTTCAACACTCAACACTCACGTCTCGACACTCGACGATCATCGAGTACAAATCATCGAGTACACGACACGGCCTTGGACACGCCCGTGTCCTGGGCCGTGTGCCCCCTCTCGACACATAGTCGAGAGAAAAATCATCGAGACAAAGGCCGATCGTCGACACAACCTCGACACGCCCTGCGACATGCCCGTGTCGCAGGCCGTGTCAGCTGACACGCCCTAGGACACGCCCGTGTCCCAGGCTGTGTCACCCAAAAATTCCTGTTTCCGAAATTTGGACTGTTACATATGATCAGGTGTTATATTTTGGATCATGGTGGTGCTTGGGATGAGCGTCTCAGACTAATGGAGTTTGCTTACAATAATAGTTATCAAGAGTGTCTGCAGGTGGCCCCATTTGAGGCCTTATATGGGAGGCGTTGTGGAACTCCATTATTTTTGGTTGAAGTTGGTGAAAAACCGTTGCTGGGTTAGGAAGGACTTGAGGAGATGAATTGTGTTGGGACTCATTTTCGAGAAAAGCTCTGTGTGTCTCAGGAGCGATCTGAGAAGTATGTTAATCAACGAAGGGTCGATCTGGAGTTTGTCGTTGGAGACTTGGTGTTTCTAAAAGTTTTTCTGATATCTGGCGTTAAAAGGTTTGGAAGGAACCACAAGTTAGACCCCCGGTACATGAGACCTTTTCAGATTCTAGAATGAATCGGAGTTTCAGCGTATAGGCTGGCATTGCCTGCTACCTTCCCTGGTGTCCATGATGTGTGCCATGTGAGTCAGTTGCGGAAGTGTGTTCGAAATGATCGTCAAGTCCTCGACTCGATGCCCCAGATTCAGCCCAACCTTATATATGAGGAAGAACCTATTCGTATTTTGGATTCTCAAGAGCGTGTGTTGCGAAAAAAGACCATCCCTATGGTCAAGATTCTTTGGAGAAATCAAGACGTCGAGAGCGCGACGTGAGAATTGAAATCGGCGATGAGATAATCTCATCCACACCTCTTCTCTTTGTTTCGGGTATGTCGTTATGTTTTCAGTTATGTTTGATATTATCGTTTTGTTTTGGTTTTGGAGTTGTGTTAAGTTTCGGGACGAAACTTCTTTTTAGGGGGAGTGACTGTAACGTCCCCGATTTTTCGATGATTTTATTCGAATGGGCAACATCATATTTATGACGTCGTGACGTGACTTTTAACGTCGAGTTGACAACGCAATGCTGTTAAGGCATTTTCGCGTCCGTGCGGTCGAGTCGGCCAAATTCTTGTTGTGATGGGAAAATTTTGCATTTGGAATTTAAGTTAAGTAATTTTGGACTTGCTCGTCAAGTTTCGTCGCAATCCGAGCATTTTTGGAGTCTCGGCGCACGATTGAAGTTTTGGATTGTTTATGTTTGCAGTATACTTTGAAGATTAATATCTCGGGAAATGGCTCTTCGGATTCTGGTTTTGACTTCGTCGTTGTGTTCGTAGCGTTAGTGTTTGCCTACGGTGTGTGTTTCGTTTAATTCATCGAGCGTTTGGGCCTCCGTTTTGATCTCGTAGTTTCCTTATTCAAAAATATATAAACATGATTATTTTAATACTAAATCACTATTCAAAAATGTATTTTTACTATTCATGAGTATAGTTTAATCATAAGGTTATATTTGCAAAAATTTGTTCAGCATGCAAATTTACTCAGACTCTTTTGTTTTTAGGTACTCGAGTGATTTCTAAGTACTCGAGTCATATGTTTTTTAAGTACTCGAGTCTTTTGTTTTTAGGTACACGAGTGACCTTTTATATATACACGAGTGATTATTTTTCCTACTCGAGTGATTACTAACCTACTCGAGTGATTATTTTTTTCCTACACGAGTGAATTTTCTGGACCTACTCGAGTAGTTTTGAACTACTCGAGTAGTTATTTTGAACTACTCGAGTAGCCATTTTGAAATACTCGAGTAGCTATTTTGAACTACTCGAGTAGTCGTTTACTATCTCCCGAGTACCCGTAAGATTGTTCTCGTGTAGTCCGTTGCAGTTTATGTTCGGGTGCCAATTTGAGGGTCAAAACGATATCATTTGGAAACATAGTTAACATGAAATTTGTTCGTCTCGACGCGATCTACAACTTTCATGTTGGGTACTTTTCGATTTGAAGTCATCCTAAACTTTTATTTTTGTATTTCGCGCACCTGCGCGCTTGCAGCTCTTTTTTTAGACAGAACATTTTATAAACGTATATATTTATATACATACTTATATATCTTTATATATATTTATTTATTTATTTATACTAGAGTAAACTTCATCTTCACCAATCTTTTTTCCTCCCGAACCATAGCGGCGTGAGCGTGAGAGATAAAATATTTTGTGAACCTTCCGGAGGCCGCCGACGGTGCTCCGGTGCTTGAAATCTTCATCTGATCATAGATCCGGAAAGCTCTCGCCGAGAGCTACGCCCTCGTGGTAATTTCTTCCCCATTTCTTGAGATTTCTCGTTAGGGTTTTTCAGCACTAACCTCTTTTTCGGGCATTTTTGTCTAGATTTCAACTCCTCCCGCATCCTTTTGCCTCGATCTACGACGTGGAGTGATTCGGTGGACTTTTCTGCTAAAATCAAGGCAAGTGGTTGTTTCCTCTCGTTTCCCCTTGTCCGATTTGATGGTAACGGCTATGTTTTTTCATGTTCTTTAAAATTTTCTACACTTATTCTTCCAAATTCTTTTTATGATTAACCTTCTCAATGATCACATGATGTTGTAATGTTTTGTCATGGTGAACTCGATTTTTTGTCCGGATAGGTTCGATCGTTCTTGATGAGTCTTATTGATGGTTTAAACGTCTTATTTATCATTATTGAACGTATTAAAGTTTAATTAGTTTTGTAAATCGTTCCTAAGGGTTGATTAATCATGTCTTATATCTAGTAATGTCAAGTAGAATCTGACGAGCCAAATCTTGAGATATGTGGTGTTTTCTTGGTGGTTTCTTGAATGCAGGAGTTAGTGGACGATTTCACCTTCGCAGTGTTTGTTTCCTTCATTAGTGCCCTGTGGAAGTCTACCTGGTTTTTGGGTGTCAGCGGTGTACGGTGGAGAGTATGAGACTCCCTCGCTGTCAGGCGAATTTTATATTCATGTGGGTGTACCTAAGACTGACCACCTCGCCTGTGTTTTTGGGTGGTGTGTCCACGAGTGACCACCTCGCCCGTGTTTTTGGGAAGGGTCGACCACAGGTGCCTAATAAAGGTTTTGTATTTCTTCCTTACGAATTATTCATGTTGTCACCTTATAGACTCGTGCGTTTGGAGTACTATGGTTGTACGTGACGAATCACGTAAGAGTTCTCTTTCCCTATGATGGCTTGTTCCTCTTTTTGTGCTTTATTTCAGTATTATTGGTCCTGGGTTGGTACCCCTTTTGACCTTTGTTTATTTCGGCTTATTATTTTTTTGTCACCATTTGTACCTTCTTGCTGAGGTGTTCTGTCTTTGGAATGTCTCAGGTTCAGAGCAGTAGCAGTTAGCAGTGCTGGTTTCGGAGTTTCTGGGCAGCAGTGTTGGCCGTGTTTGTTACCTCGTTTTAGCGAGGTAGTTTGTTGCTTATTTAGTTTTATTGGTTCAGACATACTTTGTTGTTCATGGGTTCGTGTCAGTTTGTTGACGCCCATTGAAATGTTACTTTTAGATACTTGCTAGCTGCTGAGTTTTCTATATGTTGATGTGGATTACTTGCTCTCTGGGAGGATTTATACTAGGATTGTATGTTAGGTATTTTTAAGAATAAAATTTATTACTATTACTTCATGCACTGCATAATTTAAAAACTCTAACTTGTTATATTTAGCGACCGTAAAAGCTATCCTTACTACTATTATAAATTTAGAGTCTTGCATAGCATGCGTTATCCTTTGGGGACGTTTATTCTCATGTAGGATGTTGGAGTAAATCTAAATATGTATTTTTTCCGCAGCGTATAATTATATTTTGATTCGTGTACTAAATGAGCCATTAAGCCGAGGGATACGACTAACTATTGCACTTAACTAATTTTTTCCTTAAAATAACTTAAACATTCTTTCTTCATGATTAAGTAGGTGTTTGCCTGAGCGTCTGTAGTTATCCTCTGCTGACGTGCCATCATGATGCGCATTTCCCTTACTCTGATGAGTTATTATATGCAGTGAAAATACGGGTTGTGACACCTGCCAGCTAGGTGAGAGCCTGACAGCGGGATCTGCTCTGGGTCCAAGGCTGACTCCATCGAGTGACTTCCAGCCCTGCTAGCTAGGTGAGAGCCTGACAGCGGGATCTGCTCGAGGTATAAGGATGACACCGAGTGACTTCCAGCCCTGGCAGCTGGGTGAGAGCCTGACATCGAGATCTACTCTAGGTCCAAGGCTGACACCATCGAGTGACTTCCAGCCCTGCCAACTAGGTGAGAGCCTGACAGCGGGATCTGCTCGAGGTCTAAGGATGACAACGAGTGACTTCCAGCCCTACCAGCTAGGTGAGAGCCTGACAGCGGGATCTGCTCGGGGTCCAAGGCTAACACCATCGAGTGACTTCCAGCCCTGCCAGTTAGGTGAGAGCCTGATAGCGGGATCTGTTCGAGGTCTAAGGATGACACCGAGTGACTTCCAGCCCTGCCAGCTAGTTGAGAGCCTGACAACGGGATCTGCTCGGGGTCCAAGGCTGACACCATCGAGTGACTTCCAGCCCTGCCAGCTAGGTGCGAGCCTGATAGTGGGATCTGCTAGAGGTCTAAGGATGACACCGAGTGACTTCCATCCCTGTCAGCTAAGTGAGAGCATGACAGCGGGATCTGCTCGGGGTTCAAGGCTGACACCATCGAGTGACTTCCAGCCCTGCCAGCTAGGTGAGAGCCTGACAGTGGGATCTGATCGAAGTCTAAGGATGACACCGAGTGACTTCCAGCCCTGTCAGCTAGGTGAGAGCCTGACAACGGGATCTGCTCGGGGTCCAATGCTGACATTATCGAGTAACTTCCATCCCTGCCAGCTAGGTGAGAGCCTGATAGAGGGATCTTCTCGAGGTCTAAGGATGATACCGAGTGACTTCCAACCCTGCCAGCTAGTTGAGAGCCTGACAGCAGGAACTGCTCGGGGTCCAAGGCTAACTCCAGCGAGTGACTTCCAACCCTGCCAATTAGGTGAGAGCATGACAACGGGATCTGCTCGAGGTCTAAAGATGACACCGAGTGACTTCCAGCTCTGCCAGCTAGGTGAGATCCTGACAGCGGGATCAGCTCGGGGTCCAAGGCTAACTCCATCGAGTGACTTCCAACCCTGCTAGCTAGGTGAGAGCCTGACAGCGGGATCTGCTCGAGGTCTAAGGATGACACTGAGTGACTTCTAGCCCTGCCAGCTAGGTGAGAGCCTGACACCAGGATCTTCTCGGGGTCCAAATACACTTCACTTCTTCATGCAACCTCATTTGTGACAGCATTGGCGTGTTAAATAACTTTCATTAAAAATCAAAACTCCACTTACATATTTCAAGGAAAAAAGCGTTTTAAGTCGTCACCACTCCAGGTGAGACTTAGGGTCTCGCCCTCCACATTTTGGAGTCGATACCCCCCTGATCTTAAAGCTTCTTTTACAATAAATGGACCTTCCCAGCTGGGGTTGAGCTTCCCCACGGTTGCCGAACTTCCTACTGCATCCACCTTCTTCAGCACCAAGTCCCCCCCCCCACAAATTTCTTGACTCTGACGTGATTGTCAAAGTACTTGGCCATTCTCCTCTTCACCTCTTCCTATCGGATGGCGAAAAGGTCACACAGTTCTTCCACCATGTCAAGGGAGAGCCTCAGCTCCTCCTCGGTCTCAGCCTGCCATTCTTCCCTGCCTTCCCTGCCCACAACAACTCGAGGTGTTTGAACTTCAAATTCTACGGGGAGCACGGCCTCGCACCCATGAGAGAGCTTGAAGGGGGTCTCTCCGGTAGATGTATTGGGGGTGGTCCTTAAGGCCCAGAGAACTGCGAGAAGCTATTCCAAGCAGCTCCCCTTCAGATTTTTCCAGTTTCTTTTTTAGGAGGTTAACAATGATCTTGTTCGCGGCCTCCACCTGCCCGTTGCTCCTGGGGTGGTGGACTGTGGCGAACCTGAGGTCGATCCCAAGCTGCTCGCAGAAGCTAGTAAACTCCGCGCTGGCGAACTGGGGGTCATTGTCCGTGATAATGGCCTGAGGCAGCCCATGGCAGCAGATGATCTCCCCCAACACGAAGTTCCTGATGACCTGCGAAGTCACCTTGGCCAGCGCCTTCACTTCCAACCACTTGGACAAATAATCGATCATCACCAGTAGGAACCTCCTCTGCACATTGGCCTTGGGGAACGGTCCAACCAAATCCATTCCACAAATGGCAAAGGGCCAGCGTGTTGTGATACTTTTGAGTCATTGAGCCGGCTGTAGTTGGATGGGAGCAAATAGCTAGCATTTATAGCACCTTCTCGCGAACTCCGTTGCATCACGGCCCAGGGTGGGCCAGAAGTACCCCTGCCTGACAATCCTCCCTTCCAGGGTCTGACTCCCGGAGTGGCTCCGGCACTCCACGGAGTGGACTTCTTCCAAGATTCTTTGTACTTCCCCCTCGGCCACGCATCGAGCCAACATCCCCGAGAGAGTTTTCCAGTACAACTGCCTGCCCTTGAGGAGGTAGTACGCTGACTTGTGCCTGAGCTTCTTCTTGTCTACCCCATCTGGATACTTTCCCGCGGAAAGGAAAGTTACGACCGGGTCCATCCATGAAGGTCGCTGGTCTATCTCCATAAGCTCCCCCTCTTCGATGGAAGGGCGGAACAAGTCAGTGATGGCACCCCCACCCGGGGACCATGCTTCGCTAGCTGATCAGCCTGCTCGTTCTCCTCCGAGGGCACGTGCTTGATGGAAAAAGTTTGGAACATGCTGATGACCACCTTTACTTTGGCTAAGTATAGCCACAGGGTATGCTCTCTCGCCTCGAACTCCCCGTTGATCTTGGAAGCTACTACCAAGGAGTCAGTAAGGACCTCCATGTCCAACACCCCCAGCTCCCTGGCCAGGCGCAGCCCTGCTATCACAGCCTCATACTCGGCCTGATTGTTGGTGATGGGAAAGTACACCACCACCGTCTGCTCAATTCTAGTCCCTTGATGGCTCTCCAAGATCACCTCCACTCCTAGGGAATGCCTCCCCGAGGCGCCTTCCACCTTCACCTTCCAAGGAGTCGGACGAGTGATCTCTTCCTCCGCCACCTCAATCACATAATCGGCCAAGACGTCAGCCATTGCTTGAGCTTTGATCGAGAGGCGGGGGACAAAGGAAATGTCAAACTCACTCAACTCCATCGACCACTTGGCCAGCCTGCCAGAATGCTCCACCCCCTCAAAGATGTTACAGAGGGGATGACCAGTCACCACTCGTACTGAGTGTACCTGGAAATAGGGTCGCTGCCTTCGGGCTGAGATGACCAGGGCGAAGGCCAGCTTCTCCAAAATTGGATACCGGAGCTCGGTCTTTCTCAGGACACGGCTCACGTAATAAATAGGGAGCTGCTTCTTCCACTCTTCACGAACTAGGATGGAGCTTAAGGCCTCCGCCCCGAACCCGAGGTATAGAAATAGGTCTTCCCCTTCCTTCGGCCTGTAATGCCCCTAGCCGATCCAACGTGACAGCGTCACAGCTCCACTCTAAGTGACGCTACCGGGCTGCAGCCCAAGCACCCCAACCCCTCTCCATCCACTGGCGGGTTGTTGGTGGCCACAGCCTCCCTTTGATGAGGTAAACTCGATAGTCAAGCCCGCACTACGGGTACTTCCTAAGAGGTCACCCATCCTGGTAGTACTCCCTCCCAAGCACGCTTAACTATGGAGTTCCTTCACTTTTCATCACCAATTGAGCTGCACTGGGAAGTCCCCGTGTTATCCGCTTAACGGGAGAATTTCACTCATCAAAGGGAGGCTGCGGCCACCAACAACCCGCCCGTGGAGGGAGAGGGGTTGGAGTGCTTGGGCTGCAGCCCGGTAACGGTCCAACGGAGGCCTAGTGGGCTGAGGCCCACAGACGGCCTAGCGGACGTTACACGGCCCTTGAAGCAATGGAGCCCGAGTCAGCTGCACCTTGAGGGCCTGGAATGCCTCCTCACACTCCTTGGTCCACTCGGATTTCTGACCCCCCCCCCTTAACGTTTTGAAGAAGGGGGAGCACTTCTCCCCAGCCCAAGAGAGGAACCTACTTAGCCCTGCCAGCTTCCCCGTCAGCAGCTGCACCTCCTTAGTATTCTGTGGCGATCCCAGCTCTAAGATGGCCTTGACCTTATCCGGATTCGGCTCGACCCCCACAGGAGTAAGGAGGTGTCCCAAGAACTTTCCGCTGCTAGCCCCGAAGACACACTTCAGGGGGTTCAACTACATCTTGTACTTGTGCAAGGTAGCAAAGGTCTCCTCTAGGTCCTGGAGGTGAGAGTCCACGTCCTGACTCTTGATCATGAGATCATCCACGTACACCTCTAGGTTCCTTCCCTTTTGTTCTTTGAAAAACCTGTCCATCATCTTTTGATTGGTCTCCCCTGCATTCTTTAGCCCGAAGGGCATCATCTTGTAACAGTAGCATCCATCCCCCGTAATGAACGAGACATCCTTGACGTCCGGGGGTGCATTCTGATTTGATGATAACCTGAAAATACATCTAGAAAACGCATTATAGAAAAACCAACGGATGAGTCAACCAGCACATCGATTCGAGGCAAGGGATAATAATCCTTAGGACAAGATTTATTAAGCAAGGAGAAGTTGATACATATTCGCCACTGGCCATCCCCTTTTTTACCATGACTACATTTGAGACCCAGCTGGGGTATTGGATCTCGGATATGAATCCAACTTTGAGAAGCTTCGCCACCTCCTCTCTGATGGGCTCCTCCAGCTTGTCTGTGGTGGACCTCTTCTTTTATTGGACGGGTCGTGTTCGCGGGTCCAAGTTGAGGAGGTGGCAAGCCACATCCGCGTCAACCCCCGGCATCTCCGCGGCGCTCCATGCGAAGATGTCCACGTTCTTCTAGAGGCACTCCAGCATCCGAACTTGGTCTTCCGGTGTCAGCCTCCGCTGACGCGGACCTTCTCCACCCTGCCTTCACGGGTGTTGAGCTCCAGCTCCACCACCTCTTCCGTAGCTTCCAACCGGGACTGCTCCCCCCACTCTTCAACACCCCTCTCCTCTGGGACGAGGACCTCCATCTCCACTTCTTCTTCCACGGCCATCGCCTCGGCCGACTGCTCCTGATCTCCTCCTGCTACCTCTACCACGGGGCAGTTCTCTGCCTCCAGCTCCTCCATGCCAACTTCCTGCTCCGCCTCCTCCATCCTTCGCTCGATCTCCTCGGCTCCCTCCTGCCAAGAGATGGAGTTCACGGCGGTGACATAGCATTCTCGCGCCACCTTGGGGTCCCCCCTGACCCTGACCTGAATCCCCTCGGCATTGAACTTCAAGCACTGATGGAACGATGAGGTGACGCAACGGAAGGCACTGATAAGGGGCCTCCAGAAGATGGCATTGTAGCTGCTGGGTGCATCCACGATGACGAACTTGTAGTTCCTGGACTGCCCCCCACGGTGACATGGAGGCCCACCCCTCCTTCGACCTCCTTCCTCTCCCCCGAAAATCCAAACAAGGGCCCATCCGAGGCCAACACCCTCTTCGCATCCACCCTCATCGCGTCAAATGCCTTCTTAAATATGACATTGACGGAGATTCCATTGTCGATGAGGATCCTGGAGACGGAAAAGTTTTTGATGGCTGTCTGGATGAACAGCCATCTCAAAAAGGATCCTCATGATCCGACATATCGCTCCTCGAGAAGGTGATCCTCTCCTCTGGGGGCGGGGTCTACGATATGGAGCCAACGCTCCGGCAATACATGGTGTGGAGGATTGCCTTGCGGGAAGCCTCAACCCCCCCCCCCCCTGTAGATCACTCTGATCCCTCCTCGGGTCCCGACATCCACCCGGTCTTCGCAACAGTCCTCCTCTGCCCGAGGCAGGACCTCCTCGATCGTCACCTCCTAACGCCCCTGCTACTGTTGCTGCTCCCTGTTTCCTATCATTTCGAGGAACTCCGGGCACGTGTCTGTGGCGTGCCCTTCCTCCCGATGGAAGTCGCAGTAAGGCAACTCCACCCTAACCTCTCTCCTCCTCCTTGCTACTCTCCTCCTTTCCCCAATGGCTATGGCCATGGCCTCATCTTGATCGGTGAGTCGAGGCCTCTAGGACTGTCACCAGCCCGGGGGGTGGAATTGATCTTGCCCCCCCGGTGGTGGTCCCTTCTTTGGTACCCTCTCTACGGCCCCTGCCCTTACCATTAGGGCCTCCAGCCTAGCCGACGGTCGGGCTCCTGACGCCCACACCTGGGCTGCTACTACCCCTGGAGCTGCCTCTGCTCCATCTGCCGGGGCTACCCTCTCCTCTCCTCTTGTCCTCTTCGTCCTCTTATCTCCTTCTCTTCCTTCGTGGCCCATGTTGCCAGCTTCCGGGCGAACTCCGGATTTGATGCCTCCCCATCAAATTCTCTCACCACCCTCTCCATCAGCTCCTCATAGGAGAGGGGGGTATTCTCTTCAACTCCATCTTGAAGAAACCCTACTGCAGGCCCAGGGTGAAAGCCATCATCAGACTATGGCCCAACATCTCCTGGATCTGGGTGACCTCCTCCTGGAACTGATCCACGTAGCTACTCAACGTCTCATTCACTCCCTGCTTGATGTGGAAGAGGGACTCTGACTCCTTCTTCCTCCTCTTCGAGGTAGTGAACCTCAGCATGAACCCCCAGCGTAGGTCCTCGAAATAGTAGATGGAGCTGGCTGGCAGCTGATGGAACCACTCCCTCGCCTTCTCCTTGAGGGTGATGGCGAAGAGTCGGCACTTGAACCCATCCAACATCTGTCGGATCGAGACCACGTCCTCAAACCACTGGACATGTTGGACCGGGTCTCCCTTCCCGATGTAGTAGGACATATCGGGTTCCCTGAACCCCTCTGGAACTAGAGCAGAAGAGACCGACTCGTTGAAGGGGCTGCCTCCCCCTGCCGGGCAAGATGGAGCGTCTTGCAGGCTCAGATTGCCGAGCCGACCTCTGTCTGCTGAGCCGGGGAAGAGCTCTCACTCGGGGAGCTCGCACCCTCGGCCCTCCTTGGCCACTTCCTTCCCAGCTCGCCTGCCGGGGGCGTCCTCGCCTAAAGAAGGGGTGGCTGCGATCTGGATTGCCAGAGTCGAGCACTCGGCCCACGTACCGAGTGTGAACTTGACGAGGCTCAGCACCTCGTTCCTGAGATCTTCAAACATCGCCACTGTGGCCAGAGGTGGGGGGGGGGGGTCGGCGAGTCCGGCCTGTCAGATCCCTGTCCTCCTGCCATTAAGCTCGCTGAAGCTTTTTTGTACTGACCACGTTCCACGCTCACCGCACCAAAATGTTGAAAACAAAATCTCAATCCCTTGTGGAGTTCACCCTTGGGGAAGGGTGATTGTGTACCTACTTTGCTCCTGCAAACAAAACAACAAAATAGACAAGGGAAGAATCGACCTAAGGGCTCGGCGGGGAGGACCCACCACACACCCGAAAGACCTGAGAATACTTCCCCTCCTTAGCCACAGACCGAGCTAAGGCTACCTCATAAAGCACTACGGGACTAAGGAGCTAGTGAGTATAATAGCCTGCCTTCTGAGGTGCCCCTTAGGTTCTATTTATAGAATTCTGAAAATGGCCTGCAAATAGCCAACCTCCGCTGTTTTGAACAGCTATGTGCAGTCCAACTTGGTCTGCCAACAGCGTAGCTCCGCTGTTCCAACAAGCTATTCGCACCCATGGGGAGGGCATCTAGGTAATTTTACCTCGGGGCCTCTACTGGGCCCACCCCCGGGATATGAAGGTCAGCTCGCCACTACTCTTCCCTCGCGGGAGGCGGGTGCGACCTGGCTCCTGCGGCTCGCCTACTCTCCTTGGGCGAGCGCGAGTCGGCCGCCGCGACCTGCCAATACCCATGCCGAGGCGGGCCGGCAGCCGAGTCGCTCATAGGAGAGCGGGCTGGATGCCAGGCTTAGAGCCTCGGAGGAGGGCTCGCCAACTTGGACTCGTCGAACCTATCCCCGAATACCAGTTCGATGAATGCCGACCGGAAAACTCTGTTTTACGAATGGCTACACAAACTCTGCTCGACGAATGGCGACCCAAACTCTGCTCGATGAATGGCGACCCAAACCCTGCTCGATGAATGGCGACCTAAACTCTGCTCGACGAATGGCGGCCCAAACTCTGCTCGACGAATGACGACCCAAACTCTGCTCGACGAATGGCGACCCAAACTCTGCTCGACGAATGGCGAGCCAAACTCTGCTCGATGAATTCTGAGCGAGCGAGAGGGGTGAAGGGGCCAACTCGCATGGTTTGCCTGCCTGACCTGGGCGAGAGCGGGCTGGCCTCTCGCCGCCTGCCCCTCACATGCTATCTTGGTGCTGGCCGGGCAGCCTGGTCCGCTCGTCTGGCTCGACGGACCCGATTGGCGAACATGGGTGGCCTCCTTTCGCCTGCCATGCGCATGGTATCCTGGTGCGGGCCGGGTGTCCTGGTCCGCTCGCCTGGCTCGGCGGACCCGCTCGGCGAAAATAGGGTTGTACAGAGCAGGTCTTTTAGGTGTTCAGAGAAGCATTAAGAGACTCACTGAAGGAGTAATTGAAGCAGGACCCAGCTCTAGGACGAGGACTACAAGGAAGAGATTAAGCATTCGTCCTTAGTCTGCCTAAGTTGTTCTAGGAATCTAGCTTGAGCCTTCACAATTCTGATACTTAGGCGTAATGGTTAGTGAGAAACCGGCCTACACTCTATTCGATACCGGTACCACACACTCGTTTGTGTGGCAGTTTTCATTAAAAACCTAGAAGGAGTGCAATACTTCACTGGTATTGCTTGAAGAGTACGCCTACCAGACGGCTCTGAGATGACCGCAACCGCTAAGTGCGAATTAGAGATACTCATTGGTGGAAAGGCCTTTGATACGCCTGTCACAGTCTTGAGGATGCCAGAGGTTGATCTCATTCTGGGTATGGCGTGGTTGGACTGGCACTTCGCAAGGATTGATTGCGCAGAGAAACGAATCTATTTGAGACATGGGGACTCAGATGTAATCTTCCAAGGTATTAGCTTCGCACCACATATGCTGTTATCTTCAGTTCAGGCTGTAAAAGTCCATATAAAGTGGGATGAAGTATTCATGATCTGTTTCGAGTTGAAGGAAATGACGTTGTATATGAAAGATATACGGGTAGTATGGGACTTCCCCGAGGTATTTCCTGAGAAACTGCCAGGATTACTGATGAATTGTAAATATACAATTTTTTGTATACATTAATTTAGTCATTTTCATTTATTTTCGTCATTTTTACCTATTTTTGTTTAATAAATTGCTCCTATCTTGTAAATATTTTCTAACTTAGTTCATTTTTGATTTTCTGAAAAATTTCAGGAAAAGTCAAATTTTTGCATAGGTCACGCCCGTGTACTATGGGTCACGCCCGTGACCAGGGCGTGATACGTCAATTTCCCGTGAAATCAGTGAATTTGAAGAAAAATCATGTGACATGCCTAGGAACATGCTCGTGTCCAAGGACACGCCCCGTGTTCTAGGCCCGTGCCAGCCAGCTCGACGTTTTGCGCTGGACGTTTGTCGAGCCGATAGGGACACGCCCGTGTCCAATTATTCGACACGCCTGTGTCATTTCCGATCGAGGATCACGGCTCCAGCTCGACGATTTTCCGCTCGACGTTCGTCTACCCAACAGGAGCAACACGCCCGTGTCAGCCTGACACGCCTCGTGCTGAAGCCCGTTGATAATACGGTTTGCAGTCAATTTTATTAGGATATTTTTGGGGTTTTAAATCAAATCATGTCTTGTAAAGTACTTATTTTGATTCCCCTTTGTATATATTTTTGTCGCTAATGTGTTTTTTCTGCTTTTTGCAGGTTTTCACGGCTTTCAGCCGAATTTTGCTGTGACACGCCCCAAGGTCACGCCCTACCCGGGCGTGTACCTAGGGCGTGTAACCCAGATGAATGAAGCAATTGGTCTGAAACTGCATTCCGTGGAAACTTAGTGAACACGCCCTCTGTCACGCCCGTCACATCCGACACGGGCGTGTTCCAGAGGCGTGTCCCCAGGTTCCGAGGAATCGCCGCAACGCGCTCGTTTTTCCCGCTCCACCGTCGCACCGAAAGTGTCACGCCCCAGGGTCACGCCTGACCCGGGCGTGACATATGGGCGTGTACTCCAATAATTCCGCCCGTCACCTCCAGCATTCAATTTCTGCTCAACAAAGTCACGCCGCAAAGAACACGCCCCAGGTACACGCCCTACCAGGGCGTGACATGTGGGCGTGTACTTCAGCTACTTCGCCAGAATTAAATTCCTGCCCGAAAAAGTCGCACCGAATGTGTCACGCCCCAGGGTCACGCCCGACCCGGGCGTGACAGGGGGGCGTGACCCGACCCGAAAAAATCTATAAATAGAGCCCAACTCCAAGGGTTCAAGGACACCTTTTGCATTGAGAGGGGAGGTTCTGTCCTTTGTATTTTTGAACTTTTTTCAAGCATGTCTCTTCATTTTTAGTTCTTAGCTCTAGCTTTATGCTTTCCCTGTATTAGCTCCTAGCTTCTTTCTGTAGTATAATGTTAATGATAGTGTAGTTTACTTTCCATGCACTTGTAATCTCTGGTTTTCAAGTTGTAAGATCCCTGTTTCCATTAATAAAAAGTGTTGTTTTCTTTTTCGTTTCTGCTCTGTTTTCATTATTTTTCTTCTACTCATCCCCCCTCTTCCACCTCACCATGATTAACTAATCCTCCATGTACTCGATCTTGATGATCCGAGGTCCGAGTGATTAGGTTATGATGCTTTGAATCTTACCTTTTCTTTTTAGGGTTTAGCCTTGAATTACTCTTGATTTATCACGGGTTGGAGGTATATCATCGATATATACTCTCCACCTTTGCTTTCATTATGGGCTAGCCGAGAGGCCGAAAGTTTGAAATGAGCACTCAAGAGTAAAGGGAGTTGTTCGCACCCCTCGAGAGAGGCAGACGTTCAAATCTCCCGGATTGGAGTAAAATCCAATAGTGGGGTTCACAGCGTAAAGCGAGTTTTAGGCCTCCGATTTAGGCGAGAGTCGGTCAGACCTTCCTAAACTCAGTTAGGCACGGCATTCGAGAGAAGCGTGTCAATATTCATGGAACCTCCACGGTCAAGGACCTTTACCCTAATTAGCTTAGGTTTATTTATCGTATTTTTCTAACCACTCTTGCCGAGGTGATTTCTGATCAAGTGCATTTTCCCCTCATCATTCCTAAGCTTTAGTTTAATCGCTCTTTTAGCTCTCTTTATCTTTTCATGCAAGTAGCTCTCTTTCATTGCAAGTAGTTCTCTTCCTTTAGTACGTCTAGATTTCTTCTAGAACCTAATTTTTCCGTCGATAAAATAATAGATTTCGTGTGAGTAAGCTTACTCAACTGTTCCCGGATTTTAATACGACACTTGTGTCCCCTAGCTGCATTTCGATAGGTATACTTGCCTTGTTGGATTGATAGTTTGGTTATTTTCTCCTTGCAAATATCTAAGAGACAATCAAGTTTTTGGCGTCGTTGCCGGGGAAGCAACGCTCGTTGATAAATTGAAAACACGAATATATTAATTTTATCACTTCTCTTTCTCACCCTCCTTCTTAAAATTTTTCCGCGTACTCACTTGAGTTAAATGGCTGGATTTTGTTCAAGCAAGTGTGCTATTTTTAATTTTTCCGCCTACTCACTTGAGTTAAATGGCAGGCTTTATTTTAGTAGAGTGTGTTTACTTTCTGTAGAGTGGGTGCGTTTTTACTTTCTGTAGAGTGCGTGAGTGTTAGCTTTTATTTTCCGCCTACTCGCTCGAAGTTAAATGGTTGGATTTTAATTACCGCCTACTTAATAGAAACCCACATCACAAATTTTTCTACACCACCCAACTCTCTCGAAAAGGGCAAAGTGGCTCTAAATGCCATTATCTTGTCTAGTACCTTGCGAACCCTTCACCGGGTAGCCCTTGGGAAGTTCGGGAGTTAAAACATAAAAAAATCTATTTCAAAAAAAAAACTCCATTAGCTCTTTTATTTTCTAGTCTTTCTTCTCCTCTCTTCTTCTAGTGTATGACCCGCGGAAGTCCGTCGGTTATTTTGGACCTGGACCACAAAATTGAGCGTACTCTTCGGAGAAGATCGCGATTTCAAGGCCCTATTACCCAAGTGCCGGTTGAGGATTCCGAGTCATTTTCTACCTTAAGAATGGAAGAACCCAACGTGGAGGAAGCCATGCAAAGGCCTATGTCCTATTATGCATGACCAAATCTCGAGGGTACAGAATCTAGTATAGTTCGCCCTGCCATAGCAAATAATAATTTCGAACTGAAGCCTAGCATAATTCAAATGGTGCAGCAGTATGTGCAATTTGACGGGGGCTTCAAGATGAAGATCCGAACGCACACATAGCCAGCTTTCTTGAGATTTGTGACACCTTCAAGATAAATGGTGTCACAAATGATGCTATTAGGCTAAGATTATTTCCTTTCTCTCTTAGAATTAAGGCTAAGCAGTGGCTGAACACCCTTCCTAAAAATAGCATAACTACTTGGACGCAATTAACTGAAAAATTTTTGGCCAAGTATTTTCCGCCTGCTAAAACTGCAAAACTTAGGAATGACATTTTTGCCTTTGGACAAATAGACTCTGAGACCCTTTACGAAACCTGGGAAAGATTTAAAGAATTATTAAGACGATGCCCACATCACGCTCTGCCTGTATGGTTGCAGGTGCAGACGTTCTATAATGGGCTAAATCAAAGCACAGAGCAAATGATAGACGCAGCTTCTGGCGGTAATTTAAACCATAAGACCCCGGAGGCAGCTCTTGAGCTGTTTGAGGACATGTCCATGAACACTTACCAGTGGAATGTGCCTAGGACCCGCCCAAAAAAACCTGCAGGTCTCTTTGAAGTGGACAACGTCTCCCAACTCGCACTGCAAGTTGAAATATTAAGCAAAAAAATTACGGAGATGACTGCTGCCTCCGCCCCTCAGGTATGGGAATCTGCAACTCCTCCCGCCGAACATTTGGATTATGTAAATAATATGCCTAGAACTGCTTTTAATAATTTTTCTGCTGCAAATTTTCATCCTCCTGGTTTTAATTTTCTGAATAGTTATAATCCTGCGTTAAGAAATCATCCGAATTTTTCGTGGAGCAATCCGTCGAATGCTGTGCGCCCGCCACCGCAAAGTGATTTTTCTGCACCACCACCACCTCCTCAAAGTTTTCCAAAACCTCCAAATTTGGAGGAAATGTTTTCAAAATACATGAATGCTAATGACGCTACGATTAAAATCTTAACTGGGAGTGTTAAAAATTTATAAAATCAGGTAGGACAGCTCGCTAAAATGATTTCTGAGCGACCCGTAGGGTCTCTTCCTTCTAATACCGAGCCGAACCCGAGAGAGCAAGCGAAAGCTATAACTCTTCGGAGTGGGAAGAAAGTTCCCGGTACGATAAGTGAAGAGCCCGAGGCAATCTCCGCTCCCGCTTTAAAAAATCAAAGCTCTGTTCCCGTTTTAAAAATCCCGCCATCTGCCGAAGAAATTATCACCCCTATTTTAGAAAAAGAACTCACTCTACCACTCACCTTTAAAAATAATCCATCCCCGCCATACCCTTCCGAACTTAATAAACAACGACAGGATGATCGATATACCCGTTTTTTAGAAATGTTTAAACAAATCCACATAAATCTGCCTTTCCACGAAGCCATATCCCAGATGCCGAAGTACGCAAAATACCTTAAGGACATCCTGACCAACAAGAAGAAGTTAGAGAACCTTTCGCATGTCACGTTAAATGTCGAGTGCTCAGCGGTTTTGACAAACGGATTACCGAATAAAATCAGTGACCCATGTAGTTTCTCTATCCCGTGTGTCTTTGGTGATCTCTTTGTCAAACACGCTTTAGCCGACCTAGGTGCGAGTATTAATCGTATGCCCCTCTCGTTGTTTAAACAGTTAGGAATTGCTAGTCTCAACCCCACACACATGAGTATCCAGCTCGCCGACAGATCAGTCAAATACCCGTTAGGAATAGTGGAGGACGTCCTAGTCAAAGTTGACAAGTTCATCTTCCCGGTGGACTTTGTCATTTTGGACATCGAAGAAGACGTCGAGGTTCCCCTGATCCTTGGCCGACCCTTCCTTGCCACCTCCCGAGCTATCATTGACGTAAGCAATGGTAAGCTCTTCCTTCGAGTAGGTGACGATGAAGTAACTTTCTCTATCACCCCCTCGATGAAGAACACACTAGCTAATGATGACTCCTGTTTTTTCATAGATACCGTAAGTGAAGAATCCTCCTCTCACACCTCTGATTTTGAAGAAGAATTTTCCAATTTTTGTTCCTCTCCTACTCCTCCAACTGAATCTCTACACCTAAGTGAAGAATCCTCCACCCGCCTTTCTGATTTTGAAAAAGAATTTTTTGATTTTTGTTCCTCTTCTACTTTTCCAACTGAATCACTGCACGAAGCCGCCATGGCCGCTAGCAACACCCCTTTTAATTTTACATATAAAAAAGTGTACGAGGACATAGTTTTTGAAAAAGAACGAATTTCTAAAACCTCGTATGATGACCCCCCTACCTTGGAACTGAAAGAACTACCAGAGCACCTTCGATACGCTTTCTTAGAAAAGGACTCCAAGATGCCTGTCATAGTTTCGGCCTACCTCACGGATGCACAAAAGGATGAACTTCTTTCAATTTTACGAAAGCATCGCCAATCTATTGCTTGGCAGATATCTGATATTAAGGGCATAAGCCCATCTTTCTGCACTCATAAAATCTTAATGGAAGATAATTCACGTAACTCTATACAACCTCAGCGCCGTATAAACCCAAACATGAAAGACGTAGTTAAGGGCGAGGTTATGAAATTGTTAGACGCATGAATTATCTATCCTATATCCGACAGTAAGTGGGTTAGCCCAGTACAGGTAGTACCAAAGAAGGGAGGGATAACAGTAGTAAGTAATGAAAATAATGAATTAATCCTGACTCGGACGGTGACCGGATGGCGAATGTGTATAGATTACTGTAAATTGAATGACGCAACCCGCAAGGATCACTTCCCCTTGCCGTTCATTGATCAGATTTTAGAACGACTTTCCGGACATAGCTTTTATTGTTTTCTCGATGGCCTCTCGGGGTATCTTCAAATCCTCATCTCCCCCGAGGACCAGGAGAAAACTACGTTTACTTGTCCCTTCGGCACCTTCGCCTACCGAAGAATGCCGTTTGGATTGTGCAATGCGCCAGCTACATTCCAACGATGTATGCTCGCCATCTTTGACAAGTACGTAGAAAGCATTATGGAAGTTTTCATGGATGATTTCTCCGTGTTCGGGAATTCCTTCGATAGTTGCTTAGAGAACCTTGAAAAAGTCTTAGAGCGATGCGAAGAAACTAACCTCGCCTTAAATTGGGAAAAATGTCATTTTATGGTGAGGGAAGGGTTAGTTTTGGTCATAAAATTTCTGAAAGGGGTATTGAAGTAGACGTTGCGAAAATAGAAGTTATCGAGAAGCTGCCGCCACCTACGAACATAAAATCTATAAGAAGTTTCCTGGGTCATGCGGGTTTCTACCGCCGCTTCATAAAGGACTTTTCCAAAATCACCAAGCCCCTTACCCATATCTTAGAAAAAGACGCCCCATTCATCTTTGATGACCTCTGTCTAGCTGCATTCAATTTAATAAAAGAAAAATTAGTTAATGCCCCAATCATGATAGCTCCGGTGTGGGATCTTCCATTTGAGATAATGTGTGATACGAGTAGTTATGCGGTGGGAGCCGTACTAGGTCAACGTATTTCCAAAAACTTCCACCCCATTTATTACGCTAGTAAAACACTCACATCTGCACAGGAAAATTACACCACAACCGCGAAGGAGCTATTAGTTGTAGTATTCGCTTTTGACAAATTTTGCCCTTATATTACTCTTTCGAAAATTATTGTTTTTACGGACCACTCGGCCCTCAAATATCTTCTCTCTAAAACGGATGTCAAGCCTTGCTTGATTCGCTGGGTCTTACTCCTCCAGGAGTTTGACTTAGAGATCCGTGATAAGTGAGGTGCCGAGAACTTGGCCGCCGACCACCTTTCGCGCCTAGACAACCCGTTTATAGAAAAATTAGACGAAAATTCTTTTAATGACTATTTCCCAGATGAGAAGCTGTTCATAATTAACACATCTACTTCTCCTTGGTTTGCCCGCATCACCAACTATCTAGTGGCTCATGTGCTCCCAAAGGAGTTCTCGTCTCAGCAAAAGAAGAAATTCTTTTCTGAGTTGAAGAACTACTTTTGGGAGGACCCGCATCTTTTTAAAGTCTGTGTAGACCAAGTGATCAGGAGCTGTGTTTCTTTTGATGAAGGATTAGATATTATTAAACATTTGCATGAAGGACCGACAGGTGGGCACTATCAAGCTGCTCGCACCGCTCACAAAGTGTTAAGCGCGGGTTTTTACTGTCCTACCCTGTTTAAAGATGTGCATGCCTTTGTGAGTAGGTGTGATAGTTGCCAACGGTCGGGGAATATTTCGAATAAAAATGAAATGCCACAAAATTATTTCCTAGAGTGCGAAGTTTTCGACCTCTGGGGGATTGATTTTGTCGGCCCTTTTCCTTCTAGCTTCGGGAATAAGTACATTTTAGTTGTCGTTGATTATGTTTCGTGTTGGGCCGAAGCCCAAGCTCTTCCTACAAATGACGCCCGAGTCGTAGTTAATTTCCTAAAAAAATTATTTTCTCGCTTCGGTACGCCACGCGCTATCGTTAGTGATAGGGGTTCCCATTTTTGTAACGCGCAATTTTCAAAAATCCTAACTAAATATGGCGTTACTCATAAGCTTTCCACGGCCTACCACCCCCAAACTAACGGCCAAGTCGAAGCAGTGAATCGAGAAATAAAAAGAATTTTAGAAAAGACTGTTTCCACATCTAGAAAAGACTGGTCAGCCAAATTAGACGATGCTCTATGGGCCTACCGAACAGCATACAAAACCGCCCTCGGATGTATGCCATATCAGTTGGTTTATGGAAAATCGTGTCATTTACCCGTAGAGTTAGAACACCGCGCCTTTTGGGCCTTACGATTTTTAAACTTCGATCCCCACTCTGTCGGCGATTTTAGAAAATTTCAACTTAACGAACTCGACGAGTGGCGCTCTTACGCGTATGAAAATAACAGACTTTATAAAGAGCGGACGAAGCGTTTACACGATCAACATCTTAGGCACCCAAAAATCTTTAAGCCGGGCGACCAAGTTCTTCTTTATAATTCTCGTTTACGTTTATTCCTGGGTAAATTAAATTCACGTTGGTCGGGGCCTTTTACTGTTTTAGAAGTCTTTTCTTATGGTACTGTTTTAATTTCCCACCCTGATAAGGGTACTTTCAAAGTGAATGGTCAGCGTCTTAAACTGTATTTCTGTGATGATGTCAGTCCCAACCCTGTTAACTCTATCTTTCCTCTCCTGACATTTGATTAATCTGAACATTATTTTTCTTAAAAACTTTGAACTTTATTCGAACTTTATTTTTAAACAATATTTGGGACAATCTTCTTTTGATGCGTCGAGCTCAAACGACGCTTTAATCAAAGGGCGCTCTTGGGAGGCAACCCAAGTTATCTTTTTCTGTTTTCTTTATTTCACAATTTTTGCCCCGAATGGCTCCGGTAAGCTGAACCTTCTGCGACCGCCTGCTCCAACGGTTCTGATTCCATGACAAAGTCCACCAGACGATGTTTCATGAAGACCCCAAGCACAAGCATGGAGGAGCGGCATCACTCAGCTTTCCCTGCAAAATAAATCCGGGGAAGTACCTGTTTTTAAATTCTGTCTTTCATTTCTGTACTTTCACTTTTCTCTCGTTCTCCAACCTCCTTCTCCATTGAGGACAATGTAGATTTTAAGCTTGGGGGATGATTTTCTCCTTTTTGCTTTTTGTAAATATCCAAAAAAATCCAAAAAAATCCAAAAAAAATATTTATATAGCTGCATTTTGGTATTTCAATAGTACCCCATTTTTATGTTTTATTTTTCGGAAACTTCTTTATAAACAACGTAGTTAATTATAATTTTTCTAATCATTTTTTTATCATATTTCACAAGTAAAATGTTGGTCATGCTGTGTTTCTAATTCACGGTAGCATGTTAAGGTGAAATATTTCTCTAAAACGTGCATTTCTATTATGGTTTTCCGTTCTTTATTTTCTTTACTTTCTCTAAAATTTATCATCCACTATTTTCCTTTTCGTCTTTAGATAATTTTTGTAAGAACAAATTTTGAATAACGTAGTAGATATGAACGATCCAAGTCACATATTATTTTTATTTTCAAGATAATTTCATCAATCTTCTTTTATTATCTCGAACATGCTTTTTGAAATTTATCAACTTTATGTTTTAAATAATTTTTTTTAAAAAAAAGCGTGAAAATGATTTAGGCCATTTTTGTTTACATTTGAGCTTTCCTGCAAACCTAAAATCTTTTACCACTAGTTAGCCGCTTTTGAGCCTTTTTTTCAAATTCATTTGATAACTCCACATAACATTTCATTTTAACCAAAGCCTAAATTCCTACCTATCTAATCACGCTAATTTTTTTTTTGAGTTTCACTCTAAAATTTTCGTGATAGGAAATTTTGTGTTATCTTTGGCAAAATTGTTGAAAAAAGTGTACTCAAAAGCAATGTTTTGAAAAAAGAGAAAAAAATGAATGACGAAAAAAATAAAAAATAAATAATAATAAAGAAAAAAAAGAAGAAAAAGAAAAAACATTATATATATACATATTTTGTTTAAAATAAAATTTTTTTTTGAAACTCGTTATTTTGGTTTAGTGTGCTTTTTAAGCCTCCATGTTTATATTTGAATTCCACTCCTATTCATAATCCTAAACCAAACGTTTCGGTCTCATTAAGTCCTTTTGATTCACACCTTTTTTTAATTTTATTTAACAACTAAGAAAAGAAGAAAAGTAAATCAGTTTTAGTTTTGGATTTAAACTTAGATTTTTGTTATTTAATTGATATAATTATAATGCGTTGCTTGGATCTAGTAATAACTCAATACGTTCTTTTCATTTTTATTGCCTTGCTTAAATCTATTTAAAGAATTTCGTCAAAATTCTGGATGATTTATTTTTATTAAGTAAAGTTTATAACAGTTAAACCATACCAAAATAATTGTTTTAGATTTACGTTTTACATTCTCCCTACCTAGAATTTCACATAGTACTTGTGTAAGTATGATTAAAACTTTTTGAATTAGTCACTTTTTATGATTAGCTAGTCTTTATATCTTTGCTTGGGGACAAGCAAAACTTAAGCTTGGGGGAATTTGATAATACGGTTTATAGTCAATTTTATTAGGATATGTTCGGGGTTTTAAAGCAAATCATGTCTTGTAAAGTACTTATTTTGATTCCCCTTTGTATATATTTTTGTCGCTAATGCGTTTTTTCTGCTTTTTGCAGGTTTTCACGGCTTTCAGCCGAATTTTGTTGTGACACGCCCCAAGGTCACGCCCTACACGGGCGTGTACGTAGGGCATGTAACCTAGAGGAATGAAGCAATTGGTCCGAAACTGCATTCCGTGGAAACTTAGTGAACACGCCCTCTGTCACGCCTGTGTCACATCCGACACGGGCGTGTTCTAGAGGCGTGTCCCCAGGTTCCGAGGAATCGCCGCAACGCGCTCGTTTTTCCCGCTCCACCGTCGCACCGAAAGTGTCACACCCCAGGGTCACGCCTGACCCGGGCGTGACATATGGGCATGTACTCCAGCAATTCCGCCCGTCACCTCCAGAATTCAATTTCAGCTCAACAAAGTCACGCCGCAAAGAACACGCCCCAGGTACACGCCCTACCAGGGCGTGACATGTGGGCGTGTACTTCAGCTACTTCGCCAGAATTAAATTCCAGCCCGAAAAAGTCGCACCGAATGTGTCACGCCCCAGGGTCACGTCCGACCCGGGCGTGACAGGGGGGCATGACCCGACCTGAAAAAATCTATAAATAGAGCCCAACTCCAAGGGTTCAAGGACACCTTTTGCATTGAGAGGGGAGGTTCTGTCCTTTGTATTTTTGAACTTTTTTCAAGCATGTCTCTTCATTTTTAGTTCTTAGATCTAGCTTTATGCTTTCCCTGTATTAGCTCCTAGCTTCTTTCTGTAGTATAATGTTAATGATAGTGTAGTTTACTTTCCATGCACTTGTAATCTCTGGTTTTCAAGTTGTAAGGTCCCTGTTTTCATTAATAAAAAGTGTTGTTTTCTTTTTCATTTCTGCTCTGTTTTCATTATTTTTCTTCTACTCATCCCCCCTCTTCCACCTCACCATGATTAACTAATCCTCCATGTACTCGATCTTGATGATCCGAGGTTCGAGTGATTAGGTTATGATGCTTTGAATCTTATCTTTTCGTTTTAGGGTTTAGCCTTGAATTACTCTTGCTTTATCACGGGTTGGAGGTATATCATCGATATATACTCTCCACCTTTGCTTTCATTCTGGGCTAGCCGAGAGGCCGAAAGTTTGAAATGAGCACTCAAGAGTAAAGGGAGTTGTTCGCACCCCTCGAGAGAGGCAGACGTTCAAATCTCCCGGATTGGAGTAAAATCCAATAGTGGGGTTCACCGCGTAAATCGAGTTTTAGGCCTCCGATTTAGGCGAGAGTCGGTCGGACCTTCCTAAACTCAGTTAGGCATGGACTTCGAGAGAAGCGTGTCAATATTCATGGAACCTCCACGGTCAAGGACCTTTACCCTAATTATCTTAGGTTTATTTATCGTATTTTTCTAACCACTCTTGCCGAGGTGATTTCTGATCGAGTGCATTTTCCCCTCATCGTTCCTAAGTTTTAGTTTAATCGCTCTTTTAGCTCTCTTTATCTTTTCATGCAAGTAGCTCTCTTTCATTGCAAGTAGTTCTCTTCCTTTAGTACGTTTAGCTTTCTTCTAAAACCTAATTTTTCTGTCGATAAAATAATAGATTTCGTGTGAGTAAGCTTACTCAACTGTTCCCGGATTTTAATACGACACTTGTGTCCCCTAGCTGCATTTCGATAGGTATACTTGCCTTGTTGGATTGATAGTTTGGTTATTTTCTCCTTGCAAATATCTAAGAGACAATCACCCGTGACCATCTCTCGACATTCTTCACTAGACGATCGTCGACTCAACCAACACGCCCGTGTCAAGATGCCATACGGGCATGTACTTCTCCACCTGGCCCGACAAACTGCCGCCGGCGACTTTCTATGCAAACGACGCCCAGTTCAACCTCCCCGACACGCCCATAGTCACGTCCGTGACTGGGGTCGTGACTGCCACGTGGACCTCCCAAAGTCAACAACGTCGTCAAATCACCAAATTCTGATGATAAATAAAGCCGACATGCCCAGTGTCACGCCCGTGACCTGGGGCGTGACCGCCGCAATTTCAGCCGCCAAGTCAAATCTCAAATCAAATTAACGGTCGCCATTTGAATAGTGTCGACACGCCCCCTGATACGCCCGTGTCAGAGTTCGTGTCCCATGAAATATTTGCCTATAAATTCCAGTGTTCTGTGAGGATTTCTATTGTAACGCCCCGAAATTTGTGTGCGAGTCGGTCGCGAAAAAACGGGGTTTTGTTGCTTTTAGGGGTACACGGCCTAGGACACGGGCGTGTCCAAGGCCGTGTCTGGCAGGTGATTTTGGCCGTTTTCAACCCGAGAAGGACACGGCCAGAAACACGGCCTGATGACACGGGCGTGTCATCCGACACGGGCGTGTGCCAACTCGTGTCCCTACCCGTGTCCTGATGGGTCGTGTCCGTTGCCGTGGCGGTTATGCGTGACACGCCCACGAACACGGGCGTGTCGAGGAACCCGACACGGGCGTGTCAGGTCAGACACGAGTGTGTCTTGGCCCGTGTACGTTTCTCAGTTCGACGATCGTGCCTGGATCGAGGCACACGGCCTTGGACACGGCCATATGCCAAGCCGTGTGCGGCCCAGGTCTGGGGAATTTTGTGCAGATCCGAGTCGTTCGTTTCCTTTAATTTAGATCCGACGGCCCAGATGAAATTCTGCTCTATTAAGGCCGGGAATAGGGTTATTTCCTCATTTTCTCTCCAAAGCTCTCCGCTTCCAAAGTGAGAGAAAAGAGGAAGAAGAAGGAGGTTTCCGGCCGCCGGCGGAGCATCGAAGCACCGTTTCGAAATCGGAGAGCGGATCCGTGGAGGGAAGGTCATTGCGAAGAGTTCTAACCGCGTAGTTTTTCCATGGCGCCAAAGCGGACTACAAGGGTAACGATTCTCAACTTGAGCGTTTGAAGCTCTTTCTTTTGCATAGGGAACCCCGCTCCCGCGAGTGTGCGGTGAGTGCGTGGTGTTCCTTGGGGTTGATGTGAATAGTCCCCCTTGTGTTGCATATAGAGCCCGGAATCGTAAGTATGGGCATAGGCATTGTGTGTGAAGCCTACCCGGACGTGTTTTGTCTGGATCGGTGATGTTGCATTTGTTGTGGTTTTGCCGGAGAAGACTCCGTGCTTTGGATTTTTCGGGTTTCTACACAGTAGATTGCAGCAGGGATCCTTGGAGGTTAGCTTCAAGGCGCACCCGAAAAATTGAGCGGAAACGTGTTCTGCTAACTTGGTGGTCTGGGAACCGGCCTTGATCATAACTTGGTTATGAGATTGTTTTGGAAAATTTGGGATCCGAGAGAAGCTTGGCCCGCACATAGGACTTAAATTGTACATGCGGCGTGAGCAATGGGCAAGTGGAATTGGACCTAGGCTATGTGGTTCGGTGCGAGAGACCCGAAGACGGGGACTGGCCGTTGGCATAGTCGGAGCCTTAGACGGTGGTCAGAAAGGCTAAATGCTTACATATTGTTGCCATCCTGGGGGTGGTGGTGAATGCACTGATGGGTCAGGGTTCACCATGAATGTGCCATGAGTGCACGGGGTGTTTGGCCGTGCGAGCCTACACCTGTGGCGAATTATAATTGCGCTATATATATTATTGGGCTAATGTTATGCAGGGAAAGAGCACCGCCGTCCCGAGTAAGGGGAGGGGTCGTTATAATTTGGTCGGCTTTTAGCTGACCGTTGCTTCATTTGCCACCGTGCGGTGGTATGTGCTTGCAGGTGCTGCGGAGCCGAGCGCCAAATAGCGGGCTGGAGCCCATGTTGCTGTGCTGGCCCTAGAAGGCCGTAGAATAGCTGTTTTTATATTTATCATGTGTGGCCGGCATGCGAGCCGATGTATGTAAAACACTTTTTATTAAGTGAATATTTGTAAGGCCATAAGGCCATGTACCCGTTTCTGTGTATTTGGGGTTTCATTCCTGTTTTTGTAGCTGTGGACATTCATTTTTATGGATTTAAGTCTGGGTTCTTTCAACTTTAAAAACTTCCGCTAGAATGCTCTGTGTAGGACGTGTAGTCATAATTGGATGGTTTGTTTATTCATTTAGTAACCCTTTCGACTGTCTGTGGTATATGGCGTTGGGTTCCAGCTGGACCTTCTGTTATATGCCATGCGACGAATGGGGGTGTTACATCTATTACCCTTTTTCCTGAACCATTTTGTATAGGGGCCGACTATTAGATGCATTTTCAAGCTATGTAAAGTGACTTTCTCCCCCTCTCTTATATTTGCTTTTAGCTTTCTGTAACTTTCGTTTTAGCTTAATAAATGTTTAAATTTTTGTCTCTTTATGTGGTTTTGGAATGGATCTAAGCCCCTCTTATGCAATCTTATTCTTTCTTTGTTTTAATTTTGTTTTTCGTTTACTTTTTGTACGAGTGTGTGTGTGTATGAGATTAATTTTCATGCTATTATACTTAGTTATTTCTTAGCCCTCAGTATCGAAGAGCATTGGGATAAATAAAATTGCTTTAAATAATAAAAGGTCTTGTTTTTCTAATTAATTAAAATTAACTTAAGGTTTGCCTAGGGTTTACGACGCGTAGGACCACATAATCGATGTGTGGGCCCTATTTCTGTAGTGCATACGCTAGCTAGCCGAGAGGTCGTGCGTATGGACCGATCACCCCTTGGTAAATGGAGTTCCGCACTAACCCTAGAGAGAGGAGGCGCTCCAACTTTACCGGATTGGGTTCCCCACCCAATAGCGGGGTTCTTAGCGTAATGCGGGCGTTAAGAGGAATCCTTCGTTAGACGAGAGCCCGGTCGAATAGTCTTAGCGTTCAGGTGAGCGATAGTCCTAGAGATAGGTGAGCTCATTTTAGTGGAACCTCCACGGCCAAGTCTCCACCTTAATTAATTAGAAATTTAGGATCTCTTTTTATTCAAAGTTTATTTTTGTTCAATTTTATTCGGTGCCATCGAGCTAAGCTCTTCATCGGCTCCACCTTTTTAAAGCTCTTTATTTTCTGCCTTTTTTCCTTTATATATATAAAATTACCGACAAGTAATTATCGGTAAAATAATAGTCCCCTCTAGCGAAGAGTAGAAATAATCGAACCGACCCCAAGAACAATACGACCTCGATATTCCACACTGGAATATCATGTACTACACACGATAGGTGCACTTGCCTCCTTTCGTTAAAACTCCGCTTTTCTTAAATAAAACCGCCCGGGGCGCCGCGATCTCGTAATAATTTTTGGAATTTTAACTCTCATCAATTACCCCCACATAGAGAAGTTGATTTTCAAATTAATCTAGTACTGGGTGCCAAGCCTGTATCCAGGGCCCCTTACCGAATGGCCCCAAAGGAACTCGCGAAGTTTAGAGTTCAAATGCAAGAACTAGTGGAGTCCAGGTTCGTTCACCCCAGCTTGTCACCCTGGGGAGCTCATGTATTGTTTGTCAAGAAGAAGGATGGAACCTTGCGGTTATGCATAGACTATCAGGAGCTCAATCAATTGACGGTGCGGGACACTTATCCGCTACCCCGGATCGACAAGCTGTTCAATCAACTGGTAGGAGCGCATTGGTTTTCGAAGTTGGATCTGTGCTCAGGATATTATCAGTTGAGGATACAAGAAGGAGACATCCAAAAACGGCCTTTAGCTCAAGATACGGACTGTACGAGTTCACCGTAATGTCGTTTGGGCTCATGAAGGCCAAGGTGAACAAGGTGTTTGAGCCTTATTTGGACATCTTCATCATCGTTTTCATCGACGACATCCTAGTCTACTCAAAGATGGAGGAGGAGCATATTGAGCACCTAACCTTGGTATTGAAGAAATTAAAAGAGCGCGCCTTGTTCGCTAAATTTAGCAAGTGCGAGTTCTAGCTTAAGGTGGTTGCTTTCTTGGGCCACGTGATCAGTGGAGCTGGATTAGCGGTGGATCCGGCCATGGTGCATGCCGTGAAGGAGTGGTCTCCCTTGAAGTTAGTGTTGGGTACATTGGTTTAAATGTACCTGATTTGAAGAAGCCTCACCTCACTCAATGATATACATCAAAATGTATTTGATGTGCTTTGAGTTTAGTTGTGCAGGTTAAGTATTTGCAGGAAAAGAAGAAACGATTCTAAGTCCATGTGTCGACACCCAGAGGGAAAGTGTCGACACTTAAGAAGACTTGTGTCGACACCCAGACAAGCAGTGTCGACACTTGGAGTAATTGTGTCGACACCAGTGATGTAGAGTCGACACCAGACAGAAAGTGTCGACACATACCGGCTGTGTCGACACTCAATGAAGAGAAGTCCAGTGAAGCTGTGTCGATACTTAGAAGCAGTGTCGACACCCAGAGGAACTGTGTCTACATCAAAAAGTGTCTACACTTGGAAGCTGTGTCGACACTCAGCAAATTTCAGCAGAGTCTAAGTATAAGTGTCGACATAATGAAGAATGTGTCGACACATAGCAGAAGACTCTGCACATGAAGAATGTGTCGACATAATGAAGAATGTGTCGACACACAGCAGAAGACTCAGCACATGAAGAATGTGTCGACATAATGAAGAATGTGTCGACACACAGCAGAAGACTCAACACATGAAGAAAGTGTCGACACTTGGAGGCTGTGTCGACACTCAGCAAAGTTCAACAAAATTCTAAGTACAAGTGTCGACACAAAGGAGATGTGTCGACATTCAGTAAAAGTCTCAACAGAAGAAGGATGTGTCGACACAAGGAGCTGTGTCGACACTCAGCAAGTATTAACACAGAAGACAAGTGTCGACACCAAGAAGAAGTGTCGACACTGAACAAGTTCAACACATGAAGATGTGTCGACACAAAGGAGTTGTGTCGACACTTACAAGAATTCAACAAAGTACTGAAGAACAAGGAGTTGTGTCGACACACAATATCAGTGTCGACACATGATGAAGAAGCTGTGTCGAGAAGTGAATTCTACAACACAAGGAGTTGTCTCGACACCTTGAAGGCTAGTGTTGACACTAAGTCTACTTGTGTCGACACTTGGTTTATAAGTGTCGACACTTAAAGAAAGACTGTCTCGAAACTTGCAGACAGTTACAGATATTTCAAGAACTGACTGGATGACTTGACAGCTGCCATTCCAGCCGGTCTACTGCAATTGTCAGAGTTGTCAGAAAGCTGTTAGGAACCGGATCAGCCGGTCACCATGAAGAAGGCCTATAAATAGGTTTATTCTGTCAACAGAAAGAGAAAGTCTATGAGATTAACCACAAGAGATCAACAATCAAAGAAGAAGATCTAGCTATTCATTGAAGAATCAAGTGAAGATCTAAGTAGTTGGAGAGAGAGAGCTCCTTCCAAGAAGAAAGCAGTTGGAACCAGGCTGTGAAGAAGGATTCAGACCTAGTTCTGAATCTTAAGTTGCAGTGATTGAAGATCAGCTGCAGAGAATCAATCCTATTGTGTTCTACATTCACGAAGCTTTGAAGAAAGCCAAGTGAGGTTGATCTCAGCAGAGTTCATTCAAGAACTCATCAAGAACCTATCAACTCTTCTC
The DNA here is from genome assembly GCA_039583875.1 of Platanthera guangdongensis. NCBI lineage: Eukaryota > Viridiplantae > Streptophyta > Magnoliopsida > Asparagales > Orchidaceae > Platanthera > Platanthera guangdongensis. The sequence goes on along the minus strand of CM077158.1, from coordinate 204,417,302 downwards.
TCTTTTCTCTGAGTTGTAGGTATATACTTTGTATTCTAAATTTCTTGTAGGATCCTTAGGGATCTGAGTTGTAAGCCTGTAATTATAAAGGCTGAGTGGTAGGGCCTGTGTGCCTGAGTGTAGGAGATCTATTTCTCTGAGTGTAAGCCTGTTGTGGCTGAGTGTAGGCCTTGTGGCTGAGTGTAGGTATTTGGAGAAGACTGAGTTGTAGGGCCTTGGGCCTGAGCTGTAGGAACCTGTTTGGGGTTCTGAGTGTAAGATCTGAGGATCTGAGATAGTGGAGGAGTTTGGCCGAATCTAGTACACTACTAGATAGGCGAAGGGGGAAAGTGGATGTACCCAAACCTTGGGGAACCACTATAAATCTGTGTGTTCACTGTGTGCATGTGTATTCTGTGATTGCTGATTAATTGCTGTGAAGAATTAGTTATAAATCTGTAATATAATCTGCAATCTGCCTAAAAAGTTTAAAAAAGATTTAGTCACATATTCACCCCCCCCCCCTCTAGGTGATTAGGTACAATTTCTTTCAAGTGGTATCAGAGGGAGGTAACTCAAAAAGGGACATAACTGTCTGAGTAGATCCTGTTGGCAGATTCAGTGCAATCAAGGACAGATTCAGCATAATCAAGAAAATCAAGAAAATGGGTTCAACAGAGAATCATAAGGAACTTGGATCCATGAAGTTGCTCATTTGCAGAAAAGAGATTTTTTGCATCTGGAAAGAAAGGGTGAGACTGTTTATGGAAGCCTCAGACCCTAGAATTTATATCATAGTTAAAGAAGGGTCATATGTGTCTATGAAGGTTTCAGTCCTGGATGCAAATCAGAGAACACCTAAAGACTTTTCTGAAATGACAAAAGATGAGATTATTTTGGCCACCATGGACAAGAGGGCTCAGAATATCATTGTGAGTGCCATAGATGATGCTACATTTCAGAACTTGATACACTGTAAGACATCAAAGGAGATGTGGGATATGTTGAAGCCAAATATGACCTCAACTGGAGTTCGAAGAAAAAGGGGTGCAGCCAAAACCTACTTCTCTCAAGCCTCGACGCTCGACTGGATTCAAAGGACCTAAGACCGACCCAATAGCCTCAGCAGGGAGGTCCCACCTCACACCCGGAAGATCTCTGAGAGCTTCCCCTCCAAAGCCAAAGCTGGGCTAGGAGCTCCTCAGAAAGCACTAGAATTCGAGAGATAATGATCGCTTGCCTTCCAAAGAGCCCTTATGGGTCTATTTATAGTTTTTGCTGCCTTGAGATTACTGAAATGCCCCTAGTTGGTCTGCCAATAGCCGAATCCCGCTGTCTTTCTGAGGGTACTGAAGTAATTCCTCCTGAGGGCAATTAGGACACTCTACCCAAGGCCCTGGGCCCCACTCAACGACAGCTGTGCCGAGACCCTTCTGCCCAGGGCATGGAGCGAACGTTCTCGCCTAGCTTAGGCGAGAACTCTTTGAGATAGGAGCTTGGTTCGGGCGCAAGCGCTCCCGCGCAGGCCGCGCTCGACGATCTTGGCCTACTGTTCCCCGTTCGACGATCTGGCGCAATCGTTCCCGCCTTCTTCGGGCGAGATCTTCCTTAGGGCGGGAACACTTCGGCTAACCCAACTGTGACCATTGTGCCTCCTGGTCTGGCTCAGCGAATATGGGGTTGTACACAATCTCCGCTCTTTTTGAGCTAGCACCGCGCTCGAAAAGACATGTCCAACCCAAAAATATTCGCTGAGCACGTGTCAACATCAGGGAATCTTTCGGTGAGCCGTACGGTGTCTATAAATATGTGTGCCGATAGACAGCCATAATACTTCCCTCGAGTTGTCATTCTCCCCCTGAGCTCTCGCCTCCTCTCGCGATGCCTTCCAAGCGTGCCGACAAACCGCTTCCGCAAGATCTGCAGGACCGTATTAATGCGGCACAGGCGCGAGCCCGGGCTAACAGCGCCCTGGTTGCCCCATGGCTAGCGAGACAATCGTCGGTCGCTGAGCCTTCTCTGCCCAAGAAGAGGAATAAGAGGGCGAAGGTGGTTCAGTGGGATCTGCCCCGCGAGAACAGGAGCCCGCCTACCCCAACCCTTAGCCGCGCGGACGGCCCCTCGCCGCGGAAGGTATGCTCGATTTGCTAATTATTGAAAGCACCAGCTGCTCAGTAGTTGACTCGATATCTCTCGCAGGAGACGGTTCCCGATGTTGTCGCGTCCCCGCGAGAAACCCTGGATCCGTCCCCTAGCCACCACGAGGACCAACCGCGGGTTCTAGAGGAGGCCCCTCCACCTGACCCGAACACCGCAGGTAACAGTTCCCCTCTCACCCTCAACTTAAATTTTTGAATGCTGAACTGATTTCTCGCAGCGCCAGCTTCCGCACCGCCAGATCTCACGCCACCCGGGAGAGCGGGGTGAGAGCTGCGAATCAGCCTGCCCCTGCGGTCGATTCCTTCCTACCGGTGGGAGGAAATGCTGTCGAGTCCTCCGTGCCTTTGTTAGACGCCAGCCCTCCTGCGGGAGAGGAGACCCGCTCGCCCGCTCCCGACCAAGCCGGGATCACCATTCGCAAAGTTTACCCCCCCCCCCCCCCCGAAAAAGGAAAGCCAATCCACCTCCTCTTTGGAGCTGAGGGGGGAGCTGGGCCTTCTCGCCTGCCGTCAACCGGGGGGCCTCGTCATGCTGAAGGTACATGGAAACTTTACCACATCTATCCTTTAGCTCTCGCTAAAATAGGGACTCTTTTGACAGGGGACATGGGCTCGCGGCTTGGAGCTGTGGTAGAGGAAGAAGAAGAAGAAGAAGAAGAAGAAAGAGAGGGAGAAGATGGCGAGAGCTCTCCCTTCCCTTCGTCTGACGAGATGGAGGAGATCTTGACCGGTGCCAGGAGCGCGAAAAGGCGGGGGAAGAAGGTCGTCGCCGTCCTGTCAAAGCTCATCCGGCGAGAACGAGCCCGCGACCTTGCTGCAAAGGAGTTCCGCCAGTCAGTGGAGAAGAGGCTAGAGACCCTGGAGCGGGATTACCTTATCGGCGAGATGGATCGGCAGGGGGGAGCTACCGCCGGAACCTCACCCGAGAGGTGCATCGAGCGAATCTGAGATCTGTCCCGTCGGGTTGACCTGGGATGCAGCGTTCTATCGTCCTACTTCAACCCGCAGGCGCCACCCCGGACCAAGCTGCGGGACCAAGGAAAATGGCGGTGGGAGCAAGGGAAATGGCGCTGGGAGCCCTACTGAAGCGCGAGACCTACCCTCCTCTTCCCCAGACCTTCCCTTCTCAGATGTACCTTTATTTACTTGCTTAGAACTGTAACTAATAACTCTGAGCTTATCATTTATTTTTTTATCCGGTTTTAGCTCAGCGAGAGTAATAATTCGGTATTTATCACTTTCTATTATTGTCTGCGTATGCATGTTATTTTTTCGGGCTCTGGGTTGGCGAGAGCTATCTTGCTTCCGCCGATCTTGCTTTTCGCATGTCATCTCGCCACGTTTTCGCTAGTCACTTAGTCAATCGGTCACTGTCAGACTCGGGCCGGAAAAACGAAGCGTCGCTGACCTAGGACGCGTCGGCTGTACCCCCGCCGACTTTCTGAAAACAGCCATCATTATCACTGTTTTCTATAAATAGGGAAGCTCACCTACCACATTCATTTCTCTGATTTCAGTCTCTCTCCTCTTTTGTTGCTTTCGCGGCCTTTCCAGAGTTCTCGCCAGTCTCCGCCTTCTCCTGCCGTTCTCGTGCCGCTATCGCTCTCGCCTTCTTCTTGAAGCTCTCGCCTTCAAACCCTCCATAACGATGCCGGGCGGAGGTGAAGGACGGTCGAACTACGCGGAAGGTTTTCAAAAGCATCTTTTCCCTTCCTGCACTCTCACCGTGGATGAGTTCAACCTGATCAAGACTCAACACGTTCCCGCCGACTTCACCGCGCGGAACCCGGGCAATCACGACAAGGTAAACACCGCAGGGGAGGGGGAGCTCGCAATCCCCATTGAACACTTCGAGGTGGGCTTCCGCCTCCCGCTGTGGCCTGAGATGCGGCAGGCCCTCCGGTATTACGGGGTGGTTCCCGCGCAGCTGAACCCAAATTCGGTTGCTATTCTCGTGGCATTCATATGCTACATGTGGTCCGAGAGGATCGAGTTCAGCTTGCCGATCTTCCGCAAGCTGTTTACTTTCCGCGCAAAAGGAGGCGTGGTTTTCTTCTCAGGTCAACTGCTCAAGACAATCGGTCTCGCCAACAAGCACCATCACTGGGGCGAGAGGTTCATCTACGTTTCGGTGACTTCGGGAACGTACCTCTCGCCCCCATCCAATACGAGGATGCCGCCTACAAGCCCCCCTCCTTAGGCTCGCGCGAGAGCACCCTCCTTGAGTTCTTCGGAACCAAGGACTTCGACGTCCTCTTCCTTCGGCGAGACGTCGATTCTCTCCTCCTTGTGCTTCCAGGAGAAGGTAAAGACTTGCCTTTATCTCTCTTCCTAGCCTTCTTCAAGGTTGGAACTTAGTATTACTGTTTTCGCAGGAGAGCGCGAGATCCCCGTTCGCCAGCCCTTCGATGAGGCTCGCGCAGGCGGGAGCCAACCTCCAAAAGACTCGCTGGCTCTCGCAAAGGCCGCTGCACATGCCTGCCGTAAAAAGCCGCCCCCACCTTCTTCTTCCGGAGTTGCGAAGCGGAAAACCGGCGTCCCTGCGCCTCAACCAATCAAGAGACCCAAGACGACTGACACTGAGAAGGGCAAGGCCGTCGTGGTGCCGCCCGTCCAACCTCTCCCTGCAGGCCGCTCCTTTGAGGAGGTCTTGCAGGCAATAAGCAAGATTGCGGCCACCAGGGGCGGCCCCGAGACTCCTGCCGAGAACCCTCAGGCCCCTGGTGCCGCAGAGAGCAAGGGTGCCGCCGCCGGGACCTCCGGCCAACCCCTGTCTGAAGAGGTGCCGCGGGGCCATCGCAACTTTGGTCTCGGCATGAGGTGCCTGGACACGAAAAACAAGCCGCTGCTGCAGTGGGATCCTGACGCCAACAAGGTCTCGATCTCGTCCCTCTTGCCAAGCTGAGCAGAGCGAGACGAGGTGACCAGCGAAGCTTTCGCCCTAGGCTATTGCCTCTACAGCCGGGAGGATGTCAGCGTCTACGACAGGATGTCGACCCGGCTGCTGGCCTACGACTCCACTCGCGCCCTGATGCATGGGCTGGAGCTTGTGCACATGTGTGCCCGGCGGAGTATCACGATAGACCGCAACTTTCAGGACATGTTCAAGGCCAGGGACGATGCGATGACTCAGGCGGCTACTTTGGCCAAGGAGTTGGCCGAGGCCCAGCAACTGTTATCCTCGCGCCAAGCGGAAGGGGTGAGCGAGATCTTTCACAATTGCTTGCTCTCGCCACCTTAACTCCTTTTTTATGTTAACCTTTCGCTGTTCAGGACTCTGCCCAAGCCACGCTTCGCGAGGAGCTGTCCCAAGCCCGATACGACAACATTCTCCTGCGGGAGCAGATTGCGCGTCTCGAGGCGTGTGCGGCCCCTCCGTTGGATGAGAGACTGAAGAGTCGGTATTACTCGGTTTATGATATTGACAAGCTGCTCCAGGGGAACGCGCAAGCTATAGTAAAGTTGACGCTGGAGACGCTGCGAGACATCAACTGCTGGGAAGGGAGGGGCAAAGACATCACTGCTCAACAGCTAGTTCCATGGCTTTTTGAGCCCATCCCGAAGCCCCCGGGCGCCCCTGATACCCCTCCCTCGGATGTCCCGAAGTCCCCTGCAGCGGGTGGCGAGACCTCCGGGGAGAGCTCCGGCGAAAGCTCCAGCGGGAGCTCAAGCGGGAGTTCTAAGGGGTACAGTTTGTCTCCTTGAGGGCCCCCTTCTCGCTTCTCCTTTCGCCTCCATGTAAAGCGCGAGACGCTATCAATTTGTACTTGTATATAATATTTTTAATGCAAATGTTTTTTCTTGCGAATATCTCGTTCTATTATTGTGAATGCGTTCGATGTAACTGTCGTGGTCGAATGTTTTCTGCGTGTGCTTCTGTCGAGGCCCTTTGCCTTCCTAGGATAACCTTCCTTTGCGATGGATCACCAAGAACCCACTGCAAACTGTCAGCCGGAAGCGTGGCTCACGAACCCTTAGGACGGGACCGTGCCCTTTATCCTACGCGAGTCCCTTCAGGCCCGTCGCATAACGATTCCGCCTGTTTGTTCGAGAACATTAAGAGGAGCCTTTTTGGCGAAAGCCCCCCCCCCCCCCCCCCCCACTTTGAGATCCATTTGATGGGGACTTCCCCACCGAGATCTATCCCTACCGAGACCTTTCCTATCTTTTTCATTTTGCATTCCCAATGCGCCTCCTGCCTTGTCCAAATCAAGCCAACCAAACCAAACCTATCCCCCATAGGCGAGCCTTCGGACCTGCCAGCTAGATGAGAGCCTGCGAAGCGGGTCTGCCTGGGGCCGAGCCGAGCTCGGGGTGCCGATGAAGATCTCAATCCAACCAGACCTATCCCCCACAGGCGAGCCTTCGGACCTGCCAGCTGGATGAGAGCCTGCGCAGCGGGTCTACCTGGGGCCGAGCTAAGCTTGGGGTGCCGATAAAGATCTCAAACCAACCAAACCTATCCCCCACATGCGAGCCTACGGACCTGTCAGCTAGATGAGAGCCTGCGCAGCGGGTCTATCTGGGGCCGAGCCGAGCTCGGGGTGCCGATGACGATCTCAATCCAACCAGACCTATCCTCCACAGGCGAGCCTTCGGACCTGCCAGCTAGATGAGAGCCTGCGCAGCGGGTATACCTGGGGCCGAGCCGAGCTCGGGGTGCCGATGACGATCTCAAACCAAGAAAACCTATCCCCTATAGGCGAGCCTACGGACCTGCCAGCTAGATGAGAGCCTGCACAGCGGGTCTACCCGGGGCTGAGCCGAGCTCGGGGTGCCGATGACGATCTCAATCCAACTAGACCTATCCCCCACAGGCGAGCCTTCGGACCTGCCAGCTAGATGAGAGCCTGCGCAGCGGGTCTACCTGGGGCCGAGGCGAGCTCGGGGTGCCGATGACGATCTCAAACCAACAAAACCTATCCCCCACAGGCGAGCCTACAGACCTGCCAGCTAGATGAGAGCCTGCGCAGCGGGTCTACCTGGGGTCGAGCTGAGCTCGGGGTGCCGATGACGATCTCAAACCAACCAAAACTATCCCCCACAGGCGAGCCTTCGGACCTGCCAGCTAGATGAGAGCCTGCGCAGCCGGTCTACCTGGGGCCGAGCCGAGCTCGGGGTGCCGATGACGATCTCAAACCAACCAAACCTATCCCCCACAGGCGAGCCTATGGACCTGCCAGCTAGATGAGAGCCTGCGCAGCGGGTCTACCTGGGGCCGAGCCGAGCTCGGGGTGCCGATGACGATCTCAATCCAACCAGACCTATCCCCCACAGGCGAGCCTTCGGACCTGCCAGCTAGATGAGAGCCTGCGCAGCGGGTATACCTTTGGCCGAGCCGAGCTCGGGGTGCCGTTGACGATCTCAATCCAACCAGACCTATCCCCCACAGGCGAGCCTTCGGACGTGCCAGCTAGATGAGAGCCTGCGCAGCGGGTCTACTGGGGCCGAGCCGAGCTCGGGTGCCGATGACGATCTCAAACCAACAAAACCTATCCCCCACAGGCAAGCCTACGGACCTGCCAGCTAGATGAGAGCCTGCGCAGCGGGTCTACCTGGGGCCGAGCCGAGCTCGGGGTGCCGATGAAGATCTCAAACCAACCAAACCTATCCCCCACAGGCGAGCCTTCGGACCTGCCAGCTAGATGAGAGCCTGCGCAGCAGGTCTACCTGGGGCCGAGCCGAGCTCGGGGTATCACAAAACACACGACTACGTTATGTTATGAAAAATTTGACAATAGTTAAGGGAGAATCAATCGATGTAGTACAATAAGTTTATTTTTGAGATACATGGTTACATCCTTCCCCTTCACGGGTAGAAGCGTTTTAGGTCATCACCGCTCCAGGTGTGGCTTAGGGCCCTCCCCTCCACGTCCTGGAGGTAGTATCCTCCCGTTCCGAGGACTTCCTTCACTATGTATGGACCTTCCCAGTTCGGGTGGAGCTTGCCCACGGGAGCCGACCTTCCTGCTGCGTCGACCTTTCTCAGCACCAGATCCCCCTTAGCAAACTGTTTGATCCTGACATGCTTATCAAAATGCTTGGCCATCCGTCGCTTGATCTCTTCTTGCCTGATAGCCGCCACGTCTCGCAGTTCCTCCACCATATCTAACGAGAGGCGCTGCCCTCCTCATTCTCCACCCTCCAAGCCTCGTCTCCTTCGCCCGCGGCTGTGACTCGCGGGGACCGGACCTTAAACTCCACTGGTAGGACGGCCTCACACCCATGAGAGAGCTTGAAGGGGGTCTCACCGGTGGCCGTGTTTGGGGTCATCCGCAAGGCCCACAGGACCGAGGGGAGCTGCTCCACCCAATTTCCCTTCAAGTTCTCCACCTTCTTCTTTAGTAGGTTTACAATGATTTTGTTTGCTGCTTCCACCTGGCCGTTACTCCGAGGGTGATGGACGGAGGCAAACCGGAGGTCTATCCCTAGTTGGGCACAGAAGCTGATGAACTTCTCGCTGGCAAACTGGGGGCCGTTATCAGTCACTATGGCTTGGGGCAACCCATGTCTGCAAATAATCTCCCCCCCCAGACGAAGTTCCTTATGACCTGCGAGGTGACCTTGGCGAAGGCTTTAACCTCTGGCCACTTTGAGAAATAATCAACCATGACCAAGAGGAATCTCCTCTGCCCACTAGCCGGAGGAAAGGGCCCAACTAAGTCCATTCCCCATATAGCGAATGGCCACGGTGCCGTGATACTCAGGAGCCTCTGTGCTGCCAAGAGCTGAAGGGGGGCATAGAGCTGACATTTTTGACACCTTCTGGAAAACTCCATGGCATCCTTCCTTAGGGTGGGCCAGAAGTACCCATGCATTACCACCCTTGCCTCCAACGTCCTTCCTCCCGAGTGACAGCCGCACTCGCCCGAGTGCACCTCCCTCAATACCTTCGGTATCTCTTCTTCGGTCACACATCTAGCTAGGAGTCCTGACAACATCTTACGATGCAGGCCCCCCTCCATCACTAAGTAGTGAGCTGCTTTGCGCTTGAAGCTTCTCCCAACCTTGGTCCCTTCAGGAATTTCACCGGTGGTTAGGAAGGTCACAAATGGATCCACCCACAAGGGTTGTCGATCCACCACCATCAACTCTCCTTCCTCGATAGCCGGTCGGAATAGCTCCGTCAAGGTTCCTCCCCCTCGAGGTCCGAACTTGGCTAATCGATCGGCAGCTACGCTTTCTTCCCTTGGAACATGTTGAATCGAGAATGACCGGAATCCCCCGATGATCGCCCTTACCTTGGAGAGGTATTTGATGAGGGTAGGCTCCCGAGCTTCAAACTCTCCCAGGATCTGCGATGCTACTACCTTTGAGTCCGTGAGAGCTTCCACATCCCGAATCTCCAGCTCCTTTGCCAGGCGGAGGCCGGCGATCACGGCCTCATATTCCGCTTGATTGTTGGTCACGGGGAAATGTAGAATGACCGCTTGCTCGATGGTTACCCCCTGAGGACTTGTCAATACCACCCCTGCCCCGAGGGAGTGCCTTCCCGAGGCCCCATCAACCATCAACTTCCATGCTGCTTGAGGTTGCTGCTCTCCCCCCTTGACTTCAACGATGTAGTCTGCTAGGAAGTCCGCCACTGCTAGTGCCTTGATGGAGAGCCTTGGGACAAAGGAGATGTCGAACTCACTTAGCTCAATGGACCATTTAGCCAGTCTCCCCGAGTTCTCCACTCCTTCGAAGATCTTGCGAAGAGGGTGGTCGGTCACTACCCTGATCGAATGCGCCTGGAAGTACGGCCGGAGTTTCCTTGCTGAGACGACCAAGGCGTAAGCGAGCTTTTCCATAATGGGGTAGTGAAGCTCTGCTGTCCTCAATATCCGGCTGACGTAGTAGATGGGCAGTTGCTTCTTTCCTTCTTCCCTCACTAGGACGGAGCTCACCTCCTCCGCTCCTACTCCGAGGTACAAGGTCAGGTCTTCTCCTTTCTTTGGGCTCTGAAGCAGAGGAGCCTGAGAGAGTTGTCTTTTCAGCCCTTGGAAGGACTCTTCACACTCGGTTGTCCATTCGAACCTTTGATTCCCCCGCAGCACCTTAAAGAATGAAGAACACTTGTCTCCTGCCCTGGAGAGGAACCTGCTTAGCCCAGCCAGCTTGCCTGTCAAGCGCTGGACCTCCTTGGCGTCGCGAGGTGACTCCAAATCCAGGATGGCCTTGACCTTGTCCGGGTTGGGCTCCACCCCCGCCGGAGTCAGAAGATGCTCAAGGAACTTCCAGCGGCTGGCCCCGAAGACACACTTCAAGGGGTTAAGCCTCATCTTGAACCTTCTCAAGGTGGCGAATGTTTCCTCCAGATCTTGTAGGTGCAAAACCATGCACTTGCTTTTGATCATTAGGTCGTCGACGTAGACCTCCAAGTTCCTCCCCCTCTTATCCCGGAAGACTCGATCCATCATGCGCTGATAGGTGGCCCCTGCATTATTTAACCCAAAGGGCATCATTTTGTAACTGAAGCACCCCTCCCTCGTGATGAAGGAAACATCCTTAGTATCAGGAGGGTGCATCCGGATCTGGTGATAACCTGAAAAAGCATCTAAAAAGCTGATGACAGAAAAAACTGACGGCTGAATCAACCAGCGCGTCGATTCGAGGCAGGGGGTAGCAATCCTTAGGGCATGATTTATTCAACAAAGAAAAGTCAATTCACATTCTCCATTTTCCCCCTCCCTTCTTTACCATTACCATATTGGAGATCCAGCCCGGATACTGGATCTCTGAGATGAAGCCCGCCTCCAGGAGCTTCTTGACCTCCTCGCGTATTGGCTCCTCCAGCTTTGTTGCGATGGTCCTCATTTTCTGGCGTATGGGGCGGGTGCGGGGGTCCAAGTTCAGGCAATGGCAGGTCACATCAGCGTCGATGCCCGGCATGTCCGCCGCACTCCAGGCGAAGATGTCGACGTTGCCCTGAATGCAAGCCCGCACTTGTTCCCGAGCCTCGGGACTCAAGCCCCCGCTGACCCGTACCCTTTGAACTTTCCCTGCGCTGGAGAAGACCTCCATCTCCACCACTTCTTCGGTCGGCTCCAGCCGCGACTGCTCCCAACCAGCCCTTGCCTCTTCTTCCAGCTCCAGCTCTCCTCTTCCTCCCTCCTCCTCGATCTCCATCGCTTCTTCCAGCCCCTCCTGTTGCTGCTCGACTCCTACGCCCCTCGGGGCCTCCCCCCCAACTCCTCCTGCCACTTGCTCTCCTACTTCCAACGCCCCTTCCGGGCTCTCCTGCCCCTCGTCCCCCCGGACCACCTGCACATCTTCTTGCAGCTTTTCAGTCTTCTCTTCTCCGACTTCCTCCCCAGCTATCTCTCTTGCCTCCTCTAGGACCATCTCCTCTTCCTCAACAACCTCCTCTAGGGCCGCGATCTCTATCTCCAACTCTTCTGCCTCTGCCATCCACGAAATGGTGTTGACTGCTGTGACGTAACATTGCCTTGCCACCTTCGGGTCCCCTCTTACCCTGACCTACACCCCCCCATTGTTGAACTTGAGGCATTGATGGAACGAGGAGGGGACGCAGCGAAAGGCGCTGATGAGGGGGCGCCCAAAGATGGCGTTATAGCTACTCGGGGCATCCACGATTACGAACCTACAGTTCTTTGACACGCCCCCCAACCTTACGTGTAGCCCTACTCCCCCTTCTACCTATTTTTCTTCTCCAGAAAACCCGAACAGAGGTCCGTCCGACGCCAAGACCCTCCTATTCCCTTCACCCTCATCTCATCAAAGGCCTTCTTGAAGATGACATTTACCGAGCTCCGTTATCTACCAGTATCCTTGAGACCGTATAGTTTTCCACTGCCGTCTGGATCACCAGAGCGTCGCAGAATGGATCCTCATAGTCCGGCATGTCTGCCGATGAGAATGTGATCTTTTCTTCTGGTGGGGGAATCTGGGAGGTAGAGGCCACCCCCCTCCGGTACATGGTTTGCAGGCTCCCCTTGCGGGTTGCCTCAATCCCCACTCCTCCGTGAATCACCCTGATTCCTCCCCGGGTCCCTACATCTACCCGATCTTCGCACCTATCTTCCACCTCGCCCTGTTGCACCTCCACTATCCTCACCGGTGGATCCTGCCTCCCTGCTCCTCTTGCCTCTCTTAACTCCAAGAACTCGGGCAGGTGGCCGTTGCGTGACCTTCCTCCTGATGGAAGTCACAGAAAAGCAACGCCTCCCCGCCCCTTCTTCCCTCTCCTCTCCCTCTTCTACCTCCTCCTCGAGCCCCTCTCCCAGCTCCTCTTCCTCTTCCCACTTCCATGGCCTCCTGCGGTGGTGGGGTACGACCCCTTGGCTCCTGCCTTCACGCCGGTCGGTCGAACCTCCGGGGCTCCCGCAGGTTATCTCTCCCTTGGTAGCCTTCTCCTGGGCCCTGGGGGCGACCCTCCTGGGGCCTCCAACCTAACCGGTTGTTCGGCTCCCGGGCCCCCCATCCCTGCTGCTGCCCAAACCTTCGGGGCCCTTCCCTTCTCCTTTCTTCCCTTTGCTCCCTCTGTTCCCTCGGCTCCTTCTGTCTTTCCGTTGCTGGTTCCTTCACATCGTCCTCTGCTAGCTTGGCCAACTTCCTGGCGAAAGCTGGGTTTGCTCTCTCGAAGTCAATTTCCTTTGCCGCCCTCTCCATGAGCTCCTCAAAGGAGAGGGGAGGCACCCTTTTCAACTCCATGCTAAAGAATCCCGGTCTCAGCCCCAGTGTGAAGGCCAACATCAGTGCATACCCTGGGCCTCCTGGACCAGGAGGATCTCTTCCTGAAACCAGTCGACATAGTGACCCAGCGTCTCCTCTGGATTCTTCCTCACCTCAAAGAGACACTCTGCTTCCTTCTTCCACTTCTTCGAGGTAGAGAACCTCAACAGGAAACTTCTCTGCAGATCCTCAAAACTGTAGATCGATCTTGCTGGCAACTGGTGGAACCAGTCCCGAGCCTTCTCCTTCAGCGTGATGGCAAACAGCCGCACTTAAAGGCATCTGTCATCTGTCTTATTGATACACGTCTTCAAAACCACTGTACATGCTTAGGGTCAACCTTCCCCGATAGTAGCATGTCGGGCTCCCGGAACCCCTCCGTACCGAGCTGAGATGATGAGCTCGCTAAATGGGCTCTCGCCTCCTGCCTGGCGGAAGGTCGTCTCGCGCCTCGGATGACTTGCCCGATCCGCGAGACTGTGCCCCGGAAGGCTCCCGCACTGCCGCTTCCTTCTCGCCCAGATCCGTCAGCGTCTCCTTGCCTAGGCGCTGGCTCTGGCCCGGGAAGAGTTCCCGTGCTGCCACGTCTCTCTCGCCCGCCACCCCCGGGACCTCCTTTCCCGGGCGCTGCCCTGGGGCATTCTCGCCTAAGAGCGGGACCTCTTCTATCGGGACCTGATGGGTGGCCCACTCGCCTCTGTTGGAACACCCTATTACTAATTTGGGTCAGGATCACTATGTCTCTAGGATTTTATGTTTTGACCTTCTGTATAGATTATAGGTCAATTAGAATTGAGTCTAAGGGATCAGGAGTCTAGGTTTGGAAGCTGCCCTGAAGACCCAAGTTTTTCTGGAGACTAAGTCCAAATCGTCGAGCTCAGCACGACGTTTCGTCGAACTCCGGTCGACGATCGTCTAGCTCAACTTTGACAGATCGTCGAGCTCCATTCGACGATCGCTGAGCTCAATCCTCATAATATCGTCGAGCTCGTTCGACGATCGCTGAGCTCAGGTCGACGATTTTGACTCTGCACTGGATCCTTATCTCTGAGCTCAGTTCGACGATCTTTGAGCTCAGATCGACGACTTCTTTGCTGCTTGCATTTTCCAGTTCGCTGAGCTCAGCTCGACGATAGCAGAGCTCAGTTCGACGATTTCAGTTATCTTTCAGAATTCAAATTCAAATCAGATAGAAGTTATTCTGCATTTAATTCAGAAGATCTGCCAGCCGTTTTCATTTACTTCTGGAGCAAGTTTCAAGGGATTTTTCAGGAATAATTCAGTGGACTTTCCTTCAGAACATTTTATGCAATTAAGGCTGTAATTAATTCAGACCAACGGCTATCTTTGACAGAGCAATTTTCTATTCAGACTCAGAGAATAAAAGATAGAATGTTTTTGAATCAAAGAAGATCAGAACAGAGAATAGAGAAGACAAGAACAAGAATAGAGATAGACAAGAACAGGAATAGAGATAGACAAGTAGAGGACACCTCTCTATACCAGAGACTCTCTCAATCTTTTGTCAACAAGAATTCAGAAGAACACTCATCAAAAAGAGATCAAGCTTTCAAACATCTCCAGATCTCTTCAGCTCTCAAGTGTTCAAGGCCAATATCATTTCAAGACTCCAGACACTCAACATTTCAGCTTGCTGAAATCATCTTCTGCTGGAGATCTATCTTTGAAGGCCTATCACCCTCAGCAAAGCTCATCTTCCTGAAGATTTCAAGGACTCAGGGGGAGCTTTGACAACATCACTGAATCCACATAGTCTTCTCAGTTGCTTGAAAAGAGAAGACTGCCATCACTCTCTCAACCCCATTCTGTAAAGGTTTTTTCAAACTCCCTTCAAAAGTTTGAATCTGGTTTTTGAGCACCTTGTCAAAAGCTCATTGGTGGCAAGACACCTGATCAAAAAATCTGATCTGGTTTTTGAGCACCTTATCAAAAGCTCATTGGTGCCCAGGACACCTGATCAACTCATCCTGCAGTGGATTCCTACCTAGGGTGGTAGAAGAGTGGATGTACCCAAGTTGGGGAACCACTATATTTCCTTGTGTCATCTGGTTCTGCATGTTTTCTTTTTGTTTCTGGCCTAGATTTTCTTGTGCTTAATATCTGCATAGCTTAGTTTTATTTCTGCTTCCCTGCTCACACTCATTACAACAATTGTTGTAAAGCTTTGCAAAAAGTTTTCTTGTGTTTTAAAAAGCACCATATACTCTATTCACCCCCCCCCCCCTCTAGAGTATATCAGATCTAGTTTCCCCTTTCAATTGGTATCAGAGCAGGTTGGTTAAACATACCATATCTGTTTGGTTGTACAGGCTAACACCTGAACCCCAAAGATCCCAAACTAGATCCTTCTTTTATATTTCTCTATTAGATTTAGCTTGCACAAATCATGGCCCAAAACAAAGATTATGCAAGCACCAGACCTCCAGTGTGCAATCTGTCAAAGTTTGCACTTTGGAAAGCAAGGATTAGATTATACATGAATTCTATTGACGAAGATATTTTTAATTCTGTCTTAACAGTGTGTCCAAGACCTCCAGAGAGCACAAGCACAAATGCTGTTCCACCTCCATCAGGAACAGATGCTGACATTAAAAAGTGGAAAGTAGCTGATGCCAAGGCAATGAACATTCTAGCTCAGACAATGTCAGATGACATTTTTCAGAAGGTAGCTGAATGTAATTCAGCCAAGGAGATCTGGGACAAGCTTTCAGAAATTGTCTCTGGCTCAGCTGATGAGAGAAAGGACAGAAGATCTCATCTCATCTCCCAATATGAGAACTTCAAGAAGGGAGAAACTGAGTCAGTGGGAGAATGTACAACAGATTGAGTCTAATTGTCAGTGAACTGAGGACATTAGACAAAGAAATCTCACTGACAGAACTCAATGACAAGATCCTAATGTGCTTCCCCAGCACTTGGGATTCAAGAATCTGGCCAATTAAAGATGCCAGAAGCCTAAATGAGATTACCACTGAAGCCTTGTTGGGTAAGCTCAAATCTTATGAGCTACTCATCAAGAACAGAGAAGAAGAACAAAAGGCTGCTTCTCCAGCCACAAGAAGGAGAAGACTATTGCATTCAAGGCAGCTGAGGATCTGCCTGAAGAAAAAGCCACAAGCAATGATGAACTTCTCAGCCTGTTGCCCAAAAGATTCTATAAGATGGCCAGAAAGGACTTCAGAAGAAGATCATACAAGGAGCAAGATAAGCCAAGGTATGACAAGTCCATTGGCAATAGCAAAGACATTATTTGCTTTGGTTGCAGGAAACCAGGGCATATGGTTCCTGACTGTCCAGAAAACAAGAACAAGGACAGAGGACAGAAAATAAAGAAGAAAGGAGAAGGACTCCAAAAGGCATGGAAATAACAAACCTTCCACCAGCAAAAATAAGCACACAAGGAAAGGATTTGTTGCTGAATCCTGGAGTGAGACTGAAGAGGAGTCACAGCCTCTTCCAGCTCAAGTGATGATGAGGATGATGCAGAGGAAAAAGAATTCTGCATGATGGCAATCAATGCCTCTCAACACAACTCAGAGGAAGAGGAGTCAGAGTCAGACTCAAAAACTCAACCTGAAGAAGATCAGGTAATCAACTCTTTTGATTTCACTTCAGAAGATTTTAAACTTGAATTTAAAGCACTATGTTTAGACCTGCTAAAGTCTGAGAAAGAGATCATCTCTCTCAGAAATCAATTGTCTGACAACACAATGCTTTAAAATCAGAAAACCTCAAGCTCTCTCAGGAGTTGGAGAACCATAGGGAACAGATAGCTTCACTGAAGAGTGAACTCTCTGAGGCCAAGAAGCTTGAAGAATCTCTCAATGGGAGAAGCATCAAGCTGATGGACATCACAAGCACAGTGAACTCAAGATTCAACAGTACACTGGGCTTGGGTGCCTCATCCAGCCAACCTATTGTTCTAACAAACCCTATCAAGTTCATTTCTGACAAGGGAAAGGGAGTTGTAGAGGTTGCCAGGAAAAATTCTGATCTGCCTCAGAAAACTAAAGTCCAGTACAAATCGTCGAACGGAGATCGACGATCGCCGAATGAAGATCGACGATCGCCGAACGCAGCTCGACGATCTCAGGACAAATCGTCGAACGCTGATCGACGATCTAAGCCAAGATCGTCGAACGCTGGTCGACGATCCCATATACCTGACCTCAGCCATAGTCGACGGTCGAACGGAGCTCGACGATCTGACCCAAGATCGTCGAACTCAGCTCCAAGATCGTCGAACAGAGGTCGGAGCTCTGGAAACTTTTTCAATGGCAAGTCAAAATTGAATCCTGAGGGTTCTTCATCCCAAATCTATAACCCTTATACTGAATGGATTTTACCTCCAAGGAGATATCATCCTGAAGGATATAAGAGTCAGCCAGGGATGTCTTTCATTTCTGAATTTAAAGGTTATCAACCTAGGCCCAAGGTAAACTGGGTCAAAAACAAGTGAATTGCTTAATGTGTAGGTGAAGACCTATCCAACATCTAACCAAGCAATGGTATTTGGATAGTGGGTGCTCCAAGCACATGACAGGGAACAAGGACAACCTCAATTCCTTTAAAGCCAAGCTTGGACCCAAAGTTATATTTGGTGACTCCAACTTTGGACAAACTAAAGGATATGGAGCAGTCCAGATTGGTTCTGTAACCTTCAAGAAGGTAGCATATGTGGAAGGACTGAAGCACAACCTAATCAGTATCAGTCAGCTATGTGATGAAGGCTACCAGGTGACCTTCAGCAAAACTCTATGCAAGATCAAGTCAGAGGACAACACCACTGTGTTGACAGGTAAAAGGAAAGGTAACATCTACCTTGTAGATTTTCTTTCATCCTCTATAGATATCTGCTTATTCAATTCAGTTTATAGACCAAATGTTTTATGGCATAAGAGACTAGGACACCTAAACCTTAGAACTATTGCTAGGCTCTCCAAGGACAATCTTGTTAGAGGACTACCTTCTGGCCCCTACAAGAAGGAAGGACTCTGCAAGGCCTGTCAATTAGGCAAGCAAACTAAAAACAGTTTTAAGTCACTTAATAAGAGTGATTCACCTAGGATATTGTATCTGTTACACATGGATCTATTTGGACCCATCACAAGTACAAAGCCTAGGAGGGAAATCCTACACTTTGGTGATTGTAGATGACTTCTCTAGATTCACTTGGGTGTTCTTTCTAAGGAAGAAGTCTGATAACTTTAAGTGTCTGACAGAGTTTCTCAAATGTGTAAAGATTGAGTTCAATACTCACATTGCCCTGATCAGAAGTGATCATGGGACAGAGTTTGATTCTCTTCTTATGCAAGAGTTCTGTCAGAGTGAAGGGATCAGGCATACTTTCTCAGCTCCTAGAACTCCTCAACAAAATGGGGTAGCTGAAAGGAAAAATAGAACCCTTATTGAATCTGCCACTACATTGTTGTCAGATGCTCATCTACCTCTATCCTTCTGGGCAGAGGCAGTGAACACCTCCAACTATGTGCTGAACAGAAGTCTGATACATAAACTGAAGGGAAAGACTCCCTATGAATTACTCAAAGGGAAGAAACCTAAAGTTGACTATTTCAAAATTTTTGGTTGCATTTGTTATATTCACAATAATGATAAGAAACATCTAGCAAAATTTCAAGCCAAAGCTGATGAAGGAGTGTTTCTGGGATACTCCATGATCAGCAAGGCCTATAGGGTATATAATAAATCATCATTAAAAATTGAGGAATCTGTTCATGTTTCTTTTGATGAAACTAACATGTCTTTCAAGGAGAAGATTTCTTCTACCATAGAACCTTTGCAGGAACACTCTCTAGTTGAAGATATGAACAAGCTACAGGTTGCTCAAGAAGATGAAAGCAGTGAAGATGAAAGCAATGCTCAACATATTGAAGCACAACCTGAAGAGCCAGTTGTTGTACCACAAGAGGAAACAACAACACAGGTTGGTGAACAATCAACACCCCCTGTTGATTTAGTAACATCAAGAGACCATCCAATTACCCAAATAATTGGAGAAATCTCAGCTGGTGTGCAAACCAGAAATCAGGTCAACCAAAACCTGTTGCACACCTGCTTCCTTTCTCAAATTGAACCTCAGTCCATTCAAGATGCAGAGCAAGATCCACACTGGATCATTGCCATGCAAGAAGAGTTGCATCAATTTGAGAGGAACAAAGTATGGAACTAGTGCCAAAGCCTAAGGATCATTCCATTGTTGGAACAAAATGGGTATTCAGAAACAAACTGGATGATCAAGGAGTAATAATAAGGAACAAGGCAAGGCTATTTGCCCAAGGATATTCTCAAGAAGAAGGAATTGACTACGACCAGACCTTTGCACCTGTTGCAAGATTAGAAGCCATCAGGATATTCTTAGCTTATGCAGCTCACAAAGGCTTCAAAGTTTATCAAATGGATGTCAAGAGTGCCTTCTTAAATGGAGACATCAAAGAGGAAGTCTATGTCAGACAACCTCCAGGTTTTATCTCTCCAACTCATCCTGATTTTGTTTTTAAATTAAATAAAGCATTATATGGTCTCAAGCAAGCTCCTAGAGCATGGTATGAGACCCTAGCATGCTTTCTTTTGGAAAATGGTTTTATAAGGGGTAGAGTAGACCAAACTCTTTTCATTAGAACCCATAAGTTCCCATACCCTACTAGTACAAATCTATGTAGACGATATCATTTTTGGCTCTACTGACTCAAAATTGTGCAGAAGGTTTTCTAACCTAATGCATTCTAAATTTAAGATGAGTAGCATGGGTGAGCTATCCTTCTTCCTAGGATTGCAAGTCAAACAACATGCTGAAGGCATCTTCATTTCTCAAACCAAATATGCTAATGAGCTGGTTAAGAAATTTGGCATGTCTGAGGCATCTTGTATGAAAACACCCATGCCTACCAATGCTGTACTGGATGCTGATGAACATGGGAAACCTGTTGATCAGACAACATATAGAGCAATGATTGGCTCTTTACTGTATCTTACAGCTAGTAGACCAGATATAATGTTTGCTACATGTATATGTGCTAGATTCCAAGTTAGCCCTAGAGAGTCACACCTCACATTAGTAAAGAGGATTCTCAGGTATGTTAAAAGTTGTCCAAATCTAGGTCTCTGGTATCCAAAAGATTCAGCATTTGAGTTAACTGGATTCTCTGATGCTGATTATGCTGGATGCAGAATTGACAGGAAAAGCACCAGTGGAACTTGTCAGTTCCTTGGTGATAGACTTGTCTCTTGGTTTTGCAAGAAACAAACATCTGTGTCAACTTCAACTGCTGAAGCTGAATATATGGCTGCAGGCAGTTGTTGTTCACAAATACTGTGGATTCAAAATCAACTCCTAGACTATGGTTACAACTTAGAGAAGTCAAAAATCTTTTGTGACAATACAAGTGCTATCTCCATAGCTCAAAATCCAGTCCTCCATAGTAGGACAAAACATATAGAGATTAGCATCATTTCTTAAGGGATAATGTTGAAAAGAACAAAATTGAATTGCAGTATATCCCAACTGATTTACAAAGGGGAGATATTTTCACCAAGCCTTTGGATGAAAAGAAACATACTTTCTTCCTAAATCAGTTAGGAATGTTAGATGGAGGAAGTCTTAAATAATACTCAAGATTTTGAAAGCTAAAAATGACCAAGACTAGGCAAAATTCTGATTTTCCTTGGTGTCTAGGATTTCTCTGATCTCTGAACTGCGCTCGACGATTTCCCCACAGATCGTCGAACGGAGTTCGACGATTTCCAGAATCGTCGAACTGAGTTCAGCGCTCCTCAGACAGCATGAACTGTCTCCTTCGGTCAACGATCGTCGAACGGCGCTCGACGATTTTGTTCACTGAACGATCGTCGAACGGAGCTCGACGCCTTCCAGATCGTCGAACGGAGATCGACGATTTTGGAGTCTCTTCAGATTCCTTTAGAAACCTCGATCGTCGAACTAAGTTCAACGATCTTTCCTTTTCTGCGTCGAACCCTAATATAAAACTCTTTTTTCGTCGTCGTTCTCTCTTGCGCTTTCAATTTCTCTGCAAACTTTTCTTCCCTCCAAGCAGTTCTACTCTTGGTCGTTTTGTCTGTTGATTTTTTGCAGGTACCATGGCCGTTTCTGTTGCTGTGCTCGCCGCCATGAAATTTGATGCCGGCTTTGACATCGATTTCGATTCCTTCAACACAACCGATCAAATCTTCCAAGATATTCTCAGCTTATTCAAAGAACAGCATCTGTCTGCCCTTATGACAACAAGAATCAAATTGGCCTCAGATGAAATTAAAGAATGGGTTTATACTGCCCACAACCTGGACAACAATACCATAGTTCGGTTCTATTGGTGGCACCCAGGTACCTATGACTCCTGCAGTATTGACAGAGGTTTTTGGTTTAAGGAATGGTGAAGATTCTGCTGACCTTTCTGGAGAAGAGTTTGCTGATGTACTTGCCAGGATGGGTCATCCTGAGGGGAACCCTAGCAAGCTGTTTAAAAGGAACCTGTCTGTGGAATACAGGTTTCTGGCTGATGTAGTAGGCAAGGTTCTCTTGGCCAAGCATTCTGCTCATGACACAATCTCCAGATATCAGCTCTGCCTTATGGGAGCTCTGGTAGATAGAGAAAAGCTTGAACTGGGGAGAAGTATTTTTTGATTTGTTGAAGAAAAAGATCAACAAGACCTTTGTGAATTATGGAAGAATACTGGGAGTCTTCCTCCAGGCTAAGTGTCCTACACTGCTAGTCTCCTCTGGAGTGCACATCAATGCCTCCAAGAGACTCACCTGTGCCCTTTTTGGGAAATGGGACAGGCAAATCTCCAAGCCCAGCAGGCCCTCTTCTTCTGGCCCTTCAGGCACCAGGACTCTAAGAGTCACTCCACCCCAGGCCTCTGCCCCTGCAGAGGACCTGCCTGCTAGTGCTGCTGCTTCTCCTCCTCCAAGCTCAACCCTACCTCCACTTCCATCCACCTCTCCAGCCACCTCCACAATTACCATCTCCAGCCCATCTCCAACATCTACTCCATCTCCAGCAACAATTTCCTCTCCACCAGCAGCCCACTTCCACCCTTTTTCTCCTATCCACCTCCAGATGTCACCTCATCCCCATCCCTTCCAACTTTCACTCTCCTGGATGAATCCTACATGGATGATTCCCCCTCTTCTCCTCCAGATTTGCCATCCTCCTCCACATCTTTCCAAGACCTTCTCCACCAGATTCTTGATCAACCTACCTTCACTCCCTCCATTTCCATCCCTCTATCCTCCATCTCTACCATACCCTCTCCTGAGCCATCCCTTCCACCCTTCAGCCCTCCTCCTCCAGCTCCCTCAGCCATCTCTGTACCCTCTACCTCTGCTCCCCTTGAGCATGTAGATCTCCCAGCCCTTGCTGATCAGTTGTATGAGCTCCTTGCACCTAGGCTCTCCCTTCTCATGGAGGCCTCTTTAGCTCCTCTACAACAATCAGTGGCAGCTCTCTCTGCCAGGCTGTCCTCTTTCCTTACTCCTATAGCAGCACCCCCAGCAGTGTGCCTTGATGCATAGGTCTCTGCATCCAGGCAGGGGGAGATGCCCTATGAAGCCAGCTTCCATGCTGCTGTTGCTGCTGCTGCTGTTGCTGCTGCTGCTCCTCCTGCTGTTGTCTCTCATGCTACTACTACTGCTGCTGCTTCTGCTTCTGCTACTGCTGCCATTCCAGTCATAGCAATAGACCTAAGGTCTCTGCTATCTATTTTTGACACTGCTTACTTCTGCTGCCTCCCAGAGCCATATCCTGTCCAGCCTCCAGAGGCTCTTGCTGCCCAGTCAGAAGATTTGTCCAGGGCTCTAGTGCCCTTCTCCTGCTGTGACCCCAGAATCATCTCTGATTTTATTCAGTCAGTGACTGCTGCTGCTGCTGAAGACAATGCTGTGTCTACCTCTGAAGTTATATCTGCTGCTGCTGAGCCTCATCTCAGGATGTTTTGATGACAGAGGCTGTTGATTTTGAGCCTGCTGTAGAAGTTGTTGTTTCTAAAGCTGCTGCTGTCTCTCCTGAAGTTGCTAGTGCTGTTTCTGAAGCAATATCTGTTGTAACTCTCTGCTGCTCCAGTACCTATAGTTACATCTGCTGCTGCTCCTATTGCTCCTCCTGCTTCTGTATCTGTTGCCCCATCAGCTGCTGTTAAACTGAAAGAGGATTTGATGAAACAGCTTGATGCATTGTATGATGCACAAAGTTCTGAATCTGAGGATTATAATACTGCTTCTGATGACTCATCTGCCACAATTGCAAAGAAAAGAAAGCAAGAAGTAAGGACTTGAAGAGAGTTCCTCCTGCCAAAGTCAGAGATGATAATGATGTTCCATACTATATTCTGCATAATTGCCCAATCACTGAGCATTGGATGCAATACTCTAAGAATCAGTTAAAGGCTATGAAAAAGAAGAGGAAATATTAAAAAGATTTCACTCAGTTCAAGCACCCTCATCCTCCTCCACCACCTCCACCTGATGCAGGTGCAGGTGGCAGCTCTGCAAGATCAGGCCCTGCTAGAAGCCAGGCTCCCTACCAACCTCATGCAAGAACTTATCAAAGGGAAAGCCAGTCTAGGGGGTCTTACTCTAGAAGGGGAGGATATAGGGGAAACCAAAGAGAAACTCAGGTTTACTCTAAAGGACACTCCAGGCAGCATCCTTATTCTAGGGGAGGACATGTTCCATCAGACACATCTTCTGGTCCTTTTCCCTACAAGCTCAAAGATACAGTGACTGCCAGGACCCCTCAAGAAACTACTTCCAACAGGTATGAGCCACCTGTTCCATTTGAGGATCCTGAGAAAAATCCTATGGCTTGGACTGCAAGGATGAAAGAACTGGCTGCTTTGGATCAGATAAAGAAAGCAAAAGAACAAGGGCTAGACACTTCCAACATATCTACAATGTCAGAACAAAGGCAAAAAGAATTCGAGAGATATGCCTCCAGCAAATTTTTTGATGCAGACAGGTACATGGAGTTGCATCCAGCTGTAGTGGTTCCCAGGGCTTCAAAGCAAATTTATTTGGGTGCAGCTGATGATACCAGATCCAAACAACAAGCTTTAGATCCCAACAGAGAAATTAAAATGGTAAAAGGCAAAGAAAAGGAGTAACTCTGTAAGGTGACAACTTTTGGTTCTTCTAACTGCTATCTGGATATCACACATATATAATATATATATCTCTGTGATGGTTCTGCTCTGTGTCTTGCTTTTGTTGTTTTTATGTTTTTCTGACTGTATGATGTTGCTTGTTTTTCAAAATCTGTAAATAGTTTTCCTAACCCAAATAGGGGGAGATTGTTGGAACACCCTATTACTAATTTGGGTCAGGATCACTATGTCTTTAGGATTTTTATGTTTTGACCTTCTGTATAGATTATAGGTCAATTAGAATTGAGTCTAAGGGATCAGGAGTCTAGGTTTGGAAGCTGCCCTGAAGACCCAAGTTTTTCTGGAGACTAAGTCCAAATCGTCGAGCTCAGTACGACGTTTCGTCGAACTCCGGTCGACGATCGTCTAGCTCAACTTTGACAGATCGTCGAGCTCCATTCGACGATCGCTGAGCTCAATCCTCATAATATCGTCGAGCTCTGTTCGACGATCGCTGAGCTCAGGTCGACGATTTTGACTCTGTACTGGATCCTTATCTCTGAGCTCAGTTCGACGATCTTTGAGCTCAGATCGACGACTTCTTGCTGCTTGCATTTTCCAGTTCGCTGAGCTCAGCTCGACGATAGCAGAGCTCAGTTCGACGATTTCAGTTATCTTTCAGAATTCAAATTCAAATCAGATAGAAGTTATTTTGCATTTAATTCAGAAGATCTGCCAGCCGTTTTCATTTACTTCTGGAGCAAGTTTCAAGGGATTTTTCAAGGAATAATTCAGTGGACTTTCCTTCAGAACATTTTATGCAATTAAGGCTGTAATTAATTCAGACCAACGGCTATCTTTGACAGAGCAATTTTCTATTCAGACTCAGAGAATAAAAGATAGAATGTTTTTGAATCAGAAAGAAGATAGACAAGAACAAGAGAATAGAGATAGACAAGAACAAGAGAATAGAGATAGACAAGTAGAGGACACCTCTCTATACACAGAGACTCTCTCAATCTTCTGTCAACAAGAATTCAGAAGAACACTCATCAAAAAGAGATCAAGCTTTCAAACATTCTCCAGATCTCTTCAGCTCTCAAGTGTTCAAGGCCAATATCATTTCAAGACTCCAGACACTCAACATTTCAGCTTGCTGAAATCATCTTCTGCTGGAGATCTATCTGTGAAGGCCTATCACCCTCAGCAAAGCTCATCTTCCTGAAGATTTCAAGGACTCAGGGGGAGCTTTGACAACATCACTGAATCCACATAGTCTTCTCAGTTGCTTGAAAAAGAGAAGACTGCCATCACTCTCTCAACCCCATTCTGTAAAGGGTTTTTCAAACTCCCTTCAAAAGTTCGAATCTGGTTTTTGAGCACCTTGTCAAAAGCTCATTGGTGGCAAGACACCTGATCAAAAATCTGATCTGGTTTTTGAGCACCTTATCAAAAGCTCATTGGTGCCCAGGACACCTGATCAACTCATCCTGCAGTGGATTCCTACCTAGGATGGTAGAAGAGTGGATGTACCCAAGTTGGGGAACCACTATATTTCCTTGTGTTATCTGGTTCTGCATGTTTTCTTTTTGTTTCTGGCCTAGATTTTCTTGTGCTTAATATCTGCATAGCTTAGCTTTATTTCTGCTTCCCTGCTCACACTCATTACAACAATTGTTGTAAAGCTTTGCAAAAAGTTTTCTTTGTGTTCTTAAAAAGCACCATATACTCTATTCACCCCCCCCCCTCTAGAGTGTATCTGATCTAGTTTCCCCTTTCAGCCCCTCACCGAGATGGCCAAGCTGATCGTCTGCAGAACCTCTCGCCTGAACTCATCCAGCATCCTCTTCGTCGCTTCATCTCCCCGGGTGGGGGAGCCTCCAGAACCTGACCCATCACCTTCACCTCCAGCCATGGCACAAAACTTAAGGCTTTCTTGTATCGGCTGCCTTTCACGCTCACCGCACCAGAACTGTTGAAACCAAATATGACCTCAACTGGAGTTCGAAGAAAAAGGGGTGCAGCCAAAACCTACTTCTCTCAAGCTTCGACCCTCGACTGGATTCAAAGGACCTAAGACCGACCCAATAGCCTCAGCAAGGAGGTCCCACCTCACACCCGGAAGATCTCTGAGAGCTTCCCCTCTAAAGCCAAAGCTGGGCTAGGAGCTCCTCAGAAAGTACTGGAATTCGAGAGATAATGATTGCTTGCCTTCCAAAGAGCCCTTATGGGTCTATTTATAGTTTTTGCTGCCTTGAGTTACTGAAATGCCCCTAGTTGGTCTGCCAATAGCTGAATCCCGCTGTCTTTCTGAGGGTACTGAAGTAATTCCTCCTGAGGGCAATTAGGACACTATACCCAAGGCCCTGGGCCCCACTCGGCGAGAGCTGTGCCGAGACCCTTCTGCCCAGGGCATGGCGCGAACGTTCCCGCCTAGCTTAGGCGAGAACTCTTTGAGATAGGAGCTTGGTTTGGGCGCAAGTGCTCCCGTGCAGGCCGCGCTCGACGATCTTGGCCTACTGTTCCCCGTTCGACGATCTGGCGCAATCGTTCCCGCCTTCTTCGGGCGAGATCTTCCTTAGGGCGGGAACACTTAGGCTAACCCAACTGTGACCATTGTGCCTCCTGGTCTGGCTCAGCGAATATGGGGTTGTACAGGATACTCTTATAGTGTACATGGAGGGTTCAGAAGAAGTTAGGCAGGAAATAAAGTCTTTGTTAAACCAGGAATATGAAAGTTTCAGGCAAGGTAGGTCTGATAGCATAACAGAATGCTATAAGAAATTCTATAGGATAGTTAATGAGTTAATGTCCTATGGAAGAGATTTCAGTAATTATGAGCTAAATGATAAGTTCTTGAGGTCCCTAACAAAGGATTGGGACACCAAGATCTGTGCCATAAGGGAAATGGCCAAGTTAGCAGATATTCCTCCTCCAACCTTGTTTGGAAAACTGCTATCCTATGAAATGCAATTGATGGCAAGGAAAGAAGAGGAGAAGACTACCAGAAGTGAGCACAAAAAAAGAGCAGTGGCGTTCAAGATAGAAGCCACTAAGAAATACACAAGTAAGTCTCCATCTCCACCTCCAAAAGTGGCTGAGACTGAGTCAGATGAATCAAAAGACAGGAATTCTGAAAGCAGTGAGAGTGATGAGGACTTTGCAGCATTCACAAGACACTTTCAGAAGTTTCTAAAGAAGAAACAGTGGAGGACAAAGCCATCCACTTCACGGGGAAAAGATGACTATTATCAGAATAAGAAGTCATCAAAGAAAGACAGGAGAAAGCCCAAGTCAAGCAAAGCAACCTTATCAAAAATTGTTTGTTATTGCTGTAACAGACAAGGACATGTTATTACTGACTGTCCAGAGAAAAGGAAAGAGTCTAATGATAAGAAGAAGACTCAATTCAAGGGCAAGAAGGAAAGGTCCTTTGTTGCCAAGAAGGACAAAAGCCTGTCAGACATATCTTCATCAGAAACTGAGTCAGAAGCTGAAGCATACATAGGACTGTTTGTTGAAGAAGAGGAAGAGGAGTTCATCCAGATAATGAACTCTATATATGAACAAGAGGACAATCAGTGCCAAGGACTGATGGCATTGTCAGAAGGTGACAAAATCCAGGATCAGCCTGGACCTAGTAAGGTACAAAATTATTCTTTAAGTTCAATTTCTAGTGCTAGTTCAGATTCAGTTAGATCGGCATCAAGTCATGCCAGTGGATCTGAATCTGAAGAGGATATTCATCAGTTGATTGATGAATATAGAGTTCGGTTGCAAGCATTTAAGAAAAGCAAATCCTTGGCCAAGAGTCAGGCAAAGGAAATTGCTCGTCTCAAAGTGGCTGCAACTGATTTTGAGAAGCTGATTGATCAAAAGTTAAATGAAATAGCCAGACTGAAGAACATAACTGTTATTCAGATGGGGACTATAGCTTTTAAGAATGATCAAATCAGAAGTCTGGAGATTAGTCTTCAGAAGGAGAGAGATATAGTTGCTAGGTTTTCTAAACCAAAGTCAGTTCTACATTTGATAGATGAGTTTATACCTCACAAGGGTAAAACTGGACTGGGGTTTACTAAACCTGCTAGGACTGTAAAGTCCAAGTCTAAGGGCAAAGCCCCAGTACTCAACAAGCCATTTGTAGATAAAATAGCTAGGGATGTACCTAAGCAAAGGTACAATAGATTTGACTGCTGGTGCTGTGGCAAGGTAGGCCACTTTGCCATACACTGTTGGCATAATTCTAGTGCCAAGATGAGTAGCAAACTGCCTGTTAGAAGATCTGCAGGTAGCTTTGTTAAGAGGCAAACTAACCAGCACCAAGGACCCAAGAATTCTTTGGGTTCTAAGTTCAACTAATCTGTTTTGCAGGTAAGTCCAAGTGGTCATGCCCCAATATGGTACTTGGACAGTGGATGTTCCAGGAACATGACTGGAACTAGGGGATTGCTAAAGGACTTCACACAAATCAAGGATGGTCCTAAAGTCACCTTTGGTGGTTCTGAAAAAGGAATCATCAAGGGTTTTGGTAACATTTCTAGCACCCATATAACAATTACTCAAGTGTCTTATGTTAAAGGTTTGAAACATAACCTTATTAGTATAAGTCAACTGAGTGATTTAGGATATGACATCTCATTTGTCAAAGATGGTTGTCATATCAGGAGATCAAATGATCAAGAGATCATTTTGACTGGTTATAGAAAAAGAAATGTCTATCGCCTAGACATTATGAGTGAGAATAATGTTTCTCCAGTGTGTCTTGTAGCTGATGAGAAAGTCTCTCATTGTGTCAAATGGCACAAGAGGCTAGCCCATCTCAAGTACAAGATAATTGGCCAACTCTATAGCAAAGAGTTAGTGAGGAATGGTCCTCAGGTTAAGTGTATTAAAGATGGAATATGTTCAGCTTGTCAAAAGGGCAAGCAGACTAGATCCACCTTTAATAGCATTGAGAACAAAGATGTTGTGAGGTGTTTATACCTTTTGCATATGGATCTCTTTGGTCCTATGCCAGTTCGCAGACTAGGTAGGAAGGTCTACACATTTGTGGTTGTAGATGACTACTCAAGGTTTTCCTGGGTGTTCTTCCTTTGACAGAAATATGAAACACCTAGTATCTTCTATAGCTTTGTCAAATAAATTCAGAATGAGTTAGACAGTACAGTGATCAAAATAAGAAGTGACCATGGTACTGAATTCCAGTCTGATAGTATGACAAAGCTATGTGAAGAGTTTGGGATATTTCAGGAATTTTCTTCACCAAGAACACCTCAGCAAAATGGCATTGCTGAGAGGAAAAATAGAACCTTGATTGAGGCTGGTAGAACCCTATTAAGTGATACATCTCTCCCAGAATATTTCTGGGCTGAGGCAGTGAATACTGCATGCCATGTAATTAATAGGGCTACCATTACTAAAAGCCACAATAAGACTCCCTATGAGATTATGAAAGACAGAAAACCAAATCTATCCTATTTCAGGATCTTTGGTTGTAAATGCTTTATACTTAACAATGGTAAGTCTTACTTGACTAAGTTTGCTGCCAAATCACAAGAGGGTATCTTTGTTAGGTACAACAACAATAGTAAGGCTTATAGAGTCTACAACTTGTCTACTCAAGTTGTAGAAGAGTCAGTATATGTAGTATTTGATGAAGCTAGACTTATTAACCATGATTTGCCTAGAAGTATTTGCAGCTCCACATGTGTAACTAAGAAGATGGACAAGCTCACTATTGAAGAAGGACCTACTGTAAGTCAGCATGTAGATGGTAGTGGTTATTGTCCAGGGGGAGTACTACATGTACCTAATGCAGAAGAAGACCAAGGAGTGCAGCAAGTTGAAGAAGCTGAAGGAGTTCAACCTGAAGCAAGGATGCCTCCAGCTAATAGACATCTAAGAGATCATCTAGCAGATCAAATCATTGGTGATCTAAGACAAGGGGTACAAACAAGGAGCAGAAATCTGAGTGCAGTACTCTACTCCAGTTTTCTATCCCAAGTAGAGCCAAAGAAGTTTGAAGAAGCCATCCTAGACCCTCATTGGATTGAGGCAATACAAGAGGAGCTGGATCAGTTCAAGAGGTGCAAAGTCTGGGATCTTGTTCCTAAACCAAAAGACCACAACATAATTGGAACCAAGTGGATCTTTAGGAACAAGATGGATGAACATGGAGTGATTATCAAGAACAAAGCAAGACTGGTTGCTAAGGGATATAGGCAGGAAGAAGGTATTGACTTTGATCAAACATTTGCTCCAGTAGCCAGACTGGAAGCCATAAGGATGTTCCTGGCCTATGCAACATATCAAGCATTTAAAGTATACCAAATGGATGTTAAGTCAGCCTTTCTGAATGGTAATCTGAAGGAAGAGGTCTATGTGGAACAACCATCAGGTTTTGTTGATTCAACTCAACCTAATTATGTCTATAGACTTAGGAAGGCTTTGTATGGGTTAAAACAAGCCCCTAGGGCTTGGAATGAAACCATGTCTAGTTTCTTCATTGAGAATAAATTCACAAGGGGGAAAATAGACAAGACTCTATTACTTAGGGAATCCAGAGGCAAGATCATACTAGTCCAAATATATATAGATGACATAATATTTGGGTCTACTGAAAATAGTCTTTGTAGAAAGTTTGCAAAACTAATGCAAGGACAATTTGAGATGAGCAGTATGGGGGAACTTAAGTACTTCTTGGGTCTCCAAGTTAGACAGACTGAGAATGGTTTATCCATATGCCAGTCTAAGTTCACCCTAGAATTGATAAGGAAGTATGGTATGGATTCATCCAGTACCATGAAAACTCCTATGGGGTCAAGTATGTCTCTTAGCAAAGATGATGCAGGGAAACCTGTAGATGAGACTTTGTATAGAGGGATAGTTGGCTCCCTTCTATATTTGACTGCTAGTAGACCAAATATCATGTATGCTACATGTGTCTATGCTAGGTACCAAGCATGCCCTAAAGAGTCTCATTTGACAGCAGTCAAAAGGATTCTGAGATATCTTAAGGGCACTCATTATCTAGGCCTTTGGTACCCTAGGAATGGAGACTTTGAACTAACAGGTTATTCAGATGCAGATTTTGCAGGCTGCAAAGAAGATAGAAAGAGTACAACTAGAACCTGTCAATTCCTAGGTGGAAGACTGATATCATGGAGTAGCAAGAAATAAATAAGTGTGGCTATCTCCATAGCAGAATCAGAGTATGTGGCTGCAGGAAGTTGTTGTGCTCAACTTCTATGGATACAACATCACCTTGACGATTATGGTATTCAAGTAAGTAGAACACCACTGTTTTGTGATTCTACTAGTGCTATATCTATTGCAAACAATCCTGTTTCCCATAGTAGAACTAAACACATTGAAATAAAATATCATTTTCTAAGGGAACATGTAGAAAAAGAAGATATTTCACTGGATTATGTTAATACCGAAAATCAACTAGCTGACATGTATACTAAGCCTCTAGAAGAAACCAAGTTCAATAGGTTTAAATTAAATTAGGTATGATAAGCTTAGAATAAGTTTATAGAAATGGCTAAGTAAAATAGTGTCGACACATAGAGTTGTCTGTGTCGAGACAGAGAATTGGTGTCGACACTTCAGAGAAAAGGTATCGACACATCTAGGAAGTTGGTGTCGACACTTCAGAAAATTAGTGTCGACACATACAGGGTCGGTGTCGACACATCCAAGGTGGTGTCTACACTTAGTATTTACACAAAATTAACCAAGTAAAGTCTCGACTAAGTGTCGAGCTAAGTGGTGTCGACACATAAACAAGTGTCGACACATATATTCTGTCGACTATACTTGTGTCGACACATAGTTGTCGAGACATTATAAGTCTGTGTCGACACTTTTCAACAGTGTCGACACAATTTAAGTTTCTTAACGTGCCCTTTCATCTTCAATCCTAGAAAGGTATAAATAGGATTTCGCCATTGTCTGTCGACACGCTCACCAAAGTTTCGAGACCAAACTTGTGTGTCGATACCTCTCTTCTCTTAATTCAAATTCTTCAAACCCTAATGGCGCCCAAGCTCGAAGAGAACGTAAATGAAGGATATGAACTGGTGCGGCATGCGTTTGATGACACAGAACCAGAGATCAAGGATGTGGTAACCCTAGTTGCAAACTCAGGGTTAGATTTTCTTGTTTTAGAGCCAACCAAGATATGGAAGAATGAAGTTCTAGAATTTCTGAATGGAGCAACCCTAGACGAATCTGGACTCAAGATAAAGTCAAGGGTTCATGGAGAAAAGGTGAAGGTCTCACCTAAGAGTTTGAGAAAGGTACTAAACCTACCAAGGACAAAAGAAGAAGATGAAGTTTCTGCTTCTAAGACCAGAGAAGCTTTAACATGGTGTGGACTGGATTCCAAGATGAAAATTGGATCAGTATTCAACAGAAAGTGGATGAACAGCCAAGGCAAATTTCTCTATGAAATTGTTGGCAAGGTGATCTTGAGTAAGCCTGGTGGGCATG
Organism: Platanthera guangdongensis; assembly: GCA_039583875.1. Taxonomy (NCBI): domain Eukaryota; kingdom Viridiplantae; phylum Streptophyta; class Magnoliopsida; order Asparagales; family Orchidaceae; genus Platanthera; species Platanthera guangdongensis. Next base: position 204,384,852 of record CM077158.1, on the reverse strand, counting down.
ACAGAGTTTCAGCTCATATGTTCAGTCTCATGACAAGGATTATCTTCACACTACAAACTGATTGGTCTGTAGTAGTGTTTGAGAAGATTAAGGAGAGTCTGAAGAAACCCAATTTGGGTAGGATACTAAGTCTTTACTTGGCTGCTAGTATACCAGAAGTAATGAGTCAAGCTGCAGGATCAAAGATCAATCACATGAGAAATATGGACATGAGAATCTTCTCAATATGGGATAGGGTCTTGACCAAGTAATTGCCAACACCTGAGAAGGTAACACCCCAAAAGAAGAAGAAGAAGATAGCTCCAGTGGCTCAAGATTCCTCTAGTAGCTCTGAAGAGCATGTTGTCTTCACTCCTGATGACGAAGGCACTGGAAATGATGGGAAGTCTCCAGCTATACAAGATGATGCAGAGAGGCAGGGGGAGCTACCACAGGCTAGCCCACTTCACCAGGATTCTATCTAGGGGGAGCCTCTAGTAGTTGAAGAGTCAACTCCTCTTGAAAGTGAACAAGCAACACACACTATATTTGAGGTACTCACTGAGATTAATGCATTAGATTTCCCTATAAAGGATAATATTTTGTCTGATTCATTAAATAATGTTAATCAGCCACCTCAAACACATAGCCAATACCAAGATGTTGTCATGGAGGACACATCTGTTGCAGATCAAGTGATATCTGATCAAGTAGCTGATGAGATAAGAGTTTCTCCACCCCATCCTCCACAAGAATTTACCCTAGAAGAGCTATTCCCAGATCTTCTACAAACAGACTTTGAGAAAGAAAGTGCTGCTGCTGAGGGGGAGAAGGCACATGTTGAGGGGGAGCAAGTGGAGATTCTAGAAGAAACTGCAAGCAAAGAGACTGAAAAGACAAAGAATGCTGAGGAATTACTTAGGAAGGATTTGCCTCCAAGCCCTAAGGACAGGGTTGATATAGCTAGTACATCTGCTTCTGAAGATGAGGAGGCTGCAAGAGCTAAAAAGAGAAAGTTTCAAGCCTTCAAGAGGAGGAGCCAAAATTATAAGAAAGCTCTGCAAACCATTACCCAACAGCCTACACAACAGCCAGCACCATCAACAGATTTCAGTTCTTTGATGGTTGCATTGCAAATAAAGCTTGATGAGCAAAGGAAAGCAATAGAAACATATATGGATGAGGGGCATAAGTCTTTACAATTTGATCTGGCCCAAGACATTAAGTTTATTAGGTTTGAGATGAATCTAAATAAGAAGGAGATGACTGACTGCTTCCACAAGGGAGGGAATGCAGTAGTCTATCTAGCTACTCATCATGAGAAAATCAAAGCTCAAGTTGATGACATTGCACTGAAGCAAGGATATGTTCTGGAGAATCAAATAAGGATGAATGATAATTTGACAGCTTCCCACAATGCAATTGTCACTGAACTTAAGAATATAGCAACTGCCCAGAATGCAGCCATGACCACTGCCAAAGCAGAATTTGACAAAGCATTGCAAAAGAGTTTAACTGATGTTACTTCTGCAATTCAAGATTCTCAGAAGCTGATCACTGAAAAACTCCAAAGGTTGAAACCTTTCTTTAAGGATGGAGCAAACTATTTGGATGCCCAAATAAGATTTCAGAAAGATGATATAAGAGATCACATAGAAAGAGAAGTCATAAAGGGGGAGAGGGTGTTAGTCAAAGCAGACTCTGATCATGCAAAGTGGATTTCCAATTCCATCAGAGCCACTCTTGGTTATCCTCCTTTATGTGATGATGATAATGTTTCAGAGTCTGGGATTAATCCTGTCTATCTTGGAGGTGAGCAAGCTTAAGTAGCTCAGGTGATCTATCCTCCACCAGACTTTGATATGATACAAGCTGATATACAAACAATGTATAACCCACCTGAGGGAAATCAGAAGGTTATCCTAGAAAAAGTGGTTCAGCCAGTATCTGAGGCTATACTAAAAGAACAAGAAGCTTTGCTGCTCAAAGAACAAGAGACTCTATTATCTAAGAAGAGGTTCAGAGAGCAAGCTGAACAAAGGCCTGATTTTGAACAGTGGAGCCCCACTTCAAGAAATATTATTTTGACTGCTTGGAAGGCTGCCAAAAATAATATTCAAGACAGAAACAAGTGGTATTCTGAACTAGAATGGAGAAAGCATGAGTCCAGGCAAGAATTCATTGTGCAATATAGGAGAAAGGCTAAGATGGGAAAGCTACCTCCTAATGCTCAGGAGCCTAGCAAGTACTTTCCCAAGCCTTATCTTACTTTGAGAGGCAGAAGATTAAGACTGAAGAGCAGAAGAAAAAGGATCTTAAAGGCAAAAAGCCTGCTGCTGAAGATTCTGAAGCCCCTGTGCAAGCAAAGATACAGTCTGGGAAGGGCATAGTTATCAAGGAGGCTGAGCAAAAATAGAATAGAATTATCTTTAGTTTACAGTTGTAATCTTTTGATTTTAAACACTCTGTAAAATTTTGTATAATGAATATGACAAAATTGTTAGAACAATGTGATGTGTGAAAAATCTATTACATATTTGTTCTGAGATATATGTGTGTACATGTTTTGTTTATTACATGTTTATGTACTTTCCCTGATTGCATAATCCTGTTTTACATCATACTGTAATTTTGTTATGTATGGTGTATATCATTGACTAAGGGTTATGACCTCTCCAAATAGGGGGAGATTGTTGGGCACATTGGTTTAAATGTACCTGATTTGAAGAAGCCTCACCCCACTCAATGATATACATCAAAATGTATTTGATGTGTTTTGAGTTTAGTTGTGAAGGTTAAGTATTTGCAGGAAAAGCAGAAAAGATTCTAAGTCCATGTGTCGACACCCAGAAGGAAAGTGTCGACACTTAAGAAGACTTGTGTCGACACCCAGACAAGCAGTGTCGACACTTAGAGTAATTGTGTCGACACCAGGGATGCAGAGTCGACACCAGAAAGAAAGTGTCGACACATACCGGCTGTGTCGACACTCAATGAAGAGAAGTCCAGTGAAGCTGTGTCGACACTTAGAAGCAGTGTCAACACCCAGAGGAACTATGTCTACATCAAAAAGTGTCGACACTTGGAAGCTGTGTCGATACTCAGCAAATTTCAGCAGAGTCTAAGTATAAGTGTCGACATAATGAAGAATGTGTCGACACACAGCAGAAGACTCAGCACATGAAGAATGTGTCGACATAATGAAGAATGTGTCGACACACAGCAGAAGACTCAGCACATGAAGAATGTGTCGACATAATGAAGAATGTGTCGACACACAGTAGAAGACTCAACATATGAAGAAAGTGTCGACACTTGGAGGCTGTGTCGACACTCAGTAAAGTTCAACAAAATTCTAAGTACAAGTGTCGACACAAAGGAGATGTGTCGACACTCAGCAAAAGTCTCAACAGAAGAAGGATGTGTCGACACAAGAAGCTGTGTCAACACTCAGCAAGTATCAACAGAGAAGACAAGTGTCGACACCAAGAAGAAGTGTCGACACTGAACAAGTTCAACACATGAAGATGTGTCGACACAAAGGAGTTGTGTCGACACTTACAAGAATTCAACAAAGTACTGAAGAACAAGGAGTTGTGTCGACACACAATATCAGTGTCGACACATGATGAAGAAGATGTGTCGATAAGTGAATTCTACAACACAAGAAGTTGTGTCGACACCTTGAAGGCTAGTGTCGACACTTAGTCTACTTATGTCGACACTTGGTCTATAAGTGTCGACACTTAAAGACAGACTGTCTCGACACTTTCAGACAGTTACAGATATTTCAAGAACTGACTGGATGACTTGACAGCTGTCATTCCAGCCGGTCTACTGCAACTGTTAGAGTTGTCAGAAAGCTGTTAGGAACCGGATCAGCCGGTCACCATGAAGAAGGCCTATAAATAGGTTTATTCTGTCAACAGAAAGAGAAAGTCTATGAGATTAACAACAAGAGATCAACAATCAAAGAAGAAGATCTAGCTATTCATTGAAGAATCAAGTGAAGATCTAAGTAGTTGGAGAGAGAGAGCTCCTTCCAAGAATACAGCCGTTGGAACCAGGCTGTGAAGAAGGATTCAGACCTAGTTCTGAATCTTAAGTTGCAGTGATTGAAGATCAGCTGCAGAGAATCTATCCTATTGTGTTCTACATTCAAGAAGCTTTGAAGAAAGCCAAGTGAGGTTGATCTCAGTAGAGTTCATTCAAGAACTCATCAAGAACCTATCAACTCTTCTCTCTTTTCTCTGAGTTGTAGGTATATACTTTGTATTCTAAATTTCTTGTAGGATCCTTAGGGATCTGAGTTGTAAGCCTGTAATTATAAAGGCTGAGTGGTAGGGCTTGTGTGCCTGAGTGTAGGAGATCTATTTCTCTGAGTGTAGGCCTGTTGTGGCTGAGTGTAGGCCTTGTGGATGAGTGTAGGCCTTGTGGCTGAGTGTAGGTCTTTGGAGAAGACTGAGTTGTAGGGCCTTGGGCCTGAGCTGTAGGAACCTGTTTGGGGTTCTGAGTGTAAGATCTGAGGATCTAAGATAGTGGAGGAGTTTGGCCGAATCTAGTACACTACTAGATAGGCGAAGGGGGAAAGTGGATGTACCCAAACCTTGGGGAACCACTATAAATCTGTGTGTTCACTGTGTGCATGTGTATTTTGTGATTGTTGATTAATTGCTGTGAAGAATTAGTTATAAATCTGTGATATAATCTGCAATCTGCTTAAAAAGTTTAAAAAAGATTTAGTCACCTATTCACCCCCCCCCCCTCTAGGTGATTAGGTACAATTTCTTTCAGTCAGCGGCCGATGTGCGGAGCTTCCTTGGACTTGCTGGGTACTACTGCAAGTTCGTAAAAAGATTCTCCAAGATTGCCCTCCCTCTTACTTCCTTGACAAAGAAAGGTGTGCTATATGAGTGTATACCCCAATGTGAAGCGGCATTCCAAGAGCTGAAGGATAGACTTATCTCCGCCCCCATCCTAGCACTTTCACCTGGGAAGGAAGGATTTCAAGTTTACACTGACGCGTCATAGCAAGAGATGGGAGCGGTATTGATGCAGCACGACCATGTAATTGTCTACGCCTCAAGGTAGCTGAAGAAGCATGAGATCAATTATCTGGTTCATGATTTGGAGTTGGGAGCAGTGGTATTTGCCTTGAAAGTTTGGAGGCACTATATATACTGCGTCCACTGCGTGATCTTTTCATACCATAAAAACTTAAAGTACGTTCATACACAGAAGGAGTTGAACTTGATACAACATCGGTGGTTGTACTCGAGTAGTTCTTTACTTACTAGAGTAAGTTACTGAATTCATACTCGAGTAATAATACTCTTACTCGAGTAGATAAGATGTATCTCGAGTAGTTACATCAACTACTCGAGTAATTCCCTTTCTTCTCTCGAGTTCACAAAAATTCTCTTCTCAAAATTTTTCTAAGTTAAATACTCAAGTAGTATTATATAGTACTCGAGTAGTTCTATCTTCTGTCTCGAGTAATTGGACTCTGACTCTCGTGTAGTTCTCACTTACTCAAGTAGTCTAAATCATATACTCGAGTAGTTCATCTACTACTCGAGTAGTCCAGTGTTTATACTCGAGTAATCCAGAATTCCTTTCCAGAAAATTTCTCTAAGTGAGTTGCTCGAGTAGTCATCTCCATATACTCAAGTAGTTCTATTCGTATCGAGTAGTTCAACTTTTATACTCGAGTAGTCATGTTTTCCAGTTCCACAAATTTTCTAAGTCTATGACTCGAGTAGCTTATTATATACTCGAGTAGTTCATTCTTATATACTCGAGTAGTATTTCTATTACTCGAGTAATATACTCCACCTCTCGTGTATGTACTCAAGTACACGAGTAGGTCATTTTTTTTACTCGAGTAGCTGAGTCTTTCTCATTCTTATTTACTCGAGTAGTTGACTCCATGTACTCGAGTAATCATCTCTCTTTCTCTCGAGTAGTTTTTCTCATGTACTCGAGTAGTCATCTTCTACCTACTCGAGTAGTGCTGCATATACTCGAGTAGTCTGTTACATCTCGAGTATTTTACTTGACTTTTCCGAAAATTCTTTAAGTCCATACCTAACGGTCATATTCATAAACTTTGACGTGATTGGTCCACGTGTCTCTCATAATGACGCAATTATGACTAATCTTCTCCTCTCCTATAAAAGGTCTTGTCTAAACCGACAAACCCTAAGAATCAGAAGTTCTTGCAGCCGAATATTCTCAAGTTTTCTATCTCCTCTTCTCTCTCCAAGAAATGGAAACTCGCCGTCGCCGCCATCGCCGATTCCCGACCAGCTAGGGTTTCTTCTTTTGAGGATTCAGATCAAGAAGGCTCTCTAGATCGAGATTTGCTCAACTCCTTATTCTCTGATTAGATCGATCGTGAGAAGCCGAGAAATTTCAGATCCATTCTTGCCGAGATTTTCTTCACCATTCTGATAAAGCCGAAAAGTCTAGCAGAAGAAGATCCTGGCCGATTACTTGCAGATTTGAACAAAGATTCATTGTTTGTATTTCTTTACAAATTTATTTCATTATTGTAGGAGAATTTTTCTCCGAGTGTAGGAGTTTTTAAACTCTGAGATTGTAGGAATTTTACCTTCCGAGTGTAGATCCGGTTTGTGGATCGAGTTTGTAGGAACGTTGTTCGAGAGTAGGATTGATTTTCAATCCGAGATAGTGGAGTAGCCGAGTCGAGTGTATTGCTAGATCAGTGAGGGAAATTGGATGCACCTAAGGTTGGGGAACCACTATAAATCTTGCCTCATCTGTGTTTGATTAGTAGATAGATTTGTGCATTAGTTTGTAATTTTTTTTATTCCGCAAAAAAGACGCACAACTCACCTATTCACCAACCTCTAGGTGATTTAAGTAGGTAACTATTAACTTTCAGGCATTGAGAGCGTTGAGTGTACAAGCTTCACTCAACGCTTTTTTGCCTTAGATTGATCTTCAGCCCTTTCTGCTCCTTAGCATTGAGAGCATTAGGTGAACAGGCTTCACTCAACAAATCTGAACTTAGAAAAATTCTGCTCTGGATGAAGGTGTTGAGTGTGTTGACTACACTCAACGATTCTGGACATAGAAAACTTCTACTCAGCATGAAGGCGTTGAGTGTGTTGACTATACTCAACACTTTCTCCCTTTGGCATTGACAACAGCAACATGATTACATAACTCAACACTTTCTCCCTTTGGCATTGAGTGAGCTGACTTCACTCAAAGTTATTATACTTGGATGGAATTTTCTTTCTTCCAAGGCTTTTACTGAATAAGCATGGAGTTGAGTGATCAATATTCACTGAATGCTTCTGGTCTTAACTATTTTTCTGTGACAGATTTGCTTTGGCTTTGACAGAAATAGCATGACTCAACTCTTTTGGCTATATGGAGTTGAGTGAATTGACTTCACTCAACTCCTATGGACTTAGCCACTTTTCTGCCTTGCCAACACTTAAAGCTTTGGCGGCCTGCCCACTCTCAGCACTGTTAGTTGTGTGGCATTGAGTGAACCTCTTCACTCAATGTCTGTGGACTTAGTCATTTTTCTGTGCTCCAACTTAGTTGGCTTTGACTGTCCTGACTTCACTCAACGCTATTAGTTGTATGGTGATGAGTGAACTAGCTTCACTCAACGCCTGTGGACTTAGTCATTTTACTTTACTGTCACTAGCTTCTGGTTCATCTGGTGTTGAGTGAGCTTGCTTCACTCAACGCTTGTGGACTTAGACATTTTTCTGTCTTTCTAGCCTGCTTCTTTGAGTCCACATGTCAATGTCACTTGCACCACCTTACCAATCAATATGACATAGACTAACCTGCATTGATGAACTTAAACATACATGAAATACAACTATGTGTATACCATTGACTTGTTTGACTTCTTACAAATCTGGGACATTGGGATCAATGTACCCAACACTACCCTTAGTACTGTAACCGCAGTCATCTGCATACTGCGTGTCTCCGAAAATCTGCGCGATTACCACAGAGTCTTCTTTGACATACAAAACATACAACATCGCCAATCCAGACCAACCCTTCGGATGGGTTTCACACAACATGCCTATTTCGCACTTCAATTCCAGATCTAAATGCAAACTAGCGGGGATACACAAATCTACCCGTAGGTAGAACCACTTCCACGTGTTCATGGAGCATCTATCCTGTAATGCCAAAAGAAAGGATTTCACATGTCCAAGAAAGAGGATTATTACCCTTAAAGTCCTCTTAGGCGCCATGGGAGAAATCTAGATAATTGAAATCGACCGCTCCCACCTTGCCTCTGTAGATCCGAATTCGCTTTGTGAATCCAAACTCCGAATCTCGAATGACGGCGTAAACTCCCCTTTCTGGCGCTACTGCTCTTCCTTCAGAAAACCCGGCCAGTTCTCAAACTCAAAAGTAATGTATTGAAATGGCTAAACTAGCATTATAACTGAGCCACCGCTGCACGGTAAATAGCTACCACCGCATGGTACCATTATTCAACTCCTCGTTTTTGTGTGTAACCACCCCATCCCTCCAATCACAGGCTGACACATGGCTATACGGTTATAGAATCGTTAACGCCACGCGATAGGTAATTACCGCCAAGCGGTACCTGGCGTCGATTACGAAAAGACCACCCACGCTATCGCCGCACGATAACTGTTACTGTCGTGCGGTAACAACCCGAGAGCTCTGTCAAATTAATTTACCCTACTACCATCTACGGTAATACTACTGTCGGGAGGTTGCTGAACTCGACACTCACAACTCTCTCAATGCCTGCTATCGCCGTGCGATACCCCACTATCGTTGCGCGATATCCCTCTATCGTCGCGCGATATCCCGCTATCATCGTGCGATCGCACTTGATGCTAGTTGAGTCCACTCAATGCTCTCGATGCCTCTGGCCAACTATCCAGGAGCTATCGTCGGCGTTAGCCCTAGCACCGGGTGGTAACTTCTAGACAACCCTTTTTCCTACTTCGAAAATCTTGGTATGTTACATGATGCTACCGCAAGGTGGCTGTTCTGGGCATAAGACCTCCTTCGGCCATGTGTTGTGTTCCGGGAGGGGGGTCTTATAGCTGGAACAATGCTGAGCCAAAATAAACTAGCTTCTTGGAGTATTACAAAGATTGATTTGATCTCAGAGGGCGACAAACCGCTACTTCGATACATGCACTGTAAATGAGGAAAACCAACTAAGTCTCCGGAGCCTCTATGGAAGTGCTCTGGCCTCGAGATGACACTGAGCTTGCGGAACCTTGGTGGGAGAGTTCCAGCAAGAAATTATTCTAGGTGCATAGAGCTTTCTGAAGGTTGTGCTCTCGTTGACGCGTATCTTAGATGAGAGCGCTCTTGCGGAGGTGGTTGACGTCTCTTGAGGCATGAGGGAATTGTAGCGCAAGTAGAAATCTGGAGGAAGCACTCTCGTTGATGCAGATCCTATTTGGGAGCGCTCCTGCGGAGGCGGTTGGTATCACTTGAGGCGTGAGGAGTTTGTGATACAAGGAGAAGAGCGAAGTGAGTTCTTGGGAGGATAATCGGGCTAAATACACGATCTTGATGGAAAACCTCAGAGCTCTCTCTTGCCTCTAGAGTTACTTGGCTTGAAATGAAGGCCTGGAGACCTATTTAGATTTTTTTGGAGGGGAGCGTCAATAATTATGTCGGGGAGTAATTTGTGCTGACAAATGACGTCCTCCATTTTGGTCACGCGGATCACCATTTTTGTTGAAATGACAGGAGTGCCCCCAATCCCCCCGGGTAGTTCGGGCGGCCAACGCAAGGTGCCCAGAAGCGGCGGGTGCCGGAGGTGGCAGAGGCGGCTCGAGAAGACGAGAGTTGTCGGCGGCTGCTGCAGCCGCCACAACGCAGGTGCGCGCAGCACGCACGCCTGCTCCCACGTAATGCACGGTCGCGCGCGCTGCACGCGGGCGTCCGTGCTGTACGACGTGTCGGTGCTGTCCTGGTGATGTAGCAGGTGTGCGTGCGGCTATGCCCTCTTCTTCATTGCTTTTGGACCTTTCGGACCTTTCGGGGGAGCGCGGCTTTCTCCGCATGGCTCGCTTAGCCGGTTCAGCTTTTGTGCCCTTGGTCGATATGCTGCTGGTTTGACTCGAGGATTTCAGTGGGAACCCTATCAAAGCCGTTGATAGTGATGCTCTTTAATAAGAATTCCCGCCATTGACAATCTGACACCACGACGTTGTCATGTTCGCAAAACTCAGAGTCTACAGTTAGCTTCACTGGCGAATATTAGACTGTGAATATCTTTTTGAACTACAAACATCAACAAACTACGAATAACCAAAATTGAAGTTCTTATACTAATAGAGCAATGTTATATGGAGGCCGCCTTTGGTTTTATGCAGGCCGCGGATATATGTAGGCCAAATAATTATTCATGCAGGCCAAATTTCACATATGCAGGCCAAAATCAAAAATCAATCTCATTTCTTTTATAATTAATCAAGTCAAATATAACATTTTTTTCATACAACTAAACACATCAAATCACATACAACAATTCAAATCATAACTTGGCGTTAAACCTGTTTATCAAAAGTTAAATACTTATAGTGTCAGTTAAAATATCAAAATAAACAACCTAGGACAATCCACATTTATGGAGAAGAGAAGAAATTACAAAACTATGCTTGAAAATAACATGATGCCCTTCAGAAAAAAAAAGCTGAGATATCCATGTATGATAAGAAACCTGCAAAAAATAGGAACATTTGAACAAATTTAGAGTTCCAATATGTATTACCAAATCTCCACTCAAACTTAGTTTGGCAAAAAAACATATAACAAGCTGTAACTTACCATGCAGAATGACAAAAAATATCCAGATAGACTTGGACATCCAGACAGAATGAAAGTATCCAGTGGGCTGAACTGAGAGGATTTTACACCTACATATGTAATAAAATGAAGAATGAAATAGTTAAGTGCCATAGAAGGCTTGCTTATCCAAAATATTGGAAAATGATACAAAAAAATGAACTAGTTACTATTGAACAGATTAGGGTCTGGAACTGTAACATACCACATAGGTCAAGGATCAGCCAAACTAATAATATTACTTCCATATTGCATAGCCCATTCCTCTGCAATGGCTTCGTGATATCGCGTCCACATGGAGAAAATTGGTGGCAATGGACAATCTTCCATCATTTGGAATTGTATGTAGTGGTTGTCGTTCACAAAACCAATAAAAATAATCTTTCGGCTTTCTGAAGGTGCAGATGTAAGGGCAAAAAGTGAAGGACTGAAATCAAGAGAAATGAACAACGACCACGTTATAACATGATGCTATTACTAATTCCATATCAAATATTGGCATCCATTTTTCAAGCGGAGCTGGAATGCTATTATAATCCAAAGATTGCATTAAATCATGCAACCTCACACTCCCAAAAATATTTGAGTATAAAATTGACCTTTCTTGGAGCTCCTTGGAGAGGTCAAATCTAACTTATTGCCAATTCTCCTTCATATTTAAAGCAAGACTTAGCACACGGTAACCACAATGCCCATCTCCTGTGACATTAATGGCATCAACTATATATTTTGAAATATAAGGAGGCATCTCCTTCCGAATGCATAAGAAAGTCTCACATTCCTTCCCCTCTTTGAATAGTTTTTTGCAATGCGCTAAAATATTCCTGCTGATATACCACTGACATAATATAATTTTTGATTTAAGGAATACTTGCTTGATGGCATTCATAAGCACAATCTCTCTATCAATCACAAAGACAGTTTGTAAAGAACTTGGATATAATGTTCCATGAAAATATTCAAGTTCCAATTTGTAGCTCTCCTCAGTTTCATTCGACATAAAGCAAAATCCAGAAAAATAAGACAGATAGGTTGATGTCTGAAAGTGCAGCTAGATCTGATATACTCTAAAGGGGGGTGAATAGATTATATGGTGCTTTGAAACTTTTTACAACAGTTGTTGTAATCTGTGTGAGCAGGGAAGCAGTAATAAAACTAATCACAGCACTAAGTTAAACAAAGGCTAATCACAGAGAAATCAAGGACAGAAACAAACATAAAATAAGCAAAACCAAAGACACAAGGAAATATAGTGGTTCCCCTAAACTTGGGTACATCCACTCTTCTACCACCCTAGGTAGGAATCCACTGCAGGATGAGTTGATCAGGTGTCCTGGGCACCAATGAGCTTTTGATAAGGTGCTCAAAAACCAAAGCAGATTTTTTGATCAGGTGTCTTGCCACCAATGAGCTTTTGACAAGGTGCTCAAAAACCAAGCTCAAACTTTTGAAGGGAGTTTGAGAAACCCTGTACAGAGAAGGGGTGAGAGAGTGATGGAAGTCTTCTCTTTCTCAGATCAGCTGAGAAGACTATGTGGATTGTTGATGTCAAAGCTCCCCCTGAATCCTTGAGATCTTCAGGAAGAAAAGCTTTGCTGAGGGTGATAGGCCTTCAAAGATTGAACTCCAGCAATAGATGATTTCAGCAATGACTGAAATGTTGGATGTCTGGAGTCTTGAAATATGTTGGCCTTGAACACTTTGAAACTAAAGAGATCTGAAGATTTCTGAAAAGATTGATCTCCTTGGATGAGTGTTCTTTTGAATTCTTTGAGATAGAATATTTTTGAATGTATCTCTGTAATCTGTGTGTCTCTCTCTGTATTCTGTTTTTTTTTTGGTCTCTTTCTATGTCTCTCATTCAAAAAGAAAAATTCTCTTTTTTATTCTCTGATACTGAACAAAACATTCTCTCTGAGAAGAATAGCCGTTGGCCAGCATTAATTGCGTCCTTAATTGCAAAATCTCTTCTGGAGGAAAGTCCACAGAAATATTCCTTGAAAAATCCCTTGAAACTTGGTCCAAAAATGAATGAAAAACGGCTAGGAAATCTCTGAATTAATTGCAGAATAACTCCTTAACTGATTTGAAATTGAATCTAGAAACAACTTTGAAGTTATCTGAAATCGCCGAACTGAGCTCTGCTATCGTCGAGCTGAGCTCAGCGATCTGGAAATATACAGCAGCAAAATATCGTCGATCTGAGCTCACAGATCGTCGAACTGAGCTCAGAGATAAAGATCCAAAGCAGAGTCAAAATCGTCGACCTGAGCTCACCGATCGTCGAACGGAGTTCGACGATATAATGAAGTTGAGCTCAGCGATCGTCGAATGGAGTTCGACGATCTGTCGAAGTTGAGCTAGACGATCGTCGATCGGAGTTCGACGAATCGTCGTGCTGAGCTCGACAATATGACTTAGTCTCCAAACAGAAAATCCTGGTCTTCAGGGCAGCTTCCAAACCTAGACTTCTAACCCTTAGACTTAATTCTAATTGACCTATTAAGCTATACAGGAGGTCAAGCATTTGATTCCTAGAGACATAGTGATCCTGACCCAAATTAGTAATAGGGTGTTCCAACAATCTCCCCCTATTTGGGTTAGGATTACTATTTACAGACTTTGGAAAAATTTAATAACAACATACAATCAGTAAAATAGAAAAAAAAAAACAACAAGCTAGACAATGCAGAACCACAGAGATATATAGCATCTAGATAATCAGAAATCAGAGAATGTCACCTTACAATATCATTTCTTTTCCTTGCCCTTAACAAGTTTAATCTCTCTGTTAGGATTGAGGGCTTCCTTGTTTGATCTGGTATCATCTGCTGCACCCAAATATGTTTGCTTTTTAAGCCTGGGAACTACAACTTCAGGATGTAATTCCATATACCTTTCAGAATCAAAGAATTTACTTGATGCATATCTGTCTAGCTCTTTCTGTCTCTGTTCAGACATAGTTGAAATGTTGGAAGAATCTATTCCTTGCTCTCTAGCCTTTTTAATCTGATCCAGTGCAGCTAGTTCCTTTAATCTGGCAGTCCAGGCAGCTGGATTGTTCTCAGGATCCTCAAAAGGTACAGGAGGCTCATATCTGTGAGAGGGATTGTCTTGAGGAGGCCTTACAGACACAGTTTCTTTCAGCTTAAAAGGGAAAGGACCAGATGTTGTATCAGTAGAAATTTGTCCTCCCCTAGAATATGGGTGTTGCCTGGAGTACCCTTTGGAGTAAACTTGAAGATCTCTTTGATTTCCTCTGTATCCTCCTCTCCTAGAATGAGAACCCCTGGATTGGCTTCCCCTATTATAAGATCTGGCATGAGGCTGATAGGGAGCCTGAATTCTGGCTGGGGGTTGAGCAGCAGAGCTTCCACCTGCACCTGCATCAGGAGGAGGTGGTGGAGGAGGATGAGAGTGTTGAAATTGAGATGAACCCTTCTTATATTTCCTCTTCTTTTTCATTGCTTTCAGCTGGTTCTTGGAGTATTGCATCCAGTGTTCAGTAATAGGGCAGTCATGTAGAATGTAATATGGGATATCATTATTATCCTTAACTTTGGCAGGAGGAACTCTCGTCATAGCTTTGCTCCTTGCCTTCCTTTTCCTAGCAATGGTAGCAGAAGAGTCATCAGAGTCTGTTCTAAATTCATCACTTTCAGAACTCTGGTCATCATAAAGAGCATCAATTTTCTTCATCAGATCCTTCTTGAGTTGTGCAGAGGCAGATGAGGCAGAGGTTGTAGCAGTAGGTATTGAATTAGTAACAGCAGAAATGCCAGCAGCAGATGTAGTAGAAGCAGTAACAACAATAGCAGCAACAGTAGGCTCTGGACAGGTGATAGCAGCAACAACTTCACTAACAACAGCAGAAACAGAAGGAATATCATCAAAGACTGCAGAAGGCTCAAATTCAGGTGCCTCTGATATCAGAGTTTCCATGGAACTTGGTTCATCAGCAATAACAGAAACTTCAGCAGCAGTAGGGGCAACAATATCAGAAGCAACAATAATACTTTCTTCAGGAGAAGCAGCAGCATAAACTGAATTGATAAAGGAGGTTATAATGCTTGGGTCACAGCAAGAAAATGGCACAAGTGCCTTGGATAAATCTTCTGGAGGCTGGACAGCATTGACCTCTGGCAGACAGCTGAAGTAAAACTGATCAAAATCTGATAGCAAAGACGTGAGGTCTATTGCAAGGACTGCAGCAGGAGGACTTTGTGCTTGAGGCACAACAACAACAGTAAGAGAAGGAGCTGAAGAAGCAGCAGAGACAGCAGCAGCAACAGCAGAAAGGCTTGCAGAAGCAGTCACAGAAGCAGCAGCAGCAACAGCAGCAGCATGAAGACTCACTTCATATGGCATCTCCCCCTGCCTAGATTCAGACAAGTCTTGATCAAGGCACACTACTGTAGGAGATGCCTGAGGGAAGAGGGAAGAGAGCCTGGCAGAGAGAGCTGCCACTGACAGGTGTAGTGGAGCCAAGTAGGTATCCAACAGCAGAGTTAGCCTGGGGGCAAGCAACTCATACAGCCTGTCAGCAAGGGCTGAGATGTCTACCTGCTCAAGGGTGACTTGAGCAGAGGTAGAAGATATAAGAGCAGCTGAGGGTTCTGGTAGATGAGAGCTGTAGAATGGTGGAAGGGATGGCTGAGGTGTTGGTAAGGTGGATATGGAGGACAGGGGAATGGAGATAGATGGGGTGAATGTTGGTTGGTCTATGATTTCCTGTAGAAGGTCTTGGTATGAAGTGGAGGAAGAGGGTAACTCAGGAGGAGATGATGGGGAATCATCCATAAAGGAATCATCAATTAGGGTGAAGGATGGAATTGAGGGTGATGAGGTGACATCTGGTGGAGGGTAGGAGAATAATGGATGGAAGTGGTCTTCTGGTGTTGGAAGTGTAGGGACTGGAGATGGTGTGGATGTTGGAGAGGGGCTGGATATGATGATGGTGGATGGAGCTGTAATGGTAGATGGTATGGGAAGGGATGGAATTGGAGGAGGAGGAGGAGAGGCAACAACAGCAGCCAGGTCATCTGTAGGGGCAGAGACCTGTGGAGGAGTGACTCTTAGAGTCCTTGTGCCTCAAGGAGTGCTGGAGGAGGGCCTGCTGGGCTTGCTGATTTGTCTGTCCCACTTTCCAAAGAGGGCACAAGACAGTCTCTTGGAGGCATTTATATGAATTCCAGAGGAGACCAGCAAGGCAGGGCACCTGTGTTGCAGAAACACTCCAATGATTCTCCCAAAGTTAACAAAACTTTTGTTGATTTTCTTCTTGATGAGGTCAAAGAAAACTTCTCCCCAATTCAGATTTTTCTTGTCCACAAGAGCTCTCATAAGGCAGAGCTGATACCTTGAAATTGTATCATGGGCAGAGTGCTTAGCCAGTAGCACTTTCCCAACAACATCTGTCATGAATCTATATTCTACAGACAGGTTCCTTTTGAAGAGCTTGCTATGGTTTCCCTCTGAATGATCCATTCTGGCAAGCAGTTCAGAATACTCATCTCCAGATAATTCAGCAGTATCTTCTCCATTTCTCAACTCAAAAACTTCTGAGAGAATTGTTGGGGTTAAGGGTACCTGGGTTCCAGATATACCCAACAATGGTGGAGTTATCTTGATTGTGGGCAGTATAAACCCATTCCTTTATCTCATCAGATGCTAGCTTTATCCTTGTGGTCATTATTGCTGTCAGATTCTGGTCTTTGAACAATCCCAATATATCTTGAAAAACCTGGTCAGTTGTGCAGAATGATTCCATGTCGATGTCAAAACCAGCATCAAACTTCATAGCAGTAAGAACAGCAACTGACACAGCCATTGATACCTGCAAAAGTTCAACAAACAAAACGACCAAGTGTAGAACTGTTTGGAGGGAAAGAAAATTCTTGCAGAGAAATCGAAAGCGCAAAAGAGAACGACGACGAAAAATGAGTTTTATATTAGGGTTCGACGCAGAATTGGAAAGATCGTTGAACTCAGTTCGACGATCGAGGCTACTAAAGGAATCTGAAGAGACTTCAACATCGTCGATCTCCGTTCGACGATATTGGAGAGCGTCGAGCTCTGTTCGACGATCGTTCAGAGAACAAAATCGTCGATCGTCGTTCGACGATCGTTGACCGGAAGAGATAGTTCATACTATCTAAGAGACGCTGAACTCAGTTCGACGATTTAGGAAATCGTCGATCTCCGTTCGACGATCTTGGGGCAAATCGTCGAGCGCAGTTCAGAGATCAGAAAAATTCTAGACACTAAGAAAAATCAGAAAGTTTGCCTAGTCTTGGTCAATTTTAAGCTTTCAAAGTCTTGGATATTATTAAAGACTTCCTCCATCTAACATTCCTAACTGATTTAGGAAGAAGGTGTGTTTCTTTTCATCCAATGGCTTGTTGAAAATATCTCCCCTTTGTAAATCAGTTGGGATATATTGTAGTTCAATTTTATTCTTTTCAACATTATCCCTTAAAAAGTGATGTCTAATCTCTATGTGTTTTGTCCTACTATGGAGGACTGGATTTTGAGCTATAGAAATAGCACTGGTGTTATCACAAAAGATTTTAGACTTCTCTAAGTTGTAGCCATAGTCTAGGAGTTGGTTTTGAATCCACAAGATTGTGAACAACAACTGCCTGCAGCCATATATTCATCTTCAGCAGTTGAAGTTGACACAGATGTTTGTTTCTTACAAAACCAAGAGATAAGTCTGTCACCAAGGAACTGACAAGTTCCACTGGTGCTTTTCCTGTCAATTCTGCATCCAGCATAGTCAGCATCAGAGAATCCAGTTAAATCAAATGCTGAATCTTTTGGATACCAGAGACCTAGATTTGGACAACTTTTAACATACCTGAGAATCCTCTTTACTAGTGTTTGGTGTGACTCTCTAGGGCTTACTTGGAAACTAGCACATATACATGTATCAAACATTATATCTGGTCTACTGGCTGTAAGATACAGTAAAGAGCTAATCATTGCTCTATATGTTGTCTGATCAACAGGTTTTCTATGTTCATCAGCATCCAATACAGCATTAGTAGGCATGGGTGTTTTCATACAAGATGCTTCAGACATACCAAATTTCTTAACCAGTTCATTTGCATATTTGGTTTGAGAAATAAAGATGCCTTCAGCATGTTGCTTGACTTGCAATCCTAGGAAGAAGGATAGCTCACCCATGCTACTCATCTCAAATTTAGAATGCATCAAGTTAGAAAACCTTCTGCACAATTTGGAGTCAGTAGAACCAAAAATAATATCGTCTACATAAATCTGTACTAGTAGGGTATGGGACTTATGAGTTCTAATGAAAAGAGTTTGGTCTACTCTACCCCTTATAAAACCATTTTCCAAAATAAAGCATGCTAGGGTCTCATACCATGCTCTAGGAGGTTGCTTGAGACCATATAATGCTTTGTTCAGTCTAAAAACATAATCAAGATAAGTTGGAGAGATAAAACCTGGAGGTTGTCTGACATATACTTCCTCTTTGATGTCTCCATTTAGGAATGCACTCTTGACATCCATCTGATATACCTTGAAGCCTTTGTGAGCTGCATAAGCTAGAAATATTCTGATGGCTTCTAATCTTGCAACTGGTGCAAAGGTCTGGTCGTAGTCGATTCCTTCTTCTTGAGAGTATCCCTGAGCAACTAGCCTTGCCTTGTTCCTTATAATTACTCCTTGATCATCCGATTTGTTTCTGAATACCCATTTTGTTCCAACAATGGAATGATCCTTAGGCTTTGGCACTAGTTCCCATACTTTGTTTCTCTCAAATTGATGCAACTCCTCTTGCATTGCAATGATCCAGTGTGGATCTTGCTCTGCATCTTGAATGGACTGAGGTTCAATTTGAGATAGAAAGCAGGTGTGCAACAGGTTTTGGTTGACCTGATTTCTGGTTTGCACACCAGCTGAGATGTCTCCAATTATTTGGGAAATTGGATGGTCTCTTGATGTTACTAAATCAACAGGGGGTGTTGATTGTTCACCAACCTGTGTTGTTGTTTCCTCTTGTGGTACAACAACTGGCTCTTCAAGTTGTTCTTCAATATGTTGAGCATTTCCTTCATCCTCACTGCTTTCATCCTCTTGAGTAACCTGTAGCTTGTTCAAGTCTTCAACTAGAGAGTGTTCCTGCAAGGGTTCTATGGTAGAAGAAATATTCTCCTTGAAAGACATGTTAGTTTCATCAAATGAAATATGAACAGATTCCTCAATTTTTAAAGATGATTTATTATAGACCCTATAAGCCTTGCTGATCATGGAGTATCCCAGAAACACTCCTTCATCAGCTTTGGCCTAAAATTTTGCTAGATATTTCTTGTCATTATTATGAATATAGCAAATGCAACTAAAGACTCTAAAATAATCAACTTTAGGTTTCTTCCCTTTGAGTAATTCATAGGGAGTCTTTCCCTTTAGTTTATGTATCAAACTTCTATTCAGCACATAGTTGGAGGTGTTCACTACCTCTGCCCAAAAGGATAGAGGTAGATGAGCATCTGACAATAATGTAGTGGCAGATTCAATAAGGGTTCTATTTTTCCTTTCAGCTACCCCATTTTGTTGAGGAGTTCTAGGAGCTGAGAAAGTATGTCTGATCCCTTCACTCTGAGAGAACTCTTGCATAAGAAGAGAATCAAACTCTGTCCCATGATCACTTCTGATCAGGGCAATGAGAGTATTGAACTCAATCTGTATACATTTGAGAAACTCTGTCAGACACTTAAAGTTATCAGACTTCTTCCTTAGAAAGAACACCCAAGTGAATCTAGAGAAGTCATCTATAACTACTAAAGTGTAGGATTTCCCTCCTAGGCTTTGTACTGTGATGGGTACAAAAAGATCCATGTGTAACAGATACAATATCCTAGGTGAATCACTCTTATTAAGTGACTTAAAGCTGTTTTTAGTTTGCTTGCCTAATTGACAAGCCCTGCAGAGTCCTTCCTTCTTGTAGGGGTCAGAAGGTAGTCTTCTAACAAGGTTGTCCTTGGATAGCCTAGCAATAGTTCTAAGGTTTAGGTGTCCTAGTCTCTTATGCCATAAAATATTTGGTCTACAGACAGAATTAAACAAGCAGATATCTACATCAGTTGAAAGAAAATCTACTAGGTAGATGTTACCTTTTCTTTTACCTGTCAACACAGTTGTGTTGTCCTCTGACTTGATTTTGCATAAGGCTTTGCTGAAGGTCACCTGGTAGCCTTCATCACATAGCTGACTGATGCTAATTAGGTCGTGCTTCAGTCCTTCCACATAAGCTACCTTCTTGAAAGTTATTGATCCAATCTTGACTGCACCATATCCTTTAGTCTGTCCAAAGTTTGAATCACCAAAGATAACTTTGGGTCCAAGCTTGGCTCTAAAGGAAGTGAGGTTGTCCTTGTTCCCTGTCATGTGCTTAGAGCACCCACTATCCAAGTACCATTGCTGGTTAGATGTTGGATAGGTATTCACCTGCACATAAGACAATTCATTTGTTTTTGACACAGTTTACCTTGGGCCTAGGTTGATAACCTTTAAATTCTGAAATGAAGAACATCCCAGGTTGACTCTTATATCCTTCAGGATGATATCTCCTTGGAGGTATAATCCATTCAGTATAAGGGTTAAAGATTTGGGATGAAGGACCCTTAGGATTCAATTTTGATTTGCCCTTGAAAAATTTTTCAGAGTTCTGACCTCTGTTCGACGATCTTGGAGCTGCGTTCGACGATCTTGGGTCAGATCGTCGAGCTCCGTTCGACGGTCGACTATGGCTGAGGTCAGGTATTTGAGATCGTCGACCTGCGTTCGACGACTTTGGCTGAGATCATCGATCTTCGTTCGACGATTTTGCCTGAGATCGTCGAGTTGCGTTCGGCGATCGTCGACCTTCATTCGGCGATCGTCGATCTACGTTCGAAGATTTCTGCTAGGACTTGGTTTTCTGAGGTAGATCAGAATTTTTCCTAGCAACCTCTATAACTCCCTTTCCTTTGTCAGAAATGAATTTAATTGGAGTTGTTAGAACTATGGGTTGGCTGGATGAAGCACCCAAGCCCAGTGTACTATTGAGTCTGGAGTTCACTGTGCTTGTGATGTCCATCAGCTTGATGCTTCTCCCATTAAGGGATTCTTCAAGCTTCTTGGCCTCAGAGAGCTCACTTTTCAGTGAAGCTATCTGTTCCCTACAGCACTCCAACTCCTGAGAGAGTTTGAGGTTTTCTGACTTTAAAGTATTGTGTTCAGATAATTGATTTCTGAGAGAGATAATTTCTTTCTCAGACTTTAGTAGGTCTAAACACAGTGCTTTAAATTCAGATTTAAAATCCTCTGAACTAAAATCAAAAGAACCAGTTACCTGATCTTCTTCAGGTTGAGTCTCTGAATCTGACTCTGACTCTTCTTCTTCTGAATTGTGCTGTGAGGCATTGATTGTCATTATGCAGAACTATTTTTCTTCTGCATCATCTTCATCATCACTGGAGCTGGATGATGCTTCTGACTCTTCTTCAGTCTCACTCCAGGATTCAGCAACAAACCCCTTTCTTGTATGTTTGTTTTTGCTTGATGAGGGTTTGCTGTTGCCATTCCTCTTGGAGTCTTTCTCCTTTCTTCTTTCTTTCATGTCCCTTCTGTCCTTATTCTTGTTCTCTGAACAGTCAGGAACTATATGTCCTGGTTTCCTGCAACCAAAGCAAATAATATCTTTATTATTGTTAATGGACTTGTCATACCTTGGCTTATCATGTTCCTTGTATGATTTCCTTCTGAAGTCCTTTCTGGCCATCTTGTAAAATCTTTTGGCCAACAGACTGAGTAGTTCATCATTGCCTGTGGCTTTGTCTTCAGGCAGATCCTCAGTTGCCTTGAAGGCTATGGTCTTCTCTTTTCTTGTGGCTGGTGAGGCAGCCTTCTGTTCTTCTTCTCTATTTTTGATGAGTAGCTTATAAGATTTGAGCTTACCCAATAGAGCTTTAGTGGTGATCTCATTCAGACTTCTCGCATCCTTAATTGGCCAGATTCTTGAATCCCAAGTGCTAGGGAAGCACATTAGGATTTTGTCATTGAGTTCAGTTAGTGAGATCTCTTTGTCCAATGTCCTGAGTTCACTGACAATTAGACTTAGCCTGTTGTACATATCTCCCACTGACTCAGTTTCTCCCTTCTTGAAATTTTCATACTGAGATATGAGGTGGTATCTCCTATCTTTTCTCTCATCAGCTGACCTTGAGACTATTTCTGAGAGTTTGTCCCAAATTTCCTTAGCTGAATTACATTCAGCCACCTTCTGAAATATGTCATCAGACATTGTCTGGGCTAAGATGTTCATAGCCTTGGCATCAGCTACCTTCCATCTCTTGATATCAGCATCTGTTCCTGATGGAGGTGGAACATCATTTGTACTGGAATTCTCTAGGGGTCTTGGACACACTGTCAAAACAGAGTTAAAAATATCTTCGTCAATAGAATTCATGTACAGTCTGATCCTTGCTTTCCAAAGTGCAAACTTGGATAGATTGCACACTGAAGGTCTGGTGCTAGCATAATCTTTGTTTTGGGCCATGATTTGTGAAAGCAAAATCTAATAATAAAATACAAAAGAAAACAGATCTAGCTTGGGATCTTTGGGTTCAGGTGTTAGCCTGTACAACCAATCAGGTATGGTATGTTTAACCAACCTCCCTCTGATACCAATTGAAAGTGTAGCTAGATCTGATATACTCTAAAGGGGGTGAATAGAGTATATGGTGCTTTGAAACTTTTTACAACAGTTGTTGTAATCTGTGTGAGCAGGGAAGCAGTAATAAAACTAATCACAGCACTAAGTTAAACAAAGGCTAATCACAGAGAAATCAAGGCCAGAAACAAACATAAAAACAAGCAAAACCAGAAGACACAAGGAAATATAGTGGTTCCCCTAAACTTGGGTACATCCACTCTTCTACCACCCTAGGTAGGAATCCACTGCAGGATGAGTTGATCAGGTGTCCTGGGCACCAATGTGCTTTTGATAAGGTGCTCAAAAACCAAAGCAGATTTTTTGATCAGGTGTCTTGCCACCAATGAGCTTTTTACAAGGTGCTCAAAAACCAAGCTCAAACTTTTGAAGGGAGTTTGAGAAACCCTGTACAGAGAGGGGGTGAGAGAGTGATGGAAGTCTTCTCTTTCTCAGATCAGTTGAGAAGACTATGTGGATTGTTGATGTTAAAGCTCCCCCTGAATCCTTGAGATCTTCAGGAAGAAAAGCTTTGCTGAGGGTGATAGGCCTTCAAAGATTGAACTCCAGCAATAGATGATTTCAGCAATGACTGAAATGTTGGATGTCTGGAGTCTTGAAATATGTTGGCCTTGAACACTTTGAAACTAAAGAGATCTGAAGATTTCTGAAAAGATTGATCTCCTTGGATGAGTGTTCATTTGAATTCTTTGAGACAGAATATTTTTGAATGTATCTCTGTAATCTGTGTGTCTCTCTCTGTATTCTGTTTTTTTTTGTCTCTTTTTATGTCTCTCATTCAAAAAGAAAAATTCTCTTTTTTATTCTCTGATACTGAACAAAACATTCTCTCTGAGAAGAATAGCCGTTGGCCAGCATTAATTGCATCCTTAATTGCAAAATCTCTTCTGGAGGAAAGTCCACAGAAATATTCCTTGAAAAATCCCTTGAAACTTGGTGCAGAAATGAATGAAAAACGGCTAGGAAATCTCTGAATTAATTGCAGAATAACTCCTTAACTGATTTGAAATTGAATCTAGAAACATCCTTGAAGTTATCTGAAATCGTCGAACTGAGCTCTGCTATCGTCGAGCTGAGCTCAGCGATCTGGAAATATACAGCAGCAAAATATCGTCGATCTGAGCTCACAGATCGTCGAACTGAGCTCAGAGATAAAGATCCAAAGCAGAGTCAAAATCGTCGACCTGAGCTCACCGATCGTCGAACGGAGTTCGACGATATAATGAAGTTGAGCTCAGCGATCGTCGAATGGAGTTCGACGATCTGTCGAAGTTGAGCTAGACGATCGTCGATCGGAGTTCGACGAATCGTCGTGCTGAGCTCGACGATATGACTTTGTCTCCAAACAGAAAATCCTGGTCTTCAGGGCAGCTTCCAAACCTAGACTTCTAACCCTTAGACTCAATTCTAATTGATCTATTAAGCTATACAGGAGGTCAAGCATTTGATTCCTAGAGACATAGTGATCCTGACCCAAATTAGTAATAGGGTGTTCCAACAATGTCAACCCAATAATAGAAAGCAGAGGCATTATGTAGCGATTAGTTTTGTATGTGCAGTCCATAATAAACACATATGGGAACAAGTTACTCAACTGAATAAAGGTCGGATGAGCAAAATATAATCTTTCTAAGATGTTGGTTTTGACATTTGCATGACTATAGCTCACATAACTTTCATCACATAAGCACATATACAAAAACTGAATAGGAGTTCGACCATCTAACTCTTTTTTATACAATCAAAACTTGTGATTGTATATTGTTCGCATTGTTGTTTTGTTATCAGAATTTCTTTTCTTCAAAGTACTTAATATTTTTCTTGCTCTCACACCAGAAGCGTACATATCTTCCACAATTTTTTCTTCGTTTTATTCAATCTACCTACATATGAGTGAGCTTCAAGATGTACAAAACTATGATTATGAGTACCGCATACTACTTCAACTCTCCAAACATCAACATTTGTATCTTTTCGAACTTGAATAACAAAAGGACAACCACATCGTTTTGAGCTACTCTTTCGTAAATTTTTCTTAACAAAACTTTTGTTGTACTGACTAAGGCAGGGAAACCCGCTCTACCCCAGGTAAGTAAAATTCTAGGCCTTGCACATGCTGTTAGCTTATCTAGCCGTTGAATTATAACAACAAAGCCAAGACCATTGCCAACCTTAGGAGCCCATTCAACTAACTCATCCCTGCTTGGGAACTCAATATCGGTAGTAAAATGAATAACAACATCTACACTAGGGGTTTAGGGTGGTCCTTCAATACTCAACGACTTATTCTCTAAATCCATTTGCAATACAAAAAATTGGAACACCTGTTAAAAGAAAAATGACAATTTACCTTAATGAACCAAAACTACATACACTATCATTTACATATCACTTAACATTGAGAGGAAAAGTTGAGGAATTTTTTTGGTTACCTGAATATGGAATAATCCACCGTTGCATCAAAAAACACTGAGTATTGCAACAGTAAATGTGAATTAAACCTGCAACATGTTAAAGTTTTGTTGGTACCAGTAAAATGAAGAATAATATGAACACTAAGAACATTAACAAAATTTATAATATGCATCATGAAGAATGAAGATTACCATGAATCAAACATAGTGCAGTTTCAGTTGGGGCATTCAATCAAACACCTTGTCTGCATACTTCATCGCTTCCTGGTGTTTGTTGAAGTCATTAATTAGGAGGAAATTTATTGCATGTTTAATTAGGATTAGCGGGTGATGAGATGTGAGAGAATCAACGACATGCCAAGCGGAGGAGTCGACGGCGGGCGAAGGAGCCGAAGACAGCGGAGAAGCCAACGGAGGGCGGAGGAGCGACAAGCTGGGAGGAGGATGAATCTTACCGGAGGAGCGCCGAACGGCGGGGAGCTGCTGCGACGAGCAGCGCGACGACCTGGAAGACCTTCCCGCGGAATAGCAATCCGTAGGGAGGAAATTTAGGGCCAGTGGTTTGTAAAAAGAAAGTTCTTATCATATCCTAAAATAATGGCCTGCATGTAACCTAAATGGACCTGCGGATAAAAACTCTAATAATATTGCCGTTTAAGCTTGTCAAGTGTGACATGGTCTTTCAACTAAAATTCAAAAGTACAAACAATATATTAAAATTAATAAAAAATTACTGCGAAGTGCGGACGATCTTCGATCGACTCCCTTCATTTCCAACTTTCTCCCTCCAAATTCATCCACCAATCTTTTTCCTTCTCTATATATTATCTTCCTATCGTGTATAATCTCTCGTCCTCAGCTCTGCCTCCGGCGAAGGTCGGCAGGGAAGAGAGAGAGATAGAGAGACTGGCGGGGCGTCGCTCTAATTAGGGCTTCTGATCGGAGTAATCACGGCAGTTCTTCGAGCCGGCGGTCGGGTCTTCCACCGCCTTCCCCTTACACGACCGCAAGTGGAGAATCTTGTGGAGAAGAAGCGGGCCACGGGGCTCCTCGTTCTCGACAAGCACCGCTGCCCCTCTACTCACGGAGGCCGCGGTGCACTTCCTTCCGCCGGGGGAAGCCCTTCTGACCTCCTCTTCCTCGCCGGAGGCGGCCACCTCTCTCCTCTTCCCTTCTCTTAACTAACCCCTCTATTTTTCTCCTTTCTTCCAATTCTTCCCTTTTTCTAACTCGAAGAGATGCTTACTATCAAAAGGGTTCCTACCGTCCTCTCCAACTACCAGGAGGACGCCGCCGGCTGCGGCCGCAACTGTCTCGGGGACTGCTGTCTTCCCCGTGAGCGATTTATACCCATCTATAATTTCCGTCTTCATTGAAAATTCGAATTTGACAATTATGGCTTTGATGGTTTCTTTTCAGTCTCCAAGCTTCCTCTTTATGCCTTCGGAAACAACAAACCGCTCGCTGCTGCATCTCAAGTAGATTTACCTGCTGATTTTTTACTGAACACTCTTTTACTTGGGCAGGTAGTTTTGTAGTATACCTCTGAAGTTTCACCATTGTTCTCTTTTTTTGATTTGTTTATCAAGTATTGAAATGATTTTGGGGGGATTTGTATGTTGCAGTGGGAAGATCGAATGAGCCAGGGGTTGTTTAGGTACGATGTGACTGCCTGTGAAACGAAGGTCATTCCAGGTGGCCATGGCTTTATTGCTCAACTCAATGAGGGGCGTCACCTTAAGAAGAGACCGACCGAGTTCAGGGTTGATCGGGTTCTGCAACCTTTTGATCCCAGCAAGTTTAACTTCACCAAGGTTGGGCAGGAAGAAGTCCTGTTTCGATTTGAGGCCGGAGAAGATGATGCATCCCGCTTCTTTGAGAGTGCTTCTGTTGATGAGAGTGTTCCTCCTAATGTTGTTGCTATTAATGTGAGAATTATATTTTATGTCTTGTTGTCCTGATTCTCTGGAGGCATTATATTTGATGTTTAAGTTTATAATTTCCATGGTTTCAGGTGAGCCCGATCGAGTATGGTCATGTTCTACTGATCCCTCGTGTGCTTGAATCCTTGCCTCAGAGGATTGATCCAGAAAGCTTTCTACTTGCTCTTCACATGGCACATGAAGCAGGAAGCCCTTATTTCAGACTGGGTTATAACAGTCTGGGTGCCTTTGCCACCATCAACCACTTGCACTTTCAGGTAAAATACTTTTAATTTTACAAGAAAAATTTTGATTTTTGTGTTTGGATTATAGGTTATTGTTTTAAACAATGTAAAGTTTATTAGAAAGATTTGGGGCTTTTGGTTTCAGTGTCTATTTGTATTAAAGATTTCCTTTTATCAATCTATCATATAGTGTGTTTGATTTAGTGTTATTATATTTAAAGACATGTAGATGACCTAATTGATATTATAGTAAGTGACTGCTCCTCAACAACCCCTTCAAATGGGAAACTATTGAAAGGGGAGTCATTCATTATCAATAGAATAAATCTCTCTATCAAACAAAAGAAAAAAAATGGAATCACATGAACTTTGGATGTGGTGTGGCAGGCCTATTACTTGGCTATGCCTTTTTCTGTGGAGAAGGCTCCAACTAAAAAGATCCATATCAATGAAGAGCTGGCAAAGAATGGTGTGAAGATCTCAAAACTGCTGAATTATCCAGTGAGGGGCCTAGTTTATGAGGGCGGAAATAACCTAAAAGACCTATCTGATGTTGTTGCTCAATCCTGCATTTTCCTTCAGGAGAATAACATCCCGTTTAATGTGCTTATTTCTGATTGTGGTGGGAGGATCTTCTTATTTCCACAGGTAATTATCACTTGTGTTAAAAAAAACCTTTAGATTTTATCCATATTTATATTTTATTAAAGGCAAAACACCATTTTGGTTGCATTGTCTGATTGCTTAATCATATTCTCAACTATGTAAAAATCGGAATACATTTTGGTGTGACACCATTAAACACATCATCCGATTGCTTTTTGATCTATCTATATCATATATAGGGGAAAATTATAATTTGCTGTTTTATTACATATTCTTCAATTTCAAATGTTTGTCTAATTTGTGAGTTTTTTGAATTTTTAAAAATTGGAGGCATTATCTCAATTTCTATTAATATTTGTATTAGGCTAAAAAATATTATGGAGGCAACAAGCGGTAGATGTACTGTCGCTCATGGCACGGGGAACCTGGTGCATGGCTCCATGTACTGTATAACAGATAAAATACTATTTTGATGTGACATCATGAAACTTATCAGGAGCATATGATTTTGTGGACATATATACCATGTAAAAAAATCAAAACATCATTGTAGCGTTACATCTTTTTAAATCTTTTGTTTCGCTCACACTAAAGCACTAGAACCGTGCCCTTTCCTCTAGTTTACTCATATTAAAGATCCTGCAGAGCTATGCAGAGAAACAGGCACTCGGCGAAGTCAGCCAAGAGCTGCTGGACACGCAGGTGAACCCTGCGGTGTGGGAGATTAGTGGTCACATGGTACTCAAGCGGAGAAATGACTATGACGATGCATCTGAGGAATACGCTTGGAGGCTATTGGCCAAGGTTTCGCTTTCCCGGGAGAGGTTCGAGGAAGTGGAATCCTATATTTTTGAGGCCATTGGTGTGCTAAAACCTGAGAAGTATGAGACTGAGACCAACGTGAAAGAAGAAGCATCCTTCCAGCCCCCAGTAGCTGGGCCTCCTACATATCCTGAAGGCTGTTTGGTTATCCAGTGAGGGATCCACAGCCTCTGTCTGCTTTGGAAGGAAATAATCCAGCTGTAGAGCAGAATTTATATGTGGTTGCCTTATCTCTTTGGGTTCGTCTTTCTCTGTATGCATTCTGCTCTTTTGGCTTGTAGAGCCTGGTGCAGAATTCTCCCGTCTTCTTGTGTGTTATTAATCAGACTTGCGTCTTCCATGGTAGGAATTTCATAAAAGCTGCCTGTTTGAATAAGTTCCTTTGTGTAGATGCCAATGACTGGTTTTCTTCATGTTAATGGATAATAATTCCGGTGAACATTTATTTTTGATATGGTTTTTAAAGTGAAAATGGGTTCAAATCCTTTTTAAACAAAGGATTACGCCTTCAAAGACTTGCTACTTTCAGCTTATTAGTGTCTCTGGGAGTTGATGAATAATGTAGGATAATCCAGCCTTTGTTTCCTTTTAAAAAAAATTGGTATCTAGTTATATATTTATTACTGCTTGAAAAATATTATAAAGAATTAATGTCGAAGCATGCATTTCACAACTTCCTCTACGAATGTTCGCCACAAAATTTCTAGGCAATAATGCCATCTCAAAGCCCATTGTAATTTACCTCTTTGAGGGTTTTTTTGGCTTTATAATTTCTAAGATTGTGCTAAAAGCAGTAGTGCTGTGAATATATTGTTGCCTGTTCTTCAGCTCAGGTTATTGCATATTAATTCCAACAAATTAGGGCTCTGTTTGGGCGACTTATTTTCACAGATCTAGTGGTTACGACCACATGAGCCTAGGTTTCCCACACAGAACCTAGGTTTCCCACACAGAACCTAGGTTTCTTAGCCCAAACAGAACCTGTGTGAAAATAAGGTCTCCCACACAGAACCTAGGTTTCTTAGCCCCATTTATTATGAGGGAATTGGAAGAAATTAATTTAAATTTGGTATCATATATTCATTTCTTACATTCATTTAGTGCCGGAATTGTCTTTCAATCAAAATCCAATGAGCTTGTGTTTTTAAAAAATAGCCTATCCTGAAAACCTTAACTAGTTTGGTCGGTTTTTGAGTAGCGAGAGAGTTGCGTGAAGTTGTGGCTGCCGTAGGTGAGAGAGTTGCATGAAGTTGCGGCTGTTGTATGCAAGAGAGTTGCATGAAGTTGTGGCTGTTGTAGGCGAGCCCCCTGTTCGTTCTTCCTCTTCAACGTTAATGGCAAAGGACCTTCCTCCAGCATCGGCAAAGACAACCTTGGGAGCAGTGATAGGAAGAGCTGAGGCGAGGCTTAACAAAGCGGTTCTGAATGAATCTGAAGGGCTCAATAACCTCCCTTCGGATAACCTTTTCCCCAAGCGGGGCAAAGGCAGCCTATGCAGATGTGGTTTCTTTCGGCGTCTGTGAGGACCGTTGCGCGGAAAAGTGGTTTTTTGTGCCTTAAAAATTTCCTTGCAACCGAATAAAGGAAGTGGTTTTTGTCCAATTTCAAAACCAATGAGTTTTTGGATGACTCCAAGCCAATTCCTTTGTTTGAAAATGTGAACTGGAGCTCAGAAATTCTCAATATGATTTGTGAATCTACTTCTGATAAATGCATTAATCTAGTGTTGATGGATCAGTCACGAAGGAACACAAGGAGAGTATTATTATTATTATTGTTGAGTAACTCTAAAAAAATCGATCTTATTGGACTAAAAATACTATAATCGTGAGTTGCTCATTGAGACTGTTAAAAAATCATATTAGTCCATTTTGATCTTAAAGAATCACCTGCAACTCGCAAACTAAACAGGTCCAATGCACCCCTATGCTAGGGCCAAAGCGTCAATGTTCTTGATGAGATCTTCTTAAGAGCGCTAAACGCACCTCCACGCATGAGGTGCGGATATCAGGAAAAATTCTCCATTATTGGACAAATAGTAGGTGCAAATAGTAACTTCCTCATCATGGAGTGCAAATAGTAAAATTTCTCATCATTTAGTGCAAATAGTAAAATTCAACATCATGGGGTGCAAATAGTAAAACTCCTCATCATGGGATCAAATAGTAAAATTTCCCATCATTGCGTTGCAAATAGTAAAATTTCTCATCATTGCGGTGCAAAAAGTAAAATTCTCCATCATTGGGTGCAAATAGCAAAATTCTCAATCATGAGGTGCAAATAGTAAACTTCCACATCATTGGGTACAAATAGTAAAATTCCTAATGTTGGGGGTACTCTGTGTATAACAAAAATACGCATGACGGTCTGCGTATAGTAAATAATATGGTTATGATGGGAACATAACCATATCAGTTATATCCCCACAAAACTATACAAACATGTGTGTATATAGCACATATATTGGTCACGTTGTGCGGATAACCGCAGAACCGCAGAACCGCAGAACCACTGTAACAAGCGCTCTGTGCGCTCTCCTACAACAAACACTCAACGTGCTCTCCTCCAACAAGCGCTCCACGCGCTCTCCGCCAGCAAGCACTCTGCACGCTCTCCTGCAGCAAACGCTTCGTGCGCTCTTTGCCACCAAGTGCTTCGTACACTCTTTGCAAGCAAGCACTCCGCGCGCACTCCGCAAGCATGCGCTCCACGCGCTCTCCGTCATCAAGCCCTCCGCACGCTCTTCGCCAGCATGTGCTCCGCGTGCTTTCCGCCAGCATGCGCTCCGCGTGCCCTCCGGCAGCACGCGCTCCACTCTCTCTTCGCCAGCAAGAGCTCCGCGCGCTCTCCGCCAGCATGCGCTCCACGCGCTCTACTCCGACAAGCTCTCCGTGCGCTCTCCGCCAACAAGCGCTTCACGTCGTCTCCTCCAGCAAGCGCTTCACGCGCTCTTCATCAATAAGCGCTCTGCACGCTCTCTGTCAACAAGCGCTCAACGCGCTTTCCTCTACCAAGTGCTCCGCGCACTCTTCGCCAGCAAGCATGTCGCACGCTCTTCTCTAACAAGCTCCCCGTGTGCTCAAGAACAAGCGCACCAACCACCGACAGGACAACCACACCAGACTTATCCAAAAGGCAATCAGGGAGAAGAAACAGAGATAAAGCCACGCAGAACATGTCGTTCCAGCTTCCAAACCTTAGATACCGGGTCGAGCATAACGAGTCGCTCCCACTTCCTAGCACAAACCAAGGACCTCAAAGCACGACAAGTGCACCGCCCCCCATAATGCACAAAGAAATACATAGCTCTATGGGTGGTGGTCTGTCACCCTCTGAGCTCTTCAATCACTTAACAACTATAACGAGAGGCGGGCTGTCTCCCTCGAGTTCTCTAAAAAGCTCTATACAATAATCAACAAATAGTGGAGGTTTGGTCATCACAAATCTGGCCACGTGATTTTTCACCCAGTTGACGGGTTTTCCACGTTAAAAATTTCCTTTTCCAGTTTTCTACTATCTATGATTGTTTGCATGCTTGCCGCTCCTGGGTTAAGGTGGTTCTTGTTGGATCCCTAGTAAGATTTGTGCTAGGTTCACTAAGTTAGGATTATATGACCCACAATATATAGCCAGAGTCATGGTTGTGCCCTACAGTCTAGGTCAAGTCCTTAGAATCAACATCACATGGACCAGCTATCAACAAGACTGTTAGAGACTCAAGACTTAGAGTTTTTCTAAATACAAAGAAAAATGAGTTCGACGTTCGTCGAACTCAGGTTGACGATAGTCGTGCTCAGCTCGACGATCTCAGAGTAAATTCTCTGAGCTGAGCTCGACGAACTTGGTACTCAGGTCGACGAACTTTGGACACTATACTTCAACACTTCACGATCAGAAAACATCTCTTTATTCTAAGTTCAGAGTCAGACTTTGGACGACGAACTTGGTTCTCAGCTCGACAAATTGTGACCATAATAGCTAGAGTTATCCAGCAGCAGTTAAGTGGTTCTCATCTCGATGAAACCAATTCTTAGGTCGACGAATTCTGGACACTTTACTTCAACACCTACATCCAGAAGCATCTGAAATTATTCTAAGTCCAGAAATATTTTGCTGAACTTCAGTTGACGAAACCAGATATCAGTTCGACGAATTCCAGACACATAAAAGGCAAAGTTTCTAGAGAATATAGTTCTGCTCTCAGCTCGACGATCTTGGAACTCAGCTCGACGAATAGAAGTCATCTACTCGACGAACTCAGCAACTCAGCTTGACGAACTGTGAACTCAGCTCGACGATTTCTGTTATCAGTTCGACGAATCCAGACTTAGTTATTTTCCATCCTTCTGTCCCCTTCTTACTGCAATAATTCCTGAGTCATTAATTCTCAAATATTCTCTGGAATATAATCGTTAGACAGAGCATTGATCATGATCTTCTACAGGATTATTGCCTGTCGTTTTTCCAAGGGACAGTTGGAGAAATAATTCAATGTCGTTTATTCTCAAGGCTATGAGCATTAATTGCAGAGGATTTCAAAATTTCGAAAGACCATTTTTGACAGGAAATATAAAAGAGATTTTTTCTCTTCTTCATACAAGTAACACAGACAGACATACAGACAGAACAAGATACACAATACAGAGAGACTACAGATACAAAAAATAGTCAGTCTGAAACAAGAGATTCACTACTATCTGTCAACACAGAATTCTGATAAAACAAGAAGCCATATTCCTGAAGATCATCAGCTATCTGAAGAAGAAGAACACCTAATCAAAATCAAGAGTCTTCTGTCTTAAACACTCCAGGATACTTCAAAGGACAACTACATCACTATTTGTCAAAGATGTTCCTGAGCAGCTGCTGATCAAGGCTGTACTATTGAAGGCCTATCACCCTGCAGCAATGCTTCCTCTACCTGAACCATTCTATATCTCAGGGGGAGCCTGTGCTAAAATCAAATATCCACAAGTCTTCTCAGTTGTATATTGAGAAAGAGAAGACACAATCATCTCTCACCACCCCACTGTATAAAGGGTTATAACTCCCTTCAAAAGTTATTCATGGTTGCAAGTCACCTGATCAAAAGACTTGAGGATTGGTTTTTGAGCCCCTAATCAAAAACTCATTGGTGTCAGACACCTGATCAAAATTCTGAGTGGATTCCTACCAGGGTGGTAGAAGAGTGGATGTACCCAAATTTAGGGGAACCACTATAAATTCTTGTAGTGTCTGGATTGCTCTTTTCTTTTATTTTGTGATGTGGCTGTTTGTTAGGATTGCTATTTTAATTTTGTTCCTGCACTAGATTAAATTAGAAGAAAATTTGATAAACCCTGAATACTTTATTCACCCCCTCTAGAGTATTCCTGATCTAACAACTCACTTTCAATTGGTATCAGAGCTTGGATTCCTTGGTGTACACAAGCTAACCCTTGAACCAAAGATCATGTGTTAGGTCAGATTTCATTTTTTATCTTTATTTTTATTTAGATTATATAAACAGCAATGACATAGAACAAAGACTATGCAAGCACCAGATCTCCAGTTTGCAACCTAAATAGGTTTGTCATCTAGAAGGCAAGAATCAAATTGTATATGAACTCTATTGATGAAGATATCTACAATTCCATCATGATAGGTCCTCCTCAAGCCACTTCTTATACATCTATAACAGCCTCAAGCACAAATGCAGTTCCACCACCTGAGTGGACTGAGGCTCAAAAGAAGGCCAAGGTTGCTGATGTCAAGGCAATGAACATATTGGCATAGTCTATGTCAGATAATATTTCCCAAAAGGTTGCTGAATGCAGTTCAGCCAAAGACATCTGGGATTCCTTAAACCAAATGGTGGCTGGATCAGTAGATGAAAGAAAGGATAGGAGATCCAACCTCATATCCTTATATGAGAATTTCAAGAAAGAGGAAGCTGAGTCAGTAGCTGAAATGTATAATAGGTTAAGCTCAATCATCAATGAGCTAAAAACCATAGACAAGGACATCACCCTCACTGAGGTGAATGACAATATCCTAATGTCCTTCCCAAGCTCATGGGATTCAAGGATTCAGCCTATCAAAGAAGCCATAAGCCTAAATGAGATATCCACTGAATCTCTATTAGGCAAACTTAAGTCCTATAAACAGCTGATTAAATCCATGGAGGCAGCTGTGCAGAGAACACCCCCTCCAGCAAGAAAAAAACATAGCATTACTTTCAAGGCAGCTGAAGAGACAGAGACTCCCTCAACCAATGAAAAACTCATGAGTCTTTTTGCCAAAAGATTCTTTAAGCTGATAAGAAAGGATTTCAGGAGGAAGTCATCCAGACAGGATGACAAACCAAGGTATGATAAAACACCAACTAAAGAAGTGATGTGCTTTGGTTGCAGGAAAGCTGGACACTTCATCTCTGAGTGTCCAGAGAATCAGAAGAAATAAAAGAGAAGAGAGAAAGATACCAGGAGACAGCACAACAGCAGACCTTCTTCCAGTAAATATAAGAAGAAGGAGAAGGGTTTTGTGGCTGAAATCTGGAGTGAGACTGAAAAAGAATCAATATCTTCTCGCTCCAGTGAAGATGAGGAAGAGGCAAGGGCCAAAGAGGTTTGCTTCATGACAATTGATGCTTCCATGAGCCATTCAGAAGAAGAGGACTCAGACAATGAAGCAGTTTCAGATTCTGAAGCTGACAAGGTATTGTTTTCTTTTGATTACGATTCTAATTCTTTTTAATTTGAATTTGAAACAATGTGTATATACTTAATAAACTCAGAAAAGGAGATTAAAACTCTTAGAGAAAAATTAGGAAATTTAGAGAATGTCAACTCTGAAAACAATAGGTTAAAAGATGAATTAACCTTAGCTAATGAACAAATAATAATGTTAAAGACTGAACTTTGTGAGGCTAAACAACTTGAGGAAACTCTTAATGGAAGAAGCCTCAAGCTGATGGACATCACAAGCACTGTAAATGCCAGACTCAATGACAAGCTAGGCTGGGGTGCTTCATCAGGTTTGCCCCCCATCCTCAAGAAAAATATTCTGACTACCCCTACTAAATTCGTTTCTGAAAAAGGGAAAGAGAAAATAAACAATAAACAAACAATAGAAAATGTTCCCAAATCAATAGGTCTGAAAACCAAAAATCAGAAAACCTTAAGTAAAAACAAGGTTCAGCAGAATTCGTCGAACTTAGATCGACGAAATGTAGCCAGTTCGTTGAACCCAGATTGACGAACTCTGAACGAAAACTATAGTTATAATTATTCGTCTAACTGCGATCGACGAACTCTGTATGGTTCGTCGAGCAGAGATCGACAGACATGGGGCACAGAAGATAAATATGTTCATTCTCTGGGCAGAGATCAACGATCTCAACCCAATTCATTGAACTCTGGTCGACGAACTCATAGAAATTCGTCGAACCCAGAAAGACTTAACCAAAACTGTAATCTTAACAACAACTCTAATAATTCCAGGAAACCATTTAATCCTGTAGCTGATTGGGTTATACCACATAGGAGATATCACCCTTTAGGATACAAATCTTAAACAGAATTTTCTGTTATATCTAGCTTCTCATACCAGCAAAATAAAGGACCCAAGGTAACCTGGGTCAAGAACAATTAATTGTATTTTACTGCAGGTGAAGAGCTGTCAAAGTGTGAATCAGACTTGGTACTTGGACAGTGGTTGCTCCAAACATATGACTGGCAGCAAGGACATCTTACACAAATACAAGTCCAAGCTGGGGCCAAAGGTTATCTTTGGGGATTCCAAATATGGCCAGTCAGAAGGTTTTGGTGAAGTGAAAATTGGAGCTGTTACTTTCAAGAAAGTAACTTATGTCAAAGGACTCAAGCATAACCTCATCTCCATAAGTCAGTTATGTGATGAAGGTTATCAGGTACACTTCAACTCATCCTCTTGTATTATTTCTAATAAGGAAAATCAAATTGTTTTAATTGGAAATAGACAAGGCAACATATATTTAGTTGATTTTCTATCTGCCAATTCTGATATCTGCTTACTTAATATTACTAGTAATCAGAATAATTTATGGCATAAAAGGCTAGGTCATATAAACTTGAAAAACATTTCTAGGCTATCAAAAGACAAACTTGTTAGAGGTTTACCTTCTGGTCCCTACAAGAAGGAAGTCCTTTGCAAGACTTGTCAACTAGGCAAGCAAACTAAATCTAGCTTTAAATATGTTAATAAAAGTGATTCACCTAGGATTTTGTATTTACTACACATGGATCTCTTTGGAGCCATTGCTGTACAAAGCCTAGGAGGGAAATCCTACACCTTAGTTATTGTGGATGACTTCTCCAGGTTCACTTGGGTATCTTTTATGAGATCTAAGTCAGATACCTTCAAGGTTCTTACGAATTTTCTCAGGACCATACAGATTGAGTTCTCTACTCATGTTGTATTGGTCAGAAGTGATCATGGCACAGAGTTTGAGTCTCTTCTTATGCATGAGTTCTATGAGAAGGAAGGTATCAGACATTACTTCTCAGCTCCTAGAACTCCTCAACAAAATGGGGTAGCTGAAAGGAAAAATAGGACACTCATTGAAGCTACAAGTACATTGCTTGCATATGCTTACATGCCCCTAACCTTTTGGGTAGAGGCTATGAGCACATCAAATTATGTCCTGAATAGGAGTTTAATTCACAAACTAAAAAATCGGACTCCCTATGAATTACTTAAAGGGAAGAAACCTAAAATCAACTATTTTAAAGTATTTGGATGTATATGTTATATTCACAACAACAACAAAAGATACATTAAAAGTTTGAGGCTAAGGCTGAAGAGGGAATTTTTCTAGGATTTTCCCAAGTAAGCAAAGCCTATAGGGTTTTTAACAAATCATATCTAAAAATTGAAGAGTCTATTCATGTTACATTTGATGAAGCTAACATGTCTTGCAAGGAGAAAGAGATTTCTACCAATAGCACTTTGCAGGTACCTCACTTGTGTGAGAGCTTGGATGGACTAAACGTCACCCAAGAGGTTCCAACACATCCTTCTCCACAAGTCATTGAAGATAGTGAAGATGAAGGCACTGAAGGGATTGACATTCCCTCAACAACAAACATAATTCCACAAGAGGAATTAGTTCCTAATGATGTTGCAGAACCAAATCCACCCACTGATTTTTTCACACTAAGGGATCACCCCAGATATCAAGTGATTGGAGACATATCAGCATGTGTACATGTAACGCCCCGAAAATTGTATTTGAGTCGGTCGCGAAAAAGAGGTTTTTGGTGCCTGTATAGGGGTACACAGCCTAGGACACGGGCGTGTCCAAGGCCGTGTCTGGCTGGTGATTTTTTGGCCATTTTCATCCCGAGAAGAACACGGCTAGGAACACGGCTAGATGACACGGGCGTGTCATTGGACACGGGCATGTGCCTACCCGTGTCAGTACCCGTGTGCAGTTGGTTCGTGTCGGTTGGCCCGGCGGTTATGCGTGACACGCCCCCGGACACGGGCGTGGTGAGAGACCCAACACGGGCGTGTCAGATTGGACACGGGCGTGTCGGAGCCCGTGTGTCTTTTCTGTGGTCGATGATCGTGCCTAGATCGAGGCACACGGCCTGGGACACGGCCGTGTGCCAAGCTGTGTTCGGCCCAGGTCTGGAGATTTTGAGCGGATCTGAGCCGTTCGTTTTCTTTAATTAAGATCCAACGGCCCAGATGATTTCCTGCTCTATTAAGGTCGAGAATAGGGGTGCTAATCCCTCATTTCTCTCCAAGTCTTTCTCTTTCCAAGATGTTAGAGAGAAGAGGAATAAGAAGGAGGTTTCCGACCACTGACGGAGCATCGGAGCACTGTTTCGAAATCTGACAGCGGATTCGTGGAGGAAAGGTCATT
Organism: Platanthera guangdongensis; assembly: GCA_039583875.1. Taxonomy (NCBI): domain Eukaryota; kingdom Viridiplantae; phylum Streptophyta; class Magnoliopsida; order Asparagales; family Orchidaceae; genus Platanthera; species Platanthera guangdongensis. The sequence goes on along the minus strand of CM077158.1, from coordinate 204,346,384 downwards.
GCGAAGAGTTCTGTCCGCGTAGTTTTTCCATGGCGCCAAAATGGACTACAAGGGTAACGATTCTCTACTTGAGCATGTGAAGCACTTTCTTTCTGCATAGGGAATCCCGCTCCCGTGACTGTGCGGTGAGTGCATGGTGTTCCTTGGGGTTGATGTGAATAGTCCCCCTTGTGTTGCATATAGAGTCCGGAATCGTAAGTACGGGCATATGCATTGTGTGTGAAGCCTACCCGGACGTGTATTGTCTGGATCGGTGATGTTGCATTTGATATGTTTTGCCGGAGAAGACTCCGTGCTTTGGGTTCTTCGGGTTTCTATGCGGTAGATTGCAGCAGGGATCCTTGGAGGTTAGCTTCAAGGCACACCCGGAAAACTGAGCGGAAACTGTTGGGTTTCTCTATGAGGATGGCACAACACTTGTGCACGCAGCGGAAGAATAAAAACATCAAAAAAACCCAAAAGAGATGGGATCGGGCCATGGTAGTTGAATCAAGAAGTTAACATACAACTAGGCAAAAATTACCTCGGTGGCGTTGAGTCACAACTCAACGGAGATGCTCCAAGCTTCGTGTTCTTGCTGATGGCGAGTTCCACGTGGAATGATGTCCACGTCTCTGCAGAAATCCACACGAGCGGGAGAACACCGATCTTTCCATCGCACGGACAATCGGGAAGGAGAGTGACCGCACCTTGCTATTCCACGGACTGCTAGGTCCGCGCCAGGGATAGCAACGCCGGCGACGATCGCCGGAGAGTTGGAGGTCGACGGAGCGAGCACGGTGGCGGAACTCTTCTGTCGGCGCGGGATTCCGGATCGGCGGAACTCACGAACGGAACGGCGGAACACTTTCGTCGATTCGATCAGCTCGATTCGATCAACTCGATTCGATCAGTTAGATCAGTCAGAGAGACGATCCCGAAAACCCTAAGTATATATTTATACCAAAGGCATAAATAGACTTAGGAATATCGCTATCCGCAGACCACCCAGAAATTTAGGGTTCCAGAATCGGCGAGAATCACCTGGCAGATTCGGTGAGAATCAATCAGCGAGAATCACCTAGCAGATTCGGTGAGAATCAATCGGTGAGAATCACCTAGGATCGACGAGAATCAGTCGGCAAGAATCACCTAGGATCGGCGAGAATCAGAGTACAATACTCGACGATTCACACCGAATGTGGGTCGATGATTCACGTCGATCAGCGAGAATCAGAGTACAATACTCGACGATTCTCGCCGAATGCGGTCGACGATACTCGTCGACCCTCGGCCGACCATTCTTACTAATCCTTCAAGGCAACATCTGCCCAACCCGACGATCCTTTAAGGCAACACTTTGCCCATAACCCCATTCAGGTCGGTGATTGGTAACCTTTACCAACACAGTCAATCATCCAACTTCTCCCCATCTCTTATGTGCGACCCTGCAGGCTCATATCGCGTTGGCAGTGAGATTACATGTTTGACCACTTCTTGATCACCATGGTAACTCCAACAGACTCCCACTTGATCTTGAAAGTATCAAACCAAAAACCTCACAAACAATGAGCGGCATCTAGCAATGCATCATTGCTCCCCAAGCAATAAGAGTTTATAACTCATAAGCCTTTATGACCAATGTATCAGCGTTGTCTTTATCCCTTTGTCCATTACATCCGGAAAGAACTAGAGGCATGAACCGTGTCACCCTCGTAATAGCTCAATCCAAGTTTCTTGATCCAGGACGGACTTCCAGAGAATGGTGAGTCCAATATCACATATTGACTCAACCAAGCATGACCATGCATTTCTCAGTCCAGTTCCATCAAGGTGCCCATGGATGCAACTCCTGTCAATACAGGAGGAAAAATCACATATCTGCTCACACACAAACACCCAAATGATTCGTAACATGCCCAACAACCACCCTTATCATCAACCTTTCTCAAGGAAGACTTTAGATGGCATCAAAGCACGCTCTTCCTCACTTGATGAATGCTGTGACTTCAGGTCAAAGGACCATAAAACCATTGTCAATTGAGACCTACTCATGACACGATTGGATGACAATCCACAGAGTAGTCTCAAGTTGGGTCTATCCAGTACAACTTGTTCACTAACAAGTACCCACGTGATGACTTGATATCACAATATCATGACCTGTGAGAACCGGTCATCAGTCAACGCACGTGCTAGCCTTCATGTACCATCATCACCCTTAGCTTCTATGATGATACTCGACCAGGGACCTTTAAGAATGAAGTTTCAAATAAATCATAGGCTCTCACATTCAAGTCACGTACTTGATGTCCCATGGAAGCGAACATTCTAAGGGTATCTATTATGTTAACATTTAACTATCATATAGAAAGAAAAAAATCATAATAAAAGAACTTGCCATTAATTGTAAGAGAAAAACTAGGTACACTGTTCATCATATGAACAAATGGCCAACAAAATACAGGTTTACATGCAATCCACAAGATTCTCACTAGAGTTGATCATTTAGGTATCATATACCCATCGATCTAGTATGACCATCATGCTTTCTCTGCGTGAGAGGCTTTGTCAGTGGATCCGCAATATTGTCCTCAGTCGGCACTCTGCAAATGTTCACATCTCCTCGTTCGACAATCTCACGAATAAGATGAAACCGCCGAAGTATGTGCTTGGAGCGCTGATGGGATCTAGGTTCCTTAGATTGTGCAATTGCACCATTGTTATCACAGTAGAAATCTACGGGACCAACAATGCTAGGAACTACATCAAGCTCGCCGATGAATTTCCTAATCCATACAGCCTCCTTCGCCACATTAGCTGCGGCGATATAGTCGGCCTCTGTTGTAGAATCAGCAACTGTCTCTTGCTTGGAACTCTTCCAGCTCACAGCTCATCCATTCAGGCAAACACAAAACCTGACTGAGACTTGGAGTCGTCTCTATCAGTTTGGAAGCTAGCATCCGTGTAACCGCTTACAACGAGCTCTTCCTCTCCACCATACACCAAGAACACATCATTGGTCCTTCTCAAGTACTTCAGGACATTCTTGACTGCAATCCAGTGACACTCACCGGGGTCTGATTGATACCTACTAGTCATGCTCAAAGCAAAGGAGACGTCGGGTCGAGTACATAACATCGCGTACATGATTGATCCAATTGCCGAAGCATATGGAATCAACTTCATGCGGTCCTTATCTTCACAAGACTTTGGACACTGGTCCTTAAAGAGATTCACACCATGAGACATGGGTAAAAATCCTTTCTTGGACTCAAGCATGTTGAACCGCTTCAACCCCTTTTTGATGTACGTACTCTGGGTCAAACCAAGCAACGTTTTCGATCTATCTCTATAGATCTTAATACCGAGTATATAAGTCGCTTCACTCAAATCCTTCATTGAAAAGTAGTTCCCTAGGTTGTTCTTAACAACATTCAGGGTAGGAATGTCATTCCTAATCAACAGTATGTCATCTACATACAATATCAGGAAGACAACAATGCTCCCACTGATTCGCTTGTAAACACAAGGCTCATCTTCATTCTTGATGAAACCAAACTTTGATTTTCTCATCAAAACGAAGATTCCAACTTCGAGAGGCCTGCTTCAGTCCATAGATGGACTTATTCAGCTTGCATATTTTAGTGGCTTCATCTGGGGATACAAAACCCTCGGGTTATGTCATATACACTTCCTCAAGGAGGTTTCCATTAAGGAAAGCCGTTTTGACATCCATCTTCCAGATCTCGTAGTCATAATACGTAGCAACAGCAAGCAATATCCTTATGCACTTTACCATGGCAACAGGGGAAAAGGTCTTATCATAGTCAATACCATGAATTTGCTTGAAACCCTTAGCCACCAGTCTCCATTTGAATGTCTGTACATTCCCATCCATGTCAGTCTTCTTCTTGAAGACCCACTTGTACCCTATGGGTCGTACCCCTTCAGGTGGTTCCACCAAGTTCCAAACTTGGTTTGCATACATGGAGTCCATTTCGGATTTCATAGCCTCAAGCCATTTGTCGGAGTCCGATCCATTCATAGCCTCTTGGTAGGTTGCTGGTTCATCATCATGATCCATAAACAACACATTACCTATTTGAGACACGAGAAATCCATATCTCTCATTCTCAAACCTCGGTCTACCAGATCTACGTAGGACTTGTGTTCCTTGAGCAGGTTCTCTAGCTACAACATCTTGTACTCCTATCTCAGAATCCAATTCTGGTTCATTCACTACATGTGGTTCTTGAACTTATTCAAGCTCTACCTTTTCAGTCTTTCTTGATAAGAACTCTTTCTCCAAGAAGACACCAGTCCTTGCGACAAACACTTTGCCCTCAGACGGTAGGTAAAAGTAATACCCTTTCGTTTCCTTAGGATATCCCACCAGATAACATTTATCCGATTTGGGTTCCAGCTTGTCAGGCATTTGACGTCTCACGTATGCCTCACATCCCCAAATTTTAATGAACGACATACTAGGACGCTTCCCAGTCCATATCTCATATGGTGTCTTCGGAACCGTTTTCGTTGGAGCGCGATTCAATGTCATTGCAGCAGTCTCTAAAGCAAAACCCCAAAAGGAAACAGGCAAGTCTGCATGACTCATCATCGAACGTACCATGTCTAACAGAGTACGATTTCTCCTCTCAGACACACCATTATGTTGTGGTGTTCTAGGTGGAGTGAGCTGTGATACAATACCACACTCTTTCAGATGATCACGGAACTCATGACTCAGGTATTCGCCACCTCGATCAGATCGGAGTGCTTTAACCCTATTACCCAACTGGTTTTCTACTTCATTCTTGAACTCTTTGAACTTTTCAAAGGTCTCGGATTTGCACTTCATAAGATACACATATCTGTATCTACTGAAATCATTAGTAAATGTAACAAAGTAGAAATACCCACCTCTAGCCATGGAACTCATGGGTCCGCATACATCACTATGTACAACACCCAAGAGATCCCCAGCCTCTCAGTATGACCAGTGAAAGGAGATTTAGTCATCTTGCCTAACAAACAAGATTCGCATCGCTCAAATGATTCATAATCAAATGAGTCCAAGAGTCCATCTCTATGGAGCTTAGATATGCGCTTCTCGTTGATATGACCCAAACGACAATGCCAGAGAAATGTAGGGTTCGAGTCATTTATTCTTAGTCTTTTATTATTTTCTACATTACAGATCAGATGGTCCAAGTTCAAAACATAAATACCATTAAACAATTGAGCTACAACATAACAAACATCATTCTTAAATATAGAACAACAGTTGTTCTTAATTATAAAAGAAAATCCAATCATGTCCAAACATGAAATAGATATAATGCTTCTAGTTATGGCCGGAACAAAATAACAATTATCTAGTTCTATTACAAGCCCACTGGGCAAAGAAAGACGGTAAACCCCTACGGCTACAGCAGCAACTCTTGCTCCATTGCCGACACGGAGGTCCACCTCCCCTTTACTCAGCAATCTTCTCCTTCCTAGTTCCTGCACATTTGTACAAATGTGAGAACCACATCCGGTATCCAATACCCAAGATGAAGGAGCAGAAAGGTTTATCTCTATAACGTGAACATTTGAAGCGGAAGTCATACCTCCCTTCATTTTCTGCAGACCTTCAATGTACGAAGGACAGTTCCTCCTCCAATGACCAGCCTTGCCACAATGGTGTCATTTCCCTTCCTTCACCGTGCTTTTCCTTTTCATCAGTGCAGAAGACTTGGGCTCAAGATATGACTTAGGTCCCACCTTCGTCTTCTTAGAGCCCTTGGCCTTTCCCTTGCCCTTATGCACCATCAGTATGGGGCTGGCAGGCTTGGCCTCCTTCATATTGATTTCGGCAGTTCTCAACATGTCTAGGAGTTCGGGCAGTGTCTTGTCTATTTCATTCATGTTGTAGTTCAAGACGAACTGCTCATAACTGTCCGACAACGATTGCAGGATCAGATCTGTGGCCAACTCTTGACCAAGAGGAAAACCCAGCCTTTCAAGGTTCTCTATATACCAAATCATCTTGAGTACGTGAGTCCCTACTGAGTCTCGAACTCCCATCTTGCACTGAAATAACGCTTTTGTGACGTCGAACCTCTCTTGACGAGCCTGCCCTTGAAACATTTTCTTGAGATGCTCGTCAATCTCCTTGCACCCCATATTCTCATGTTGCTTCTGAAGCTCAGAGTTCATAGTGGCAAGCATAAGGCATTCGACATCTAAAGCATCATCAGTATGCTTCTTATAAGCATCCTTCTCAGCATGGGAAGAGTTCCCGGTCGGCACCTCGGGGGCTTCTTCTTCCAAGACATAGAGCTTTCGCTCTTGCCTGAGAACAATTCTCAGGTTCCTATACCAGTCCATGTAATTAGTCCCACTGAGCTTATCCTTCTCAAGGATGGATCTCAGAGACAACGTGGAGTGTGAAACACTTGTCATGAAATTCTACAAGAATTTATGCAGAATAAAATCAGTACCAAAATTTCAAATACAATTTATTTTAATTTGGACTTCAATTAAAACACTCCCACTATTTTATTCGAAATGATAGCCTTCACTAACAATTCGAAGAGTTTATGCGAGCTACTCTCTTAGTGGACAAGATCCGTATTTCACCAACACAATGAGTCAGCTTTGGCTTTCCTCTCACGATGCGGTTATTTAGGTAGGCAATGCTTGCCAATTGCATCCTCATGCAATTCTTGTATGGTTGGTGAATAACTCCTTACTCGCATCCATCATATGGTGCATGCCAACCCTATGCCTCTAGGAACTGAACCTTTGAGGTCACCTAGTTAATCTGGACCCGATGTCGACAGTGGGATATCACAATTATCCGCTCGCACCCTTACCAAGATAGATTAATGCACCTTGCTTTGGCAAGCCCACACTTCATCGATCGAGGCAGGAAGAGTGTCATCCATCGGAAGACATCCGAACACTTAATATTTGATGAAGGGATTTTGATTATAGGTTAACAGTTAACCATGATCAACATTTGATCAATGTGCACATCCAAAGAAAAACAATTTTTCTAAAACCACATGCATCCCTTATGTGCACAACCTGACACCATCAACATTTGATAGAAGGTAGGGCTAAATCCGAACATCCGGAAACTTCCAAATCCTCAGATTTACATGCATTGGACAAAAGCAAAGACAACTCATCTTAAAGCAGTAGACAAGCTCATCTCTCTATGTTGGATTCAAAATCCAAAACAAACTCGAGGGATGGTTACTGCTAAGGAGACTATAATTTCTAACAGTTAAAAATTTCCACGAAATCCCAGACGTTCTTGGCAGGGTACTAAGACTAAATCTAGACATTTAGAACACTTCTAAATCCCTAGGTTTACATGCACTAGAATAACAAAACTTCCAATACAATAATCATGGCTAAAACCTGGCTCTGATACCACTGTTGGGTTTCTCTATGAGGATGGCACAACACTTGTGCACGCAGCGGAAGAATAAAAACATCAAGAAAACCCAAAAGAGATGGGATCGGGCCATGGTAGTTGAATCAAGAAGTTAACATACAACCAGGCAAAAATTACCTCGGTGGCGTTGAGTCACAACTCAACGGAGATGCTCCAAGCTTCGTGTTCTTGCTGATGGCGAGTTACACGTGGAATGATGTCCACGTCTCTGTAGAAATCCACACGAGCGGGAGAACACCGATCTTTCCATCGCACGGACAATCGGGAAGGAGAGTGACCGCACCTTGCTATTCCACGGACTGCTAGGTCCGCGCCAGGGATAGCAACGCCGGCGACGATCGCCGGAGAGGAGGAGGTCGACGGAGCGAGCACGGCGGCGGAACCCTTCCGTCGGCGCGGGATTCGGGATCGGCGGAACTCACGAATGGAATGGAGGAACACTTTCGTCGATTCGATCAGCTCGATTCGATCAGATAGATCAGTCAGAGAGACGATCCCGAAAACCCTAAGTTTATATTTATTCCAAAGGCATAAATAGACTTAGGAATATCGCTCTCTGCAGACCACCCATAAATTTAGGGTTCCAGAATCGGCGAGAATCACCTGGCAGATTCGGTGAGAATCAATCGGCGAGAATCACCTAGCAGATTCGATGAGAATTAATCGGCGAGAATCACCTAGGATCGGCGAGAATCAGTCGACGAAAATCACCTAGGATCGACGAGAATCAGAGTACAATACTCGACGATTTACGCTGAACGTGGGTCGATGATTCACGTCGATCGGCGAGAATCAGAGTATAATACTCGATGATTCTCGCCGAACGCGGTCGACGATACTCGTCGACCCTCGGTTGACCATTCTTACCAATCCTTCAAGGCAACATTTGCCCAACCCGACGATCCTTTAAGGCAACACTTTGCCCATAACCCCATTCAGGTCGGTGATTGGTAACCTTTACCAACACAGTCAATCATCCAACTTCTCCACATCTCTTATATGCGACCCTGCAGGCTCATATCGCGTTGGCAGTGAGATTTCATGTTTGACTACTTCTAGATCACCATGGTAACTCCAACAGAAACGTGTTCTACTAACTTGGCGGTCTGGGAACCGGCCTTGAACATAACTGGGTTATGTGATTGTTTGGAAACTTTTGGGATCCGAGAGAAGCTTGGCCCGCGCGTAGAACTTAAATTGTATAGGCGGCACGAGCAAAGGGCAAGTGGAATCAGACCAAGGCTATGTGGTACGGTGCGAGAAATCCAAAAAGGGCACTGGCCGTAGGCATAGTCGGGAGCCTTAGACGGTGGTCAGAAAGGCTAAAAATGCTCACTTGGTTGCCATCTTTGGGATGGTGGTGAAGCCACGAAATTGACCGGATTCACCGTTAATGTGCCCTGAGTGCACGGGGTGTTTGGCCGTGCGAGCCTACACATCTACCGTAGTATAATTGCGCTTTATTATTTCATTGGGCTAATGTTATGCAGGGAAAGAGCACCGCCGTCCTGAGTTAGGGGTGGGGTCGTTATAATTTGGTCGGTTTTTGACTGACCGTTGCTTTGTTTGCCACCGTGCGGTGGAATTATGCTTGCAGGTGCTGCGGAGCCGAGTACCAAATAGAGGGCTGGAGCCTATGTTGCTGTGCTGGCCCTAGAAGGCCGTAGAATAGTTTTTTTTTACTTTTATCATCTGTGGCCAGCCTGCGAGCCGATGTATGTAAGACATGTTTTATTAAGTGAACATTTGTAAGGCCATAAGGCCATATACCTTTTCAGTGTATTTGGGATTCATTCCTGTGGTTGTGGTCGTGGACATTCATATGTATTGGATTTAAGATTTGGGTTCTTTCAACTTTAAAAGCTTCCGCTAGAATGCTCTGTGTAGGACAAGCAGTCTTAATTGGATGGTTTGAATATTCATTTGGTAACCCTTCCGACTGTCTGTGGTATATGGCGTCGGGTTCCAGCTGGACCTTCTGTTATATGCCATGTGACGGATGTGGGTGTTACAATTTGGTATCAGACTTCTGGTTACGGTCAGGCTTAAATAAATTCGTGGGCGAATTCTTTTAAGGGGTGGTGAGCACATGTGTGCGTCATCATTATAACATCAAAAAGAACCCACAAATGTCCACTTAGGAATGAAAAATACACTTGTTTTGTGAAATCTGAGTGTTCCAATGATTGCTTTTAGCAATTTGGGTGTCGTCTAATCATGTGTCTTTGCTACTATAGACAGCTAGGAGCGGTGCTCGTTAGTCAGAGCGTCCGCAATCAGCGGAAAGTAGTGCACCAAGGGACGTGCCTACAACACCTCCTTCAGCGGAAACCATCAGGTTGGCTGAGACAGTATTTGCAATTATAAATGTCCAACCTGTTGGGAAAATGCATCGCGCACCTCCTGCGAATGAGCAAGAACCGGTTAGGGCGGCAGAGCCGAGAGTGGTGGAGTGAGCAGCAGTTGGTCTGGTAGAGCCGAGCAGAGCTACGGAGAAGCAGCTCAAGCATGTAATGGGATTTAATCCTCCGAAGTTCGATGGGGTTGGAACGCCAGCTTAAGCTGAGGACTGGCTCTCTGTGATAAAGTGGGTGCAAGAGAAAAAGGACTCAAGAGAAAAGAAGATAGAGTTCAAAGTGCCTAGTTCTAAGTCAGGATTCCGCAGATGGAACAAGAAGCAGAGGACTTCGAACTCAGCCCCTCAGTCTAGTGCGTCGGGGGAAACTACAAGTCGAGTCCCATGAGCTTGCTACAACTGCAGGAAGACGGGGAATTTTGCTCGTGAGTGTTGGAGCGGACGTGCAAAGTCCAAGAGGAAGACTGGAGCGACTTATGAGGATAAAGGGAAGGCGGTGGAGTCAACCGCATCCCATCATGCTCTAACCCAGCATAGAGTCTACAACCTTGGTCTGCAAGAGGCCATAAAGCAAGCAGACGTGGTGACAGGTATGAGTTAAATTGTAGTGGTTTAACTTTCATAGCTGTTACTTTCATATTTGTTAGCTTATTTTTGTTTGTGCTAGGCCTTGTGTTGATCTTTGAGTTTCCGGCGAGAGCCCTGTTTGATACGGGAGCATCGCATTCCTTCTTGTCCGAAAAATTCATATCGCGCATCGTGGTTTCATCTTCGATGGCAAAAGACAAATTGGATGTGTTGTTGCCCAATGGGTGCTCAATGCGTGCGGATAGGGTCTGTGTAGTGAAGATTCGGATTGGAGACCAGGAGATGTTTTTTTGTGAGCGTTGGTTCTACCGTTAGAAGAGTTCAACGTAATATTCAGTATGGATTGGCTCTCGGGGCAGGGTGCATGCATTGATTGCAACCGTAAGGAAGTCAAGTTGGGTCTGGAGACTGATCGGGAGACTACTTTTGCGGGCATGAAGGGGTCAGGGAAAGCGTTGATGTCGGCCCTTCAGGTGATCAAGGCAGTTCGGTCTGGTGCAGAGATGTTTGTCACTCTAGTGCAGACTTTGACGCCTAAGCCTAGTATGGACAGCATACCGGTTGTGTCCGAGTATCCCTATGTGTTTCCAGATGATCTCCCAGAAGCCCCTCATCAGCGGGAGATTGATTTTACCATTGAGCTGGTACCGGGTGCCAAACCAGTGTCACACTCTCCATATCGGATAGCGCCAAGAGAGATGGCAGAGTTGAAGGTGCAATTGCAAGAGTTGCTAGAGCAAGGTTATGTGCGTCCAAGTTCGTCGCCTTGGAGCGCACCAGTTCTCTTTGTTAAGAAGAAAGATGGGAGCTTGCAAATTTTTATCGACTACCGGGAATTGAACAAGCTTACGGAAAAGAATAAGTATCTGATTCCGAGGATTGACGATCTATTTGATCAGTTGGTTGGGTCAACAGTATATTCGAAGTTAGATCTGAAGTCCGGTTACTATAAATTGAGGATAAGGGAGAACGACATCCCAAAGACATCATTCAGTACGCGGTTTGGGCATTACGAGTTCACGGTCATGCCGTTTGGTTTGACTAAAGCGCCATCCGTGTTTATGGATCTGATGAACAGGATGTTCAGAGAGTACCTGGATCGGTTCGTGATAGTATTTATCGATGATATCCTAGTGTACTCACAGTGCGAGGAGGATCACTATAATCATCTACACATGGTGTTGGAGACGTTGAGGAGGAATAAGTTGTATGCTATGTTCTCCAAGTGTGAATTTTGGTTATCCTCGATAGCATTCCTTGGTCATGTTGTCAGTGAAGAAGGGATAACTGTGGATCCGACGAAGATAGTGGTGATATGGAAGTGGCCTGCTTTGACTTCAGTGGCGGAGGTCCGGAGTTTTCTGGGGCTTGCTGGCTACTACAGGCGCTTCGTAGAGAACTTCTCGCGGATAGCGCTACCACTCACGACATTGACTAGTGTTGGAACCAGCTTTTCGGTCCCTCCTAAAGTTCGAAACAGGATGCAGCCCACACGTAATCTCCCTACGCTACCCTCCTGACGAGAGTCGAAAGCCTCGAAACAGATGGAGGGGGCTCAGCTCGGAGGTCCCACCTCTTATCCGGAAGAACTGAAGGTCTTCCCCTCCCTAGCCAGTGCTGAACTAGGTGCCTGTGGGGAAAATAGTGGAAAGGTTCAACAACCCACTCTCAGGCACCTTTACCGGTGTATTTATAGGCCTCTGAATCAGTTCTGCAAATAACACTTCTGAATTAACCTGAATTGACCAAAACACCCTGGACCGGGTCTGCGAACAGCCAAACTCCGCTGTTCTGGAGAGCTATATGCAGACCTCCCGGGATAGACATGTAAAATTACCTGGGGCATAAAGGTAAAATCTCCCTTAGGGGTAAAAAGGTAAAGACACCACTTTTCACATGTGGCGAGTGGGGAGAGAACTGTCAGGCAAGGCGACCACCCCGTCTATCTCGCCGGCCTCTCGCCCGGTGGGCCATTTCGCCACCCTAGGAGGTCTCGCCTAAAATGAGGTCTCGCCTATCTCTGTGTGATGTCCACACCTCTCGCCTCCTATAGGTGGGCATCCTCCCCTCTCGCCAATCCTCCTTCCTTACTTGCTTGGGTCACCTCTCGCGAGCCCAAGGTTGTACACAATCCCCGCTCTTTTCGAGGTTGCCCTAACCTTGGAAAGATAGTCCAACCGTTGCTCGCGAGGCTAGGATTCCTTAATTTGAATCTTTGGTGGGTCCCCCCCCCCTATGGGGCCTATAAATATGAGATCCCAGTCTTTATTTGGGACCCTTTAGCCTTCGTTTCTTCCTCCTTTAGAATGACTCACAGTCAAAGCTTCCGCGAGCGACTCGCGATTGTGCGAAGGCAAAATAAAGCCAACACGGATGCCCTATTCCCGGATCTGGGGCGCACTCCTCCCTTAGCCTCTCCGCCCTCTCGGCTAAAAAATACGAAAGCTGCCTGCCCGCTCTCTCGGCGGGCGCAACCTCCTCTACCCCTTCATCAGACAACCCATTCGCTTCTTCCGGAGAGAAGCAGGTAATCACATTACCCTTCCCCTTCTCCGGTCTTGCCTGCTGACTATGCTTTTTCAGGGAAGTTTTGCTGATTCACCTGTGCCTGCCAATCCTCCTCATAATATAAACCAAGCTCATCAGCGCACTGACTCGCCCAAGGCATCCTCCCCACCCCCCTCGCGGAGAGAAAACCTCTCGTGAGTTGTGGGGAACCCTCGCATCCCCAGTAAGATTTTCTCCCGTCTCGCCCTTCCGTTGATTCGCCTTCTTGTATCCGATTCGCGCGGGCTCATCCTTGCTTGGGATTTCTCGCCCTTTCCGCATGTGTACAATTTGATTCTGATACTGAAGAAGCTCCCGCGTCTCCCCCCTCTCGCCTCTTCCTCATCCTGGCGAGATCGAGGACTACTTGGGTGATCCCATGGGCCCCCTAGAACTGAAGCGGAGGACAGCTAGGATGTTCCGTAAATATACGCACATAATCCGCGAGATGGAGCTGGAGAAGAAAGCCTCCGACCGGCGCATGGAGTGGATAGAAGCAGATTATCACCGCCTTTCCGCCAGGATGGAAGTGGATGGGGTACTAGACGGGACCGACCCCCAAGCCATCTTAAATGAGACAGACGAACATCTTCATCTCGCGAGCTGGGGCGTGATCGCTGCTCGCGCATTTCATCTTCCTTGCCGCCCTGCATGCGCGGGAGGTAAAGATGGCCGCTGGCAGTGGGTGCAGAACTAAACTGTCGCGGTCCCGTCTCGCCCTCTCCAGGCCCTCCTTGTATTTCTGTCAATTTAGCTGTTTGATTACTGACGCGTTGTATAAAACTTATTTGGGCGGGACGTCCCCTTCTGCGGGATGACCTATTTTAAATTTTTGGTACTGTATTAGTCATATCATGCCGTCTTTTCATCATTATGGTGATTAGCTATTTTTTCGATTAGTTTTATAATGATGGCTTTTGCCTCGAAAAGATTGCTTCCCCCCACCTCTTGAGTTCCAGAGAGAGAGAGAGTGAGATAGATAGATAGAGAGAGAGAGAGAGAGAGAGAGAGAGAGACGAAGAGTCGGGGTGTCTCCTCATTTCCTGCCGCATGACTTTCCCGCTTAATCACCTCTCTCCCTTATCTCTTATAAATATCTCCAACCCAGGCCTTTTTCTGCTTTTATTACTCTAAGCCATTTCTTTGACCGCGGCTCCCGTCTCTCTCCTCATCTCGCGTCCCTCTCTCTTTGAATCGTCCTCTCCTTATTTTGTTGCCTTCTCGCCCGCCATGGGAAAGAAAAAGATGGAAGAGGGCGAGGCGCGCAGCCGCTGCGGAAAGCGGTTCGTGGACCACGACTTCCATCTCGGTAGACTGCCAGAGGAAGACCACGCTCGTTTCGCCAGCGAGTATCTCGCCGACGGTTATCTGTCTCGCCCACCCAAAGTTGGAGAATGTATCAACACCTTCTACCCAACGAGCTGGCCTTCCCCGTCTCGCACTTCGAGGCGGGGCTGCGGCTTCCCCTCTGGCCGGAGGTCAAGCTAGTGCTGAAGTACTTTGGGGTTGTACCGGCCCAATTCAACCCCAACGCCATATCCATGCTGATCGCTTTCGCCTGTTACCTGCGGCGAGAGCGCATTGAATTTAGTTTAACTGCCTTCCACAAGCTGTTTGTCTACCACGCAAAGGACGACGACATCTCTTATTTTACATGCCAAGGCCTGAAGGTGTGCGAGACGCCGAACAAGAACCACCACTGACTGACTCGATTTGTCTTTATCCGTGGGGATCTGGGAGGTATCCCTCTCGCCCCCGTGTCTCCCTCCGAATGCTATTATGACACCCCCAAGGTGGGGGGGGGGGGTGCCGAGAAAGATCTCTGCGATTTCTTCGCAGGGAAAAATTTCGAGGTCCAATACCTTCAGCGAGACCTCGACTCGCTTCCAGCCGTCTTCCCCGGCGAAGGTACACTTCTATTCCCCCTTCATCCTTGTAAATTTTCATTCTCTGCTGACTGTCATCTTACCTAGGAGAGAGGACCATCCCCGTCCATCCCCCCTACAAAAGTAACCGAGCTCTCGCCTTGGCGAGTATGGCGGAGGAGGCTGCGAAGGATACGCTGACACCTGCCCCCAAGAAGAGGCCCGCGGGCGAGGGCACTTCTCTCCGCAGCCCCAAGAAGAAAAAATCTATGTCCTTCAAAAAGCAAAAATCTGCTAAAGAAAGGAAAGAGCCAGCGGGGTCCCTGTCCCCCATCTCTCTATCGTCTCCCTCGCCTCCCCGACTACCCATCTCGCCTATCCGCGAGACAGTCTCTTCGGAGCCAGCTGCCCCCAGCGACATTCAGCCTTCTAAGCTTCCTCCCGGCGATACTGGTTCCTCCAGTCGCCCGGCTCCCGCCTCGCACCCCAATTACAATATGCGGTCCGTGACTGATGATGACGCCGGCGAGCCGGTTCTCTTATGGGACAAGGACGCTAACCGCGTGTCGGTGTCCACCCTCCTTCCTTCCTGGAAAGAGCAGGACCCGCCCACCAGTCATGCCTTCTCCCTTGGGTTCGGGCTGTATAGCAGCCTCGGCTCCGAGCCCGCAGATAATGAGGCATCGCGGGATCTCATTCTAAAAAGTGCCCACTATCAGTTTCGCTCCCTGGAGCTCGCACACCGAGTCTCGCGCCACCTCGTTTTCAACAACAGGAAGTGGAAGGAGGCGGAGGCCGGTCTCGCCGTGGAGCGGGAGAAATCCCTCGACCTGGAGAAGCGATTGGTTATTGCCGACAACCTCCTCGCGCAGAGCCAGGGTGGCGTGGTAAGTTTTCTTACCGTTTCTCTGCTAGTCTTACTCTGCTTTTCATAGCCCCTTACTCGCTCTCTTCCAGCAGGACGCCAAGACGGCCAACCGAATGCGCTCGCGTATTGAGGAGTTGGAGGGGGAGAATAAGAAATTGAAAGCTGAGAATCTCCGCCTCCGGAACAGCGCGACACCCCCTTTGGACCAGTTTCCCGTCCCTTCCCTCTATTCTGTGGACAAGGTGGACGCCATCTGCCGAGACTCCAATATCAAGACGTCGGAGGTTCTTCTTAAAATGATGAAGGAGCTGGGAGTGGTGCACGAGGATGCAGAGACGGTAACCGTCTGCGACCTGGTCCCCGCTTGTACGGCTAGACAGACGACAGCTCTTCTTCTGACAGCGAGTAGCGTACCATCAACTGCAGTGGCTTCTCTTCCTCTCTCTTATCTTAGTATTTGTAGTTCTGGTAGACACTTCCTTGAAAAAGGAAAGCGAGGTGTTCCTGCTCTACGGATATTTTGTTTAAACCTTTTACACATTAATTGTTGATTCCATCTTCGGGCGTCTCGCTTAATAGTTAGTCAGAAACGCGAGACAACTTCTAATGTGCTATTTTATTGCTGCTTTTATCTTCTGCCATCTCGCTTAATAGCTAGCAAAAAGCACGAGACAATGTTTTAGATGTTATTTAATCGCTGCTATTATCTTCTGTCATCTCGCTTAATAGCTAGCCAAAAGCGCGAGACAATGTTTTAGATGTTATTTAATTGCTGCTTTTATCTTCTGTCATCTCGCTTAATAGCTAGGCAAAAGCGCGAGACAAACTTTTGATCTCTCTTCACCCCTACTACGCGCGAGATCCGCTCACTGTTAGCGCTCGCCTCGCCGCAAGATTATCCTGCGCCGAAGTCCCTGGAGACCAGTCGTCTCGCTTAGCAGGTCCCTCCTTCTAAAGCTCACTTGTGCCTCGAATAAGGAAGGCCGCCCCGCCAGGGGCAAGACCACCCATGACGGGTGCCGGCCAGAGTCTCTCTTCCCTGGCCTGATCCCTGGCCCCTCTCTTTTCTAGGGATTTTCCACCAACCTTCTGACGACTAAAAGACCTCTTTTGTGGTGGTTGGGTTGGTCTCTTCTTCTTCCCCTTGAGATCGTGGGATCGAAACCTAACAACCTTCTGATGAATATGGTCCCTTCCCTTCGCGAGCTCTTACCCTTAGACTGGCCCTCAAGTGAGCCTACAGCCCTGCCAGCTAGATGCGAGCCTGGTCAGCGGGTCTGCTCGGGGTCTGCTTTCCGAACCTTCTTCGAACCGCCGGGTGTGCCTACAGCCCTGCCAGCTAGATGAGAGCCTGGTCAGCGGGTTTTCTCGGGGTCTCCTTCTCCAACCACCGAGTGAGCCTACAGCCCTGCCATCTAGATGAGAGCCTGGTCAGCGGGTCTGCTCGGGGTCGCCTCTCCAAACCTTCTCCAACCACCGAGTGAGCCTACAGCCCTGCCAGCTAGATGAGAGTCTGGTCAGCGGGTCTGCTCGGGGTCTCCTCTCCAAACCTTCTCCAACCACCGAGTGAGCCTAAAGCCTGAAAGATATGGTACCTAAACACCTAGAGGGGGGGGGGGGGGGGGGGGGGGGGGGGGTGAATAGGTGACCTAAACCTTTTTAACTTTTGTTTGGCAGCACAACAGTTTTTCACAGATTATTACAGTTAACAGCAATTACAGAAATCACACAGTAAAGCCACAACACAGCACAGCACAGCAGACACACTAATTTTATAGTGGTTCCCCAATCTTTGGGTACATCCACTTTCCCCCTTCGCCTATCTAGCAGTGTACTAGATTCGGCCAAACTTCTCCACTAGCTCAGAACCCAACAAGGTTCCTACCTCAGGCCCAAAGCCTTACACTCAGCCAAAAGGCCTACACTCAGCCACCCAGGCCTACACTCAGCCAATCAAAGGCCTACACTCAGAGTTCTTCAACTCCTACACTCAGGCACCAAGCCCTACCCTCAGCCTTTATAAAATAGGCTTACAATCACTCAGATCCAATGGATCTTACAAGTTATAATAGAAATTATAAATGCTAACTCTACAACTCAGAAAGGATGAGAGGAGTTGAGAGTTTCTTGAAGAGTTCTTGGAAGAACTCAGCTTGATCCAAACTGACTTAGCTTTCTTCAAAGCTTCTTGAGTAGAACTGAATTAGTCTGAATCTTCTGCAGTTGATCCTTGATCTCTGCTTCTTGAAATCCAGATGACTCTGAATTGTTCTTCTCAGCCTTAGTTCCAAAGACTGAATCCTTGGTTGGAGCTCTCTCTCTCCAACTACTTAGATCTGCAGTTGGACTGCCTGATCTTCTTGTGTTGATCCTCTATGTATCACTTCTTGATTTAATCTGATCAACCCCTTCAGTTATTCTCACAACATGTAATGATAATGAACAACCTTCTATATCTTCTTCTGTAAACTATGGGTGCCTATTTATAGGCTTCCTTCATGGTAACCGGCTGATCCGGTTTATAACAGACTTTTGACTTCTCTGACAGTTGCTATAGACCGGCTGGATTGGCAGCTGTCATGTCAACCAGTCACTTCTTGAAATTCTCTAACTGTCAGTTAGTGTCGAGACTTTCTGTTCTTAAGTGTCGACACTTATAGACCAAGTGTCGACACATGTTGTGTAAGTGTCGACACAAGTCTACAAGGTGTCGACACAATTCCTTGTATGTCTCGACACAGTTTCTTCTGCATGTGTCGACACTGAAATTGAGTGTCGACACAAGTACTTGTACTTCATCCTTTAACTGTATTCTTCTAAGTGTCGACACATCTCCTTTGTGTCGACACATCTTCATGTGTTGAAACTGTCAAGTGTCGACACTGATTCTTGGTGTCGACACAAGTCTTCATTCTTGATTCTTCAGCTGAGTGTCGACACATTCCCTTAGTGTCGACACTTATACTTAGAATATTTTTTACAATTTCCTGTTCTTTGCTAAGTGTCGACACAGCTCCTTGTGTCGACACTTTCTTCAAGTGTAGAGTCTTCAACTAAGTGTCGACACATTGTGCTGAGTGTCGACACTTTCTTCAAGTGTTGACTCTTCTGATTTTGTGTCGACACATTGTGCTGAGTGTCGACACATTCTTCAAATACTGAGTCTTAGCTAAGTGTCGACACATTGCGTTGAGTGTCGACACTTTCTTCCAGTGCTGAGTCTTCTGCATAGTGTCGACACACTGTGTTGAGTGTCGACACTTGTACTTAGAATCTGTAGACTTTTGCTGAGTGTCGACACTCACTTCAAGTGTCGACACTTTCTGGTGTAGACACAGCTCTTCTGGGTGTCGACACTTCTGCTAAGTGTCGACACAGCTTTTCTGCATTCTTCTACACTGAGTGTCGACACAGCTCCAAGTGTCGACACTTTCTGACTGGTGTCGACTCTTCTTCCCAGGTGTCGACACAATGACTCCAAGTGTCGACACTGCATGTCTGGGTGTCGACACAAGCTTTCTCAAGTGTCGACACTTTGCCTCTGGGTGTCGACACATGGACTTAGAAATTTTCAGCTCAGTCCAGTGTATATCTAACCTGCACAAGTAACTCAAACAAACATCAAATACATTCTGATGTATATCATTGAGTTAGGTGAGGCTTCTTCAAATCAGGTACATTTGACCAATGTACCCAACAATCTCCCCTATTTGGAGAAGTCATAACCCTTAGTCAATGATATACACCACTCATAATTAAAAATTACAAAATGATGTAAAACATATAAATGACAACAGGGTAAACTTGAACATGTAATAAAGCACACATGTATACTTATTAAACATTGCAGAACAAGTAAGAAACACACATAATTCAGAACATTCATACTATATTTATCATATATTGTTCCAATAATGTTCCTTATACATTTCAATGAAGTATTACAATGTTTATCATTTAACAAATTACAACAAGCATCAAGTTAATTCCTAATCTAGTGCTGATCAGGTTCTTTGATAACAATCCCTTTTCCAGCTTTAACTTGAGCTTTCACAGCAGCAGCAGCAGCAGGCTCAGCTTCAGCAGTCTTCTTCCCTTTTAGATCTTGCTTATCTGCCTTGATCTTTTGCCTTTCAAAATAATGATAGGGCTTGGGAAAGTACTTGCTAGGCTCCACAGCTGTTGGAGGTAGCTTTCCTAACTTGGCCTTCCTTCTGTGTTGGACAATGGCTTCTTGCCTAATCTCATGCTTTCTCCATTCAGCCTCTGAGAACCACTTGTTCCTTTCATGGGCATTGTCTTTGGCTGCTTTCCAGGCTGTGAGAATTATGTTTCTAGAAGTAGGGCTCCATTGTTCAAAATCTGGCTTTTGCTCAGCAATTTCCCTAAACTTCTTCTTTGACAGCCTAGTTTCTTCTTCTTTGTCCAAAGCCTCTTGCATTGCAGCTGTGATAGGTTGAACAACCTTTTCCAAAATAACATTTGGCTTGCCAGCAAGTGGACTATACATAGTGCTTATATCTGCATGAATCATTTCAAAGTCTGGAGGTGGATAGATTACATCAGCCACTGCTTGTTGCTCACCTCCAAGATATGTTCCTTGAATACCAGATTCAGCCACTTCATTGTCATCACACAGGGGAGGATATCCAAGTGTAGCCCTGATTGAATTTGAAATCCATTTTGCATGCTCAGAACTGGCCTTGACTAACACTCTCTCCCCCTTTATGACTTCTTGAGCCATATGATCCCTTACATCATCTTTCTGAAATCTGATTTGGCTATCCAAATATCTTATGCCCTCTTTAAAGAAAGGTCTAAGCTTTGTAAGCTGTTCTGATATGACCTTCTGGGAATCTTGTATGGCATTCTTTACAGCAGCAATCTCTGCTTGAAATAACTTATCAAAATCAGCTTTGGCAGCAGCAGAGGAAGTTGAAGGTTCATCTGACTTATTCTTGATTTCAGTGACTATTGCATTGTGAGATGCAGTCAAGTTATCATTCATCCTCAACTGATTCTCCAGCACATAGCCTTGTTTGACTGCTATATCATCCACTTTCTCTTTAATAGTTTCTTGATGTTTAGCCAGATATACCACAGCATGAGCCCCCTTTGTAAAACAATCAGTCATCTCCTTTTTATTAAGGTTCATTTCAAACCTTATGGACTTGATTTCCTGGCCCAGATCAGATTGTAGAGCTTTGTGTCCTTCATCAACATAAGTTTCCAAAGCCTTTCTTTGTTCATCCATCTTGATTTGCAAGGCAAGCAATAGAGCACTATAATCAGTGGATGGAGCTTGTTGAACTAATGAATGTTGAGCAACAGTTTGAGAGCCTTCTTATAGCTCTGGCTCCTTCTCTTGAATACAAAGAACTTCTTTTTCTGAGCTTGCTCAGCTTCATCATCTTCAGATTCAGATGTACTTGCTATATCCACCCTATCCTTAGGGCTGGATGGTTTTTCAGTATGCACATCTTGTGCCTTCTCAGAATCTAGCCTTATAGGCTCTTCCTCAATTTCCATGTTCTCCCCCTCAGCAGCAGCATCCTTCCTGTATCAGCAGTATTCTTTTCCATATCAAAATCTTCTTGATCTAAGTTCAAAAACAGATCTTCCATGGTATACTCTGCTGGAGACTGTGCAGGAGATGTACTTGGTTCTTCAACCACTTGATCAGGTACCACAACAGATGTGTCTGGAAGAACAACATCTGGTTCTTGGTGTGCTGGCTGATATTGCTGATGGTCATCAGACAAATCAGAATTTATTATAGAAAAATTGAAAGTTTTAAGGTCAACAAGTACCTCTTGAATGAGGAGGGTGGCTTGTTCACTCTCCAGTGTAGATGGTACTGCTACACCTGGAAGCTCCCCCTGAATGTCAGCTGCCTCCTGAGGAGCAGGTGTCTTCTCTGCAGTCACATCAACTGGACTTTCAGGAGTGAAGACCACATGTTCTTCACTGCCTGAGCTGCTGGAGGACTCTTGAGGCACAGCAGCTGTCTTCCTCTTCTTCCTGGGAGGAGAGTCTCTCTTAGAAGCTTGTTTCTCAGGGGTGGCCAAGTCCTTTGACACCAGCACCCTTTCCCATCTTGAGAATATCCTGGAGTCCATTCTCCTCATATGATTGATCTTTGTTCCTGCTGCAGAGCTCATTACCTCTGGAATTGATCCAGCCAGGTAGAGACTTATTATCCTGCCCAGATTGGGCTTCTTCAGGCTTTCTTTAACTTTCTCATAAACCACCATTGACCAATCTGTCTTCAGAGTGAAGATGATTCTGGTCATGATTTCAAACATGGAGGCAGACACCCTGTCATGCCCTCCTGGTTTGCACAGGATTACCTTGCCCACTACTTCAGACAAGAACTTGCCTTGATTGTTCATCCCCTTCCTGTTGAAGACTGATCCCACCTTCATTTTTGGATCCAGGCCACACCAAGTAAGAGCTTCCCTGGTCTTAGAAGCAGTTACCTCCTCTTCTTCTTGAATCTTAGGTAGCTGAAGTACCTTTCTTAAAGACTTGGGGGATAGTTTGACTTTGGTGCCATGCACCCTGGACTTAATCCTGAATCCAGAGTCGTCCACAGTTGCTCCAGTAAGAAATTCAATCACTTCTTTCTTCCATATCTTGGTTGGTTCTGAAACCAAGAATTCCAGTCCTGAATCGCTGACTAGGGTAATCACTGATTTGAATTCTTGATCGCTGTCGTCAAATGCGCCTCGCACGAGCTCATACCCTTCGTTAACATTCTCTTCCAGCTTGGGAGCCATTAGGGTTTTGAGAATTAGTCTTGAGATAAGAGAAATGTCGACACAAGAGTTTAGGTCTCGAAACTTTGAAAGCGTGTCGACAATCAAAGACAGAACCCTATTTATACCTTTCCTGTTTGAAGACGAACAGGCGGGATGAATTTCTAATGATGTGTCGACACTGTCAATAAGTGTCGACACTGACTTATAATGTCTCGACACTCATGTGTCGACACAAATTTAGTCAACAGATTTTATGTGTCGACACTTGGTTAAGTGTCGACACCACTATACTCGACATGTGTCGAGACTTTACTTAGAAAAATTCTGAGTAAAACTTAAGTGTCGACACTTTATTGAATGTGTCGACACCTACTCGACATGTGTCGACACTAACATTCTGAAGTGTCGACACTAACTTCCTAGATGTGTCGACACCATTTTTCTGAAGTGTCGACACTTACTATTCTGTGTCGACATAGACTTGTCTATGTGTCGACACCTTTTTACTTAGCCAATTTTTGTTCTGTATACTTAGTCTAAGTTTATCATACCTAGTTCAATTTTGAACCTATTAAACTTAGCTTCTTCTAAGGGCTTAGTGAACATATCAGCTATCTGATTATCTGTTTTAACATATTCAAGTGCAATATCATTTCTTTCTACATGCTCCCTAAGAAAGTGATATTTTATCTCAATATGTTTAGTTCTACTATGTGATACAGGGTTATTAGCTATGGAAATAGCACTAGTAGAATCACAATAAAGTGGAGTTCTACTTACCTGACATCCATAGTCTTCTAGCTGATGTTGAATCCACAGAAGTTGAGCACAGCAACTTCCTGCAGCTATATACTCTGACTCAGCTGTGGAGATGGCCACACTGGTTTGCTTCTTACTACTCCATGAAATGAGTCTTCCACCTAGGAATTGACAGGATCCAGTTGTGCTTTTTCTATCTTCTTTGCATCCTGCAAAGTCTGCATCTGAATAGCCTGTTAGATCAAAATCTCCATTCCTAGGGTACCAGAGGCCTAGATAGGGTGTGCCCTTTAGATATCTCAAGATTCTCTTGACTGCAGTCAAGTGAGATTCTTTGGGGCAGGCTTGATACCTGGCACAAACACATGTAGCATACATAATGTCAGGCCTACTTGCAGTCAAGTATAGTAGGGAGCCAACTATCCCTCTATACAAGGTTTCATCTACAGGTTTCCCTGCATCATCCTTGC
Organism: Platanthera guangdongensis; assembly: GCA_039583875.1. NCBI lineage: Eukaryota > Viridiplantae > Streptophyta > Magnoliopsida > Asparagales > Orchidaceae > Platanthera > Platanthera guangdongensis. The sequence goes on along the minus strand of CM077158.1, from coordinate 204,322,738 downwards.
TTAGAGACATACTTGACCCCATAGGAGTCTTCATGGTACTGGAGGAATCCATACCATATTTCCTTATGAGTTCTAGGGTGAACTTTGACTGACATATGGATAAGCCACTTTCAGTCTGTTTAACTTGGAGACCCAAGAAAAACTTCAGCTCTCCCATACTACTCATTTCAAATTGACTTTGCATAAGCTTTGCAAACTTTTTGCAAAGGCTACTTTCAGTAGACCCAAATATAATGTCATCTACATATATTTGGACAAGTATTACTTTGCCTCTAGATTCCCTAAGGAATAGAGTCTTATCTATTTTCCCCCTTGTGAACTTGTTCTCAATGAGGAAACTAGATAGGGTTTCATACCAAGCTCTAGGAGCTTGCTTTAACCCATACAATGCTTTCCTAAGTCTATAGACATAATGTGGAAAAGTAGGATCAACAAAACCTGAAGGCTGCTCCACATATACTTCTTCTTTTAAATTACCATTAAGGAATGCTGACTTCACATCCATTTGGTATACTTTGAATCCTTGGTAGGTTGCATAGGCCAAGAACATCCTTATGGCTTCCAGTCTGGCTACTGGAGCAAAGGTTTGATCAAAATCAATACCTTCTTCTTGCCTATATCCTTTTGCAACCAATCTTGCCTTATTCTTAATGATGACTCCTTGTTCATCTAACTTGTTTCTGTAGATCCACTTTGTTCCTATCACATTGTGATCTTTAGGCTTAGGAACTAAGTCCCAAACCTTGCACCTCTTGAACTGGTTTAGCTCTTCCTGCATAGCTTCAGTCCACTGTGGATCTTGTATAGCTTCTTCAAATTTCTTTGGTTCTATTTGAGACAGAAAACTTGAATATATTGCAGCATTCTGATTTCTGCTCCTTGTCTGAACACCTTGTCTTGGATCTCCAATGATCAGCTCCACTGGATGATCTCTTAGATGCCTGTTGGCTGGAGGCATCCTTACTTCTGGTTGTACTTCTTCAGCATCTTCATCATGCTGAGTTCCTTGAACTTCTTCAGCTCCTGGTACATGTAGTTCTCCCCCTGGACATAAGCCATCTTCTTCTACTTGCTGTCTTGCAGCAGGTACATCTTCTATGGTTAGCTTGTCCATCTTCTTAGAAAGACCTGTGGGGCTGCACACACTACTAGACAACTCATTGTTAATAAGAAGTGTCTCATCAAAAACTACATGCACAGACTCCTCTACAACTTGTGTAGTCAAGTTGTAGACTCTATAAGACTTACTATTACTGCTGTACCCAACAAACACTCCCTCTTGGGATTTGGCAGCAAACTTAGTTAAGTAAGTCTTCCCATTGTTAAGTATGAAGCATTTACAACCAAAAATCCTGAAATAGGATAGGTTTGGTTTCCTGCCTTTCACTACTTCATAGGGGGTCTTGTTTAACCTTTTAGTGATGGTAGCCCTATTTATCACATGGCATGCAGTGTTAACTGCTTCAGCCCAGAAATATTCTGGCAGTGATGAATCACTTAATAGAGTTCTACCAGCCTCTATCAAGGTTCTATTTTTCCTTTCAGCAATGCCATTTTGCTGAGGTGTTCTAGGTGAAGAGAATTCTTGAAATATCCCATAGTCTTCACATAGTTTTGTCATGCTTTCAGATTGAAACTCTGTACCATGGTCACTTCTAATTTTGACCACTGTACAGTTCAATTCATTCTGAATTTGCTTAACAAAACTGTGGAAGACACTAGGTGTTTCAGATTTCTGCTTTAAGAAGAACACCCAGGAAAACCTTGAGTAGTCATCAACAACTACAAAGGTGTAGACCTTCCTACCTAAGCTGTGAACTGGCATTGGACCAAATAGATCCATATGCAAGAGGTATAAACACCTCACAGCATCCTTGTTGTCAATGCTTCTAAAGGTGGATTTAGTCTGCTTGCCCTTTTGACAAGCTGAGCAAATGCCATCTTTGACACACTTAACTTGAGGACCATTCCTCACTAACTCTTTACTAAAGAGTTTGCCAATAGTCTTGTAATTAAGATGAGCAAGCCTCTTGTGCCACTTGACACATTGAGAGACTGTCTCATCAGCTACAAGACAAACTGGAGAACTATTGTTCTCAACCATAATGTCTAAACAATAGACATTTCTCTTCCTATAACCTGTCAAAATGATCTCTTGATCACTTGACCTCTTGATATGACAACCATTTTTAACAAATGAGATGTCATACCCTACATCACTTAATTGACTTATACTAATGAGGTTATGTTTCAAACCTTTAACATAAGCCACTTGAGTAATGGTAACAAGTTAGAAGATATGTTACCAAACCCTTTGATGATTCCTTTTTCAGAACCACCAAAGGTCACCTTTGGACCATTTTTGATTGGAGTGTAGTCCTTCAGTAGTCCCCTAGTTCCAGTCATGTGTCTGGAACATCCACTATCCAAGTACCATGTAGGGGTATGGCCACTTGGATTCTCCTGCAAAACAAATTAATGAACCTTAGAACCCAAAGTAAACTTGGGTCCTTGGTGATTGTTAGTTTGCAAATTGACATAGCTACCTGCTGTCTTTCCAACAGGTAACTTGCTACTCAACTTGGCACTGGCATTGTGCCAACAATCCAAAGCAAAGTGGCCAACCTTGCCACAGCACCAACATTCAAATTTGTTGTACCTTTGCTTAGGTACTGACTTAGCTGTCTTAACTACAGCAGTCTTGTTGAATGTTGGGGCTTTGCCCTTGGACTTGGACTGATCCTGAACAGTCCTAGCTGGATTAACAAAACCCAGTCCAGTCTTTCCTTTATGATGAACAAAATCATCAATCAAGGGTAGCACTGATTTAGGTTTTGAAAACCTAGCTGCTAGCTCTTTCTCCTTCTGAAGATTAATCTCCAGTTTCTTAATTTGATCATTCTTAAATGTAATAGTACCCATCTGAATCACAGTAATGTGTTTCAGCCTGGCCACTTCATTCAGTTTTTGATCATAATTCTTCTCATAATCTATTGCAGCTGCCTTGAGATCAGCAATTTCCTTGGCCAAATTTTTGGCTAGGGTCTTGCTTTTCTTATAGGCTTGCAATAGTACTTGATATTCATCTAGGAGTTGATGAATATCTCCCTCAGACTCAGATATATTCTCATCACTTGATGAAGAATAATCTGACTCTGAACTAGAACTGGAATCAGAACTTTGAGTTAGACCTTGTACCTGACTGGGTCCTGGCTGCTCCAGGTTTTTGGTACTTTCAGTCAAAGCCATCAGTCCTTGGCTTTGACAGTCTTCTTGCTCATAGATAGATTCCATGATCTGCATAAACTCTTCTTCTTCTTCAGCAAATAGCCCAATATAGGCTTCAGCATCTGTCTCAGTGTCTGAAGAAGACATATCTGAAAGAGTCTTCTCATTCTTTGCAACAAAGGACTTCTCCTTCTTTCCTTTGAAGTGAGTTTTCTTTTTGTCACTGGATTCCTTCCTTCTTTCAGGACAGTCTGCAATAACATGGCCCTGTCTATTGCAGCAGTAACAAATTATCTTGGATCCAGTTGCCTTACTAGTCTTGGTCCTTTTCTTGTCCTTCTTTGAAGGCTTCTTTTCCTGATACTGAACCTCTTTCCCTTTGGAAGATGAAGGTCTAGACCTCCACTGTTTCTTCTTAAGGAACTTCTGAAAATGTCTGGTGAATGCAGCAAAGTCTTCATCACTTTCACTGCTTGTAGATTTTGTACTTTCTGACTCTTCAGATTCTGATTCAACTACCTCAGGAGGAGGAGTTGATGACTTGGTCCTGCTCTTTCTGGGTACATCTGACTTAAAGGCAACAGTCTTTTCTCTGTATTCAGTCCTTGTTGACTTTTCTTCTTCTTTTCTCACTGACAATTGCATCTCATAAGATAACAACTTGCCAAAAAGTGTGGGAGGAGGAATTTCTCCCAACTTTGCCATTTCTCTGATGGCACAGATCTTGGTGTCCCAGTCTTTGGTGAGGGACCTTAAGAATTTATCATTCAACTCATAGTTTGTGAACTCTCTTCCATATGACATGAGTTCATTTACAATTCTATAAAATTTCTTGTAGCATTCAGTGATGCTATCTCCTCTTCCTTGCCTAAAGCTCTCATATTCTTGATTAAGCAAGGACTTCCTATCTTGCCTTACTTCTTCAGAACCTTCCATGTAGACAATGAGGGTATCCCACATTTCTTTTGCAGTTTTACAGTGAATAAGGTTCTGGAAGGTGGCATCATCAATTGCACTAACTATGATGTTCTGTGCCCTTTTGTCCATAGTTGCTAGGACAATCTCATCCTTGGTCATTTCAGAGAAATCCTTTGGAGTCCTCTGATTTGCATCCAATACTGAAATCTTCATGGGCACATATGGCCCTTCTTTGACTGTGATGTATATTCTAGGGTCAGAGGCTCCATAAAAAGCCTAACCCTCTCTTTCCAGATCCCAAAGATCTCTTTTCTGCATATAGGTAGTTTCATTGAACCCAACTCCTTATGATTCTCTGAAGAACCCATGTTCTTGATTTTCTTGAAACTGTTTCCTGTTTTCTGACTTATACTGAATCTGCCAAACTGGATCTCCTCAGACAGTTAGTCCTGATTTTGAGGAACCTCCCTCTGATACCACTTGAAAGATATGGTACCTAAACACCTAGAGGGGGGGGGGGTGAATAGGTGACCTAAACCTTTTTAACTTTTGTTTGGCAGCACAACAGTTTTTCACAGATTATTACAGTTAACAGCAATTACAGAAATCACACAGTAAAGCCACAACACAGCACAGCACAGCAGACACACTAATTTTATAGTGGTTCCCCAATCTTTGGGTACATCCACTTTCCCCCTTCGCCTATCTAGCAGTGTACTAGATTCGGCCAAACTTCTCCACTAGCTCAGAACCCAACAAGGTTCCTACCTCAGGCCCAAAGCCTTACACTCAGCCAAAAGGCCTACACTCAGCCACCCAGGCCTACACTCAGCCAATCAAAGGCCTACACTCAGAGTTCTTCAACTCCTACACTCAGGCACCAAGCCCTACCCTCAGCCTTTATAAAATAGGCTTACAATCACTCAGATCCAATGGATCTTACAAGTTATAATAGAAATTACAAATGCTAACTCTACAACTCAGAAAGGATGAGAGGAGTTGAGAGTTTCTTGAAGAGTTCTTGGAAGAACTCAGCTTGATCCAAACTGACTTAGCTTTCTTCAAAGCTTCTTGAGTAGAACTGAATTAGTCTGAATCTTCTGCAGTTGATCCTTGATCTCTGCTTCTTGAAATCCAGATGACTCTGAATTGTTCTTCTCAGCCTTAGTTCCAAAGACTGAATCCTTGGTTGGAGCTCTCTCTCTCCAACTACTTAGATCTGCAGTTGGACTGCCTGATCTTCTTGTGTTGATCCTCTATGTATCACTTCTTGATTTAATCTGATCAACCCTTCAGTTATTCTCACAACATGTAATGATAATGAACAACCTTCTATATCTTCTTCTGTAAACTATGGGTGCCTATTTATAGGCTTCCTTCATGGTAACCGGCTGATCCGGTTTATAACAGACTTTTGACTTCTCTGACAGTTGCTGTAGACCGGCTGGATTGGCAGCTGTCATGTCAACCAGTCACTTCTTGAAATTCTCTAACTGTCAGTTAGTGTCGAGACTTTCTGTTCTTAAGTGTCGACACTTATAGACCAAGTGTCGACACATGTTGTGTAAGTGTCGACACAAGTCTACAAGGTGTCGACACAATTCCTTGTATGTCTCGACACAGTTTCTTCTGCATGTGTCGACACTGAAATTGAGTGTCGACACAAGTACTTGTACTTCATCCTTTAACTGTATTCTTCTAAGTGTCGACACATCTCCTTTGTGTCGACACATCTTCATGTGTTGAAACTGTCAAGTGTCGACACTGATTCTTGGTGTCGACACAAGTCTTCATTCTTGATTCTTCAGCTGAGTGTCGACACATTCCCTTAGTGTCGACACTTATACTTAGAATATTTTTTACAATTTCCTGTTCTTTGCTAAGTGTCGACACAGCTCCTTGTGTCGACACTTTCTTCAAGTGTAGAGTCTTCAACTAAGTGTCGACACATTGTGCTGAGTGTCGACACTTTCTTCAAGTGTTGACTCTTCTGATTTTGTGTCGACACATTGTGCTGAGTGTCGACACATTCTTCAAATACTGAGTCTATAGCCAAGTGTCGACACATTGCGTTGAGTGTCGACACTTTCTTCCAGTGCTGAGTCTTCTGCATAGTGTCGACACACTGTGTTGAGTGTCGACACTTGTACTTAGAATCTGTAGACTTTTGCTGAGTGTCGACACTCACTTCAAGTGTCGACACTTTCTGGTGTAGACACAGCTCTTCTGGGTGTCGACACTTCTGCTAAGTGTCGACACAGCTTTTCTGCATTCTTCTACACTGAGTGTCGACACAGCTCCAAGTGTCGACACTTTCTGACTGGTGTCGACTCTTCTTCCCAGGTGTCGACACAATGACTCCAAGTGTCGACACTGCATGTCTGGGTGTCGACACAAGCTTTCTCAAGTGTCGACACTTTGCCTCTGGGTGTCGACACATGGACTTAGAAATTTTCAGCTCCAGTCCAGTGTATATCTAACCTGCACAAGTAACTCAAACAAACATCAAATACATTCTGATGTATATCATTGAGTTAGGTGAGGCTTCTTCAAATCAGGTACATTTGACCAATGTACCCAACAAAGCCATGCCATCTAGATGAGAGCCTGGTCAGCGGGTCCGCTCGGGGTCTCCTTTCCAAACCTTCTCTAACCACCGAGTGAGCCTACAACCCTGCCAGCTAGATGAGAGCCTGGTCAGTGGGTCTGCTCGGGGTCTCCTCTCCAAACCTTCTCCAACCACCGAGTGAGCCTACAACCCTGCCAGCTAGATGAGAGCCTGTTCAGTGGGTCCGCTTGAGGTCTCATCTCCAAACCTTCTCCAACCACCGAGTGAGCCTACAGCCCTGCCAGCTAGATGAGAGCCTGGTCAGCAGGTCTGCTCGAGGTCTCCTCTCCAAACCTTCTCCAACCACCGAGTGAGCCTACATCACTGCCAGCTAGATGAGAGCCTGGTCAGAGGGTCTGCTCGGGGTCTCCTCTCCAAACCTTCTCCAACCACCGAGTGAGCCTACAGCCCTTCCAGCTAGATGAGAGCATGGTCAGCGGGTCTGCTCGGGGTCTCCTCTCCAAACCTTCTCCAACCACCGAGTGAGCCTACAGCCATACCAGCTAGATGAGAGCCTGGTCAGCTGGTCTACTCGGGGTCTCCTCTCCAAACCTTCTCCAACCACCTTGTGAGCCTACAGCCCTGCTAGCTAGATGAGAGCCTGGTCTGCGGGTTTGCTCGGGGTCTCCTCTCTACGCTCACCGCACTAAAATATTGGAACCAGCATTCCGGTCCCTCCTAAAGTTCGAAACAGGATGCAACCCACACGTAATCTCCCTGCGCTACCCTCCTGATGAGAGTCGAAAGCCTGGAAACAGACCGAGGGGGCTCAGCTCGGAGGTCCCACCTCTTACCCGGAAGAACTGAAGGTCTTCCCCTCCCTAGCCAGTGTTGAACTAGGTGCCTGTGAGGAAGATAGTGGAAAGGTTCAACAAACCTCTCTCAGGCACCTTTACCAGTCTATTTAAAGGCCTCTGAATCTGTTCTGCAAATAACACTTCTGAATTAACCTGAAATGATCAAAACACCCTGGATCGGGTCTGCGAACAGCCAAACTCCGCTGTTTTGGAGAGCTATATGCAGACCTCCCGGGGTAGACATGTAAAATTACCTGGGGCATAAAGGTAAAATCCCCCTTGGGGGTAAAAAGGTAAAGACATCTCTTTTCACATGTGGCGAGTGGGGAGAGAACTGTCAGGTGAGGCGACCACCCCGTTCGTCTCGCCGGCCTCTCGCCCGGTGGGCCATCTCGCCCCCTAGGAGGTCTCACCTAAAATGAGGTCTCGCCTATCTCTGTGTGCTGTCCACACCTCTCGCCTCCTGTAGGTGGGCCTCCTCCCCTCTCGCCAATCCTCCTTCCTTGCTTGCTTGGGTCACCTCTCGCGAGCCCAAGGTTGTACAACTAGGAAGGATCAGAAGTTTGTGTGGTCTTTGGAGTGCGAACAGTCTTTTGAAGAGTTGAAGAGGCGGTTGAATACAGCTCCTATTTTATGTTCACCAAGTGGAACCGAAGGGTTCGAGATCTATAGTGATGCTTCGGGCAGTGGTTTGGGCTATGTTCTGCTACAGCATAGGAGAGTGATAGCCTATTGTTCACAACAAGTGAAGGTTCATGAGAGTAATTATCCGGTCCATGACTTAGAGTTAACGACCGTGATATTTGCTCTAAAGCTTTGGAGGCATTATCTGTACGGTGTGAAGGTCGATATTTACACCGATCATAAGAGCTTGAAGTACCTGTTGGACCAAAATGATCTGAACATGAGGCAGCAGAGGTGGATGGAGTTCTTAGGGGACTACACCTTCGAGATACATTATGTGCATGGGAAGGGAAATACAGTGGTGGATGCGTTGAGTCGCAGGACTCCAGTACAGGCCAATTGGTTATCGGTACATGATGAGATATTGATCCATGAATTGGAGGATTTGGAGATATCTTGTGTCGACAAGCAGTCTAGTGCTGAGGCGAAACTATTTTGGACAGAGGTGCAGTGTGACCTAGCTGATAGAGTTCGGCGGGCTTTGATTCAGGATAACAGCATGAAACAGATCTTGGAAGAATCTTTGGATGGGTAAAATTCCCAGTTTGTTGTTGAGGATGGGTTGCTAAGGAAGGACAGTCGCCTATGCATTCCTAGTGCGGATAATCTTCGGGAGGAGTTGATGTATGAGGCTCATCATACCAAGTACTCAATCCACCCGGGAAGCACGAAAATGTATAGAGACATCTAGAAATTATTCTGGTGGCCGGGTTTGAAGAAGGATGTAGCACTTTATGTGGCCAAGTGACGTACTTGCGCATTGGTGAAGGCGGAATGCCAGAAGCCCGGAGGATTCTTGAAATCCCTACCTATCCCAGAATGGAAATTCGATGACATATCTATGGATTTTGTGCATGGCTTGCCAAACTCGCAGAAGGGAAACGACGCCATTTGGGTGGTCGTCGATAGGTTGACAAAGGTATCACACTTTATTCCGAACAGGAAGGAAGATTCAGTGGAAAAGTTAGCCAAACTCTATGTGGAGAATATTGTACGATTGCATGGTGTGCCCCGCAGTATTGTTGGTGACTGAGATGGGCGCTTTATGTCAAAGGATTGGAGGTTGGTGAATAGTATGTTGGGAACTAAGCTGAGTTTCAGCAAAGCCTTTCATCCACAGACGGATGGTCAGACCGAGAGGGTCAACAAGACTGTAGAGGACATGCTTCGCATGTGCGTCCTAGATTTCGGAAAGCATTGGGAGGATAACCTGTACTTGGTGGAGTTTGTATACAACAACAGCTTTCAGGAAAGTATTGGAATGGAACCTTTCAAGGCCTTGTACGGGAGAATGTGTCGCACGCCGTTGTCCTGGTTGGAGACGGGCGAGACGAAGCTTTTCAAACGTCAAGCGGTGGAAGATGCCACATCAGTGATACAAAGAGTTCAAGAAAGGTTGACGATCGATCAGGATAGACAGTCAAAGTACTATAACGACAAACATAGGAACGTGGAGTTCAATGTTGGCGACATGGTGTATCTAAAAATCAAGCCATTCAAGGGTGTATCGCGGGTTCGACGCTTGAAGAAGTTGAGTCCGAGATACCTTGGACCATTTGAAATCCTGGAGCATGTTGGCGAGGCGGAGTATAAATTGAAACTGTCGACAGAATTGAGTGGACTGCATGACATGTTCCACGTGTCGGTGTTGCGTAAGGCAGTGCAAGAGCCTTCGCAGATCATTGCGGACAATCAAGTACCGGTTGATTATGAATTAACAACAAGGGTCAAGCCAGTACGTATTGAAGATGTTGCAGTCAAACGACTCCGCAATAAGGAGGTCCGAATGGTTAAAGTCCGTTGGGACAATTGCGGACGTGAGGAGCTTTCTTGGGAGCGAGAGCAAGCTATGTTGGAGGAATACCCCGAGTTATTCCACTCAGGTATCATTTAGATTTGTGTACCTTTGCTTAATTTCGGGACGAAATTCCTTAAGTGGGGGAGATTTGTAACGCCCTAAAAATTGTATTTAAGTCGGTCGTGAAAAAGGGGTTTTTGGTGCCTGTATAGGGGTACACGGCCTAGGACACGGGCGTGTCCAAGGCCGTGTCTGGCTGGTAATTTTTTGGCCGTTTTCATCCCAAGAAGAACACGGCCAGGAACACGGCTAGATGACACGGGCGTGTCATTAGACATGGGCGTGTGCCTACCTGTGTCAGTACCCGTGTGCAGTTGGGTCGTGTCGGTTGGCGCGACACTTATGCGTGACACGCCCCCGGACACGGGCGTGGCGAGAGACCCGACACAGGCGTGTCAGGTTGGAAACGGGTGTGTCGGAGCCCGTGTGTCTTTTCTGTGGTCGACGATCGTGCCTGGATCGCGACACATGGCCTGGGACACGGACGTGTGCCAAGCCGTGTTCGGCCCAGGTCTGGAGATTTTGAACGGATCTGAGCCATTCGTATTATTTAATCAAGATCCAACGGCCCAGATGATTTCCTGCTCTGTTAAGGCCGGGAATAGGGGAGTTAATCCCTTATTTCTCTCCAAGGCTTTCTCTTTCCAAGGTGTTAGAGAGAAGAGGAAGAAGAAGGAGGTTTCTGACCACCGGCGGAGCATCGGAGCAACGTTTCAAAATTTGAGAGCGGATCCATGGAGGAAAGGTCAGTGCGAAGAGTTCTGTTCGCGTAGTTTTTCCATGGCGCCAAAACAGACTACAAGGGTAATGATTCTCTACTTGAGCATGCGAATCTCTTTCTTTCTGTATAGGGAATCCTGCTCCCGCGAGTGTGCGGTGAGTGCGTGGTGTTCCTTGGGGTTGATGTGAATAGTCCCCCTTGTGTTGCATATAGAGTCCGGAATCATAAGTACGTGCATAGGAATTGTGTGTGAAGCCTACCCGGACGTGTATTGTCTGGATCGGTGATGTTGCATTTGATATGTTTTGCCGGAGAAGACTCCGTGCTTTGGGTTCTTCGGGTTTCTATGCAGTAGATTGCAACAGGGATTCTTGGAGGTTAGATTCAAGGCGCACCCGGAAAACTGAGCGGAAACGTGTTCTGCTAACTTGGCGGTCTGGGAACCGGCCTTGAACATAACTGGGTTATGTGATTGTTTGAAAACTTTTGGGATCCGAGAGAAGCTTGGCCTGCACGTAGAACTTAAATTGTATAAGCGGCGTGAGTAACGGGCAAGTGGAATCAGACCTAGGCTATGTGGTATGGTGCGAGAAATCCGAAAAGGGCACTGGCCGTAGGCATAGTCGGAAGCCTTAGACGGTGGTCAGAAAGGCTAAATGCTCACTTGGTTGCCATCTTTGGGATGGTGGTGAAGACACGGAATTGACCGGATTCACCGTTAATGTGCCCTGAGTGCACGAGGTGTTTGGCCGTGCGAGCCTACACCTGTTGCGTAGTATAATTGTGCTTTATTATTTCATTGGGCTAATGTTATGCAGGGAAAGAGCACCGCCGTCCCGAGTTAGGGGCAGGGTCGTTATAATTTGGTCGGCTTTTGGCTGACCGTTTATTTGTTTGCCACCTATGCAGTGGAATTGTGCTTGCAGGTGCTGCAGAGCTGAGTACCAAATAGAGGGCTGGGGCCCATGTTACTGTGCTGGCCCTAAAAGTCCGTAGAATAGTTGTTTTTTACTTTTATCATGTGTGGCCAGCCTGCGAGCCGATGTATGTAAGACATGTTTTATTAAGTGAGCATTTGTAAGGCCATAAGGCCATGCACCTTTTCACTGTATTTGGGTTTCATTCCTGTGGTTGTGGTCGTGGACATTCATATGTATTGGATTTAAGATTTGGGTTCTTTCAACTTTAAAAGCTTCCGCTAGAATGCTCTGTGTAGGACGAGTAGTCTTAATTGGATGGTTTGAATATTCATTTGGTAACCCTTCCGACTGTCTGTGGTATATGGCGTCGGGTTCCAGCTGGACCTTCTGTTATATGTCATGTGATGGATGGGGGTGTTACAGTACATACCAGACATCAACTCAACCAAGATTTGATGCATGCCTGTTTTCTCTCTTAGGTTGAACCTCTATCCATCCATGATGATGAGCAAGATCCCCACTGGATCATTGTAATACAGGAGGAATTAAATCAATTTGAGAGATATAGAGTTTAGGATTTGGTTCCAAGACCCCAAGACTTTCCAGTCATTGGAACCAAATGGGTATACAGAAATAAATTTAATGCCCAAGGTACAATAGTGAGGAACAAGGCTAGGCTTGTTGCTCAAGGATGCATGCAAGAGGAAGGAATAGATTATGACCAAACCTTTGCACCAGTGGCAAGGTTAGAGGCAATCAGAATATTCCTCGCCTATGCAACCTTCAAGAAATTCAAGGTGTATCAGATGGATGTGAAGAGTGCATTCCTGAATGGAGTACTTAAAGAAGAGGTTTATGTTGAATAACCTCCAAGTTTTGTCTCTCCAACTCACCCTTATCATGTTTTCAAATTGCATAAAGCTCTTTATGGTCTCAAGCAAGCTCTAAGAGATTGGTATGAGACCCTAGCTAGTTTTTGATAGAGCATAAATTCATTAGAGGCATAGTAGATAGAACACTTTTCACTAGACATCACAAGGATCAAATATTTGTTAGTGCAAATATATGTCGATGACATCATATTTGGGTCTACTGATTCCAAATTATGCAAGAGGTTCTCTGACCTCATGCATTCAAAATTTGAAATGAGTAGCATGAGTGAGCTTTCCTACTTCCTTAGTCTCCAAGTGAAACAGTTGCCCGATGACATCTTTATCTCTCAAGCTAAGTATGCTAAAGATCTTATAAAGAAGTTTGGGATGGCTGATGCTTCAGCAAAGAAAACACCTATGGCTACTAATGCTGTGATTGACTCTGATGCACATCGGAAACCTGTGGATCAGAAATTATATAGGGGCATTGTTGGGCCCTACTATATCTAATAGCAAGCAGACCTGATATTATGTTTTCCACATGCCTTTATGCTAGGTTCCAAGTGAACCCTAAAGAATCTCATCTAATTTTCTTAAAAAGAATTTTGAGATATATAAAGTGTTGTCCTAGTCCAGGCCTATGGTATCCAGCTGAGTCAACGTTTGATTTAACTGGATTTTCAGATGCTGACTTTACTAGATGCATTGTTGATAGAAAAAGCACCTCAGGGACTTGTCAGTTCCTTAGTATGAGGTTGGTATCTTGGTTTTGCAAGAAACAGTCTTCTGTATCCACCTCAACTGCTGAAGCAGAATATATTGCAGTAGGCAGTTGTTGTTCTCAGATGCTGTGGATCCAAAAACAACTCCTGGACTCTGGTCTCAACTTAAATAATTCAACTCTCTTTTGTGATAACACAAGTGCTATAGCAATAGCACAAAATCCAGTCCATCACAGTAGGACTAAGCATATAGACATTAGACATCACTTCATTAGAGAGTGTGTAGACAAAAACAAAATTAATCTTGTCTATATCTACACTGATTTATAAAGAGCTGATATATTCACCAAACCTCTGGATGAGAGAAATCACATATTCTTTATAAATCAAATTGGAATGATTAATGGAGAAGACTTAGTTTAGTTTTTGTCTGCACTCGACGAATTATCCAGAGTTCGTCGAACGGAGCTCGACGAACTAGGGAAAGTTCGGGAGATATTCGTCGAACAAAGGTCGACGAACTCTCTGTGAGTGAAGTTGTTTTCGTCGAATGGAGATCGACGAATCAGCTTTAGAAAACTTTCGTCGAACGGAGCTCGACGAAATGTTTTCAACTCTTCCTGCTGAGCTCGACGAATTATTTCACTATCAATTATTTCGTCGATCTCAGGTCGAAGAATTTCTTATTTTTCGTGGAATGGAGTTTGTCGATTCATATTCCAGAAAATCTTATAACTAGGTTTTCTTCGACCTCCGTCCCGCGCTTTCCATTCCCCTTGCACTTGATCGCCGTTTCTCTCTTTTGCAGGTGATTTCATGGCGATTCAAGCAGGAGCCCTAGCCGCTATGAAGTTTGACACAGGATTTGATGTCGACTTCGACTCATTTCAACACTCTGATCAAATTTTTCTGAACATTCTGACTCTGCTGGAAGAATAGAATTTGAAAAACATGATGAAAACAAGAATAAAGCTGGCTAGAACAGAAATTAGAGAATGGGTCTATACTTCATCTACATCAGAGGAAAACACCATGACAGGAATAATCACGGGTAATGTCGTTTCTTTGACTCCCACAGTTTTGACTGAAATTTTTGATTTGATAAACGGAGAAGAAGAACTGGATATAGATACTGTAGTATATGATATGATGTTAAGTCTGATGGGTTATGCTGGAGATAACCCAAATAAGCTGTGGAAAAAGCACCTATCTGCAGAATATTAGTTTCTGGCAGATATATTCGGAAAAGTCTTGCTGGGCAAGCATACTGCCCATGACTACATCACCAGACATCAATTCTTGGTCATGTGTGCAGTGGTTAATAAGAAGAAAGTGGATTGGGCACAGATCATCTTTGATCTGATAAGAAAAAAAGAATAATAAGAAAGAAGTTTGCTTGGAAAGATCCTGGGGATCTTTCTGAAGGAGAAGGCTGCTGAATCCCTGGTCTCACAGACCATATTCATAAATTCCAGCAAGAGGCTCTCCTGTGCCTTCTTTGGCAGGTGAGATAGGACTATATCCAAGCCATCCAAGGCTTCAACCTCTTCCACCCCATCTTCTGAAATCACCAGGGCTGTTAGAGCCACTCCCCACCCTGCTGAAGAGATCATCCCCACACCTCCATCCCTTCCAGCAACTCAACAATAATCAACCTCCACAGTTCATACTCCCTCTCTTCAACCACATCCACAACTCCACCAACAACTCCACGAAGTTCATGTTCCTACTACAGGTACATCTTCTGCCACCTCTCCACCCCTAAATCTTACTA
The DNA here is from genome assembly GCA_039583875.1 of Platanthera guangdongensis. Lineage (NCBI taxonomy): Eukaryota > Viridiplantae > Streptophyta > Magnoliopsida > Asparagales > Orchidaceae > Platanthera > Platanthera guangdongensis. The sequence goes on along the minus strand of CM077158.1, from coordinate 204,307,636 downwards.
ACACCCCCTTATCTCCTACTCAGGAATATGATGGCGAGGATGCCCCGCCATTTGCTCGTGCCGACATGGATCTCGCTTTTGATTGCCGATGCTACATGTTCGGGGACATTGATGGCCGTTGTCGCAACTGTCGCCGCCGCCGCCACATGTTCGTGGACATTGATGGTCGTTGCCGCAACCATCTTCGCCGCCGCCGCCGTAACTTCACATCATTTTGATTATAATGATATAACATTATAATCAAAATAATTTTGTTATAAGCAATTTTGTCTTAAGATTTATAAGTTTATAATTTATAAATTTATAAATCTTATTAGGTGTTTTTTGTTGTTTGTTGTTTTTATTAAGCATGAGTGGTTAGGATTAGATTAGATTTTGATGAAGGGTGGATGGAGAGGGTGTAATATTGTATATATGTGTGAGGTATTGGAGAGGGGATTATGTTTTGTAGAAAAAAAACCCTAAACTAAAGTGCGCGTGAAGCATCCCTCTTCGGCCAGGCCGAACTCAAACCCGCACCTCCTGGAATCGCAGAAAGCTGCTGCCACCTCCCCCCCTCTTGGTGGCTATTCCCGCTGCTCCGGCGATCTCCTACCTCCTCCGGTGTGACTCCGAAGAAGGCGGCTCAGTTCTCCCCATCCGGTGCGACTCCGATGGACCCGTGGAAGTGAGACTCTTCCATAGTTATCCTTCTTCCTCCTCTTCATTTTCAGATTTGGGTAACGATTTCCTCTTCTCAAACTTGGGTAATGATTCATCTTAGATTGTGAGAGTTGTGGAAACTTGATATCATATTCTATCCTAAAGTTTGATCCTCATTTGCATTACTAAAATCTCAATTTATATTGCTTTATTTCCGAATTTTTCGCGAAGGCTTTGTCAAGGATAGATCCCCTTGGACGTTTGCAAACCGGGGTTGGTTTAGCCTTTGGTTTTGAACGGATCAAGAGGATTTGGTATATCCTCGTTTGATTTTGTTTTGAGGGCTGCATTTGGACTTTTTCTGAATCAAATTTCTTAGTCCAGAGTGCTCTCCATGTGGATGGAAATGCGGTGATATGACACTAGATGTATGGCTAGGTTATGAAAAATGTATATGTGAATGTTTCGTGCAGGTTTCGATGGGAAATTCCCCCTTGTGAGATCGCAACATTATAGACGAAACTCTGCCGAAATTTTAAGTTTTACGTGCACACCACGTGTTCGTTTAAATTCCCCTTAGGAACCCCTTTGCCATTTCGTGCCTTAATCCCATTCCTGGGAGTGTGCTACATCAATTTGGTATCAGAAGCGGCTCAAAGCTTTCTTAATCTTTGTCGGTCCTCCCGCATCACATTCCCTACCTTTATGCACACACATCCCAATTTATTCACCTTCGGGAGAGAGGTTTGCCAATTTCTCAACTTGACCATGATCCGCTCGTTCCGAGCTTTCCCCTTTTTTTGCACTTAGGCATGCTTGTTGGTCTTCTATTTATTTTCTTAGTTATATATATATATATATATATATATATATATATATATATATATATATATATATATATATATATATATATATATATAAAATTTGTGTTTCCTAAAATATATCAAAAACAAAACAAAATGTTTCTTGTGTTCCCTTAGTTTGCGTTTTCCGTTAGACTTTATGGCGCACATTGGGAGTTCCGCCCACTTACCTTCATTCGTTGATCGAAATGTTATGTTAGCCCAGTATTTGACACCACCACCGCGCACCTCTAGGCCTGTTAGAGTTCCTACTCCGACCTATGATGGGATAGGTGGACCACAAGTATTTTTAGGTTGGGTGAAGGACATGGAACGCTATTTTGAGAGATATCATATTGTGGACCCCCATTGCGAGACTACAATTAATTGGTCGAGCTCTGACCTTCTGGCTCAATGAGCAGAGACGTTTTGGGATGTAACTCGATGACTCACTTGTAGGTTGGCAGATTATGAAGAATCTATTAAAGGATGAGTATTACCCTCCCTACTGTCGTTCCCAGATTTCTGATTATCTGAGTGATTTGCCGCCTAAGACTTTGCCTACATCGAACCTGTACGTCCCCTCGTACTCCCTTACTCGGATGTTTCACGATCTTATTTCTCCCCTCCAGGGCACTAGACCCATTTTTGATCATAGGAGTGAGTCCAATCCTCCCGCTAGATCCTTGCTCCGCCAAGCTCTGACTTTTCCGAGCCCATGTCCGCCACCCATTCAGGAGAAAGAGACGGTTAGGTCTTCTGTCCCGCCGCCTGCCAGTGTCACTACTAGGGATGTTATAAATCAGCGGGCTAAGCATCGACAGACCGTTAAGATTTGCAAGGAGAACGCTACATGTTACGCTTGTGGTGTGATTGGCCACTATGCCGTGGAGTGCCCCACAAAGCCTAGGGCTTTAACACTTTTAGCCTCGACGTCTGAGCACGCCACTGAGGGCGATGACGCTTTCACTGATGACTTTATTGACGATCAGGATCTTGGATATCCTAGTGACCTGGATGAGGATGTCCCCTCTGAGGTATCACCCCCTGAGATTATCCCACTTCCCCTCGACCATATTTCAGGTCCGTCTCCTATGATAGTTGAGGAACCATCCGATGGCCCTGAGTTCGCAGATGTACCTACTGTGTTGGAAGATTTTTCTTGCGAGGGAAGGTTATTTTTGGATGAATTTAAAGTTTAGGACCCGGAAGATATTTCCTTGTTGTTATCACCATTGCCTGAAGCACAATATAGATTAGAAATTTTGTCGGTCTCAATTTTGCCTACTTTTGAAACCATTACTGATTATGATTTGGATGAAATCCCTAGTGGGTTGGATGACATTTCGGTTGAGTTGGTAGAGTCAACCTGTGACGAATGTTTATTTGAGAGTGAGTTAGGTGATGAAGATCCGGTTGAGTTTTGTATGAGGACGAATCCACTATTTGATCTTCCTCTTGATTTTGTTGGCTGACACCCGATGGATTTTTATTGGACGTTCAATCCGTGTTTTGACGGTGAGTATGACTTAGCTCCTCCTCCGGCATCGACCCTGTCACCTCACCTTCCGGTTCACTTGACTCGATTAACTGATTTGTTGGGGACCGAGATTGTCATTTCTAGTCCGAGATATTTGGAGGTGCCTATTTATATAGCTCCCCCGTTAGACCGACCTAGATGGGTGTGGGTGGGCGAGTTGTTAGTTGTCGCGTTCGGTCTTCCCACACCAATTCGTAGACCTGACCATGCTTTTCCTCGGATGGACCGTTCGCCTGACTGCTTGGCGTTGGGTAAGGCTTTGTGTTGGACTGCTAGTGATTCCTTGGCTTTGGGGATTTTTGATGTGGTGTCCCCTAGACACACTTATTTTCCAGGCCCGGTCGCACGCATTTATCCTCCACCTTTTGATGATCCGTGCAAGAACACGTTAGTGAACCTAGTTGGATATGTTGAGTTGTATCACACGTGCGTCCTTTCAAATCCGGGAGCATCCAAATCTCTAGTTGGTGGTGATCATTTTTCGCTGGCATTTATTTATGACATTTTTAAATCAAAATTTAAAACTATGATGTTGGACTTGTTTTGTGGGCTATGCATTAGTGAGTGTCCGTATGCGGACAAGTCTTCGTCTGCGACTGCGTGTGATTTCACGGCGACTGTGCCTTTTGATTTGGTGTCCTCACGACATTATTACCCATCAAATCAAATTGCACATATTTTTCATCCATCCAGGTACGATCTGCACGTACACATGTCGTCGCCTTATGCCAGTGTCTGTGGGTTGCGTCACTTTCATGACTGTTCACCTCCGAGAGCTTCTGACTGCAGAATTGTTGATTCCAATTTAGTCTGGTTAGCCCACGAGTGGATACCTTCGGGTTCCGTAATGAAATTATTACGTTGGAGCGCCGATCCTTTCATGATCTTCGAGAATTTTGGATTTAATGCAATTTTTTTGGATTTTTACGATGCAATCGGTGTTTTGCCGTGTTTCAATTTTTTGGATTTAATTTTGCATATCTGGTTTCCACTTGAGTGGTTTTCTTCGACGTTTCTCTCTTCCACTTCAGATTCTCTTGGGTTGAGAGGTGAGATTCTTTTCGTGTCGCTCTTCCATTTGGGTTTCCTGGTTCTCACATTGAATGGTAAGATCTGCACTGCTTTTCTTTATGCTGACACATCTACGAGGTTTCCTGCTGTTCTTGCTCATGACAGGTTTTGTTCTATTGCGGATGCCTGCACTGCTTGTCCTGCCCCGTGGATGTCCGCTCTTGCTATGCTACCAGTGGATGCTGCTGTCTCCTGCCCTTCTCTCCATGGCCACTCATCGAGGATGAGTGATTTTGAGCGGAGGAGGATTGATGGAGAGGATGCCCCGCCATTTGCTCGTGCCGACATGGATCTCGCTTTTGATCGCCGCCGCTACATGTTCGGGGACATTGATGGCCGTTGTCGCAACTGTCGCCGCCGCCGCCGCCATCGCCGCCGCTACATGTTCGTGGACATTGATGGTCGTTGCTGCAACCGTCGTCGCCGCCACCGCCGTAACTTCACATCGTTTTGATTATAATGATATAACATTATAATCAAAATAATTTTGTTATAAGCAATTTTTGTCTTAAGATTTATAAGTTTATAATTTATAAATTTATAAATCTTATTAGGTGTTTTTTTTGTTGTTTGTTGTTTTTATTAAGCATGAGTGGTTAGGATTAGATTAGAATTGTATGAAGGGTGGATGGAGAGGGTGTAATATTATATATATGTGTGAGGTATTGGAGCGGGGATTATGTTTTCAAGAAAAAAAAACCCTAAACTAAAGTGCGCGTGAAGAAGCCCCCTTCGGCCAGGCCGAACTCGATCCCGCGCCTCCTGGAATCGCAAAAAGCTGCTGCCACCTCCCACCCTCTTGGTGGCTATTCCCGCTGCTCCGGCGATCTCCTACCTCCTCCGGTGTGACTCCGAAGAAGGCGGCTCAGTTCTCCCCATCCGGTGCGACTCCGGTGGACCCGTGGAAGTGCGGCTCATCCATAGTTATCCTTCTTCCTCCTCTTCATTTTCAGATTTGGGTAACGATTTCCTCTTCTCAAACTTGGGTAATGATTCATCTTAGATTGTGAGAGTTGTGGAAACTTGATATCATATTCTATCCTAAAGTTTGATCCTCATTTGCATTACTAAAATCTCAATTTATATTGCTTTATTTCCGAATTTTTCGCGAAGGCTTTGGCAAGGATAGATCCCCTTAGACGTTTGCAAACCGGGGTTGGTTTAGCCTTTGGTTTCGAACGGATCAAGAGGATTTGGTATATCCTCGTTTGATTTTGTTTTGAGGGCTGCATTTGGACTTTTTCCGAATCAAATTTCTTAGTCCAGAGCGCTCTCCATGTGGATGGAAATGCGGTGATATGACACTAGATGTATGGCTAGGTTATGAAAAATGTGTATGTGAATGTTTCGTGTAGGTTTGGATGGGAAATTCCGCATTGTGAGATCGCAACATTATAGACGAAACTCTGCCGAATTTTAAGTTTTACGCGCACACCACGTGTTCGTTTAAATTCCCCTTAGGAACCCCTTTGACATTTCGTGCCTTAATCCCATTCCCGGGAGTGTGCTACATCAAAATACCATCAACCCACTCCACCTCAATCACCCCAATCCCCTAATGATATACCAGTCCCAACACCACCTTCATCTCCTCTTCCCCCATACTTATCTTCCATACCATCCTTCAATCTCCCGACATCTCCTCCAAATACTCCTCCTCCTCTAAATCAATCCATCCAGGATGACCACATGCAAGATGCCATCCCCCATCCTCACCAACATCTTCCATCCCTCCACTTGTTTCCCCTCAACCACCATCTGTAAGTCCATCTGCCACTTCATCACTGGATCCCTCCACCATCTCATCTGTCATTACTCTCATCACACCCCTCTTCAAAACTCTAATATCAGATGCCATTACACCTCTTGCTACTTCCATCTCTACCCTATCTGCTCAAATCTCTGCACTCTCTGCTGCCCCCTCTTCATTTAGGGGCGTGACTCTAGTTATTACAGAAACCAGGCAGGGGGAGATGCTTGATGAAGAAGCTGCAGCAGCTCCAGTAGTAACAATAGTTCCAGCAACAAAACCCCCAACTCCAGCTCTAGCAGATGCAGAGGCAGTAGCAACAGCAGAAGATATAGAAGATACATATACAGATTTAATTGATTTAATTCAGTTTATTGAGACTGACATGGATATGGAAGATGTAGTTCCAGAAGAGTTAATTACTGCTGGTGATTTCATTTTAAATCCCACAGTAGATTTGGTTAATTTGTTAAGCATTTTTGATACTGCATACTTAAGATTCTTTCCATCAGAGTATACTAGGCCATCTTTGGCTATTATCCCATACACCTCTCCAATAAGCCCTAAAGTGGCTAAGCAGCTTAAGGACAACTTTGATTCTCAAGAGGTTCCTACTTCACCTCTTTCTAAAGTTGTTTCTCCAAGTGTCTCTTCCCCTTCAGTCTCAACTTTTATAATGGATGACTCACCCTTGCCTGATCTGGATGAGTTAATCAGGGCTGAAATTAAAGAAGAGAATAAGGCAGCTGCTGAAAGCACTGTCACAGTTAGTTCTCCAGCCCCTCTTGAAATTTCTCTTCCAGCTCCAGCTCTAGCATCTACTCCAGCTCCATCCCAAGTTGAGAAACCCATTATATATGATGAAACATTGAAAAAGCTAGATGCTTTATATGATAATCCACATGATAGCAGTGATGATGATGATGATGATGATGATGAGGATTCTGATGAGGATGCTAAGAAAAAGAAGAAGCCAGTATCTAAAAAGAGAAAAGCTCCTCCTCCTGCTGCTAAGCCAAATCCAGCTAATGACACTCCCTACTATATTCTCCAGAAGATAACTCCATATAAAGGGATGCCAGCTTGGATGTGGTTATCTAAAAATCAACAGAAAGAAAAGAAGAGAAGCAAAAGATGCTCTCCTCCTCCATCTCAGAAATATAGAAAAGATCCACCACCTTCTCCTCCTCCTCCAACTACTGGTGCTTCATGCACAACTTCCTAAAGATCTACCCAATTCCAAACAAATCAGAGACATCAAGGGTGATCATCTTCTGAAAGCAGCCATCATAGGCATTACTCTTCAGGCAAGCAACATCAATTTCAGCATCAACCACAGCAGCAACATCAACCATAGAAGCATCATCAACAACAACTATCATTCCCTGCAGATCAGAAAGCTGAAAGTCCTAAAAGACCAAACTCTCTTCCTGTTCCTTTTAAAGATCCTGAAACAGCTAATACAACTAGAATGGCCAGGTTCCAAGAACTTGTAGGCCATTCTATGATTAACAAGGCCAAAGCTGAAGGAAAGGATACTTCTGGGTATTCCACAATGTCTAAGTACATGAAAGAAGAGCTTAAGAGGTTTGAGAAAGCAAACAAGTTTTTCAATGTTGATGAGTACATGAAGTTGCACCCAGAAGCAATTTTGCCCAGAGCCACATCTTTGAAGATCATAGGGGATGCTGATATGACCATGATAAAAGTGCAAGCTTTAGATCCAAATAGAGAAATTGTCTTTACCAAGCCTGGAGATAAAGGTAAAGAAGTAATGCCCAAAGAGAAGAAACAAAAGAAGTAATTCTAAACTACTTTACTTCTGTTATGTTCTTATAACTTCTTTCTATTTCTGAACAAAGCTTATGTACATATATATATCTACTACATGTGTTATTGATCTCTGCCAGATATATGCTTTCTTGTCTTGTGATTTTCAATTTTGATTTGAGTCTATAATTAGTGACCTTACCCAAATAGGGGGAGATTGTTGGATCCCTAGTAAGATTTGGGCTAGGTTCACTAAGTTAGGATTATATGACCCACATTGTATATCCAGGGTCATGGTTGTGTCCTAGAGTCTAGGCCAAGTCCTTAGAATCAACATCACATGGAACAGCTATAAACAAGACTGTCAGAGACTCAAGACTTACAGTTTTTCTAAAGACCAAGTAAAATGAGTTTGACGTTCGTCAAACTCAGGTCGATGATAGTCGTGCTCAGCTCGACGATATCAGAGTAAATTCTCTGAGCTGAGCTCGACGAACTTGGTATTCAGGTCGACAAACTTTGGACACTATACTTCAACACTTTAAGATCAGAAGCATCTCTTTATTCTAAGTCCAAAGTCAGACTTTGGTCGAAGAACTTGGTTCTCAGCTCGACGAACTATGACCACAATAGCTAGAGTTATCCAACATCAGTTAAGTGGGCCTCAGCTCGACGAAACCAATTCTTAGGTCGACGAATTCTTGACACTTTACTTCAACACCTTCATCCAGAAGCATCTGAAATTATTCAAAGTCCAGAAATATTTTGCTGAACTTCAGTCGACGAAACTAGATATCAGTTTGACGAACTCCACACATAGAAAATGCAAAGTTTCTAGAGAATATAGTTTTGCTCCCAACTCGAAGATCTTGGAACTCAGCTCGACGAACAGAAGTCATCTACACGACGAACTCAGCAACGCAGCTCGACAAACTGTGAACTCAGCTCGACGATTTCTGTTATCAGTTCGATGAATCCAGACATAGTTATTTTCCATCCTTCTATCCCCTTCTTACTGCAATAATTCCTGAGTCATTAATGCTCAAATATTCTTTGGAATATAACCGTTAGACAAATCATTGATCATGGTCTTCTCCAGGATTATTGCCTGCCGTTTTTCCAAGGGACAGTTGGGGAAATAATTCAATGCCGTTTATTCTCAAGGCTGTCAGCATTGATTGCAGAGGATTTCAAAATTTTGAAAGACCATTTTTGATAAGAAATATAAAAGAGATTTTTCTCTTCTTCATGTAAGTAACACAGACAGACATATAGAACAAGATACACAATACAGAGAGACTACAGATACAGAAAATAGTCAGTATGAAACAAGAGATTCGCTGCTGTCTGTTAACATAGAATTCTGATAAAACAAGAAGCCATATTCCTGAAGATCATCAGCTATCTGAAGAAGAAGAACACCTAATCAAAATCAAGAGTCTTCTGTCTTCAACACTCCAGGATACTTCAAAGGACAACTACATCACTATCTGTCAAAGAAGTTCCTGAACAGCTGCTGATCAAGGCTGTACTACTGAAGGCCTATCACCCTGCAGCAAGGCTTCCTCTACCTGAACCATTCTATTTCTCAGGGGGAGCCTGTGGTAAAATCAAATATCCACAAGTCTTCTCAGTTGTATATTGAGAAAGAGAAGACACAATCATCTCTCACCCCCCCACTGTATAAAGGGTTATAACTCCCTTCAAAAGTTATTCCTGGTTGTAAGTCACCCGATCAAAAGACTTGAGGATTGATTTTTGAGCACCTGATCAAAAGCTCATTGGTGTCAAGCAGCTCATCAAAAATCTGAGTGGATTCCTACCAGGGTGGTAGAATAGTGGATGTACCCAAGTTTAGGGGAACCACTATAAATTCGTGTGTTGTCTGGATTGCTCTTTTCTTTTGTTTTTGTGCTGTGGCTATTTGTTAGGATTGCTGTTTTAATTTTATTCCTGCACTAGATTAAATCAGAAGAAAATTTGATAAACCCTGAATACTCTATTCACCCCCCCTCTAGAGTATTCCTGATCTAATAGCTCACTTTCAGTTCTATTTAGTCCGGTCTACCAGGGTCCTTTAGAAATCTGCAACAGTTTGACGCCGTTTGTTAGAAAGGAGTTCCCAACACCCCTCAAAGATTTAGAAGACAGTATACTGCCACCCCAATCGATACGCGAGACTAAAGTTGTTGGGTATTGTATCCACAATAACCCGAATTTGAAGAATGTCCAGTTAAGCTAAGATGAATTGTGACTGTATTTGATGTAGTTTTTGTTGGATCCCTAGTTGGATTTGGGCTAGGTTCACTAAACTAGGATGGTTGACCCAACATCTAGGGTCATGTATGTGTCCTAGAGTATAGGTCATGTCCTTAGAGTAAACATTGCATGGACCAGCCATCAATAGACTACAAAAGACTCAAGACTTAGAGAAATTTCAAAGACTCAGGAAATGAGTTTGACGTTCGTCGGACTTAGGTCGACGAAAGGCGTGCTTAGCTCGATGAACTCAGAGACAATTCTCTGAGCTGAGCTCGACGAACTTGGTACTCATATCAACGATTTATGGACACTATATTTCAACATTCCAAGTCCAAAATTCCTTTCTCTGAACTCAGTCGACGATCTTGGATCTTAGGTCCACGATCTCTGGGTATTCTACATCAACATTTATTCCAGAAACATCTAAAATGTTCTAAGTCCAGAATCATACTCCAGTCGACGAACTCATCTTCTCAACTCGACGAACTTAGACCATATTGTTGGCAAGCTTTATCAAGTAGCAGTTAGAAGTTCTCAGCTCGACGAAACTAGTTCTCAGGTCGACGAACCTAGTTCTCAGGTTGACGATTTTTGGATACTTCACTTCTATATTCTAAAGTCCAAGAACCATTACTCTGAACACTAGTCGACGAACTTAAATTCTCAGCTCGACGATCTTGATGCACAAAATTGGCAAGGTTCTAGAGAAAGCAGTTGTTTGTCCTCAGGTCGACGATTTTGGATCTCAGCTCGACGAACAAAGATTATCTGGTCGACGAACATAATTTCTCAGCTCGACGAACTCTGGACCCAGGTCGACGAATTCTGTTCTCTGCTCAATGATTTTTGTGTAGTTCCAAACTTGGATATTTCCCTCTCTCTATCCTTAATCTATTGCAATAATTCCTGAGTAATTAATGATTAATATTCTATGAATATTACCGTTAGACGCAACATTGATTATGGTCTTCATCAGGATTATTACTTGCCATTTTTCAATGGGACAGCTAGGGAAATCAATCAATGCAAATATTCTCCAGGCCATCAACATTGAATGAAGGAAGAAATTCAAAATTCAGAAGGAAGATTTCATGGAAAATATAAAAAAGGATTTTTCCTTTTTCTTCAAGAAGAGACACAACATAGTAAACAGAGTTTTTCTTCTTCCTTCTTGACTCAACACAGAGAACAAGATACACATGGCAGTAATACTGTCAAGAGACAAGAAGCCCTAGCCCTTGACCAGACAAATTACAACAAGCTGAAGAAGAAGAAGAACATACATTCAAATCAAGAATCTTCTTCCTTCTTCATCTCAGGATTCTTCAAAGGACAAAAAACACTCTATCTGTCAAGAAGCTCCAGGATACCTGTTGGTCAAGGCTGAAATATTGAAGACCTACTCACCCTGCAACAAGGCTCAAATCTTCCTAAGTTCAATATCTCAGGGGGAGCTTTTGCTAACATCATATATTCACTAAAGTTTTCTCAGTTGTATTTGATAAAGAGAAGACCACATCACTCTCTCATCCCCCACTGTAAAAAGGGTTCTTTAACTCCCTTCAAAAGTTATTATTGGTTGCAAGTCACTTGACCAAAAGACTTGGGGTTTGGTTTTTGAGCACCTAATCAAAAGCTCATTGGTGGCAGTCACCTGATCAAAAACCTGCTGGTGGATTCCTACCAGGGTGGTAGAAGAGTGGATGTACCCAGGTTGGGGAACCACTATAAAATTCTTGTGTTGTCTGGTTGCACTTTTTCCTTTGTTTTTGCTGTAGCTGTGATAATTAGGCTTTGCTGTGCTTGTGATAGTGCTAGATTAATTTATCTTAGGTCTCTTTTTTTTCACAGCAAAAAGTTTTTAAGTTTTCAAGATACTCTATTCACCCCCCTCTAGAGTATTTCAGATCTAACCCTTACTTTCAGTTTTTGAGGTATATACTTGTAGGTCCTCATTGCTATGTACAAACCAATGTCAGGTTACGTTGGGTCAGTAAACACAGGACTACACAATATAATTCCTTATTGTATAGACCAAAGTGTTGACTCCCGTGTAATCTCTCTATTGAGGTGTATTTCTATCCCATGTACAAGAGAAGGCTCAAGGATGGTCATGGCTTATTTTCAGAATGAGGAATTATCACAAGTAAAATTCATCGAGTATGGTTTGGAATAGTCGTCGAATTCGTCGAATATCAGCTTGATACTCGTCGAATTCGTCGTTTATACTTATCTATACCCGTAGAATCCATCGCTTATACTTAGGGAAAACTCGCTGAAGAATTGAAAATTTTGTTAAGTAAAATTCGCCTAGTATTGTCGTGCGTACTCATCGAATTCGTCGAATGTATCTAACGATACTCGCCGAATTTATCGAATATGTTAAGTGATACGCGCCGAATTCGCTTAGTCCAGTCAGCGCTACTTCTCTAAATTTTTCCAAGTATAATTTGTATAATATCAAAACGTTCAAGGCGTTGAGTTAACTCGACAATATTTAACGAATGCATCCTATGGTGTTGAGTGGACTCAATTCGTCGAATATCATGGCGCTGAGTGCATTGAGTTAACTCGATGATATTCGCCTATGGCGTTGAGGGAGCAAACAACATTGAGTGCAATGACATTGAGTGCGTTGAGTCTTTCAGCTGATATATACTTGCTAATCCTCGATGAATTCATCAAGTATGACTCCTCGCCATGACATTGAGTGACCAACCGGCCTGCGATGATTTGGCTAAGTCCTTTTCGTCGTATATCAAGATGTATTCGACGAGTATCATTATGATACTCGACGATACTCAATGAGTTTGACTTAAGACAATTTTCCGATAATTTCTTCCTCCAGTCATGGGTTCGGCCGGCCATGCACAGTACCTTTTTAGTTTTCATTTCTAGAAATATTCTTTATACAGTTAGCTGAAATGTCTTTATAAATACCTAGAGATATTTCTCTTAATTGCTAATATTGCTATTGCGCTAATTTGCTCTATGATTCAAAACGAGAAGAGTTTCCAAATCAGCGATCGCCGGCTTCCTATGCGTACGCGGAATTCCGATCGGCCGACAACCACAAGCACTTCAAGATCCGATCTTCCTCGGGCTATACATCTGGATTGCTACCTTCTAAAGACTCATATTTGTAACGCTCCCAATTTTCTGATGTCATTATTTGGTTTGCCGACGTCATAATTTTGACGTCAGGGCATTACCATTTTTCGTTTTGTTGACAGCTCTTCCCCGTTTATGCGTTTTTACGTCCGTTGAGCTTGTTTATCCTGATTTTGGGATTCTGATGGGTTGAAATATTTTTCTTGATATCTAGGATGAGGTTTTGAGGCCTTGGGTTTGTCCAGTTTTGTTGCGTTCCGAGCATTTTGGAGTCTCGGTGCGTGTTTGGACCCTTGTGGTGATTTTTTTCTCTTGTGAGAGCATTTGATGTTATGTCTCAAGAATGATACATCGGATTCTACGGTTGTCGTCGTTGTTGAGTTCATTTAATTCAACGCGTATTTATGACCCTGTTTTGAACTTATATTTCCTTATTCAACTATTTGATTATGATAATTATTATGTCAAAGCCTTAAACTTGTTTTTATTCTCGGGAAGCCCTCCTAAAGGGTTGGGATTTCATCGAACTCATTGTTTCTTGCGATTTCTGGGCGATGTATGGAGCTCGACGAATGTCGAGCGGTTCTGGATTCAGAGTTTGACGATTTCCGTGCGCAGTTCGTCAAACAGAATGTTGTTCGACGATTTTCGAATTGAGCTCGATGATCGAGCCTTGAGTTCGACGAATTTCAAACAGAATTCATCGAACGGGATTTTTCCTGCGTGTGTTCGATGAACGTTGAGTGGAGCTCGACGATCGTCGAGCTGGGCTCGACGAAGCATCGAGTAGTTTTTGTCCTTCCTGCTTGTATTTAAGAAGTTGATTCTGTACTCGAGTTCTGCCTAATTGTTCTCGAGATGTGATCTGTTCTCGGGAATTTGCAGCCTTGTTCTCGAGAACTGCCTTTTTGTACTCTAGAAGTGCTTCCTGGTTCTTGTGGTCTGCCTGGTTGTTCTCGAGATGAACTTCTTGTTCTCAAGAACTGGATTCTTGTTCCCAAGAACTGGCATCTTGTTCTCTAGAACTGGCTTCGTGTTCTCGAGAACTGTCTACCTTGTTCTCGAGAACGACCTTCTGTTCTCGAGAAGCCTATATTTGTTCTCGAAAAATACCTTCTTAGCTCTCTGGAAGTCCATGTAGTTCTCAAGAAGAACATTATTGTTCTCGAGTAATCCGTTCTAGTTCACGAGAAGTCTTCTTCTGTTCTCGAGTAATCCTTCTTTAGTACTCGAGTACTGCAAACCTTCTTCTCGAGAGCCCTTTGTCTGTTCTCGAGTAGTCTGCTACCTGTTCCCGAGTGATGTTTTCTCTACTTGAGTAATTTTCTTCCACTCGAGAAATGCTCTCTTCAATTTGAAAACTCTGTTCAGCCAAACCCGGTTCATTTCTTAAGTGTGGTTAGCCTAATACTACACTCATTTATATACCTACTTCTTCTTCTTCCTCTTTAAACCGACTGAATTTCTGTCTATCTCCCAAACCAGAGCGGCGGGAGCGAGAGTGAGAATATTTTCCCCTATACTTCCGGTGGCCGCCGACGGTGCTCCGGTGCTTGAAATCTTCATCCGAATATAGATCCGAAAAGCTCTCAACGAGAGCTTTGTCATCATGGTAAGTTTTCCCCATTCCTTGAGTTTTTCTCGTTAGGGTTTTCGCCCCAACTCCTATTTTTGACCATTCTTGTTAGATTTCGACTTCCCTCGTCTTCTTTAGCCCCGATCTACGTCGTGGTGTGATTTGGATGCCTTTTGTAAAAAGTAGCGAACATGCAAGAACAAACGGATATACTTTTGGATAATTGAAATTTTATTATCCAAAAAAGATATCATTTACAAAGGTATGACCTCCCTTTTATAGAATGGAGGGGATATGGGAGAGTACAAACAAACAATGTGGGACTAAACATTTACATTACTGAGCGATTAGAAATAAAGGAGACCGCATAGGCCGCGCAGTTAGACAAATGAGTTAACCGCTCGACAACTCCAGCAGGATAAGAACAGGTCGCAAAGGGAGACCGATAGACCGCCCGGTCTCCAGGCTTCTGAGTGAGACCGCCAGACCGCTCAGTCAACAAACCGCTAGACAAGACCGCAAGGCCGCCCGATCTAATACTTCAACACTCCCCCTCAAGCTGGAGCATAAATATCAATCATGCCCAGCTTGTCACAAATATGGAAGAAGGAAGTAGAGACCAGCTTTGTGAAGATATCTGCCAATTCTTTGTCAGAGGTGACAAACGGTGTACAGATCTGTTTCTTCAAAATCTCTTCCCGAATGAAGTGTCAGTTAACCTCTATATGCTTTGTTCTCTCATGGAAGACCGGATTTCTGGATATGTATATGGCGGCCTTATTGTCACAGAACATAGGAAGAGGATAGTCATAGACCTCCCCTAGGTCAAGCATGAGAGCCCACAACCACTTTAACTCACACGTGGTTGACGCCATACTCCGGTATTCGGCTTCTGCACTGGATCTGGAGACAACAGACTGTTTCTTGCTCTTCCAACTCACAAGATTTCCTCCAACAAAGGTACAAAAACCTGATGTGGATTTACGATCGCCTTTGTCATCCGCGTAACTTGAATCTGAGTAGGCCTCAACCCTCAGATGACCATTCTTCTGAAAGATTAGCCCTTTGCCTGGTGCTACTTTGATATACTCTAAAATCTTCATGGCAGACTGAAGATGGCACTCCCTGGGAGCTTGCATAAACTTACTGACCTTTCCTACAGCATAGGCGATGTCGGGTCTAGTCACCGTGAGATAAATGAGTTTGCCTACCAAATGTCTGTACCTTGTGACATCAGATAGAAGAGGAGAGTCTTCCGTCCACATTTTGTCTTCTCCAATAGCCATGGGAAACCGAGCCGGTTTGACACCTGTCAATTCTGCTTCTTATAGAAGATCAAGGGCATACTTCCGTTGGGAGAGAACCAACGAGTCAAGTTTCCGAGAAATTTCTATCCCCAAAAAGTATTTCGGGGAGCCCATATCCTTCGTGACCAAGTGTTGACGGAGGTGCTTCTTCGTCAAGTCCACCCCATCTCGGTCATCGCCAGTAAGAAGAATATCATCCACATATACTGCCAAAACCACCAGTCCCGAGGCCGTTTTGCGAATGAATAAGGAGTGATCGGCCGAACTCCTTGTAAAGCCGATGGTAGCCACAACGCCACTGAATTTGTCGAACCACGCCCGAGGGCTCTGCTTTAGGCCATAAATGGCCTTCTTCAAATGGCATACGCATGTCTTCCCCTGAGAAACATACCCAGGAGGTTGCTCCATGTAGACGTCCTCCTGAAGATCGCCATAGAGAAAGGTATTCTTCACATCAAGCTGGGAAATAACCCAATCCCGGTTAACAGCCACAGAGAGAAGAACTCGGATGGTGCTGAGGTGAGCAACCGGAGAAAAAGTATCAAAGTAATCAATGCCGTAAGTATGAGTGAAGCCCTTGGCCACCAGCCGGGCCTTATAACGATCCACAGTGCCGTCGGGGCGAAATTTCACAACGAAGACCCAGCGACAGCCAACCACATCATTGCCCACAGGAGGAGGAACAAGGGTCCAGGTACCCCTTGCAGTAAGAGTAGCCATCTATTCATCCATGGCAGACTTCCAATGAGGGAGAGCAAGAGCCTCCTGGTAGGTGCGGGGAGTAGAAGTAGCGGAGATAGCCAAGGCAAAACACCTGCGAGAAGGAGAAAGCCGATCATAGGAAACAACTGCCGCAAGCGGGTGTTGAGTACACACCCGCATCCCTTTGCGAAGAGCAATGGGAAGATCCAGGTCGACGGGTGCGTCAGCGACCAGAGCGTCCGTGGCGGAGAAGGCTGGCCCGGGACGAGAGAGAGACGGCGTCGGAGAGGAGGGAGGAGGGGTGGGTGGGGAGACGGACAGGGAAGGAGACGGTGGAGGAGGAGACGGAGGTGGGGAGACATCGAGAGGCGTGGAGGGAACGAAGAGATCAGAAGGAAGAGAGGAGGTAGGAGAGAAGTAGGAAGCATTCTCGAAAAATGTCACATCCGCGGAGACAAATTGCTTGCGTAGAAGGGGGTCAAAACAGCAATAGCCTTTTTGAGTGGTAGAGTACCCCAAAAAGACACACTTGGTGGAACGGGGCGAAAGCTTGTCGCGGGTAGCGGAGGGAGCGTGAACAAAGGCCATACAACCAAAGACATGGAGAGGGAGAGGAAAAGGTTCCTTGTGGGGGTAGAGAATGGAGAAGGGGGTCTGGCCGTGGAGAACTGTGGAGGGAAGGCGATTGATGAGATAACAGGCGAGGAGCACAGCGTAGCCCCAGTAGGAGCGAGGTACGTGCATCTGCGTCATGAGAGTACGAGCAACATCAAGCTGGTGACGGTTTTTACGCTCCGCCACCCCATTCTGCTGGGAGGTGTAAACACAAGTAGTTTGATGAAGAAGACCATGTTGGTGAAAGAAAGAGGAGAACTCATGATTAAGATATTCCTTGGCATTATCAGAACGTAAAACTTTAATAGAAATGTCAAACTGATTCTGAATCATAAAATAAAATGATTGCCAAATAGAAAAGAGTTCAGAGCGATCTTTTAATAGATACACCCAGGTACATCGTGAAAAATCATCTATAAAAGTGACAAAATAGGAACTTCCCCGACCAACAGTGAGGGTAGGAGCCGGACCCCAGACATTAGAATGAATAAGATCAAACGGGCGAGAGGAGCCACGGCCTTGCTTCGGTGGGAAGGAAGAGCGATGATGTTTGCCAAGCTGATACGCATCACAGTTGAGCGGAGAATTGGTAGGAGGTAAGTGGGGCAGAAGCTGTCGAAGAATCCGAGGAGGAGGATGTCCAAGGCAAAGATGCCATTGAAGGAGATCTGTAGAGGAGGAGTAGGCGGACAGAGCGGAAACATCGTCGAGGAAGTAGAGGCTGCCACTCTCAGTCCCAGTAGCAATCGTCCGCTGGGTCCTCTGGTCCTGAAAAGAACAAGTAGTTGGAGTGAATAAGACGGAGCACTGAAGTTGTCGGCATAAAGTAGTAACAGATAATAAATTGCACGGGAACTTCGGGACATAGAGAGTGTCCTCCAAGCAAAGCGATGGGGTGAGTTGAACCATGTCCGTCCCATGAACCGGGGACGGTGAACCATCCGCCACACGAACCGGGGGTAAGCGGTCATGTGTCTCAAGACGGGAGAAGCAATGAGGGTTGCCAGTCATATGATTTGTAGCACCGGAGTCAATCAGCCATTTACCTTGGGGAACGACGTGGGCACTACCTGACGTTGTGGCCACAGAGGCAGACGGCCGAGAAGAGGCGGAGGCCGAAGAAGGAGCATCACCGGAAGGGCGAAGATGAGGATGTTTCTGCCAGCAGCGGTCAACAGAATGGCCGGTACGACCACATTGAGTGCAGAGGAACCGGGACGAACCCCGTCCGCCGGAGTGGCCATGGCCACTAGGTCCCCCCCTCTGAGCTTGGTGAGCAAAGGAGTCCTGGGAAGGGGGGAGGCCAACAGAGGCCGCAGGAGCAGCGAAGTAACAGCGGCAATGCGAGCCGCGGTGGAATCCAAAGTAGGAGATTCCGCCTCACCCAGGATCTGCTGGCGGATCATATCATAGGAATAAGGAAGACGGAGAAGATAACAAACAACCAGGAGTTCCTGGAAGTGTTTGTGCTGTTCGGCCAAGTCCGCGGAGAAGGGGCGATTCTGGAGGATTTCAGTACCAAGAGCCTGAACCTGCTGATAAGCCGCAGCAGGAGACATGGAAGAGCGGGTGAAGAGGTCCGCATAGAGAGTATAAATGCAGGACGTCTGTCCCCCCTTCGAATAGAGAGCAGCGAGGTGAAGCCAGGCGGCCTTGACCGTCTCATCATGGCGAATGACGGGAAGGCACTCATCAGAAAGGCTGTTGGCCAGCCACGTGCGGACAAGAGCATCACTCGCATCCCAGTCATCAAACTCATGAGAGTTACGAGGAGGAGGGTCATCGGTGAGGTGATGACGCTTGCGCTGAGAGCGAAGAATAAAGGTGAAAGAAACGCTCCAATCGGGATAATTGGAGCCAACAAGCTTAGAGAGTGTGCCAAGGTTGCCCGAAGGAGGAGGTGGAGAAGGAGCTGCAGGAGTGGTGGAGATAACGGGGGTGGTGAGACCGAAAGTAGTCATAGAACACAGCAAGAAACCACGCAAGAAGAAGCGAAGCTGCGGGGAGAGGAAAAAAAAAGAGAACAACTCGCGCGAAACCGCAGCTGTTTAAAAGGGAGAAGCCGCACGAACACAAGCGGCCAGGAAGCAGTCAAAGGCACAGTGGGGAAGAGGTCGCGCGAACTGAAAAGTCCGAGCGAACAGAAGAGAAGAGGAAGCAAGAAGCAGCGGGAACAATAAGTCGCAAGCCGGGCGAACAGAAGCAGGCCGCAATGACTAGGAAGCCAGAGAGGCAAGAAGGAACCAGGGGCGCGGCGACAACTAAACAGGTCGCGACGACGAATAACAGCAAGAGAAGAGAACCAAGGAGAAACAAGCCGCGCGAACAGGGCAGCGGATAGAAGAGAAGGCAAGCCACGAAGATATGTCGCATAATGCAGAAAACAAGCCGCAAGAATCAGAGAGCGCACACAATCAGGAGGAAAAGACCGTGTCCTCTGATACCATGTAAAAAGTAGCGAACATGCAAGAACAAACAGATAGACTTTTGAATAATTGAAATTTTATTATCCAAAAAAGATATCATTTACAAAGGTATGACCTCCCTTTTATAGAATGGAGGGGATATGGGAGAGTACAAACAAACAATGTGGGACTAAACATTTACAGTACTGAGCGGCTAGAAATAAAGGAGACCGCATAGGCCGCGCGGTTAGACAAATGAGTTAACCGCTCGGCAACTCCAGCAGGATAAGAACAGGTCGCAAAGGGAGACCGATAGACCGCACGGTCTCCAGGCTTCTGAGTGAGACCGCCAGACCGCTCGGTCAACAAACCGCTGGACAAGACCGCAAGGCCGCCCGGTCTAATACTTCAACACTCCCCCTCAAGCTGGAGCATAGATATCAATCATGCCCAGCTTGTCACAAATGTGGAAGAAGGAAGTAGAAACCGGCTTTGTGTTGAAAAATACCTTCTTAGCTCTCGAGAAGTCCATGTAGTTCTCAAGAAGAACTTTATTTTTCTCGAGTAATCCGTTCTAGTTCACGAGAAGTCTTCTTCTGTTCTCGAGTAATCCTTTTTCAGTACTCGAGTACTGCAAACCTTCTTCTCGAGAGCCCTTTGCCTGTTCTCGAGTAGTCTGCTACTTGTTCCCGAGTGATGTTTTCTCTACTCGAGTAATTTTCTTCCACTCGAGAAATCCTCTCTTCATTTTGAAAACTCGGTTCAGCCGAACTCGGTTCATTTCTTAAGTGTGGTTAGCCTAATACTACACTCATTTATATACCCACTTCTTCTTCTTCCTCTTTAAACCGACCGAATTTCTGTCTATCTCCCGAACCAGAGCGGCGGGAGTGAGAGTGAGAATCTTTTCCCCTATCCTTCCGGTGGCCGCCGACGGTGCTCCGGTGCTTGAAATCTTCATCCGAATATAGATCCGAAAAGCTCTCAACGAGAGCTTCGTCATCATGGTAATTTTCCCCATTCCTTGAGTTTTTCTCGTTAGGGTTTTCGCCCTAACTCCTATTTTTGACCATTCTTGTTAGATTTCGACTTCCCTCGTCTTCTTTAGCCCCGATCTACGTCGTGGTGTGATTTGGATGCCTTTCTCTGGTGAAACCAAGGCATGTGATGGTTTCCTCCTTCTCTTCCTTTCTTTACCCAGATTTACAGGAATTTCTAACTTTGTGTTATCATGATTATTAATTAACTTGCTGATTTTTAGTGTTGTTTAGATCTCTTGTCTAGTTCAATTATAATCACCGTGTTCTTGATTTTGTTACCTAGTCTTGTTAGTGTTATATATTACAGAATCATACTCTTATAACTGTTCCTCAACGTTTAAGAAGGATGTGTTAGAGTTTGTTTAGGATTGTAAATTCTTCCTAAAGGTTGATCAACCACTCCTGATCTAGAATTGTCCAGTAGAATCCGATGTGTCATTGCTATCATGAGACTTATATCATGGTTTACTTCGTGGCGACGCCATGGGGAGAGACACGCCTCCAGACCAGGAAGTGTTGTGGTGGGCCTCTGATCTCTAAACCCGAGTCATTTCTGGGTTTTCATTCCAGGTTTCCTATGTTGCGGGTGTTATTTGTGGATGAAGCCACCGTCATAATGTTTGTTCTCCCTATTAGTATTTTGTGGGGCTCTACTGGGTGTTTGGGAATTTGTAGTGAATGGTGGGGTATTAAGACTCCCCCGCAACTAGACGGATAAATTGTCTTCAGGGTTGGACACCCCACCCGTTTTGGTTTTTTGGTGGAGTTAACCACAGGTGGCTAATAGGGGTTTGTTTCTCTCCTGACGGTTTAAGCTTGACCTTTTTCCCTTATAGTCTTGTGCATTTGGGGTGTCGTGGTTATACGTGATGCTTCGTGTAAGTGTTCTCTTTTTACCTCTGTATCTGACTGTTGTACTTTATATAAGTATTTTTCTTTGGTCTTGGGTTGATACCCATTGACTTTGTTTACTTCTGGCTTACTTTCTGCCATCTCTTGTACTTTCTTGCTGAGGTGTTCTGTCTTTGGAATGCCTTAGGTTCAGAGTTATAGCTGATAGCCGTGTTGGTTTTGGAGTTCCTGGGCAGCTGTCTTGGCTGTGGGTTTGCCTCGCCATAGCGAGGTAGTTTGTTGTTTTGTTTTCTTTGCTAGTGCAGACATACTTTATTTTATGTGTGTTCGTGTCAGTTGTTGACGCCCACAGGATTGTTGATTTTTGGATACTTTCTAGCTGCTAGTTTTCCTTCTGTGTATATGATTACTTACTCTATGGGATGTTTTATGTTATGATTGCGTGGTAGGTATTTTAAAGTATAAAACTACTACTATTACCACATGCATCACACGTTTTTAAAATATTAAAACACTATATTTAACGACCATAAATATCTACTTTTATTATTATTCTAAATTTAGAACTTGCATACTTTGAGGTGTCCTCTGGGAACCTCTAAACTTATGTATGTCATCTAGTTTTGTAAAAGAAGTAATTTTTGCAACATATAACTTCTTTCCTAATGGACTAGATGAGCCACCAAGCTGAGGGATATGACTAACTACCACACTTAACTGATTTTATCTTTAAATAACTTAAATAATCTTTTTTCATGATTAAGTAGGTGTTTGCCTGAGCACTCGCAGTTATCCCCTGCTGATATGCCATCATGACGCACATTTTTCCCTTACTTTGATATGTAACACCCCCTATCCGTCGCATAGCATATAGCAGTAGGTCCGGCCGGGGCCCGACGCCATATACCACAGACAGACCGGGTGGTTACGTATGGAAACCATCCAACCAATCTCAACGTCCTACACAGAGCATTCTAGCGGAAGCAGTTTATGTAAGTTGTAAACAAGAACCCAGCATTAGAGCACGAATGTCCACTATTACAAAATTAGGAATGTATACAAAATACCCAAAATCGGCCTTAAGGCCTTACAGAATGTTTCATTTGAATAATACATGATTTACAAACCTTGGCACGCAGGCCGACCATACATGAATAAAACAGAAAACATTTCCACTTGGGCCTTCGAGGGCCAGCTTCGCAAAAAGGGCTTTAGCCCGCTATTGACCGCTTGGTCCAGCTGCACCTGCAAGCAACACACCACCGCACGGTGGAAAAACAAGGCAACGGTCAGCAATGCTGACCAAATTATAACGATCCCGCCCCCAACTCGGGGCGGCGATGCTCCTTCCCTGCATTTCATTAGCATAAGCGAGCAATGCATATAAACATAGCCATTACATCACAGACGTTGGCTCGCACGGCCACACGTCCCGTGCACTCAGGGCACATTCTCGGTGAACCGGTCTATGTCACGTCAATTAAAGCCATTAACATTCCGGACTCACCACCGCACTAAGACGGCCATTCCTATGAGCAATTCGTCTTCCTGGCATTGGTCACGTCAATTTAAGCCATAGACCGCCGAAGACTCACATCTATGCCAACGGCGAGTGCCACGTAACCTTAGGTCTCTCTAACCGAACGACATAAAGCGGGTACGGTTCCATCTAACCCGTGCTCACATCGCAACGACAATTTAAGCCATTTGCGCGGGTCAAACTTCCACCGAGTCCCATTCTAACACAAGTCACATAACCTCGTTATGTTCAAGTTGGCTCTCAGGCCACCAAGTTGGCAAGATCTCATATCCGCCCAGTTTTCCGGGTGCACCTTTGGGTTAGTCCCCAAGGCTCCCTGCTGTAATCTACCGCGTAGAAAACCCGAAAAACAAACCATAGCACGGAGTCTTCTCCGGCCTTATGCAATGCAACATCGCCGATCCAGACTAACATGTCCGGGTAGGCTTCACACAAAATGCCTACATCCGTTCTCGCATACGGACTCTAAACAACGGGGACTTTACATATCTACCCGAAGGAACGCCTCCGACTCTCCGCAAACTCGCGAGAGCGGGCTTCCTATGCTAAGAAAAGGAGCGATTCAAGCTCAAGATGAGGATCGTTACTCTTGAGTTCCTCTTTGGCGCCATCGAAAAGTAATCGGATAGAAATCACCGCACTTGCGTTGCCTCCGTGGATCCGGAGTCGGCTTGCGATTCGGAGCTCCGAAGCTCCTCCAATGGCGGATCTAGCTCTTCTTCTTCCAATGGCTCTCTTCTTTCTCCAAGGGTTTGGAGAGATGAAAAGGGTAAGAAAGTGATGGATTTTCTAAGTCAAACCCGGGTATATCCTCTCAGGAACCATCCCCAGCCGTTGGATCTCAACCTAAGAAAACGAACGGCTTTGATTCGGGGCTGAAATGCCCAATCTGGACCGAACACGGCCTGGCACACGCCCGTGTCCAGGGCCGTGTGCCTCATTCGCCGTCAAAATCGAATCTCCTGGAACCTCACACGGGTATCGAACACGCCCGTGTTCGAGTTGACACGCCCGTGTTCCACGTGACACGGCCGTGTAGCCGGCCTTGTACCCCATGATTTTCCCCCATTTTCAACCCGAGCACTGCACGGGTTCTAGGACACGCCCGTGTCCTTGCCCGTGTCATATTGACACGCCTGGACCCTAGGCCGTGTACACGGGACATTTCGTCGAGGGAAGATCGACGACTTGATGACACGGCCTTGGACACGCCCGTGTCCTAGGCCGTGTGCCTTGTCTCGACGATCGTCGAGTAAATCTCGACGACTCCCCGGGACGACCGTCGACACGGGTCGACACGCCCTGCGACACGCCCGTGTCGCAGGCCGTGTGCCCATTCTCGACGAATCGTCGAGTATAACTCGACGACTTCACGGCTAAGTGTCGACACGGGTCGACACGCCCTGCGACACGCCCGTGTCGTAGGCCGTGTGCCCATTCTCGACGAATCGTCGAGTATAACTCGACGACTTCGCGGCTAAGTGTCGACACACGCTTGACACGCCCTGGGACACGCCCGTGTCCCAGGCCGTGTGCCTTCTGCCAGAACCCAAACAGGCCCAAAACGTCCCCCTTTGCTCCTTTGAGTTTCGGGGCGTTACAACTCTCCCCCTCTTAAAAGAATTTCGCCCACGAAATTACATAAAGGAAAGACATGTACAAAACTAAAATTTGTACCTGAGCGGAACAACTCCGGATACTCGTCAAGCATAGTCTGCTCTCGTTCCCAAGAGAGCTCCTCACGACCGCAATTGTCCCATCGGACCTTGACCATCCTGATCTCTTTATTGCGTAGTTGCTTGACCTCCGAGTCCTCAATCCGCACGGGCTTGACCTTTGTCGTTAGCCCACTTTCCACCGGCACTTGATCGACCGCGATCACTTGCGTAGGCTCTTGTACCGCCTTCCGAAGCACCGAAATGTGGAATACATCGTGTAAACCACTTAGCTCCACTGAAAGCTTCAACCTATAGGCCGCTTCTCCAACTCGCTCCAGAACCTCGAACGGTCCAAGGTACCTCGGGCTTAGCTTTTTCAATCGTCGCACCCGCGAGACACCCTTGAACGGCTTGATCTTTAAGTATACATAATCGCCCACAGCGAACTCCACGTTCCTGTGCTTGGCATTATAGTACTTTGCTTGCCGGTCCTGAGCGATAAGCAACCTCTCCCGAATGGTTCTTACCAAGGAAGTAGCATCCTCCACTTCCGATCGCTTATACAACTTTGACTCACCCGTTTCTAACCAAGACAACGGCGTGCGACATTTCCTACCATAAAGGGCCTCGAAGGGCGCCATCTGAATACTTGCTTGGTAGCTATTGTTGTATGCGAACTCCACCAAATAAAGGTGGTCTTCCCATTGCTTTCCAAAGTCCAAGACACACATGCGAAGCATGTCTTCCATGGTTCTATTGACTCTCTCGGTCTGCCCATCCGTTTGCGGATGGAAGGCTGTGCTAAACTTCAGCTTTGTTCCCAACATTTGCTGCACCAGCCTCCAATCATTGGACATGAACCGCCCATCCCGGTCACTCACGATGCTGCGGGGCACACCATGAAGCCGTACTATGTTATCCACATATAGCTTTGCCAGCTTCTCCACCGGATCATCCTTCCTATGCGGAATAAAATGCGACACCTTCGTTAATCGATCGACCACCACCCAAATGGCGTCGTTCCCCTTTTGCGACCTTGGCAAACCATGCACAAAGTCCATAGAGATGTCGTCGAATTTCCACTCCGGAATAGGCAAGGACTTAAGAAATCCTCCCGGCTTTTGGCACTCCGCCTTTACCAAGGCGCAAGTTCGGCACTTTGCTACGTATAGCGCCACATCCTTCTTTAAGCCCAGCCACCAAAACAGTTTCTTTACATCACGGTACATCTTCGTGCTCCCCGGGTGAATCGAGTACTTGGTATGGTGCGCCTCGTACAACAACTCCACCCGTAAATTGCCCACACTTGGGACGCACAGACGACCGTCTTTCCAAAGCAATCCGTCCTCCACGACGAATTGGGAATTTGACCCATCCAGAGCCTCTATCATGAACTGCTTCATATGAGCATCCATATCCAAAGCCTGCCGAATCCGATCAGCCAGGTCATATTGGACTTCAGTCCAATTCAGAACTGCTTCAGCACTTGCTTGCTTATCCACACAAACAATCTCCAACGCCTCCAACTCCCGCACCAACCGCTCATCATGCACCGATAGCCAATTGGCTTGAGCTGGGGCTCGGCGACTCAACGCGTCCGCAACCGCATTCCCTTTGCCAGGCACGTAGTGGATCTTGAATGTATAGTCCCCCAGGAACTCCATCCACCTACGCTTGGTCGACGATCTTCGCTCGACGTTTTTCCGCGGTGTCGACACAAAGCTTGTCGACGGGTGTCGAGACTTGGCACACGGGTTGAGACACGGGCGTGTCCCAGGCCGTGTCATCTCTCGGGTTGGTTTCGGGGCCGTGTAGTTGGAGGCACACGGCCGACCACACGGCCGTGTCACTGGGGACACGGGCGTGTCGGGTTGAACACGGGCGTGTCGGATGCCCGTGTGCGGTTCCAGGCGCGTCGATTTGAGACGGCGAATGAGGCACACGGCCCTGGACACGGGCGTGTGCCAGGCCGTGTTCGGCCCAGGTCTTTTATTTTCCAGGCGAATCGTGGCCACTCTTTCCCAGATTTTGGGATCTGACGGCTCAGGACTGTTCTTGGGAAGTTAAGTCCGATTCTAGGGTGGGAAACCCTCATTTGTTTTCCAAGTCTTCTCTTTCTAAGTTCTTGAGAAAGCTAGAGCAAGGAGGAAGAAGAAGAAGCCTTGGGCTGTAGGAAGGGTTTCAGAGCTCCAAATCGCGAGCCGAGTCCGGATCCGTGAAACTTGGAGCGTTGCGAAGATTTCCATCCGGCTATTTTGCCATGGCAAGGAAGAGGAGTCGGAAGGTAACGACATCTCTCCTCTCGGTCCTTAGGATGCACGTATTAGCATCATTTAGTTTTCTTTCTCTCTAATTTTTGGGCACCAAACTCCCAAATGAGAGGGGTTTTGGTTTGCCAAGTTTCAAGAGGAACTTCCGGGTTGATTGAGTCCGTCCCCGACATATTTTGCATTAGAGATCCGCTTCGCTAGTGGATTAGGCATGGTGGGTGAAGCCGTAGTCGCGACCGTTAGTCCGACTCGGTGATGTTGCATACAAACTTAGGAATTCGTAGAGATTTTCCGTTGCGGCAAGATGCCGTTTGTGTTGTGGTGGTTATAGTCCCGTTTGCTTGAAGGGTACGTGTAGTCGGGCCCGGACAAGGTTAGCTCCTCGTGGCGGTAGATGGTTTCCTTGAGAGATAAGGTTAGCTCCGCACGAGTTGGAGATGGTTTCCTTGGTGCGCGGGAACGCTGCAGTACAATGAGGGATTATGATGTATTAGTCTTGGTTTGCGTGGTGCCAAGGCGTGGCTATGTCTCTGTGGTCGGCTGGCTATCCCGTGACATATGCGTCATGTGTGGAGAGTGTCCCGGCGAGACTAGTCCCCTTCTGTGAGACTGACGAGAATGCCAAGCTTGGGGCAAGCCCGGGCAAAGTGGCCATGAGCGGGTGGGGTCCAGCAAGGCTTCTTAGAATCGATCGGTCTGTGTTTGTTGGAATCCTGACATGAGATGTCAGAGCTTGCAGGCAAGCCCGGGGCTAAGCCCACGAGCGGGTGGGGCCTTGGCAAGAATTCCTTGAGGCGGCCTGTGCGCCGTTTGAGGGAGAGGTGTCTCCCTTAGTGTTTGCGGTTTTATGCCATTGGGGAAATGTGAGTACCCAAATGATGTGATGTGTGTTAGATGCATACGCAGTAGGGTACCTTGGGTGAAGCCCGGGTATTGCATTCATGTTGCACAGTAGGCCCTTTCTTTATATGCTCAACCAGTAGAGAACATGTTTGTTGATTGAGACATCCAAGCCTGTTTTAATGCTTTTCTATTTATAGATGTTTATATTGCATATGAAGTGCTGACTTGCAGGTTGGAGGGTTCCCCGGGGTCCGTTAGGGGCGGCCAGGAGGAGATGTGTTGTTACACAGTTTGAGGTCAGCCTTTGCTGACCCACGTTACTAATAATTCTTACAGGTCAAGGATCGCATGCAGGAGCTAGCACGCCGGCCAGAAAGGCCTAAGCCCCATGAAGTGTTTTTCCCCCTTTTGTAGCTCTTCAGTGATGATGATGTTTGTTTGAGGCTATTTTTGTCCGGCTTGCATGCCGAGGTAGACTAGGAGTGCTGAGCACATTCATGTTTGATGTACTACTTTTCTATGGACTCTTGGTGTAGGCCTTATGGCCATTTGTTTTACTCTTTAGTGGTGGATAACTTCTTGTCCTGTTCTGTTTCCGCTGTGATTGTGCAAGTGTTTTGAGTTTGGGTAGCTATATCAACTTATAATGCTAAAGCTGTGGCGCTCGTATGTTGTGGGGCCCCGGCCGGACCCATATTATACGTTCACTACAGGGGAGGTGTTACAATTTGGTATCAGAGCCAGGTTAGATTCAAGGTCAGCGTGTAGAGAAGTTATCCACATAAGAGTAATGCGGGACCGTGAGTGTCCTTATGTTTTAGTCTTGCTATTGGAGACTAATCCCTTATTTCTTGTTTTCCTGAAGAGTGCAAGCAACGAGGCGGGCACTTCAAGAGCAAGGGATGATCTCTCGGCGAGCAGTGCTACTGCTCCAGGTCTTCTGGGCACGGGTGTAAACCCGGCTGACTTCTGCCGTATGCTTGCAGAAGCGATGGTGGCAGCGCAAGCGGCGGCTGCAGCCCAGGTAGCAACCCCTGCTACACCGGACACGGCGACAGCCGTGCCAGGTGGAGAAGCCAGGCGAGTGGAGCCTTTGGCAGAAAGGGTGGTGGTAGGGCATGGAGACCGACACATGAAGTACTTCCTGAGTTTCCATCCCCCGTCTTTCAAGGGTGTTGGAACGCCAACAGATGCGGAGGACTGGTGGGTTCGTATTCAAGAACTGTTAAGGGCGGCAGAGACGCCAGAGGAAAAGAAAGCTGAGTATGCGGCGTTCATGTTGGAAGGAGACGCCAAGTTGTGGTGGGTGAGCCATAGCGACCGCCTATTCCCGGGACGCACCCCGTCAGTGGAAGAGTTTGGGGACGCTTTTCTTAAGAGGTATATCCCAGCTTCAACACGATTGGCCCTGCAGAGGCAGTTTCTGCACCTAATGCAGCGAGACAAGACAGTGGATGAGTACGTGCAAGAGTTCACCCGTCTGGGTCGTTATGCGGGGACGACTATGGCGGATGATGTAGAGAGGGATAACCTCTTCTACCAGGGGCTGAGGGAGAATTTGAGACAACCTCTCATCTCCATGAAGAGAGCCGGATTCAATGAACTAGTTGAGGCTGCCAGGATCTTGGAAAGTGATTTGGAGCGAACCCAATGCCGTAAGGGTTTTACTCCCAAGCAAGGGGAAGGGAAGCCTTCCCAATCTCATGGAAAGTCTGATGGGAGTAGGTGGAGGAAGAAGCCTCACACTTCCAGATCTGGTGAGAGGAGCAACTGGACGCCTGGGGGTTCCCACTCTAGGGGACCGCCGACGTGCTACAACTGCGGGAAGGTTGGACACATAGCTCGTGCTTGTCAGCAAGGGGGAGCGGGACAAGAGTCAAAGCAGGAGCAGTCTGTACGCTCGGGCCCCAGTGCTGCAGAGAAAGGAAAGATGGCGGAGTCGAGCGCTTCTCGGTTCCAACCGGTGCAACCAAGGGCCTACAACCTTGGACAGCAAGAAGCGATCCGCCAGACTGATGTGGTGACAGGTATGAAGAAAAATTTAAGTTTAAATTTTGTGCTTCATCCTTTTAGACTTTTGTGTAATGTCTATGTGTAGGCTTCGTGTTAGTTTCCGGATACCCCGCTAGGGTATTGTTTGATACGGGAGCATCACACTCCTTTCTTGCGGAGAGCTTCATCCGGAGAATAGGAGTTGAGTCTTTCTCGGCGGATGCGGAGTTGAGAGTTCGCATGCCCAATGGGTCATCCATGACCACCGGGGTCAAAGGGCGCATCTGTTGGGAGCTAGACGGAGTTGACTTCGTTTTGGAAGCGGCAGTGTTGCCGTTAGTAGAGTTCGATGTCATTTTGGGCATGGACTGGCTTGCAGAGCAGCGCGCCAGCATTGATTGTTTATCCAAGGTAGTGACCCTAAAGAGTAAGGGGCAAGCGGAAGTCAAGTTTGTGGGCCTTTGTGGAGCAGCCCATTCCCTAATTACGGCCATGCAAATGATGCGGGCGGTTAACCAGGGAGGTGTGGCGCTGGTAGCGTTGTTGGAGGTTCATCTCTCCCAACTTTTGATTGAGGAAGTGCCTGTGGTGGCAGAGTTCAAGGATGTATTTCCGGATGAACTCCCTGGAGCGCCTCCTCGGCGGGAGATCGACTTCTCGATCGAGTTAATGCCGGAGGCTAGACCGGTGTCGCGTCCCCCATTTAGGATGGCACCAAAGGAGTTAGCGGAACTTAAGGTACAGTTACAGGAACTGTTGGAGCAAGGGTATATTAGACCCAGTTCTTCACCGTGGAGCGCACCGGTGTTGTTTGTTAAGAAGAAAGTCGGTAGCATGCGCCTATGTATAGACTACCGTGAGCTGAATAAATTGACCGTCAAGAATAAGTATCCGATTCCTCGGATAGACGATTTGTTTGACCAATTGGTGGGGTCAATGGTATATTCGAAGTTGGACTTGAAGTCAGGCTACTATCAGCTGCGAATTCGGGATGAGGACATACCCAAGACTGCTTTTGGGACAAGGTACGGACACTTTGAGTTTACGGTGATGCCGTTCGGGTTGACGAACGCACCATCGGTGTTCATGGATCTGATGAATCGAGTATTTTGGGATTACTTGGATTCGTTTGTGGTTGTCTTCATTGATGACATCTTAGTGTACTCAAAGTCTGAAGTGGAGCATGAGACCCACTTGAGAGTGGTCCTGCAAGTGTTGAGGGAGAAACAATTGTTTGCAAAGTTCTCAAAGTGCGAGTTCTGGTTGGCCAAGGTGGCGTTTTTGGGCCACGTGATTAGTGGTGATGGGGTGGCAGTGGATCCAGCGAAAGTGGAGGCCATCAGAGATTGGCCGGTGTTGAGGACCGTGGCGGAAGTCCGATGTTTTCTTGGACTAGCCGGATATTATAGGAGATTCGTGGAGAATTTCTCGAAGATAGCTCTACCCCTTACCTCACTCACTCGCAAAGACCATAAGTTTGTGTGGACCCAAGAGTGCAGTCAAGCATTCGAAGCACTAAAGGAAAGGCTTATGGTGGCTCCAATCCTGAGTTTACCGCAAGGGACCGATGGATTTCAGATTTTCAGTGACGCATCGGGATGCGGTTTGGGTTGCGTGTTGGTGCAACATGGCAAGGTAATAGCTTTTGGGTCTCGACAGCTGAAACCTCATGAGAGGAATTACCCCGTCCATGACTTGGAGTTGGCGGCGGTAATCTTCGCGTTGAAAATATGGCGACACTATGTGTATGGCGCAAGGGTGGAGATCTTCACGGACCATAAAAGCCTGAAGTATCTCTTGGATCAGAAGGACTTGAACATGCGGCAACGCAGATGGGTTGAATTTCTTGGAGACTACGAAGTGGCGATTCATTATACGCCGGGTAAGGCCAATGTGGTGGCGGATGCGTTGAGTAGAAAGTACTCGGGGCAAGGAAATTGGATCGAAGCTCATGATGAGCGGTTGGTTCGGGAATGGGAGTCCCTTGGGTTGGAATGTGTTGCGAGAGGCGAGTCTAGCGTGGCTCGGTTGAACTGGATTGAAGTGCAAAGCGACTTGTCCGATCGTATTCGGGAAGCGACTCGATTGGATGTGGAGTTTCAACCTTTTGTGTTGGAGGCTCAAAAGGGCGAGAGCAGCGCCTGGGAGATGATTGGGGGAATCTTGAGAAAGGATGGAAGGGTTTGTGTACCGCAGTTTGGCAATCTCCGTGAGGAGTTGATGTTTGAGGCTCACTTCTCAAAGTACTCCATTCACCCGGGCAGTACAAAGATGTACTTGGATATGAAGAAATCCTTTTGGTGGCCGGGGTTGAAACGAGATGTAGCTTTGTATGTGAGTCGTTGCCAAACATGTGCCTTGGTGAAGGCCGAATGTCAGAAACCGGGCGGGTTCCTGAAGCCCCTTCCAATTCCTGAATGGAAATTCGAGGACATCTCCATGGACTTTGTGCATGGTTTGCCTAGATCACGACATGGTAATGATGCTATTTGGGTGATCGTGGATCGCCTAACCAAGGTGTCTCACTTCATCCCGAATCGGAAAGAGGACAGCGTGGAGAAGCTGGTGGAGTTGTATGTTCGCAACATTGTGCGACTGCACGGAGTTCCTAAGAGCATAGTCAGTGATCGAGATGGACGATTTACGTCCAAGGACTGGAGATTGGTTCAGAAGAGCTTGGGCTCGAAGCTAAAGTTTAGTACGGCGTTCCATCCTCAAGCTGATGGGCAAACGGAGAGAACGAACCGTACTATGGAGGACATGCTGAGGATGTGCGTTCTTGATTTTGGCAAGAGGTGGGAGGATCACCTCTTCATGGTAGAATTTGCGTACAACAACAGTTTTCAAGCTAGTATAAAGATGACGCCATACGAAGCTTTGTATGGAAGGCGGTGTCGAACGCCAATGTCTTGGGCAGAGGCGGGAGACACCAAACTTTTGGGAAAGGATGCGGTAGTTGATGCTTGTGAATTGGTACGGACCATCCAAGAGCGTATGAAGGTGGCGCAAGACAGGCAAGCAAAGTATTTTAATGCTCGTCACCGGAAGTTGGAATTTATAGTTGGTGATTGGGTTTATCTGAAGGTCAAGCCGTTCAAAGGCGTCTCACGGATTCGCCGACTCAAGAAGTTGAGTCCAACGTTTTTGGGGCCTTTTGAAATTGTTGAGCGGGTAGGAGAAGCAGTATATCGGTTGGCATTGTCCGCAGACTTGAGTGGATTACATGACGTCTTCCACGTCTCCGCTTTGAGGAAAGCCTTGGTGGAGGCTAGCGTGGTGATAGAGCCGGCATCGGTGCCGATCGAGGAGGACTTGAGGACGCGAGTCCTCCCAATTGCTATAGAAGATTCGGAGACTCGGAAGTTGCGGAATAAAGAAGTCAAACTCATGAAAGTTCGATGGGACAACTGCGGTCGTGAGGAGTTCTCTTGGGAACGAGAACAGGCCATGCTAGAAGATTATCCAGAACTCTTCATGTCAGGTACAATTTAAGTTTTGTACCCTTTTGTTTTGAAATTTCGGGACGAAATTCTGTTAAGTGGGGGAGAGTTGTAATACCCCAGTTTTTGCAAGAGGTTCAGTCTGCAGTTCTGAAATTTTTTGGGTTTCTGGCAGGAGGCACACGGCCTGCGACACGGGCGTGTCGCAGGGCGTGTCGAGGCCGTGTCGACACTCGGCCCAAGTGTCGACACTTTCGCTCGACAAAGTGTCGAGAGTGGGGCACACGGCCTGCGACACGGGCGTGTCGCAGGGCGTGTCGAGGCCGTGTCGACACTCGGCCCAAGTGTCGACACTTTCGCTCGACAAAGTGTCGAGAGTGGGGCACACGGCCTGTGACACGGGCGTGTCGCAGGGCGTGTCGGGCGTGTCGACACTCGGCCCAAGTGTCGACACTTTCGCTCGACAAAGTGTCGAGACTGGGGCACACGGCCTGTGACACGGGCGTGTCACAGGGCGTATCCCGCTTGGTCGACGATCTTCGCTCGACGTTTTTCCGCGGTGTCGACACAAAGCTTGTCGACGGGTGTCGAGACTTGGCACACGGCTTGGGACACGGGCGTGTCCCAGGCCGTGTCATCTCTCGGGTTGGTTTCGGGGCCGTGTAGTTGGAGGCACACGGCCGGCCACACGGCCGTGTCACTGGGGACACGGGCGTGTCGGGTTGAACACGGGCGTGTCGGATGCCCTGTGTGCGGTTCCAGGCGCGTCGATTTGAGACGGCGAATGAGGCACACGGCCCTGGACACGGGCGTGTGCCAGGCCGTGTTCGGCCCAGGTCTTTTATTTTCCAGGCGAATCGTGGCCACTCTTTCCCAGATTTTGGGATCTGACGGCTCATGACTGTTCTTGGGAAGTTAAGTCCGATTCTAGGGTGGGAAACCCTCATTTGTTTTCCAAGTCTTCTCTTTCTAAGTTCTTGAGAAAACTAGAGCAAGGAGGAAGAAGAAGAAGCCTTGGGCTGTAGGAAGGGTTTCAGAGCTCCAAATCGCGAGCCGAGTCCGGATCCGTGAAGCTTGGAGCGTTGCGAAGATTTCCATCCGGCTATTTTGCCATGGCAAGGAAGAGGAGTCGGAAGGTAATGACATCTCTCCTCTCGGTCCTTAGGATGCACGTATTAGCATCATTTAGTTTTCTTTCTCTCTAATTTTTGGGCACCAAACTCCCAAATGAGAGGGGTTTTGGTTTGCCAAGTTTCAAGAGGAACTTCCGGGTTGATTGAGTCCGTCCCCGGCATATTTTGCATTAGAGATCCGCTTCGCTAGTGGATTAGGCATGGTGGGTGAAGCCGTAGTCGCGACCGTTAGTCCGACTCGGTGATGTTGCATACGAACTTAGAGATTCGTAGAGATTTTCCGTTGCGGCAAGATGCCGTTTGTGTTGTGGTGGTTATAGTCCCGTTTGCTTGAAGGGTACGTGTAGTCGGGCCCGGACAAGGTTAGCTCCTCGTGGCGGTAGATGGTTTCCTTGAGAGATAAGGTTAGCTCCGCACGAGTTGGAGATGGTTTCCTTGGTGCGCGGGAACGCTGCAGTACAATGAGGGATTATGATGTATTAGTCTTGGTTTGCGTGGTGCCAAGGCGTGGCTATGTCTCTGTGGTCGGCTGGCTATCCCGTGACATATGCGTCATGTGTGGAGAGTGTCCCGGCGAGACTAGTCCCCTTCTGTGAGACTGACGAGAATGCCAAGCTTGGGGCAAGCCCGGGCAAAGAGGCCATGAGCGGGTGGGGTCCAGCAAGGCTTCTTAGAATCGGTCGGTCTGTGTTTGTTGGAATCCTGACATGAGACGTCAGAGCTTGCAGGCAAGCCCGGGGCTAAGCCCACGAGCGGGTGGGGCCTTGGCAAGAATTCCTTGTGGCGGCCTGTGCGCCGTTTGAGGGAGAGGTGTCTCCCTTAGTGTTTGCGGCTTTATGCCATTGGGGAAATGTGAGTACCCAAATGATGTGATGTGTGTTAGATGCATACGCAGTAGGGTACCTTGGGTGAAGCCCGGGTATTGCATTCATGTTGCAAAGTAAGCCCTTTCTTTATATGCTCAACCAGTAGAGAACATGTTTGTTGATTGAGACATCCAAGCATGTTTTAATGCTTTTCTATTTATAGATGTTTATATTGCATATGAAGTGCTGACTTGCAGGTTGGAGGGTTCCCCGGGGTCCGTTAGGGGCGGCCGGGAGGAGATGTGTTGTTACACAGTTTGAGGTCAGCCTTTGCTGACCCACGTTACTAATAATTCTTACAGGTCAAGGATCGCATGCAGGAGCTAGCACGCCGGCCAGAAAGGCCTAAGCCCCATGAAGTGTTTTTCCCCCTTTTGTAGCTCTTCAGTGATGATGATGTTTGTTTGAGGCTATTTTTGTCCGGCTTGCATGCCGAGGTAGACTAGGAGTGCTGAGCACATTCATGTTTGATGTACTACTTTTCTATGGACTCTTGGTGTAGGCCTTATGGCCATTTGTTTTACTCTTTAGTGGTGGATAACTTCTTGTCCTGTTCTGTTTCCGCTGTGATTGTGCAAGTGTTTTGAGTTTGGGTAGCTATATCAACTTATAATGCTAAAGCTGTGGCGCTCGTATGTTGTGGGGCCCCGGCCGGACCCATATTATACGTTCACTACAGGGGAGGTGTTACATTACTCTTCACGAAACCATCCCCCATCTTCACATAGAAGGTT
The DNA here is from genome assembly GCA_039583875.1 of Platanthera guangdongensis. Classification (NCBI taxonomy): domain Eukaryota; kingdom Viridiplantae; phylum Streptophyta; class Magnoliopsida; order Asparagales; family Orchidaceae; genus Platanthera; species Platanthera guangdongensis. The sequence goes on along the minus strand of CM077158.1, from coordinate 204,271,675 downwards.
GGATAGGTTGAAGACACAACTAACCCTAGAGCACAAGCCCTAGGACGGCCTCTTCCTAGAGAAATCACCATCTCGCAAGTTTAGACTCTTTTGAGTCGACATCTCGCCTAGATAACTACAGATCTAGCACCAAGTGAGAGGGGAGGAAGCTCACCTCATTTCCGGCATTTCCACAATTTCCGGCCATCGATCGTGTAACTCTTCTTGGCGGTATCTTCTCCTTTACGGCGACGGCGGATCTTCTCCTCCAAGACTTTCTCCAGCAGTTTCATTCTCTCCAGAAGTTTCTCTCAGGAAATAGGGGATAAAATGAGCATGTAAACAGCTAGGGTTTTCACTTCCCTTTGTATATGAAAATTGACACGAGTAGCGACATGCCCATGTACTTACCCGTGTCCTGCTTCGAGCGAAGCGTCAACGACAGTTTCAGTGTCGGTTCAACACTCGACATGGGTAGGGACACGCCCGTGTCCCGACCCGTGTTAACATAACACAGCTGTGTTCCCTGGCCGTGTCCTTCTCTGAATTACTTTTGACAAACTCAACTCGACACAACGACACATGGGTAGGGACACGCTCGTGTCTCTACCCGTGTCATACAATTCGTCAATCTCGACACGTAGTTCGTCGATCTCGACATGCTCTGTCGAGTTTAACACGACATACACAGGTAGGGACATGCCCGTGCCACTCCCACACGGGTAAGGACATGCCCGTGTCTCTACCCGTGTCCTATGCTTGACTGATTTCTCCTCCTTTTTCACACATGTTGCCCAGTTGTCCGCACTTCCCCTGAACCCAAGTCAGCTCTCCTGACTCAAAAACACACACGAGGGGCCTAGTGAGATTCGGGATGTTACAAATCTGGGTATGCGACACGCCCGTGTCACATTTGACACGCCCGTGTCCAACACGAACACGTCTGGGGTCCAGGCCGTGTCTATCCTCTCACACGACCAGACCAACAACCCGAGCAGGACATGGCCTGAGACATGCTCATGTCTCATGCCGTATTCGAAGTCTCGACGATCGTCGACTGCCTTTTTGTCGACTTCGCGGAAAAATTCGTCGAACACGTGCACGACACAGCCTTGGACACGCCCGTGTCCCGGGCCGTGTTCCCTATCTCGATACTTTGTCAAGCGAAAATCATCGACTTCCTGGGCTCTCGACGAACCCGGGCACGACACAGCCATGGACACGCCCGTATCCTAGGTCGTGTTCACTATCTCAACACTTCGTCGAGACCAGTTAGTCGACCACCCGAGTTCTTCGTCGAACCCGAGCATGACATGGCCAGCGACACGCCCGTGTCCCAGGCCGTGTGACCCTCACCAAGACCCAAACTTGGTTCTGAACGTTGTCCGTCCCTCTTTCAAATTTTGGGGTGTTACACGTCAAACACACATAGGAAAAACCCCGTTCGACGAATTATATTCGAAATTCGTCAAACTCAAGGCCCGATCGTCGAGCTCAATTCAAAAATCATCTAACACAAAGGAAAAACATTCTGTTCGATGAACTGCGCACGTAAAACGTCGAACTCAAAACCCAGAACCGCTGGACGTTCGTGGAGCTCAGCTTGATGTTCGTTAAGCTCCATACAGCACCTAGATATGCGAGAAATAACGAGTTCGACGAAAACCCACCCCTTTAGGAGGGCTTCCCGAGAATCAAAAAAAGTTTAAGGCTTTAACATAATAATTATCATAATCAAATAGTTGAACAAGGAAATATAAGTTCAAAATAAAGGCCCAAACACGCGTTGAATTAAACGAATTCAACAATGACGATAACCCTAGAATCCAACGTACCATTCTTGAGACATAACATCAAATTCTATCACAAGAGAAAAAAAAGATCACCACAAGTGTAACACCCCGAAACTCGAAAGAGGGACGGACAACGTTTAGAGCCAAGTTGGGGTCTTGGTAGGGCTCACACGATCTGGAACACAGGCGTGTCCAAGGCCGTGTCGTTCTCGGGTTTGACGAAGAACTCGGGTGGCCGACGAACTGAGCTCGACGAAGTGTTGAGACAGTGAAATGCCCTGGGACACGGGCATGTCCAAGCAGTGTCGTGCTCGGGTTCGATGAATTTTTCGAGTGGTCAACGAATATGCGATCGACGATCGTCGAGATAGCAAACACGGCCTAAGACACGGGCGTGTCCCAGGTCATGTCCTGCTCGGGATGTTAGCCGGGCTGTGTCCGGGGAGGAACACGGACTGGAGCCCAGGCATGCTCAGCATGACACAGGCATGTCAAATTCGACACGGACGTGCCGAGTGCCCATGTTCTCCTCGGGTTGTGTTTGGTCACGTGTCGATGGAGGAACACGCCCAGAAACACGGGCATGTACTGAGTGATACGGGCATGTCACGTTTGACACAGGTGTGTCCAGAGCACGTGTCCTGTTCTGGATGCGACAGTTTCGGCGTTGATTGAGGCACACGGCCTGGGACATGGGTGTGTCACAAGCCGTGTTCGGCCCATGAATTTTGGTATTAAGTGTGAATCGTGGTCGTCTGATTCCTTCTAATGGGATCTGATGGTCCAGAGTGGTCCTTGATGTGTTAAGTCCGGGAATATTGTTTGAAACCCTCATTCCTCATCAAGTTTTCTCTTTCTAAAGTTATAGAGAGAAGGGAGAGCAAGGAAGAAGGTGAAGGAGAGATCTGGCTGCCGGAGAAGCTTCAGAGCCCCAAATTGCTAGCCGAGTCCAGATCTGCGGAGGCAGGTCCGTTGTGATGGTTTTCATCCGGCTAAGTTCCCATGGCTAGGAAGAGGGGTCATAAGGTAACGGCACTTCTCCTCACGGTTTCTAGGTTGCGTGCTTAGCATCATTTTCTTTCAAGCTTTTGGGCACCAAATCTCTCAAATGAGAGTGGTATGGGTCGCCATGGTTCAAGAGGAACCTCTGAGTCGATTGAGTCCGTCCCCGACATAGTTTTGCATTAGAGATCCGCTTCGTTAGTGGATTTGGCATTGTGGGTGAAGCCGTAGTCACGACCGTTAGTCCAACTCGGTGATGTTGCATAGAGAGCCTTAAGGATTTTGTATAAATCCATTGTGGCAAGATGTCGTTTGTAATGCATGTGGTTTCCCCTTTTCTCGAGTGAGTACGTGTAGCCGGAACCGGACAAGGTTAGCTCCGCATTGGCGGTAGATGTTTTCCTTGGTGGATAAGGTTAGCTCCGCATTGGCGGTTGATGGTTTCCTTGGTGCGCGGGGACGTTGCAGTACAAATGATGGATTAGGGTGGGAATGATTATGGATTATGATATGCTAAGGCACGACTTTGTCTCTGTGGTTGGCTGGCTATTCCGTGGCGTGCAAGTCATGTGGGGAGAATGTCCCGGCGAGACTAGTCCCCTTTTGTTGTAAGGCCTTAAGGCCGTTTGGATACTCTTATGTTATGGATAACTTCTGGTCATGTTTTCTATTTTTGCTGTTGTTATATTCTGAGTTATGAGATTGGGTAGTTAATATAATCTTTTAATGCTAAAGTTATGACATCTGTATGTTGTGGGGCCCCGGTCGGACCCATATTATATAGTTATTATAGGGGAGGTGTTACAACAAGGGTCCAAACACGCACCGAGACTCCAAAATGCTCGGAATGCAACAGAAATGAACAAGCCCAAGGCCTCAAAACCTCATCCTTAATATCAAGGAAAACATTCCAACCCATCAGGATCCCAAAATCAGGATAAACAAGCTCAACGAACGCAAAAAAGCACAAATGGGGCAGCACTGTCAACAAAACGAAAAAGGGTAACGCCCTGACGTCAAAATTATGATGTCGACAACCCAAATAATGACATCAAAAAATTGGGGGCGTTACAGTCACATCCACTAAAAAGAAGTTTCATCCCGAAACTTAACACAACCTTAAAACCAAACCCAAAACAAAACTCAGTTATTACCAACAACCTGAAGACATACCTGAACTAAGGGAAGAGAAGAGGATGAGATTCTCTCATCGTCGATTCCAATTCCCACGTTGCGCTCTCGATGTCTTGATTTCACCAGAGAACTCTAACCATGGGGATGGTATTTATCTGCAACACTCGATCTTGTGAATCCAGAATATGAACAGGTTCTTCCATGTACGTAAGGTTGGGCTGAATCTAGGGCACCGAGTCAAGGACTTGACGATCACTACAGATATACTTCCGCAAATGGCTCACATGGAATACAACATGGATACCAGGGAATGTAGTAGGCATCTCCAGCCTATAAGCTGACACTCCGTTGTGCTCAAGAATCTGAAAAGGTCCCATATACCGGGGGTCTAACTTGTGGTTCCTTCCAAACCTTTTAAAACCGGTCATCGGAGAAACTTTCAAAAAAACTATGTCCCAAGCAGCGAACTCCAGATCAACCCTTCGTTGATTAACATATTTCTCATATCGCTCTAGTTCCACACAGAGCTTTTCTTGAATATGAGTCACGACACAATTCATCTCTTTAAGGGCTTCCGGACCTAACAACGGTCTCTCACCAACCTCTGCCCAAAACAAAGGAGTCTTGCAACGCCTCCCATATAAGGCTGCAAACGGGGCCATCTGCAGACACTCTTGGTAACTATTATTGTACGCAAACTCCATGAGTCTGAGAGGTTCATCCCAAGCATCATCGTGATCCAAAATATAACACCTGATCATGTATTCTACGATCTAATTAAAGCTTTCCTTCTAACAATTTCTCTGTGGATGATATCCAGTGGAATACCTTAAATCGGTACCTAACCCCTCCTGTAAACTCTTCCAAAAATGAGACGTAAATCTGGAGTCTTGATTTGATACGATATTGACATGCACTTTATGCAATCTGATAACCTCATCAAGGTACAATTCAGCTATCTTCTTCATAGAATAACCAAACTAAAAAGGTAAAAAAGTGAGCACTTTTAGTCAATCTATCAACTATTACCCAAACAGAGTCGTTCCCACGGGGAGATGTCGGTAAGCCTGTGATGAAATCCATCGAAATACTCTCTCTCTCTTCCAACTTGGAATATCAAGCGGTGTCAATTTACCTTCAGGCCTCCTATGGTCAGCCTTAACATGCTGACACGTATAACATTCTGCCACAAACTTTGCTATATCATTATTCATCCCCGACCACCAAAAAATTTGCTTTAGTTCTTTATACATTGTAGTGGAACCAAGATGGTAGACAACATTGGAACCATGAGCTTCAGTACAAATCTTAGCCCGAATATCACCAAAAGCGAGGATGCAAAATCTACTCTGATACTTCAAGGTATCCAACTCATGCAAAGAGAAATCAGGTAGCTCTCCCTTCTCAGTTATATTCCGGAGATGCAACAAATCTGGATCATCCTTCTGGTGTGCTCTAGTAAGGGAAATCCAAGAGGGTTCTTCTGCTTCCCAACTAGTAGGCACAAAACTATTCCCAACTTCAATGTCCATCAACAATAATTCTTCTACCAAGGACTGTACAGACAAATTAATAATTTTGGCAGTCTTTCTACTCAAGGCATCGGCTACTACGTTAGCCTTTCCTGGATGATAAAAGATTTCCACATCATAATCAGCCACAAAGTCTAACCACCGATACTAGCGTAGATTTGATTCCTTCTGAGTGAAGATGTACTTTAAACTCTTATGGTCTGTGTAGATCTTGCACAGCGTGCCATACAATAAATGTCTCCAAAGCTTCAGAGCATAAATTACTACAACAAACTCCAAGTCATGCGTAGGATAGTTTCTTTCATGAATCTTCAATTGTCTTGATCCATACGCCGTCACCTTACCATCTTGCATCAAAACACAACCAAGTCCAATATGTGATGCATCCACATACACAGTGTACTCAACCCCTTTGGTAGGCAAGGCTAAGACTGGAGCAGTACACAATCTATTCTTCAACTCTTGGAAAGCTTCTTCACACGTATCACTCTAAATGAATGCAGTATTCTTCTGGGTAAGTATAGTTAAAGGAATAGACAACACTAAAAACCCTTCCATAAATCTTCTATAGTAGCCATCCAGGCCTAAGATGCTCCTAATCTACTTAGGTGTAGAAGGTCTCTCCCATTCCATCACAGCTGAAATCTTAGTCGAGTCTACGGAAATACCATCCTTGCTTACAACATGCCCCAGAAAGGACACCTAAGATAGCCAGAACTCACACTTGCTCAGCTTCACATAAAGCTTATGCTCCCTCAGGGTCGACAAAACCAATCGCAAATGTTGAGTATCCTCCTCAACACTGTGGAAATATAAAAGGACGTCATCTTGGTTGGGCTGCGTCCTCGTGCTTACTTCCGAGGCCCCTTAAATGCCACAGTGTTGTGGAATTTGCATGTGGTGTGAGTCGACACACGGTGTCGTAATCCTGGGTTAAAGATAGTGTGGCAGGTCTACGAGCTCGCCGATCGTCACACCGACGGGAGTTGACAGTTAGACTTTGGGCGGTTGGGCTTGGTCCTCGTTGTCTACATCCCGGGGCTCCTTCCATGCTAGGTGAACAGTTGGGCGTGGTCCTCGGTGTCTACGTCCCTGGGCTCCTTCCGTGCCAGGTGAATGGTTGTGCATGGTCCTCGTGCTTACTTCCGAGGCTCCTTCCGGGTCACACAAGGTCAGTTCGGGGCTTGGTCCTCGGTGCACATCTACCCGAAGCTCCCGCTGGGCCATAGTACGTATGGGCTCCACTGTTGTGTTCTTAGCGTTGAGGCGTACAGAGGCCTAGGTGAAGTAGTGTGGATACCCGCCTAGTAGTAGAGATGCCCGCTCTACTGTCACCGCCTGGCCACGACGGCTGATGCCTGAGAGGTTATCTACCTGCTTGAATAGTGGGAACTATAGTCTATGTCGGCATAGCAATTGCATCTGTGTGATCATGGGTGAGTCATTGCATAGCATACATATCATTTCATAACATTGCACAACAAGATCCTCATCGTATAAGTTTGTATGGAAACTCTTATGCGATGAGTTACTTTTATGTAACCCGATCCTTAACTTATAAGCTTGTATGAGCATCCTTATAAGTTAAGTTACTTTCCTGCTATAGATACTTGTACTTGATAGTTTATTATTGTTTATGTAGAACTGTTATAATAAATGCTATTAATCTTATTGTACCATTACCACCTGTGTAACGCCCCGAAAGTTGTATTTGAGTCGGTCGCGTAAAATGGGATTTTTGGTGCCTGTATAGGGGTACACGGCCTAGGACACGGGTGTGTCCAAGGCCGTATCTGGCTGGTGATTTTTGGTCGTTTTCATCCCGAGAAGGACACGGCCAAGAACACGGCTAACTGACACGGGTGTGTCACTTGACACGGGCGTGTGCCTACCCGTGTCAGTACCCGTGTTTGGTTGGGTCGTGTCTGTTGGCGTGGTAGTTATGGGTAATATGCCCCCTGATACGGGCGTGTCGAGAGACCCGACATAGGCGTGTCAGGTGAGACACGGGCGTGTCTTTGCCCGTGTGTCTTTCCTTCGTTCGACAATCGTGCCTGGATCGAGGCAAACTGCCGGGGACACGGCCGTGTGCCAAGCCGTGTTCGGCCCAGGTTTGGAGATTTTTGAGTGGATCTGAGCCGTTCGTTTTCTTTAAATAAGATCCAACAGCCCAGATGGTTTCCTGCTCTATTAAGGCCGGGAATAGGGGAGTTAATCCTTCATTTCTCTCCAACCATTCTCTCTCTCAAGGAGTTGGAAAGAGGAGGAAGAAGGAAGGGATTCCGGCCGCCGGCGGAGCATCGGAGCACCGTTTAGAGATCTGAGAGCGGATCTGTGGAGGAAAGTTCGTTGCGAAGACTTCCATCCGTCTTGTTTTTCCATGGCGCCAAAGCGGACTACAAGGGTAACGATTCTCTACTTGAGCATGTGAAGCTCTTCCTTTCTACATAGGGAATCCCGCTCCCACGAGTGTGCGGTGAGTGCGAGGTGTTCCTTGGGGTTGATGTGAATAGTCCCCCTTGTGTTGCATATAGAGTCCGGAATCGAAGTACGGGCATAGGCATTATGTGTGAAGCCTACCCGGACGTGTATTGTCTGGATCGGTGATGTTGCATTTGATATGTTTTACCGGAGAAGACTCTGTACTTTTGGTGTTCGGGTTCCTACGCGGTAGATTGCAGCAGGGATCCTTGGAGGTTAGCTCCAAGGCGCACCCGGAAAATTGAGCGGAATCGTTGTTCTGCTAACTTGGCGGTCAGGGAACCGACCTTGAACATAACTGGGTTATGTGATTGTTTGGAAAATTTAGGATCCGAGAGAAGCTTGGCCCGCACGTAGGACTTAAATTTACTAGACGGCGTGAGCAACGAGCAAGTGGAATCGGACCTAGGATATATGGTTCGGTGCGAGAGACCCGAAAAGGGGACAGGCCGTTGACATAGCTGGGAGCCTTAGACGGTGGTCAGAAAGGCTAAATGCTCACATGGTTGCCATCTTTGGGGTCGTGGTGAAGACGCTGAAGTGTCAGGATTCACCGTTAATGTGCCCTGAGTGCACGGGGTGTTTGACCATGCGAGCCTACACCTATGGCGTAGTATAATCGCGCTTTATTGTTTTACTAGACTAATGATATGCAGGGAAAGAGCACCGCCGTCCCGAGTAAGGGGCGGGGTCGTTATAATTTGGTCGGCATTTGGCTGACCGTTACTTTGTTTGCCGCCGTGCGGTGGAATTGTGCTTGCCGGTGCTGCGGAGCCGAGTAACAAATAGCGGGCTGGAGCCCATGTTGCTGTGCTGGCCCTAGAAGGCCAAAGCGAATAGTTGTACTTTACTTTTCTCATGTGTGGCTACCCTGCGAGCCGATGTATGGAAAACACTATTTATTAAGTGAACTATTGTAAGGCCATAATGCCATGTACCTTTTTGTGTATTTGGGTTTCATTCCTGTTATGTGGATGTGGACATTCATGTTTTATGGATTCAAGTTTTGGGTTCTTTCATCTTTAAAAGCTTCCGCTAGAATACTCTGAGTAGGACGAGTAGTCTTAATTGGATAGTTTGAATATTCTTATGTAACCCTTTCGACTGTCTGTGGTATATGGCGTAGGGTTCCAGCTGGACCTTCTATTATATGCCATGCGACGGATGGGGGTGTTACAATTTGGTATCAGACTTCTGGTTACAGTTAGGTTTAAATGAATTCGTGGGCGAATTCTTTTAAGGTGTGGTGAGCACATGTGTGCGTCATCGTTATAACATCAAAAAGAACCCATGAATGTCCACTTAGGAATGAAAAATACACTTTTTTGTGGAATCTGAGTGTTCCAATGATTGCTTTTAGCAATTTGTTTGTCGTCTAATCGTGTGTCTTTGCTACTATAGGCAGCTAGGAGCGGTGCTGGTCAGTCAGAGCGTCAGCAATCGGCGGAAAGTAGTGCACCAAGAGACATGCCTACTACTCCTCCTTCAGTGGAAACCATCAGGATGGTGGCTGAAGCCGTATTTGTAATGATAAATGCCCAACCTGCAGGGCAAATGCATCACACACCTCCTGCGAATGAGCAAGAACCAGTTAGGGCGGCAGAGCCGAGAGTGGGGGAGCGCGCAACAGTCGATCTGGTAGAACCGAGGAGAGCTACGGAGAAGTAGATAAAGATGTAATGGGCTTTAATCCTTCGAGGTTAGATGGGGTTGTAACGCTAGCTCAAGCTGAAGACTGGCTCTCTTCGATAAAGAGGGTGTTGACAGCCATGTTAACTGAGGAGTGGCAGAATACCACCATAGCGACTTTTCTTTTGGTGGGTGAAGCGTGGCTGTGGTGGGATGAGTTGGAGTTTCATCTCTTAGTGAAGGCAGCTTGCGGATGTGCCGATAAAGGAATTTTCAAGATTGTTGCTAGCCATATTTGTACCCTCTGCTCAGAAGCTTGAGATGGAGAACCAATTTCTTGGGTTGACTTAGGGTGACAGAAGCGTGGACGAGTATCTCCATGAGTTCACACGGTTGGGTCATTATGCTGGTGCTACGTTTATGGAAGAAGAGAGGAAGACCAACCGATTCTATGAGGGTCTATGTGGCGACCAACAGTTACTACTTGCTGGGCCTAAGGCGCAAGGCTTCCTAGCCTTGGTCAATTCGGCCCGTTCATTGGAAAAGGTCGTTAAGAAAGTTCAAGAGAAGAAGGACCCATGAGAAAAGAAGTCTGAGTTCAAGGTGCCAAATGCCAAGTCAAGTTTCCGCAGGTGGAACAAGAGACAGAGGACTTCCAACTCAGCCCCTCAGTCTGGTGCGTCGGGGGCAACTACAAGTCGAGTCCCAGGAGCTTGCTAAAACTGCGGGAAGATGGGGCATTTTGCTCGTGAGTGTTGGAGCGGATGTGTAAGGTGGAGTCAACCGCGTCCCACCATGCTCCAACCCAGCCTAGAGTCTTCAACCTTGGCCTGCAAGAGGCCATAAAGAAGCGAACGTGGAGACATGTATGAGTTAAATTACAGTGGTTTAACTTTTATAGTTGTTACCTTCGTATTTGTTAGCTTACTTTTGTTGGTGCTAGGCTTGTGTTGATCTTTGAGTTTTCGGCAAGAGCCCTGTTTGATACGGGAGCATCGCATTCCTTCTTGTCCGAAAAATTCATAACACGCATCGGGGTTCCGTCCTCGATGATAAAAGACAAATTGGATGTGTTGTTGCCCAATGGGTGCTCAATGCGTGCGGATAGGGTCTGTGTTGTGAAAATACAGATCGGGGATCAGGAATTTTATTTGCGAGTGTCGCTTTTGCCGTTGGCAGAGTACGACGTAATCTTCGTTATGGATTGGCTCTCGGAGCAGGGTGCATGCATTGATTGCAACCGTGAGGAAGTTAAGTTGGGTCTGAACACTAATAGGGAGACTACTTTTGCGGGCATGAAAGGGTCTGAACACTAATAGGAAGTGCATCCATACTCAGAAGGAGTTGAACTTGAGACAACGACGGTGGTTAGAATTTCTATACGACTATGAGTTCACCATGAACTACCACCCTGGAAAGGCGAACTCGGTGGTCGATGCATTGAGTAGAAAGGTACCAGGATCTAGCCCGGAGTCTCGGTTGATGAGTATGGAGTTGGCTCGGATGATTGAGGAGATGGATATTGCATTGATATTTAAGGCTCCTTTGGTAGAGTATACGGAGTACTTGGCAAGCATGGGCATAGTTTGTGATATTCGGGACCGAACACGAGTGGAGCAAGGTATGAATGCGGCTCTGGCCCCGGCAATCAATTCAATCGAAGATGGGACTACGGATGAGTATACGCTAAAAGGCGGCCTTGTTTATTTTCGTGGTCGGCTCTACATTCCCAAGGGCGGTAAAATCCGGGAGGATATCTTGAGAGAGGCTCATTGCTCTCAATATTCAGTGCATCCGGGCATTGCTAAGATGTACGCTGGCTTAAGGAAGACCATGTGTTGGCCGGGAATGAAAAAGGATGTCCGATATTTTGTTACACATTGCGAAGCTTGTCAAAGGGTGAAGGCAGAATGCAAGAGTCCCGGTTGTTTGCTACAATCGTTGCCCATCCCCGAGTGGAAGTTTGAGGATATCTCCATGGACTTTGTCCATGGGTTACCTCGCTCGCGCTCAGGAAATGATTCGGTGTGGGTGATAGTTGATCGCCTGACGAAAGTAGCCCGGTTTATCCCAATGAAGAAAGAAGCTCATGTGCATGTATCAGTACGCCTCTTTGTGGAGCAATTCATACGGTATCATGGCGTGCCTCAGACGATCGTGTCTGATCATGATGGTCGGTTTACCTCCAAGGAGTGGAAAGCGGTACAATCGTATTTGGGCTCGCGCCTTAACTTCAGCAACGCATTTCATCCTCTGACGGACGGGCAATCTAAAAGGACCATTCATACATTGGAAGATTTGTTGAGATTATGTGTGTTGGATAGAGAAGAGCCGTGAGAAAGACTCTTACCATTGGTAGAATTATCCTACAACAATAGCCACCAGGCTAGTATCGGCATGTCTCCACACGAAGCTTTTTATGGAAGAAGGTGCAGAACCCCCTTGACTTGGGTGCAAGATGAAGACCCGAAGGCTTTGGGTGTTGAATATATTGATGATACCGATGCGGCAGTTAGACTGATACGAGATCGCATGTTGGAGGCTCAAAGTCGGCAGGCAAAGTATTATAATGCAAGGCACCGGATGGTGGAGTTTCAAGTGGGTGATAAGGTGTTCCTGAAAATCCGACCGATGCATGGAGTGTTACGTGTGCATGGTGTGAAAAAGATCAGCCCAAGGTATGTTGGGCCTTATAATATATTGGAAAGGATTGGCCCGCTGGCCTATCAGTTGGAGTTACCGCCCGAGCTAGAGAACCTCCACGACGTGTTCCATGTGTCGTCGCTTCGGAAGGCGCTGTTGCGGCCCGATCAATACATCCCCACAACTGATGGTGTTGTGGCGTTTGATAGGTCTGTGTGACTAGAGTTGGTGCAGATCATAGATAGCGAGATAAGAAAGTTACGCCGCAAAAGTGTTCCCTTGGTGAAGGTGCTATGGTCCAATCATGGGAAGGAGGAATATACATGGGAGCCGATGGATGTGATGCAAAAACACTATCCAGAGTTGTTTGCTTAAGGTAATTTTATTTAAAAGCATATTATATTTCTGTTGTGCTTTTCTCCCCATAGCCTAAGACTGATTTCGGGGATGAAATCTTTTATTTTATTTATAGGATTTGTAACGTCCCGAATCGCACTAGGCCCCTCGTGTGTGATTTTGAGTCAGGAGAGCTGACTTGGGTTCAGGGGAAGTGCTGACAACTGGGCAACACGTGTGAAAAAGGAGGAGAAATCAGTCAAGAATAGGACACGGGTAGAGACATGGGTGTGTCCCTACCCGTGTGGGAGTGGCACGGGCGTGTCTCTACCCGTGTGTGTCGAGTTAAACTCGATAGAGCATGTCGAGATCGACGAACTACGTGTCGAGATCGACGAATTGTATGACACGGGTAGGGACACGGGCGTGTACCTACCCTTATACCGTTGTGTCGAGTTGAGTTCGTCAAAAGGAATCAAGAGAAGGACATGGCCAGGGAACACGACCGTGTCATGTGAACACGGGTCGGGACACGGGCGTGTCCCTACCCATGTCGAGTGTTGAACCGACGCTGAAACCGCCGTTGATGCATCACCCGATGCAGGACACGGGTACGGACACGGGCGTGTCCCTACCCGTTTCAATTTTTATATATAAAGGGAAGTGAAAACCCTAGCTGTTTCCATGCTCATTTCATCCCCTATTTCCTGAGAGAAACTTCTGGAGAGAAGGAAACTGCTGGAGAAAGTCTTGGAGGAGAAGATCCGCCGTCGCCGTGAAGGAGAAGATGCCGCCAAGAAGAGTTACACGATCCATGACCGGAAATAGTGGAAAGGCTGGAAATGAGGTGAGCTTCCTTCCCTATCCCTTGGTGCTAGATCTGTAGTTATCTAAGCGAGATGTCGACTCAAAAGAGTCTAGACTTGCGAGATGGTGATTTCTCTAGGAAGAGGCCGTCCTAGGGCTTGTGCTCTAGGGCTAGTTGTGTCTTCAACCTCTCCAACCTTGTATGCGAAGATGGGGGATGGTTTCGTGAAGATTAAAGGCCTCTTGAGGTTGAATAAGGGAGGAGGAAATTTTGGTGTGATTATGGAAGACCGACTCAAGTAGGAAGATGAACCGATGTCGTTCATTCCTCTTTAAGATGCGTGCAGAATCGGTGTTCTGCGCGCAGCCATCTACTTTGTCATTTTCTGATGTGATATGTCCAGATCTGGGCTTTCGACTAAACACGAAAGTTGAAGCGCTTGAAAATACCTTTCCAACGAGTGGTTACATGCCTTCATGAGAAGTTTGTAGCCACAGGAAAGTCTGGACGAATATGACATCCGATAAATCCTACATGTAGAAATTGTGTTCTGTACGCAGCGGACTTCAAGGATGATTTCAAGTATGATACCATTGAATATGGGATGTAGTCTGAACGTAACAATTGTAGCTCATGGAAAGACCGTTCCATCGAGGGGTTACACGCCTTCACCAGATTCATGTAGCTCTGGGAATCGCCGATTGAAGTTGTTGTCCATATTTATTCTGCACTTAAATTCTGGATTTTTATATAATATGGGTTTGGATTCGGTGGAATCGATGTTGCAAACAAACTCAAGATTTTGGTAAACTATTTTATGTTAACCACCGTAGTGCTATAAATGATGAAGAGTATTAATTGGATTTCATATAACTGAATTGTGAAGCAAGCTTACTTAAATGAAATGACTAGATACAAATTGGTAGACTATTATTTATGCGCATCATGCTTGTAATATGTTGAAAACATTTGGAATGACAAATAGAAGGATAAACCATGGTCATTAGTATGTATGATAGTTAGAATGAAATGCAGTAGTCCAATACTTAGAGCGTAGTCTCCCTACGGGTAGTATTGTGGAGGGATGTAAGTGCGGCGTTGGCTGTCACTAGTTGAGTTAATGTTGAAATGAGGTATAGATGAACGGTTGGATTTGGTCCTCGGTGTTCACGTCCTGGGGCTCCTTCCATGCCGAGTGGATGGTTGGGCTATGTCCTCATGCTTTCTTCCAAGGCCCCTTCCATGCCACAGTGTTGTGGAATTTGCATGTGGTGTGAGTCGACAAGCGGTGTCGTAATCCTGGGTTAAGGATAGTGTGGCAGGTCTACGGGCTCGCCGATCGTCACACCGACGGGAGTTGACAGTTAGACTTTGGGCGGTTTGGCTTGGTCCTCGGTTTCTATGTCCCGAGGCTCCTTCCGTGCCAGGTAAACGGTTGGGCATGGTCCTCGGTGTCTACATCCTGGGGCTCCTTCCATGCCAGATGAACGGTTGGGCTTGGTCCTCGTGCTTACTTCTGAGGTTCCTTCCGGGTCACACAAGGTCAGTTCGGGGCTTGGTCCTCGGTGCACATCTACCCGAGGCTCCCGCTGGGCCATAGTACACATGGGCTCTGCTGTTGTGTTCTTAGCGTTGAGGCGTACGGCGGCCTAGGTGAAGTAGTGTGGATACCCACCTAGTAGTAGAGATGCCCGCTCTACTGTCACCGCCTGGCCACGGTGGCTGACGCCTGAGAGGTTAGTTACCTGCTCAAATATTGGGAACTATAGTCTATGTCGGCATAGCAATTGCATGTGTGTGATCATGGGTGAGTCATTGCATAACATACATATCATTTCATAACACTGCACAACAAGATCCTCATCGTATAAGTTTGTATGGGCAATCTTATGCGATGAGTTACTTATATGTAAGCCGATCCTTAACTTATAAGCTTGTATGGGCATCCTTATAGGTTAAGTTACTTTCCTGCTGTAGAAAATTGTACTTGATAGTTTATTATTGTTTATGTAGAACTTCTAGAATAAATGCTATTAATCTTATTGTATCATAACCACCTGCTTGTACCTGTTATACCATTTATTATACTTGTACCCTTGTTCCTTTCTCCGCCCGGTGCTGAGGAGTCGCCGGGGAAGCGGATGTGAAGTCACTTAGTCTTTTCAACTAACGGTTGCTACGTCTTCCTTTTTAGGAGGTCACCCCACAGGTAGAGCAGCCGCAGAATTTACAGCAGGACAGCTAGTCCAGGACGATAGGGCCTGATGTGACGATGCCATCGCTACCGTCGGTTACAGATGTGAGTGTTGTGAGATTTTGATGTAGCCCGTTTGGGCAATTTTATAGCAGTACTCTGATATGGTAGAAGCATGTTTTAGCTTCTCTATTTGTTGTACTATTTGGACATTATTGCTTGGTGTGGATTTGACTCCTCTCTCTCTCTCTTTATATTATGGTTAGGTTGGCATGTATATATTGATATTGGTTATAGCCGGCGGAATATGCGTCTTGGGGTACAAGTTAGCCCGTGTGCTAATACTACTGCAAGGCGGCTGTTCCAGGCATAAGACCCCCTTCGTGCCATGTTTTGGGATCCGGGAGGGGGGTCTTACATTTTCTCCTCGGGTTGTGTTTGGTCCTTTGTCGATGGAGGAACATGCCCAGGCACACAGGCATGTACTGCGTGACACGGGCATGTCAGATGTGGCACAGGCGTGTTAGATGTGACACGGGCGTGTTCAGAGCCCGTTTCCTTTTCTGGGTGCGACGGTTTTGGCATTGATTGAGGAACACGGCCTTGGACACGGGCGTGTCGCAAGCTGTGTTCGGCACATGTATTTTCGTTTTAAGTTCAGATTGTGGGTGTTCTTTCATTCTAGTGAGATCTGATGGTCCAGGGCTTTCCTTGCTGAGTTATGTCCTGGAATAGGGTTTGGAAACCCTCATTCTTTATCTAGTACTCTCTTTCTAAATTCTAGAGAGAAGGGAGAGCAAGGAAGAAGGTGAAGGAGAGATTTGGCTGCCTGAGAAGCTTCGGGGCCCCAAATCATGAGCCGAGTCCGGATCCGTGGAGGCAAGTCCGTTGCGAAGGTTTTCATCCAACTAAGTTTCCATGGCTAGGAAGAGGGGTCGTAAGGTAACCACAGTTCTCCTCTTGGTTTTAGGATGCGTGTTTAGCATCTTCTCTTTCAAGCTTTTGGGCATCAAATCCCTCACATGAGAGGGGTTTTGGTCGCCATGGTTCAAGAGGAAACTCCGGGTCGATTGAGTCCATCCCCGACATGTTTTTGCATTAGAGATCCGCTCCATTAGTGGATTAGGCATTGTGGGTGAAGCTGTGGTCATGACCGTTAGTCCGACTCGGTGATGTTGCATACGAGCTTTAAGGATTTTGTAGAAATCCATTGCGGCAAGATGCCGTTTGTGATGTTTGTGTTTTCCCCCTTTTCTCGAGTGAGTACGTGTAGCCGAAACAGGACAAGGTTAGTCCACAATAGCGGTAGATGGTTTCCTTGGTGGAGAAGGTTAGCTCCGCATTGGCATTAGATGGTTTCCTTGGAGCGCGGGGACATTGCAGTACAAATGAGGGATTAAGGTGGGAATGATTTTGGATTGTGATGTGCTAAGGCGCGGCTGTATCTCCGTGGTCAACTGGCTATCCCGTGACGTGCAAGTCATGTGTGGAGAGTGTCCCGGCAAGACTAGTCCGCTTCTATGAGACTGACAAGAACGCCAAGCATGGGGCAAGCCCGGGCAATGAGGCCATGAGCGGGTGGTGTCCAGCAAGGGACCTTAGTGAAAGTGCAGCTAGATCTGATATACTCTAGAGGGGGGTGAATAGAGTATATGATGCTTGAAAAGTTTTTACAACAATGGTTGTAATGTGAGTGAGCAGGGAAGCAATTATAAAACTAATCACAGAACTAAACTAATCAAAAGCTAATCACAGAATAATCACAGCCAGAAACAAAAATAAAGACAAGCAAAAACAGATGACACAAGGAAATATAGTGGTTCCCCTAAACTTGGGTACATCCACTCTTCTACCACCCTAGGTAGGAATCCACTACAGGATGAGTTGATCAGGTGTCCTGGGCACCAATGAGCTTTTGATAAGGTGCTCAAAAACCAAATCAGATTTTTTGATCAGGTGTCTTGCCACCAATGAGCTTTTGACAAGGTGCTCAAAAACCAAGTTCAAATTTTTGAAGGGAGTTTGAGAAACCCTTTACAGAGATGGGGGTGAGAGAGTGATGGAAGTCTTCTCTTTCTCAAACAGCTGAGAAGACTATGTGGATTGATGGTGTCAAAGCTCCCACTGAGTCCTTGAGATCTTCAGGAAAAGAAGCTTTGCTGTAGGGTGATAGGCCTTCACAAGTTGAGCTCCAGCAAAAGATGATTTCAGCAACAGCTGAAATGTTAGATGTCTGGATTCTTGAAATATGTTAGCCTTGAAAACTTGAGACAAGAGAGATCTGAGGATTTGAGAAAGTTTGATCTCCTTGGATGTGTGTTCTTGAGAATTCTTTGAGACAGAATATTTTTTGTTCTTGTTCTGAAGATTACTGATGTCTGTCTGTGTGGCTGTGTTCTATTCTCTGTATATTCTGTGAGATTCAAAAATCCTTCTCTTTTATTCTCTGGTACAGAATGGAAAAACATCCTCTGTCAAAGATAGCCTTTGGCCTGCATTAATTGCATTCTTAATTGCAAAAAGTCTTCTGGAGGAAAGTCCATAGAAATATTCCTTGAAAATCCCTTGAAACTTAGTCCAGAAATGAATGAAAACGGCTAGGAAATCTTCTGAATTAATTGCAGAATAACTTCTTAACTGATTTGAATTTGATTATAGAAACATCCTTGAAGTTATCTGAAACCGTCGAACTGAGCTCTGCTATCGTCGAACTGAGCTCAGCGATATGGATTTATTCAGCAGCAACACATCGTCGATCTGAGCTCAAAGATCGTCGAACTGAGCTCAGAGATAGAGATCCAAAGTTGAGTCAAGATCGTCGAACTGAGCTCACCGATCGTCGAATGGAGTTCGACGATATGATGAAGTTGAGCTCAGCGATCGTCGAATGGAGTTTGACGATCTGTCGAAGTTGAGCTAGACGATCGTCGATCGGAGTTCGACGAATCGTCGTGCTGAGCTCGACGATATGACTTGGTCTCAAACTGAAAAAGTCTTGGTCTTGAGGGCAGCTTCCAAACTTAGACTTCTAACCCTTAGACTCAATTCTAATTGACCTTTTGAGCTATACAGGAGGTCAAACATTGGTTTCCTAGAGACATAGTGATCCTGACCCAAGTTAGTAATAGGGTGTTCCAACACTTAGAATCATTCAGTGTGTTAGATGGAATCCTGACATGAGAAGTCAGAGCTTGCAGGCAATCCCGGGTCTAAGACCATGAGCGGCTGGGGCCTTGGCAAGAGTTCCGTGTGGCGGCTTGTATGCCGTTAGGGGAATTGCAGTGCCACTTTTGTTTGTGGCTTAACGCCAGTGGGGAAAGTGAAAGTACCCAGATGATTGATGATGTGCTAGATGCATACACGATACGGTGCCTTAGGTGAAGCCCGGGTTTTGCATACATGCTGCATAGTATGCCCCTTTTTATTTATATGCTCAACATAGAAAATGTGTATGTTGTTTGATTCATCCAAGCCTGTTCTTTTAGTACTTTACTTGTTTATATATATGGTATACGAAGTGCTGACTTGCAGGTTGGAGGGGTACCCCGGGGTCCATTAGGGGTGGCCAGGAGGAGAGGTGTTTGTTACACAGTTTGAGGTCAGCCTTTGCAGACCCACATCACAACAAATTTTTACAGAGCAAGGATCACAAACAGGAGATAGCTCGCCGGCCAAAAAGGCCTAAGCCTCATGAAGTGTTACCAGTTTTACATTAGCTGTACTTTTGTGATATTGTATGTTTGATGCTCTAGACTTCCGGCTTGCATGCTGAGGTATCTTAGGGGTGCCTTTGCACATTGATGTGTTATGTATCAATTGAAATTGTGGACTCTCTTTTGTTGTAAGGCCATAAAGCCGTTTTGATACTCCTATATGTGTGGATAAATTCAAGTCTTGGTTGATGTTTCCGCTGTTGTTTACTTCCGAGTTTTGAGATTGGGTAGTTATATCACCTTTTAATGCTAAAGCTGTGGTGTCTGTATGTTGTGGGGCCCCGGCTGGACCCATATTATACGGTCATTATAGTGGAGGTGTTACAATTTGGTATCAGAGCTAGGTTAATTTTCAAGGTCAGTGCATATAGAAGTTATCCACATAGCAGTAATGCGGAACCATGAGTGTCCTTATGTTTGTGTCTTGCGATTAGAGACTGATTCCTTGTTTCCTTGCTTTTCTTAATAGTGCAAGCAACGAGGCAGGTACGTCAAGACCAAGAGAAGAACTTTCGGCGAGCAGTGCCACTAC
This sequence comes from Platanthera guangdongensis, assembly GCA_039583875.1. NCBI lineage: Eukaryota > Viridiplantae > Streptophyta > Magnoliopsida > Asparagales > Orchidaceae > Platanthera > Platanthera guangdongensis. Next base: position 204,251,899 of record CM077158.1, on the reverse strand, counting down.
TCAGGGTCCTTTTGGCATGGCTGTAAACCCGACCGACTTTTGTCGCATGCTTGTAGAAGCAATGGTGGCAGCTCAAGCTGCAGCGATAACTCAGGTAGCAACCCCTGCTACACCGAATACGGTGACGGGCGTGCCGGGCGGAGAAGCCAGGCGAGTAGAGCCGTTGGCCGAAAGAGTGGTGGTCGGACATGAAGACCGGCAGATGAAGTATTTTCTGAGCTTCCATCCTCCCATGTTCAAGGGAGTTGGTACGCCAATTGATGCGGAGGATTGGTGGGCACAGATTGAAGAGCTTTTGAGGGTGGCAGAGACGCCAGAGGAGAAGAAATCTGAGTTTGCGGCTTTTATGTTGGAGGGAGATGCAATGTTGTGGTGGGTGACCCATAGTGGCCGCCAGTTTTCTGGACGCACCCCGTCCATGGAAGAGTTTGGGAATGCTTTCCTAAAGAAGCATATTCCTGTTTTGACGAGGTTGGCCCTTCAAAGACAGTTTCTGCACTTGGTGCAGCGGGATAAGATGGTGGACGAGTATGTTCAGGAGTTCACTCGGTTGGGTCATTATGCAGGAATGACAATGATAGACGATGAGGAGAGGGATAACCTCTTCTGCTAGGGGCTGAGGGAGAATCTAAGGCAACCCCTCAACACCACGAAGAGTGCTGGTTTCAATGAGTTGGTTGAGGTAGCCAGAACGTTGGAGAGTGATCTAGAGTGAAGCCAACATCGTAAGGGGTTTGCGCCCAAGCAAGGGGAAGGGAAGCCTTCTTAATCCCAAAGAAGGTCAGAAGGGAATAGGTGGAGGAAAAAGCCTCACCCTTCAAGTCCGGTGAGAAAAGCAAGTGGACGACCGGAGGGTATCACTCTAAAGGACCACCGACGTGCTTCAATTGTGGTAAGGTGGGGGCACATTGCTCGTTTTTGTAATCAAGGAGGTGTGGAGCAGGGGCCAAGGCAGGAGTAGACTGTGAGCTCCGGCCCCAGTGCTGCAGAGAAAGGGAAGATGGCAGAGTCTAGCGCTTCTCGATTCCTACCGGTGCAACCATGGGCCTACAACATTGGATAGCAAGAAGCGATCCGGCAGCCCGATGTGGTGACAGGTATGAGGAAGTTTAAGTTTAACCATGTGCTTCATACTTCTAGACCGTTATGTTTGATGTATATCTTTTAGGACTTGTGTTGGTTTTCGAATACCCTGCTAGGGTATCGTTTGATACGGGAGCGTCGCACTCTTTCCTTGCAGAAAGCTTCATCCAGAGGATTGGAGTTGAGTCGTTCTCGGTGGGTGCAGAGTTGAAGGTGAGCATGCCCAATGGGTCATCCATGACCACCGGGGAGAAAGGGAGCATTTGTTGGGAGATAGGCGGAGTCGACTTCGTGTTGATAGCAGCGGTCCTACCGTTGGTTGAGTTTGATGTGATATTGGGAATGAACTGGATAGCAGAGCAACGTGCCAGTATTGATTGCCTGTCCAAGGTGGTGACCCTAAGAAGAGAAGGGCAGACAGAAGTCAAGTTTGAGGGCCTTAATGGAGTGGCATGTTCCTTGATTTCGGCCATGCAGTTGGTGCAGGAAGTTAACCAGGGTGGAGTACCTCTTCTAGCATTATTGGAGGTTCGCCTTTCCAAGTTATCACTCGGGGAAGTGCCCGTAGTGGCAGAGTTCAAGGATGTGTTTCCGGATGAACTTCCTGGAGCGCCTCCTCGGCGGGAGATTGATTTCTCGATTGAGTTAGTGCCCCAGGCTAGGCCGGTGTCACGTCCACCGTTCAGGATGGCACCCAAGGAGTTGGCCGAACTCAAAGTACAGTTGCAGGAACTATTGGAGCAGCGGTATATTAGACCCAGTTCTTCACGGTGGAGCGCGCCTGTACTATTCGTGAAGAAGAAAGATGGTAGTATGCGGTTGTGCATAGACTACCGAGAGTTGAATTAATTGACGGTCAAGAATAAGTATCCGATTCCTCGGATAGATGACTTGTTTGACCAACTAGTGGGGTCGGTGGTGTATTCAAAGTTGGACTTAAAGTCAGGATACTATCAGTTGCGAATTCGAGATGAGGACATTCCCAAGATTGCATTTGGTACGAGGTATGGTCATTTTGAGTTCTCGGTGATGCCGTTCGGGCTGACGAATGCACCATCCATATTCATGGATTTGATGAATCGAGTATTTCTGAAATACTTGAACTCTTTTGTAGTTGTCTTTATTGATGATATTCTGGTGTACTCCAAATCGGAGGTGGAGCATGAGACTCACTTGAGAGTGGTCCTGCAAGTGTTTTGTGAGAACTAGCTTTATGCAAAGTTCTCAAAGTGCGAGTTCTGGCTAGAGAGGGTGGCATTTTCGGGCCACGTGATTAGTTGGGATGGGGTGGCGGTAGATCCAACAAAAGTGGAAGCCATCCGAGATTGGCCGATTTTGAGAACCGTGGCGGAAGTCCGAAGTTTTCTTGGACTAGCCGGGTACTATAAAAGATTCGTGGAAAACTTTTCGCGGATAGCTCTACCCCTCACATCACTAACTCGTAAGGATCAGAAGTTTGTGTGGACTCAGGAGTGCAATCAGGCATTTGAGACACTGAAGGAAAGACTGATGACGACTCCAATCCTAAGTCTACCAAAAGGGACCGAAGGATTTCAAATCTTCAGTGACGAATCAGGTTGCGGTTTCGGTTGCGTTTTGGTGCAACATGGTATTGTTATAGCCTTTGGGTCAAGGCAGCTGAAGCCTCACGAGAGGAATTACCCCGTCCATGACTTGGAGTTGGCGGCGGTAATTTTGGCATTGAAATTATGGCGGCACTATGTTTATGGTGCGAAGGTGGAGATCTTCACGGATCACAAAAGCCTGAAGTATCTCCTAGATCAGAAAGACTTGAATATATTGCAGCGCAGGTGGGTCGAATACTTGGAGACTACGAGGTGGCGATTCAGTATAGGCCAGGCAAAGCCAATTTGGTGGCAGATGCCTTGAGTAGAAAATACTCAGGGCAAGGGAATTGGATCGAAGCTCATGATGAGCGGTTGGTGCTGGACTGGGAGTCCCTATGTTTGGAGTGCGTAGTAAGGGGCGAGTCTAGCGTGGCTAGGTTGAACTGGATTGAAATGCAGAATGACTTGTCCGATCATATTCGGGAAGCGACCCGTTTGGACATGGAGTTTCAGCCTTACGTGGTGGAAGCTCAAACGGGCGAGAGCGGCGCCTGGGTGTTGATTGATAGGATTCTGAGGAAGGACGGAAGGATTTGTGTACCGCAGTTCGGCAAGCTCCGTGAGGAGTTGATGTTTGAGGCTCACTTCACAAAGTACTCCATTCACCCGAGCAGCACAAAGATGTACCTGGATATGAAGAAATCCTTTTGGTTGCCTGGACTGAAGCGGGACGTAACTTTGTACGAGAATCGATGCCAAACTTATGCCTTGGTGAAGGTCGAGTGTCAGAAGCCGGGCAGGTTCCTGAAGCCTTTTCCAATCCCCGAGTGGAAATTCGATGACATCTCCACAGACTTTGTGCATGGGTTACCTAGATCGCAGTAGGGTAATGACGCGATTTGTGTGATTGTGGACCGCTTAACCAAAGTGGCTCACTTCATCCCAAATCGAAAGAGGACAACGTTGAGAATCTGGTAGAGTTGTATGTTCCCAACATTATGCGACTACATGAGATTCCTAAAAGTGTAGTCAGCGATCGTGACGGACGTTTCACGTCCAAGGACTGGAGATTGATTCAGAAGAGTTTGGGCATGAAGCTCAAGTTCAGTACAAATTTCCATTCACAAACTGACGGGCAAACCGAAAGAACAAACCGTACTAAGGAAGATATGCTGAGGATGTGTATTCTTGACTTCAGCAAGAAATGTGAGGATCACCTCTTCATGGTGGAGTTCACGTACAATAATAGTTACCAAGCAAGTATAAAAATGGCGACATACGAAACTTTGTATGGGAGGCGCTGTCAAACACCGATGTATTGGACAAAGGCAGGAGACACCAAACTATTTGGAAAAGAAGTGGTAGCTGATGCTTGTGAGTTGGTGCAAACCATTCAAAAGCACATGAAGGTGGCTCAAGACCGGCAAGCAAAATATTTTAATGCTCGCCACAAGAAGCTGGAGTTCGCGGTAGGCGATTGGGTCTATTTAAAGATCAAGTCGTTCAAAGGCGTTTCACAGATTTCCCGACTGAAGAAGTTGATTCCAAGGTTTTTGGGAGCTTTTGAGGTTGTTTAACGGGTGGGAGAAGTAGCGTACTAGTTGGCGTTATCCGCAGAGCTGAGTGGATTACACGATGTCTTCTATGTCTCCATCTTGAGGAAAGCCTTGGTAAAGGCTAGTGTGGTGATCGAATCGCCATCAGTGCCGATAGAGGAAGACTTGAGGACGCGAGTTCGTCTAGTTACTATACAGGATTCAAAAATTCGGCAGTTGCGGAACAAAGAGGTCAAACTCATAAAAGTCCGATGAGACAACTGCGGTCGTGAGGATCTCTCTTGGGAGCGAGAACAGACCATACTGGAGGAGTATCCAGAGCTTTTCTGTTCAGCTATCATTTAAGTTTTGTGTACCCTTTTTGCTTTCAATAATTTCGGGATGAAATTGTTTTCAGTGGGAGAGAGTTGTAATGCCCCAAAATTCGAAAGAGGGACGGACAGCATTCAGAACCAAGTTTTGGTCTTTGTGAGGGTCACACGGCCTGGGACATGGGCGTATCACTGGCCGTGTCATGCTCGGGTTCGACGAATAACTCGGTTGGTCAATAAAATGGTCTCGACGAATTGTTGAGATAGTGAACACGACCTAGGACACAGGCATGTCCATGGCAGTGCCGTGCCCGGGTTCGTCGATATCCCGGGAAGTCGACGATTTTCGCTCGACGAAGTGTCGAGACAGGGAACACGGCCTCGGACACGGGCGTGTCCAAGGCCGTGTCGTCCGCGTGTTCGACGAAATTTTCCGCGAAGTCAACAAAAAGGTAGTCGACGATCGTGGAGACTTCGAACACGGCCTGAGACACGGGCGTGTCCCAGGCCGTGTCCTGCTCGGGTTGTTGGCCGGGCCGTGTGAGAGGATAGACACGGCCTGGAGCCCAGGCGTGTTCGTGTTGCACACGGGCATGTCAAATATGACACGAGCGTGTCGCATACCCATATTCTCCTCGGGTTTTGTTTGGTCCTGTATCGATGGAGGAAGACGCCCAGGCACACGGGCATGTACTGTATGACACGGGTGTTGAAGCCAAAAATGACCTCAACGGGATTTCAAAAACTGGGGTACAGCAAACACCTACTTCTCTCAAGCTTTGACCCTCGACTAGTTGCAAAGGACCTAAGACTGACCCAAAGCCTCACAGGGAGGTCCCACCTCACACCCGGAAGATCTCTGAGAGCTTCCCCTCCAAAGCCAAAAACTGGGCTAGGAGCACCTCAGAAAGCACTGGAGATTGGAAGATAATGCAAGCCTGCTTTCTAATGAGCCCTTATGGGTCTATTTATGGCCTTTTGCTGACCTGAGATTACTGAAATACCCTTAGTTGACCTGCCGATAGCCAAATCTCGCGGTTTTTCCTGAGTGTATCAGAGTAATTTTACCCGAGGGTAATTAGGTCATTTTACCCGGGCCCTGGGCCCCACTCGGCGAGAACTCTGAGCCGAGAGCCTTCCTGTCCAGAGCCCGGCGCAAGCAGTCTCGCATGCTTATAGGCGAGAGCTCCTCCAAGGCAGGAGCTTGGCGCGAGCGCAAGCGTTCCCGCCCACTCATGGGAGGGAACTTTTTCAGGGCGGGAGCTCCACTGGCTAGCCTAATCCTGACCGTTGGTGTCTCCGGGTCCGACTCAGTGAATATGGGATTGTACACAATCCCCGCTCTTTTTGAGCTTGCCCTGCGCTCGAAAAGACACGTCCAACCTGTAAATATTAGCTGAGCACGTGTCAACATCAAAGAATCTTTTGGTGGGCCGTACCGTGGCTATGTATATGTGCTGATAGACGGCCATAAATCCGTCCCCGAATCGTCGCTCCTTGTCTGAGTTCTCGCTTAGCTTCGTCGATTTGTTCCAAGCGTGTTGACAAACCGCTCCCGCAGGACCTTCAAGACCGTATTGATGCGGCCCATGCGCGAGCCAAGGCTAACTACGCCGTGGTTGCCCCCTGGCTGGCAAGAAAGTCGTCAGCCGCTGAGCCCTCTTAGCTAAAGAAGAAAAAGAAAGAAAAGTAGAGGGAGAAGGTGGTCCAGCGAGACTTGTCTCACGAGAACAGGAGCTCACCTACCCCGACCCCAAGCCATGCGGATGATCCCTCTCCGCAGAAGGTATGTCTCTCGACTCGCTAATCATAGAAAACACTAGCTATTTATGTTGGACGATTTGTAGCTGATGCGATACTTCTCGCAGGAAACGGCCCTTGACGATGTCAGACCCTCGCGGGAGCCTTGGACTCATCATCTCGTCCTCCTGAGAATCAACTGCAGGTCTCAGAGTTCGCTCCTCCACCTGACTCCCCGGGAACTGCAGATATCTTTTCCACTCTCACTCCTCACTCAGTCTCAGATTGCTGAATTGACTTCCCGCAGTACCAGCTTCCGCCAAACCGGGTCTCGCCACCCGGGAAAACCAAGGCGCCGCCAACTTAGGGTATGACGGCTGTACTGCCGGTAGGGTAGAATTGACTTCCGTAGGAGGAGTCTCAGATTGCTGAATTGACTTCCCGCAGTACCAGCTCCCGCCGGTAGGGTAGAATTAACCGCATTGATGCACCGTCTTATCATCCTATTTCAACCCGCAGGCGCCACTGAGGACTAGGCAGTGGGAACGAGGATGATGACAGTGGGAACCTTATTGATTCGCGAGATCTCATCCTTTATTACCCCCGACCTTCCCTTTGCCCAATGTACCATGTTATTTTTATCAGTCTGTAACTCATAACTTTGTAGTTATTATTATTTTTTATTCAGCTCTCGCTCGGCGAGAGTAGCCCCTACTTCCGCTCGTTTTACTTGTCGCGTGTCATCTCAAAATGTTTGCGCTAATCAGATTTGTCGGTCAATCGTTGTCAATCTTGGGCGGGAAACCAAGGCGCCGCCGACTTAGGGTATGACGGCTGTACCCCCGCCGCCTTTTTGGGAATAGCCATGATGACCACGGTTTTCTATAAATAGGAAAGTCCACCCACCGTATTTATTTCTCCGATTCGAAACCCTTGCTTTTCTTTCTCGTTGCTTTCGCGGTTTGTCGAGAGCTCTTGCTTGCTTTCGCTTCCCACTCCCGTTCTCGCTCAGTTCTCCCTCTCGCCCCTCTTCTGAAGATCTCGCCCTCAACCTCACAAGCACAATGCCGGGCGGAAGCGAGGGACGTTCTAATTGCGCGGAAGCCTTCCAGAAGCATCAGTTCCCCTCTTGTAGCTTGACCATGGAGGAGTTCCAACTGATCCAGACCCGTTATGTTCCCGCAGGCTTCACCGTGCGAAACCCCGGCAACCGTGATAGGGTGAACAGTGCGGGGGAGGGGGAGCTCGCCATCCCCTTTGAGAACTTTGAGGTGGGCTTCCGCCTCCCCCTCTGGCCAGAGATGCGCCAGGCCCTCCGGTACTATGGAGTGGTTCCCGCACAGTTGAATCCTAACTCGGTCGCTATACTTGTGGCGTTCATCTACTACATGCGATCCGAGAGGATCGAGTTCAGCCTCCCTATCTTCCGAAAGTTGTTTACCTTCTGCGCTAAGGGAGGGGTGGTCTTGTTTTTGGGGAAGATGTTCAAGACCACCGGTCTCGCTAACAAGCACCATCACTGGGGCAAGAAGTTCATCTTCGTTTCCGGTGATTTCAGGAACGTTCCTCTCACGCCCATTCAGTATGAGGACGCCGCTTACAAGCCGCCCTCCTTGGGCTCGCACGAGAGTGCCCTCCTTGAGTTCTTCGGAACAAAGGATTTCGACGTCCAGTTCCTCCGGCGGGGCGTTGATTCGCTCCTCCCCGGAACGCACTAACCTCAGAGGCTGCCGTACAAGGCCGCACAGCGTGTTACGGGCAGAAGCCTTTTCTCAGCACGCCGCGTTGTTGGCGCTAGGTCTCAACCCTTGATAGCAATCATCGCTATTCACCCCCCTCATTTTTTTAAGATTAGGGCTATCAAGGGTTGCGGGTTCGAGACCTAGCGCCAACAACGCGGCGTGCTGAGAAACAGGCCGAGGAGGCGTATTGGGCTGCAGATCCCCCTGTAGCGGGCCAACGCTGTGCCCTTTTGACGAGGCTACACACGCTGCCGAGAGCCAAACCGTGACAGATCCGCTGGCTCTCGCGAAGTTCACGGCTCAAGTTTGCCGAGACGAGCCGGCCCCGCTTCCTTCGACCGGTGCCGGGAAGTGAAAGCCCGGCGCCCCTTTGCCCCCAGCGCTTAAGAGGCCCAAAATAACCGCTACCGAGAAGGGTAAAGCCGTAACGGTTCCGACGTCCCGACCTCCCGCTCCAGGCCGCTCCTTTGAAGAGATCTTGCAGGACGCTAGCGAGATCGCTGCTACCAAGAGTGGCGCCGAGGCACCTGCCGAGAACCCCCCGGCCCCAGGTGGAGTAGATGGCGAGGGAGCCGCCGTCGAGACCTCCGCCCAGTCTCCGCCTGGAGAGGTGCCGCGAGATCATCGAAACTTTGGTCTCGGCACGATGTGCCTTGATGCGGAAAATAAACCGCTGCTTCAGTGGGACCCTGATACCAACAGGGTCTCAATCTTGTCTGTTCTAACCAGCTGGACGAAGCAAGATGAGGTCACCAGCGAGGCGTTATCCTTGGGATACAATCTTTATAGCCGGGAGAACGCCAGCATCTATGATAAAATGACCACCAGGCTCCTGGCCTACGACTCCACCCGGGCCTTGATGCGCGGGATCGAGCTTGCGCATATGTGCGCACGTCGGAGTATCACCATCGACCACAACTTCCAAGATATGTTCAAGACAAGGGAGGATGCGGTGGATCAGGCGGCTGTCTTGAAGAAAGAGATGGAAGATGCTAAGCAACTACTGTCCTTGCGCCCGACGAAAAAGGTAAGCGAGACCTTTCGCGACACTCGCTCTTGCCACTGCAGATTTCAAAACTTTTTTTCCTTTCATGCTCACCTCTCGCTACGCAGGATTCCGCTTAGGCCGTGGCACTTCGCGCGGAGTTAGCCCAAACGCGATAAGAGAACGTCCTGCTGAGGGACCAGCTCCGGTGCATGGAGGCGACTGCGCCCCCTCCTCCTCCACTGGAAGAAAGGTTGAGGAGCCGCCACTATTCAGTCTACGATATCGACAAGCTCCTTCAGGCCAACACTCAAGCTATAGTCAAGCTGACCCTGGAGACGCTGTGAGATGTAGGTTGCTTGGACGGGAGAGGCAAGTCCATCACCGATCACCAGCTCGTCCCTTAGCTCTTCGAGCCTGTCCCGAAGCCCCCAGGTGCGCCCGATTACCCGCCTTCGGATGTCCCACAATCCCCTGCCACGGGCAGCGAGACATCCGGGGAGGGCTTAGGAGAGAGCTCTCGTGGGAGTTCAAGCGAGAGCTCGGAGGGGTACATCGCGTCTCCCTGAAGGGCCCTCATTTCTTCTCTTTTGGTTGTACTGAGCGAGATGCTCTAGACTTGTAATTACATTAAATACATTGTAAATATTTTGTATGTATGCCATTTTCTTTTTATTGTAAATGTGTTTGATACAACTGTTGAGGCCGAGTGCTTCTTAAGCATGCTTCTGCCGAGGCCCTTGGCCCCCCTAATGTAGTCTCCCTTAGTGATGGATAGGCGGGAACCTGTCGAAAGAGCCCAGGGCTTAGACGTCTCGTTTCCGCGCTCTGCCGAGAACCGTCTGTCGGGAACATTGCTCGTAGTCCCTTTAAGGCGAGACCGTCCTTCTTTACCATGCGCGAACTGTTCGAAGCTTTCACCTAGCACTTCCCACTGTCTGACCAAGGATACTGTCAGGAGCCTTCCCGCCGAGAACTTCCTTCGGCGAGATCTCCTTGGCGGATACCTCCCCGCCGAGACCTCCTCTGGCCGAGACCTATCCTTGCCGAGACCTCTCCTGCCTGAAGGGAACCTAACTCTTTTCATTCCGTGCTCCGGGTGCGTTTCTTGCCCTGCTCAGAACATCCGAGTCGAAGTGTCTCCTAGGATCATAAACTTCCCTCCCACAGGTGAGCCTTCGGGCCTGCCAGCTAACGAGAGCCTGCGCAACGGGTCTACCTGGGGCCGAGCCGAGCTCGGGGCACCGATGAAGTTTCCACAGACAAGAACTATCCCCCACAGGCGAGCCTTCAGACCTGCCAGCTAGATGAGAACCTGCACAACAGGTCTACCTAGGGCCGAGCCGAGCTCGGGGCGCCGATAAAGTTTCCACACACAAGACCTATCCTCCACAGGCGAGCCTTCGGACCTATCAGCTAGATGAGAGCCTGTGTAGCGGGTCCACCTGGGGCCGAGCCGAGCTCGGGGTGTCGATGAAGTTTCCACAAACCAGACCTATCCCCCACAGGCGAGCCTTCGGACCTGCCAGCTAGAAGAGAGCCTGCACAACAGGTCTAGCTGGGGCCGAGCCGAGCTCGGGGTGCCGATGAAGTTTCCTCAAACCAAACCTATCCCCCACAGGCGAGCCTTCGGACCTGCTAGCTAGATGAGAGCTTGAGCAACGGGTCTACCTGGAGCCGAGCCTTGCTCAGGGTGTCGATGAAGTTTCCACAAACTAGACCTATCCCCCACAGGCGAGCCTTCAGACCTGCCAGCTAGATGAGAGCCTGCGTAGCGGGTCTACCTGGGACCGAGCCGAGCTCGGAGTGTCGATGAAGTTTCCTCAAACCAAACCTATCCCCCACAGTCGAGCCTTCGGACCTGCCAGCTAGATGAGAGCCTGCGCAGCGGGTCTACCTGGGGCCAAGCCTAGCTCAGGGTGTCGATGAAGTTTCCTTAAACCATACCAATCCACCGCAGGCAAGCCTTCGGAACTGCCAGCTTGATGAGAGCCTGCGCATCATGTCTACCTAGGGCCGAGCCTAGCTCAGGGTGTCGATGAAGTTTCCTCAAACCAAACCTATCCCCCACAGGCGAGCCTTCAGAACTGCCAGCTAGATGAGAGCCTGCGCAGTCGGTCAACCTAGGGCCGAGCCTAGCTCGGGGTGCGATGAAGTTTCCACAAACCAGACATATCCCCCACAGGCGAGCCTTCAGACCTGTCAGCTAAATGAGAGCCTGCGGAGCGAGTCTACCTGGGGCCGAGCTGAGCTCGGGGTGCCGATGAAGTTTCCTCAAACTAAACCTATCCCCCACAGGCAAGCCTTCGGACCTGCCAGCTAGATGAGAGCCTGCGCAGCGGGTCTACCTGGTGCCGAGCCTAGCTCGGGGTGTCGATGAAGTTTCCTAAAACCAAACCTATCCCCCACAGACGAGCCTTAGGACCTGCCAGCTAGATGAGAGCCTGCGTAGTGGGTCTACCTGGGGCCGAGCCTAGCTTGGGGTGTCGATGAAGTTTCCTCAAACCAAACCTATCCCCCACAGGCGAGCCTTCGGACCTGCTAGCTAGATGAGATCCTGCGCAGCAGGTCTACCTGGGGTCGAGCCTAGCTTGGGGTGTCGATGAAGTTTCCTCAAACCAAACCTATCCCCACAGGTGAGCCTTCGGACCTGCCAACTAGATGAGAGCCTGCGTAGCGGGTCTACTTGGGGCCGAGCCTATCTCGGGGTGTCGATGAAGTTTCCACAAACCAGACCTATCCCCCACAGGAGAGCCTTCAGACCTGCCAGCTAGATGAGAGCCTGCGCAGCGGGTCTACCTGTGGCTGAGCCAAGCTCGGGGGACGATGAATTTTCCTCAAACCAAACCTATCACCAACAGGAAAGCCTTCAGACCTGCCAGCTAGATGAGAGCCTGCGCAGCGGGTCTACCTAGGGCCGAGCCTAGCTTGGGGTGTCGATGAAGTTTCCTCAAACCAAACTTATCCCCCACAGGAGAGCCTTCGGACCTGCCAGCTAAATGAGAGCCTTCGTAGCGGGTCTACCTGGGGCCGAGCCTAGCTCGGGGTGTTGATGAAGTTTCCTTAAACCAAACTTATCCCCCACAGGCGAGCCTTCGGACCTACCAGCTATATGAGAGCCTACGCAGCAGGTCTACCTAGGGCCGAGCCTAGCTCGGGGTGTCAATGAAGTTTCCTCAAACCAAACATATCCCCCACAGGCGAGCTTTCGTACATGCCAGGTAGATGAGAGCCTGCAAAGCGGGTATACCTAGGGTTGAGCTTAGCTCGGGGTGTCGATGAAGTTTCCTCAAACCAAACCTATCCCCCACAAACGAGCCTTCAGACCTGCCAGCTAGATGAGTGCCTGCGCAACGGGTCTACCTGGGGTCGAGCCTAGCTTGGGGTGTTGATGAAGTTTTCATAAACCAGACCTATACCCCACAGGTAAGCCTTCGATCCTACCAGCTAGATGAGATCCTGCGCAGCGGGTCTACCTACGGCCGATCCGAGCTCGGGGTGCCGATGAAGTTTCCTCAAACCAAACCTATCCCCCACAGGTGATCCATCGGACCTGCCAGCTAGATGAGAGCCTACGCAGCGGGTCTACCTGGGGCCGAGCCTAGCTTGGAGTGCCGAAAAAGTTTCCTAAAACCAAACCTATCCCCCACAGGCGAGCCTTCGGACCTGCCATCTAGATGAGAGCCTGGACAGCGGGTATATATGGGGACGAGCCTAGCTCGTGGTGTCGATGAACTTTTCTCAAACTAAACCTATCCCCCACAGGCGAGCCTTCGGACCTGCCAGCTAGATGAGAGCCTGCGCAGTAGGTCTACCTGGGGCCGAGCCTAGCTCGGGGTGTTACAAAACACATAATTACGTCCTATTATAAACATTTTGCAATAGGCAAGAGAAAATCAAGTCAGCTGATGTAGTATAATAAGTTTGATTTTGGATACATAATTACATCCTCCCCATTTCATGGGTAGAAGCATTTTAGGTCATCACCGCTCCAGGTGTGGCTTAAGGCCCTCCCATCCACGTCCTGGAGGTTGTAACCTCCCGTTCGAAGGACTTCCTTCACTATGTAAGGTCCTTCCCAGTTTGGGTTGAGCTTGCCCACGGGAGCCGACCTTCCTGCCGCGTTGGCCTTTCTCAGCACCAGATCTCCTTCGGCAAACTGCTTGACCCTGTCATGCTTATCGAAATACCTAGCCATCTGCCGCTTGATCTTTCTTGCCTGATGGCCGCCACGTCCCGTAGCTCTTCCGCCATGTCTAGCAAGAGGCATAACCCCTCCTCATTCTCCAACCTCCAAGTCTCATCTCCTTCGCCCACGGCTGTGACCTGCGGGGACCGAATATCGAACTCTACTGGTAGGACCGCCTCACACCCATGAGAAAGCTTGAAGGGGGTCTCACCGGTGGCCGTGTTAGGGGTCGTTCGTAAGGCACACAGGACTGAGGGGAGCTGCTCCACCAAATTTTCCCTTACGTTTTCCACTTTGTTTTTGAGCAGATTCATAATAATCTTGTTTACCACTTCCACCTGACCGTTGCTCCGGGGGTGGTGGACAGAGATAAATTTGAGGTCTTTCCCCAGTTGGGCGCAGAAGCTGGTGAACTCTTCACTGAAAAATTGGGGACTGTTATCTATCACTATCGCTTGAGGCAGCCCGTGTCTATATATGATCTCCCCCCAGACGAAGTTCCTGATAACTTGCGAAGTGACCTTGGCCAAGGGCTTAACCTCCAGCCACTTTGCGAAGTAATCGACCATGACCAAGAGGAACCTCGTCTGCCCACTAGCCAGAGGAAAAGGCCCAACTAAATCCATCCCCCATATAGCGAACGACCATGGTGCCAGGATGCTTCAGAGCCTTTGAGCTGCCAAGAGCTGGAGGGGGCGCAGAGCTGGTACTTTTGACACCTCCTTGCAAACTCCGCGGTATCCTTCCTTAGGGTGTGCCAGAAGTACCCCTGCCTGACCACCCTTTCCTCCAACTTCCTACCTCCAGAATGACTTCCGCACTCGCCCGAATGCACCTCTCCCAAGATCCTTGGGATCTATTCTTCGGTTACACACCTTGCCAGGAGCCCTGACAACATCTTACGATGCAACCCCCCTTCTATCATTAGGTAATGAGCTGCCTTGCGCCTGAAGCTCTTTGCATTCTTAACCTGCTCCTTCAAATTGCTTGTGGTCAGGAAGGTTACCAACGGGTCATCCCACGAGGATCGCCGACCTACGTCCATCAACTCCCCTTCCTCAATGGCTGGCCGAAAGAGTTCAGTCAGGGTCCCTCCTCCCCGAGGCCCAAACTTTGCCAATCGATCGGTGGCCGCGCTCTCCTCCCTGGGAACATGCTGGATTGAGAATGACTGGAACCAACCGATGATCTCCCTTACCTTGGATAGGTATTTTATGAGGGTAGGTTCCCGAGCTTCAAACTCTCCTCAGATCTGCGATGCTACTACCATTGAGTCGGTGAAGGCCTCCACATACTGGATCTCAAGCTCCTTTGCCAAGCGAAGGGCGGCGATCATGGCCTCATACTCTTCTTGGTTGTTGGTCACCGGAAAGTGGTAAGCCACCGCCTGCTCTATCGCGACTCCCTGGGGGCTTATCAGCACCACTCCTCCCCCGAGGGAATGTTTCCCGAGGCCCCATCAACCATCATCTTCCATGCTTCCTGTGGCGCTGCTCTCCCTCCTCGACTTCGACAACATAATCCGCCAGAAAGTCCGCCACCTCTTGCGCCTTAATGGAGAGTCTCAGAACAAAAGAGATGTCGAACTCGCTTAGTTCAATGGACCACTTAGTAAGTCTTCCAGAGTGCTCTACCCCTTCAAAAATCTTGCGAAGAGGATGGTCGGTTAGCACCTTAATCGAATGTGCTTGAAAGTATGGCCAGAGTTTCCTTGTAGAGACGACCAAAGCGTAAGCCAACTTTTCAAGGATGGGGTAGCAGAGCTCTTCCTTCTTCAAGATCCGACTGACGTAGTAGATGGGCAGTTGCTTCTTTCCTTCTTCCCTTACTAGGACAGAGCTCACCGCCTCCGCTCCTACTCCAAGGTACAAGGTCAGGTCCTCCCCTTCTTTTGGGCTCTGAAGCAGAGGAGCCTGAGAGAGCTGTCTCTTCAGCCCTTGGAAGGCTTCTTCGCACTCGGCGGTCCACTCAAACCTTTGGTTCCCTCACAACACCTTGAAGAATGAAGAGCACTTGTCTCCTGACCTGGAGAGGAACTTGCTCAGCCCAGCCAGTTTGCCTGTCAAGCGCTGGATCTCCATTGGAATCGCGAGGTGATTCCAAATCCAGGATGGCCTTTACCTTGTCCGGGTTGGGTTCTACCCCTGCCGGGGTCAAGAGATTCCCAAGGAACTTCCCGCGGCTGGCCCAGAAGACACACTTCAAGGTGTTCAGCCTCATCTTGAATCTCCACAGGGTGGTGAACGTCTCTTCTAGATCCTTCAGGTGCGAATCCACGCACTTGCTCTTGATCATCAAGTCGTCGACATAGACCTCCAAGTTTCTCCCCCTTTGATCTCGGAAGACCCGATCCATCATGTCTTGGTATGTAGCCCCTGCATTCTTCAACCCAAAGGGCATCATTTTATAACGGAAGCATCCCTCCCTCGTGATGAAGGAAACATTCTTGACATTGGTAGGGTGCATCCGTATCTTGTGATAACCTGAAAAAGCATCCAAAAAGCTCATAATAGAAAAACCGACGGCTGAATTAACCAGCACGTCGATCCGAGGCAGGGGGTAGCAATCCTTAGGGTATGATTTATTTAACAAAGAGAAATCGATACACATTCGCCATTTACGACCCCCTTTTTAACCATTACCACATTGGAGATCCAGCCTGGATACTGGATCTCTAAGATGAAACCGGCCTCCAGGAGCTTCCTGACCTCTTCGCGGATGGGTTCCTCCAGCTTGGTGGCAATGACCCTCATCTTTTGGCGTATGGGATGAGTGCGGGGGTCCAGGTTCAGGCGTTGGTAGGCCACGTCCGCGTCAATGCCCGACATGTTTGCCGTGCTCCAAGCGAAGATGTCGATGTTGCTTTGAATACAGGCCCGCACTCGCCCCCGGTCATCAGGACTCAAGCCCCCGCTGACCCGCACCCTCTGCACCTGCTTTGCGCTAGTGAAGACCTCCATCTCCACTACTTCCTTGGCCGTCACCAGCCGCGACTGCTCCCTGCCGACCCTTGCTCCTTCCTCCAGCTCCAACTACTCCATTCCTACCTCCTCCTCAATCTCAATCGCCTCCTCCGGCCCCTCCTCCTGCTGCTCGACTTCCACGCCCCTCTGGGCCTCTCTCTCCACTCCTCCTGCTACTTGCTCTTCTACCTCCATCGCCCCCTCCGGGCTCTCCTGCTGTTGCTCAGCCTCCATGCCCCTCGGGGCCTCTTTCTCAGCTTTCTTCTACACCTCAGCAGTCTCCTTCCTCACCTCCTCTAGGCTCATACCCTCTTCCTTGACATCCTCCTCCTGCTCTGCCATCTCCCTCTCTATCTCTTCTACCTCGGCCATCCAGGACACGGTGTTGACCACCGTCACATAACATTACCTTGACACCTTCAGATCCCCCTGATCCTAACCTTCACCCCTCCGTTATTGAACTTCAGACATTGGTGGAAAGAGGAGGGGATGCAATGAAATGCGTTGATGAGGGGATGCCCGAAGATGGCATTGTAACTGCTCGGAGCATCCACTATCACGAACCTGCAATTCCATGACACGCCTCCCAACTTCACATGCAGCCCTACTCCTCCTTCTACTTCCTTCCTCTCTCCAGAGAATCCAAACAGCGGTCCATCCAAAGCCAAGATCCTTTTCCCCTCAACCCTCATCTCATCAAAGGCCTTCTTGAAGATAACATTTACTGAGCTCCCGTTGTCCACCAGTATCCTCGAGATCGTGAAATTCTCCACTGCCGTGTGGATCACCAGGGCATCACAGAATGGATCTTCATAGTCCTACATGTCTACTGACGAGAAGGTGATCTTTTCTTCTGGTGGGGGAGCCCGGGAGGTAGAGGTGACCTCACTTCGGTACATGGTTTGAAGGCTCCCCTTGCGGGTTGCCTCGATCCCCACTCCTCCGTGGATCACCCCGATTCCTCCCCGGGTTCCCACATCCACCCAGTCTTCACACCTATCCTCCATCTCCCCCTACCGTACTTCCACGATCCTAATCGGCGGATCCTGCCTCCCTGCTCCTCTTGCTTCCCTCATCTCTAAGAACACAGGGCAGGTGGCCATCGCGTGACCCTCCTCCTGGTGGAAGTCACAAAAGAGCAACGCCGCCCTACCCCTTCTTCCTTCTCCTCCTCCTCCTCTTCTCCCAGCTCCTCGAACTCCTCTCCTTGCTCCTCTTGCTCTGCCCACCTCCATGGCTTCTTGCGGTGGCGGGACGTGACCCCTTGTCTCCTGCCTCCACGCCGGTTGGTCGAACCTCCTGGTCTCTCGTAAGTTATCGCTCCCCGGGTAGCCCCCTCCTTGGCCCTGGGGGCGACCCTCTAGGGGCATCCAACCTAACCGGTTATTCAGCTCCCAGGCCCCCCATCCCTGATGCTGCCCATGTATTCGGGGCTCTTCCCTCCTTCTTTCTTCTCTTTGCTCCCTATGCTCTCTCGGCTCTTTCTGCCTTCCTGCTGCAGGCTCCTTCACATCATTCTCCGCCAGCCTGGCGAACTTCCTGATGAACGTTGCATTTGCCCTCTCAAAGATTATCTCTTTAGCCGACCTCTCCATTTACTCCTCAAAGGAGAAGGGGGGCACTCTCTTCAACTCCATACTGAAGAATCCTGGCCTCAACCCTAGGGTAAAGGCGAGCATCAACGCGTATCCCGGGATCTCCTGGACTAGGAGGATCTATTCCTGAAACCAGTCGACATAGTGACCCAGTGTCTCATCCGGCTTCTGCCTCACCGCAAACAGGCATTCCTCCTCCTTCTTTCGCTTCTTTGATGTTGATAACTTCAACAGGAAACTTCTTCGCAGATCTTCAAAACAGTAGATCGACCTTGCTGGCAACTGGTGGAACTAGTCCCGAGCCTTCTCCTTCAACGTGATGGCAAATAATTGACACTTGAAGGCATCCGTCATCTGCCTTATCGAAATGACATCTTCAAACCACCACAGGAGCTGTATAGGTTCATCCATCCCCGAGTAGTAGAACATGTCAGGCTCCCGGAACCACTCCGGTACAGGAGCTAAGATGATGAGCTCGCTGAAAAGGCTATCGCCTCCTTCCTGGCGAGAGGGAACGTCCCGCAGCCTCGGCTGGCTGGCCCGATCCGCGAGACCATGCCCAGGGAAGAGTTCTCGCACTGCCGCCTACCTCTCTACCAAATCTGTCAGAGCCTCCTTGCCCAGGCACTGGCCTGGGAAGAGCTCCCGCGCGGCAACGTCCCTCTCACCAGCCTCCGCCGGGGCCTCCTTCCCCGGGCGCTGTCTAGGGGCGTTCTCGCCCAAGAGTGGGACCTCCTCTATCAGAACCTGAGGTGTGGCCCACTCGCTTCGGGCCGAGAAGGCCAAGCTGATGGTCTGCAGCACTTGTCGCCTGAAGTCATCCATCATCTTCCTCGTCGCCTCCTCTCCCCGGGTGGGGGAGCCTCCAGAATCAGACCCCTCACCTTCACCTCCAGCCATGGGACAAAACTCAAGGCTTTCTTGTATCAGCTGCTTTCCACGCTCACCGCACCAGAACCGTTGAAGCCAAAAATGACCTCAACGGGAGTTCAAAAATTGGAGTGCAGCCAACACCTACTTCTCTCAAGCTTCGAGCCTCGACTAGTTGCAAAGGACCTAAGACTGACCCAAAGCCTCAGTAGGGAGGTCCCACCTCACACCCGGAAGATCTCTGAGAGCTTCCCCTCCAAAGCCAAAAACTGGGCTAGGAGCTCCTCAGAAAGTACTGGAGATTGGAAGATAATGCAAGACTGCTTTCTAAGGAGCCCTTTTGGGTCTATTTATAGCCTTTTGCTGACATGATATTACTGAAATACCCTTAGTTGACCTGCCAATAACCAAATCCCGATGTTTATCCAGAGGGTATATGGGTAATTTTACCCGAGGGTAATTAGGTCATTTTACCCCAGGCCCTGTGCCCCACTCGGCGAGAACTCTGGGCCTAGAGCCTTCCTGTCCAGAGCCCGGCATAAGCGGTCTCGCCTGCTTATAGGAGAGAGCTACTCCAAGGCAGGAGCTTGGCGCGAGGGCAAGCGTTCCCGCCCACTCATGGGCGGGAACTTCTTCAGGGCGGGAGCTCCTCTGGCTAGACTAATCCTGACCGTTGGTGTCTCCGGGTCTGACTCAGCGAATATGGGGTTGTACAGCGGGCGTGTCAGATGTGACACGGGCATGTTCAGAGCCCGTGTCATTTTCTAGTACGACGGTTTCGTTGTCGATTGAGGCACACGGCCTTGGAGACGGGAGTGTCGCAAGCCGTGTTCGGCCCAGGTGTTTTGGTTTTATGTTCGGATCGTGGCCATTCATTTCCTTCTATTGAGGTCTGATGGTCCAGGGCTTTCCTTGCTTAGTTATGTCCGAGAATAGGGTTTGGAAACCCTCTTTCTTCATCTAGCACTCTCTTTCTAATTTCTTGAGAGAAGGGAGAGCAAGGAAGAAGGTGAAGGAGAGATCGGACTGCCAGAGAAGCTTCGGGGGCCCAAATCACGAGCCGAGTCCGGATTCGTGGAGGCAAGACCATTGCGAAGGTTTTCATCCGACTAAGTTTCCATGGCTAGGAAGAGGGGTCGTAAGTTAACGACACTTCTCCTCTTGGTTTTAGGATGCGTGTTTAGCATCTTTTCTTTCAAGCTTTTGGGCATTAAATCCCTCACATGAGAGGGGTTTTGGTCGTCATGGTTCAAGAGGAACCTCCGGGTCGATTGAGTCCGTCCCCGGTATGTTTTTGCATGAGAGATCTGCTCCGTTAGTGGATTTGGCATTATGGGTGAAGTCGTGGTTGCGACCGTTAGTCTGACTCGGTGATGTTGCATACGAGCTTTAAGGATTTTGTAGAAATCCGTTACGACAAGATGCCGTTTGTGATGTTTGTGTTTTCCCTCTTTTATCGAGTAAGTACATGTAGCCGGAACCAGACAAGGTTAGCTCCGCATTGGCGGTAGATGGTTTCCTTGGAGCGCGGGGATGTTGCAATACAAATGAGGGATTAGGGTGGGAATGATTTTGGATTGTGATGTGCTAAGGCACGACTGTGTCTCCGTGGTCGGCTGGCTATCCTGTGACATGCAAGTCATGTGTGGAGAGTGTCCCGGCGAGACTAGTCCCCTTTTGTAAGACTGGCGAGAACGCCAAGCATGGGACAAGCCCGGGTAATGAGGCCATGAGCGGGTGGGGTCCAGCAAGGGTTCTTAGAATCGGTCAGTGTGTTAGACGGAATCCTGACATTAGAACTGAGAGCTTGCAAGCAAGCCTGGGTCTAAGACCATGAGCTAGTGGTGCCTTGGCAAGAGTTCCCTGTGGCAGCTTGTACGTCGTTAGGGGAATTGCAGTGCCCCTTTTGTTTGTGGTTTAACGCTAATGGGGAATGTTGGGTCCGGCGTTCCTTCACTTGACCCGTGACGCTCTTCTACTTATTTCAGAAATTAAGTAGCACCCTTTCCAACAGTCCGGGCTTTTGGAACAGTTGGTTATGCGTTTGATCCTTCAATTGGTATCAGAGCAGGTCACAGGTTCAAGACCGGGGGAGCGCTATTAAATCCTAATTTTTCCCTTCTACCTGTGTGGGTCCGGCGGGTCAGGCAACCGTGGACATGTGGTAACCCCACCTCTGAGCCGTGTAAACGTGGACATGTGGTAACCCCACCTCTGAGCCGTGTGGGCCATGTGGTAACCCCACCTCTGAGCCATGTGGGCCATGTGGTAACTCCACCGCTGAGCCGACGGGTTGTGCTGGACGCCGGGGGGGGGGATTGTTGGGTCCGGCGTTCCTTCACTTGACCCGTGGCGCTCTTCTACTTATTAAAGAAATTGAGTAGCACCCTTTCCAACAGTCCGGGCTTTTGGAACAGTTGGTTATGCGCTTGATCCTTCAATTGGTATCAGAGCAGGTCACTGGTTCAAGACCGGGGGAGCGCTATTAAATCCTAATTTTTCCCTTCTACCTGTGTGGGTCCGGCGGGTCAGGCAACCGTGGACATGTGGTAACCCCACCTCTGAGCCGTGAAACCGTGGACATGTGGTAACCCCACCTCTGAGCCGTGTGGGCCATGTGGTAACCCCACCTCTGAGCCATGTGGGCCATGTGGTAACTCCACATCTGAGCCGACGGGTTGTGCTGGATGCCGGGGGGGGGGGGATTGTTGGGTCCGGCGTTCCTTCACTTGACCCGTGGCGCTCTTCTACTTATTTAAGAAATTAAGTAGCACCCTTTCCAACAGTCCGGACTTTTGGAACAGTTGGTTATGCGCTTGATCCTTCAGGGAAAGTGAAAGTACCTAGATGATTGATGATGTTCTAGATGCATACGCGATATGGTGCCTTGGGTGAAGCCTATATTTTGCATACATGCTGCATAGTAGGCCCTTTTTATTTATATGCTCAACATTAAAAATGTGTATGTTGTTTGAGACATCCAAGCCTGTTCTTTTAGTACTTTTCTTGTTTATATATATGGTATACGAAGTGCTGACTTGCAGGTTGGAGGGTTACCCCGGGGTCCGTTAGGGGCAGCCGGGAGGAGAGGTGTTTGTTACATAGTTTGAGCTCAGCCTTTGCTGACCCACGTTACAAAAAATTTTTACAGTGCAAGGATCGCAAGCAGGAGCTAGCTCGCCAGCCAAAAATGCCTAAGCCTCATGAAGTGTTACCAGTTTTGCATTAGCTCTACTTTTGTGATATTGTATGTTTGATGCTCTAGAGTTCCGGCTTGCATGTCGAGGTAGCTTAGGGGTGCCTTTGCACATTGATGTGTTATGTATCAATTGAAATTGTGGACTCTATTTTGTTGTAAGGCCATAAGGCCGTTTCGATACTCCTATATATGTGGATAACTTCTAGTCATGGTTGATGTTTCCGCTGTTGTTTACTTTCGAGTTTTGAGATTGGGTAGTTATATCATCTTTTAATACTAAAGCTGTGACGTCTGTATGTTGTGGGCCCCAGCCGAACCCATATTATACGGTCATTACAGGGGAGGTGTTACACAACGAACGTCGAGTTAGCTCGACGATCGTCTAACTAAGCTCGATGAAGCATCTAGCGGTTTTTGTCCTTCCTGCTTGTGTTCGAGAAATTGATTATGTACTCGAGTTCTGCCTAGTTGTTCTGGAGATGTACTCTGTTCTAGGGAATTTGCGGCCGTGTTCTCGAGAAAGCCTTATTGTTCTCGAGAACTGTCTTTTTGTACCCCAGAAGTGCTTCCTGGTTCTTGTTGTCTGCCTGGTTGTTCTCGAGGTGAACTTCTTGTTCTCGAGAACTGGCATCTTGTTATCGAGAACTGGCTTCTTGTTCTCGAGAACTATCTACCTTGTTCTCGAGAACTACCTTCTGATCTTGAGAAGCCTATATTTGTTCTCGAAAAATACCTTCTTAGCTCTCGAGAAGTCCATGTAATTCTCGGGAAGGACTTTATTATTCTCGAGTAATCCGTTCTAGTTCCCGAGAAGTCTTCTTCTGTTCTCGAGTAATCCTTCTTCAGTACTCGTGTACTTCATACCTTCTTTTCGAGAGACCTTTGCCTGTTCTCGAGTAGTCTGCAACCTGTTCCCGAGTGATGCCTTCTCTACTCAAGTAATTTTCTTCCACTCGAGAAATACTCTCTTTATTTTGAAAACCCGGTTTAGCAGAACCCGATTCATTTCTTAAGTGTGGTTAGCCTAATACTACACTCATTTATATACCTACTTCTTCTTCTTCCTCTTTAAGCCGACCGAATTTCTGTCTATCTCCCAAACCAGAGCGGTGTGAGTGAGAGTGAGAAGCTTTTCCCCTATCCTTCCGGTGGCCGCCAACGGTGCTCCGTTTCTCGAAATCTTCATCCGAATATAGATCCGGAAATATCTCAACGAGAGGTTCGTCATCATGGTAAATTTTCCCCATTCCTTGAGTTTTTCTCGCTAGGGTTTTCAGCCCTAACTCCTATTTTTGACCATTTTTGTCAGATTTTGACTTCCCTCAGCTTCTTTAGCCCCGATCTATGCCATGGTGCGATTTGGATGTCTTTCTCTAGTGAAACCAAGGCAACTGATGGTTTCCTCCTTCTCTTCCTTTCTTTACCCCGATTTACAAGAATGTCTAACCTTTTGTTATCATGATTATTAATTAACTTGCTAATTTTTAGTGTTGTTAAAATCTCTTGTCTAGTTCATTTGTAATCACCATGTTCTTGATTTTATTACCTAATCTTGTTAGTGTTATATGTTGGGAACCTTACTCTTATAACCGTTCCACAATGTTTAAGTAAGACATGTTAGAGTTCGTTTAGGATTGTAAATTCTTCCTAAAGGTTGATCAACCTCTCCTGATCTAGAATTGTCTAGTAGAATCCGATGTGCCATTATTGTCATAAGACTTATATCATGGTTTCCTTCGTGGCGACGCCGTGGGGCGAGACATGCCTCTAGACCAGGAAGGGTTGTGGTGGGCCTCTGAGCTCTAAACCCGGGCCATTACAGGTTTTCATTCTGGGTTTCCTTTGTTGTGGGTGTTATTTGTGGACGAAACTATCGCCGCAACGTTTGTTCTCCTTATTATTACTTTGTGGAGCTCTACCGGGTGTATGGGCATTTGCAGTGAATGGTGGAGTATCCAGGCTCCCCGCAATTAGACGGATAAATTATCTTCGGGGTTGTCCACCCCGCCCGTTTTGGTTTTTTGGTGGAGTTGACCACAAATGGCTAATAGGTGTTTGTTTCTCTCCTGATGGTTTAAGCTTGACCTTTTCCCCCTATAGTCTTCTGTATTTGGGGTGTCGTGGTTATATGTGACGCTTTACATAAGTGTTCTCTTTTTACCTTTGTATCTGACTGCTGTACTTTATATATGTATTTTTCTTTGGTCTTGAGTTGTTACCCCTTGATTCTTAAGAAATTCACAATGGAGAATGCAACCTCTATGAGGACTCCAATGGGTTCAACTGTCTCAGGACAAGGATGAGAAAGGGAAACCTTTTGATGAAACCAAGTACAAAAGCATAATTGGATCATTTCTCTACCTCACTGCCAGTAGACCAGATAAAATGTTTTCAACATGCGTCTGTGCTTGATTTTAGGTGAACTTAAAGGAATCTCATTACGTCGCTGCAATGCGAATTTTAAGATACCTTAAGGGTACACCCAATCTTGGCTTATGGTAGCCGAGAAATGATGATGTTGAGCTAATTAGTTTTTCAGATGGCAATTTTGCAGGAAGCAGGGTTGACATGAAAAGCACTTCCAGGACGTGTCAATTCCTCGGAAGACGTCTTATCTCATAATACAGTAAGAAGAAAAATTGTGTGGCAACTTCTACTGTTGAATCAGAGTATATCTCTACGGGTAGTTGTTGCGCACAACTTCTATGGATCCAGAATCAACTAGAAGACTATAATTTGAAGTTCAGAGATATTCCAATGTATTGCGACTCCTCAAACATAATAACGATCGCAAATAATCCAGTATCCCACAGTCGGACAAAGAACATCGAGATGCGCTATAAATTCATCCAGGAGAATGTGGATAACAAGGACATAACCCTCAGCTATATCCAGACGGACAAGCAGATCGCGGATATTTTTACAAAGCCATTGGACGAGGCCAAGTTCTCATTTTTCAAAATGGAGCTAGGCATGCTGAACATGGACTCTTGAAGAAGGGCCCTCTAAGGAACTACTTCAGAAAGGCAAAAAATTTTCCAAGTAAAATTCGACGAATATCTCACAACGAACTTGCCGATTTGTCTGATATCCGTGGATACTCGCCGAATCAGATTCAGCTTCCAGTGAATCTCGTCGAGTTCAACTTATGCAAAATTCTTTGTTACTATAACGGATCTGAAGAACCGACGACAAATAAGGTATGTGCCTTCTAGGTCAATTTTAAAATTATATATATATATATAGTCTAGGGGAAACCGCACTGTTATATTTCGTCGAAACCCCAGCCGATTTGCCGAAAACAGAAACCCGACGATTCGGCTCCCGCGCGGCTGTATCGTCTTCCTCCTGTCGCCAAGGAATTGTTCTTATTCGAATAGGATTGTGAACTTCTTCCATGCCCTAGCCAACAGTAGAATCAAGGTTCTCCCCCCGATTTCGCACAGTGGTGCATTCCCGAAAGCCGACAGTAGCTGATAATACGGTTTGCAGTCAATTTTATTAGGATATTTTCGGGGTTTTAAAGCCAATCATGTCTTGTAAAGTACTTATTTTGATTCCCCTTTGTATATATTTTTGCCGCTAATGCATTTTTTTTGCTTTTTACAGGTTTTCACGGCTTTCAGCCGAAGTTTGCTGTGACACGCCCCAAGGTCACGCCCTACCAGGGCGTGTACCTAGGGCGTGTTCCCAGAGGAATGAAGCAATTGGTCCGAAAGTGCATTCCGTGGAAACTTAGTGTACACGCCCTCGGTCACGCCTGTGTCACACCCGACACGGGCGTGTACTAGAGGCGTGTCCCCAGGTTCCGAGGAATCGCCACAGCGCGCTCGTTTTTCCCGCTCCACCGTCGTACCGAAAGTGTCACGCCCCAGGTTCACGCCTGACCCGGGCGTGACATATGGGCGTGTATTTCAGCAATTCCGCCCGTCACCTCCAGCATTCAATTTCAGCTCAACAAAGTCACGCCGCAAAGAACACGCCCCAGGTACACGCCCTACCAGGGCGTGACTTGTGGGAGTGTACCTCAACTACTTCGTCAGAATTCAATTCCTACCCGAAAAAGTCGCGCCGAATGTGTCACACCCCAGGGTCACGCCCGACCAGGGCGTGACAGGGGGGCGTGACCCGACCCGAAAAATTCTATAAATAGAGCCCAACTCCAGGGGTTTAGGGACAACTTTTCGCTTTGAGAGGGGAGGTTCTGTCCTTTGTATTTCTGAACTTTTTAAGCATGTCTTTCCATTTTTAGTTTGTAGCTCTAGCTTTATGCTTTCCCTGTATTAGCTCCTAGCTTATTTCTGTAGTATGATGCTAATGATAGTGTAGTTTCCTTCTCATGTTCTTGTAATCTCTGGTTTTCAAGCTGTAAGATCACTGTTTCTCTTAATAAAAAGTGTTGTTTTCTTTTACGTTTCTGCTCCATTTTCATTATTCTTCTTCTACTCATCCCCCCTCTTCCTCCTCACCATGATTAACTAATCCTCCATGTACTCGATCTTAATGATCCGAGGTTCGAGTGATTAGGTTATGATGCTTTGAATCTTACCTTTTCTTTTTAGGGTTTAGCTTTGAATTACTCTTGATTTATCACGAGTTGGAGGTATATTATCGATATATACTCTCCACCTTTGCTTTCATTCTGGGCTAGCCGAGAGGCCGAAAATTTGAAATGAGCACTCAAGAGTAAAGGGAGTTGTTCGCACCCCTCGAGAGAGGCAGACGTTCAAATCTCCCGGATTGGAGTAAAATCCAATAGAGGGGTTCACCGCGTAAAGCGAGTTTTAGGCCTCCGATTTAGGCGAGAGTCGGTCGGACCTTCCTAAACTCAGTTAGGCACGACCTTCGAGAGAAGCGTGTCAATATTCATGGAACCTCCACGGTCAAGGACCTTTACCCTAATTAGCTTAGGTTTATTTATCGTATTTTTCTAACCACTCTTGCCGAGGTGATTTCTGATCGAGTGCATTTTTCCCCTTCATCGTTACTAAGCTTAAGTTAATCGCTCTTTTAGCTCTCTTTAACTTTTCATGCAAGTAGCTCTCTTTCATTGCAAGTAGTTCTCTTCCTTTAGCACGATTAGCTTTCTTCTAAAAAACTTAATTTTTCCGTCGATAAAATAATAGATTTCATGTGAGTAAGTTTACTCAACTGTTCCCGGATTTCAATACGACACTTGTGTCCCCTAGCTGCATTTCGATAGGTATACTTGCCTTGATGAATTGTTAGTTTGGTTATTTTCTCCTTGCAGATATCTAAGAGACAATCAGTAGCAGATTCCGACAAGTCCAGAATTCCAATGGTATCAGATTTCAGTTCTCCAAGTCAATATTTTAGTTTTCTCCATGGATCCTAGAAGCACCATTGGCTTTCTAGTGGGAGGTGAATTGGTCCGCACAGGCTTTGCTGATGCAACCTATGAGTTCAGAAACATTATACTAATGTTGGAGACCGCTGGACGCTCCTTCATCCTGAAACACCCATGAAAAGTTCTGGACAAGGAAATTCTTGAATTTTTCCAGAATGCGAGGCTCCGACACGAAGATACGGTAATCAAGAGCAAAGTTCGTGGAATTGTCATTCAGGCGAAGGCCTCTCATCTAACTCGGCTCTTGAGGCTCCCAGCTTGTGGAGAAGCAGATCACCTCAATGAGCAGGACTTCATAAGGGCTATGTTATTCTGTGGTTTTCCTCGAGGTACAAAAGCAATCAAAAGAAAAGGAATGAACGAAGAAGGGAAACTATTGTTAGATATAATCAGAAAATTACTGCTATGCAAAACTGGTTCACACGACTATCTATCTTCAGAAATGTTCAAGATTCTAGTAATAATCATCTGCAGAAAAAGAATAGACTGGGGGTGCGATGCTGTTTGAGAAAATCAAGGACAGTCTCCACAAACCAAACTTTGGACAGATTATCCGCTTGTACCTGAATCAAATGGACAATGACAAGTTTGATATGACCAAAGGAGTGTTTATCCATCACCTGAAGAAGATTAACTCATCTATCTTCTCAAGGTGGGATAGGAGGACCTTGAGGCAAGGGGGAGCCCCGGATTTGGCTGTAAAAGAGTAAGATCAAGCTTCTAAGGATAGGATTCCTACCCCATACCCCAGTAAAGCCCCTGATAGATTGTACGCAGGAGCTGAGGGGGAGCAAGCTGTTAGTTTAGTTGTAGAAAGTCCAGTTCCATTTCTAGAGCCATAGAATCTACTAACAGAGGTTGCTCAGACTGTTGTTGAGGAGTTAGTGCCTGATGAAGTTGAGGATAATGCTGCTGCTGATGATGATTTGATCGTGGATGACTATGATATAGATGTTGATGAGGAAATGATTGTTATTAATGAGCCCAAAGATGTTGATAATGCCACTGATGGGTCTGAGCTAGTTCCAATAGAGAATCTCATTGTCCCTCTCCCAGAGATTGTTCTTGCTTCATCTTCTGAGGGGGAAGTAACTAGGACCTCAATATCAGTTTCTACTGAGGTTGACAGGTTTATTCGCAACCTTGAGAAGAGTGTTATAAAGGCAATAGGTACACCTCCAGGTCTTCCTAAGTAGGTAGTAGAGATTTGTGATGAGGAAGGAGATATAGAGGAGCATACTCCTGTCCCAGCCGTTGTTGTGCCTTCGCTGAGGTCTAAATCATGTTTACCTCCGATCTATGAGTCTCTCAGTGAAGATATGCCTTATATACCCCATATTGCTTCTAAGACAGTTGCCACCTCCAGTGCTGATAGTTTAATTCTAAAGATAATAGAGGTCATGTTGGCAAGACAACAAGTCCAGTTTAAAGCAACAATGAAGGAAGTTCTGGATAAGGTGCAAGAGACTAAGCAAGACGTTAATAGAGACCTTGCTGAAGTTAAGATTCAGGTTGAAGTTCTTGACATAAATCTTGACTTATTATTTGTCGAGGATGGAAAAACTATAAAGTTGAACATGAGTGGCCTCCACTATACCAAATAAACTGTGGATATTGTTGATACTAATGCAAAGACTATGATTGAAGCGCACAATAATTCAATGGCTCATTATGATGATAGCTTGCAAGCATTTTCAAATGCTTTGGCTGCAGAAGTTAGAAAGGGGGAGGATTTCTTGGAAGATAAGGTGGCAGCTAAGGTCATTGCACTTGAAGAAGCAATGCTAGCAAATTTCAAAAGTGCAAATTACTAGAGTTATAACAACTGTGTTTGGCTGCATAGTCAGTTGACAAGACCTCAAGTACCTATTGTGCCTGTACCAACACATGATGAGACTCATCCTACCCAGGATTACTCTCAGCTCTGGTCAGACATCACAGGACTTTTATTAGGCTGATACTGCTGCTGAGGCTCTAGAGGTAGAGATTATTGAAGACTTTCCCCCTCCAGTTCACAAGCTTAGAAGATATGGGGAAGGCTCGTCTGCTATCAGGTCAGAGCCAAACAACGAAATGGAAGAGGTTTGGAGTCCCATATCCAGAGGTATTATATTGGATACATTCTCATTGGTCAACATTGGTGGTGGAAAACATCAACACCATGACGATCAGGAATAATGGAAAAAGTACAAGTTGTCCTGCAAAAAAGGAGAATGCACTGCAGAAATCATAGAAATGATGATCCGTTGACTGCACCCCCTCCAAAATACTTTCCAAAGTCAAAGGCTTATTTTGACAGACAGAGGCAGAATAGTCAGTGCAGGTTGGACCAATAGTTATATTTTGGGTTGAGTTGTGGGTAGCGCCCCCACCCCAAAACAACTATGAACAATATATATATATATATATATATATATATATATATAATATATATATATATATATATATATATATATATATATATATATATATATAATTCTATGATTTTCTTGAAATGCTTGTTGTGTTTAATTTTTGGCATCCTTTCAAGTCTTAATGTTTTATTATTTCATTATTTTTATGTGTAATTCACCTTAGCTTATAGGATTTTGACTTTTCAAATAGGGGGAGATTATTGGATATTGTATCCACAATAACCCGGATTTGAAGAAGGGCCCAGTTAAGCTAAGATGTGTTGTGACTATATTTGATGTTGCTTTTGAGGTATGTACTTGCAGGTCCTCATTGTTAAGTACAAACCAATATCAGGTTACAGTGTGTCAGTAAACAAAGGACTACACAATTTAATTCTTCATTGTGTAGGCCAAAGTGTTGACTCACGTGTAATTTCTCTATTGGGGTGTACTTCTATCCCAAGTATAGGAGAAGGCTCAAGGATGGTCACGGCTTAGTTTCAGAATGAGGAATTTCTCACAAGTAAAATTCGTCGAGTTTGATTTGGAATACTCGTCGAATTCGTCGAGTATCAGCTTGATACTCTTCTAATTCATCGTTTATACCTATCCATACCCGTCGAATCCATCGCTTATACTTAGGCAAAATTCGCTGAAAAATTGAAAAATCTGTTAAGTAAAATTCGTCGAGTATCGTCATGCATACTCGTCAAATTCGTCGAATGTATCTAACAATACTCACCGAATTCGTCGAATGTATCTAACGATACTCGTTGAATTCTTCAAATATGCTAAGTGATACACGCAGAATTCGCTGAGTCCAGTCAACGCTACTTCTCAAGATTTTTCCAAGTATAATTCGTCGAATATCAGAGCATGGAGTGTGTTGAGTTAACTCGATGATATTCGACGAATGCAGCCTATGGAATTGAGTGAACTTAATTCATCGAATATCACGGTGTTGTGTGCGTTTACTTAACTCGATGATATTTTCCTATGGCGTTGAGTGAGCAAAGAGAATTGAGTGCAACGACATTGAGTGCGTTGAGTCTTTTAGCCAATACTCAACGAATTCGTCGAGTATACCTACCGATACTCGACAAATTCATCGAGTATGACTCCTCGGCATGGCGTTGCGTGACCAACCAGCCTGGGATGATTTGGCTAAGTACTTTTCATCGTATATCAATATGTATTCAAAGAGTATCATTATGACACTCAACGATACTTGACGAATTTGACTTAGGTCATTTTTTCGATAATTTCTTCCTCCAGTCACGGGTTCGGCCGAACATGCACAGTACCATTTTAGGTTTCATTTCTGGAAATATTGTTTATACCGTTAGATAAAATATCTCTATAAATACCTAGGGATATTTCTCTTAATTGCTAATCTTGCTATTGTGGTAATTTTCTCTCCTATTCAAAACGAGAATAGTTTCCAAATCAGCGATCGTCAGCTTCCTGTTCGTACGCGGATTTTTGATCGACCGACAACCGCAAGTACTCCAAGATTCGATCTTCATCAGTTTATACATCTGGATTGTTTCCTTTTAAAGACTCCTATTATTCTATATCTAGAAGTGTTAAGGTTCAAGTTTCAAGATCTTAAAGATTTCAAGTTTACGAGTTCTCCAAGTTCAAGGTTTTCGAAGAACGTCAGACTGAAGTTTTTAGATCTAGGGTAATATTGTTGTAACATTTATTTTCTCTTGTAGGAGAATTTTTCTCCGAGTTTGTAGATACGTTTGTGGATCGAGTGAGTAGATCCGTTTGTGGATCGAGTGTGTAGATCTGGTTGTGGATCGAGTTGTAGGAGAGGTTGTTCTCCGAGTGGTAGGAGCGTCTTCTCCGATTTGTAGGAGTTGCGGCTCTGAGATGTAAGATTTGACGAAATCTGAGTTTGGTGAAGTAGCCAAATCTAACCCTTTCTGTTTGATAGGCGAGGCAGGAAAGTGGACCTACCCAGCTCAGGGAACCACTATACATCTCTGTGTTTATGTACTTGTTTTTAAAGTGATTTTTATTATGCGAAAAGACACAAACATCACCTATTCACCTCCTCTAGTTGATTTTGGTAGACACTAGATAGTTTCAAGAGCATATGGTAGGAAAAGTTGCCCCTACAACCAAAAGATCAATCCCTGGGGGGCATGTCGATTTAGCTCCCCCACTCGCTCGCCAGCCTGCTCCTCATGGAAAAAAGTCTTATTAGATATGGTGGCCAACCTTAGAGGGCTGAGGGAGTGAATAAGGTTTGTAGAGAACTTTATAGATTAAAAAATATTCGGAGGCAAGAAGTAATTTTCTTGAGCTAGTGCTGGGCAATATCGAGATATCGTCGACGATATCGACAAAAACTTTGTTCCTTGTTTCTAAAGATTGAATTAAACTTTTAACAGTAAACATATATGATTAAAATGGAACAAGAAAATATGATTTTATTCTAAAACAAAGAGTTTATAAAGTTCAAAACTAGATCTCCATGACGCTAGAGATCGGAGGCGGCGAGTCAAATATTTCTTGTGGTTTCTATATCGACCCTACTCTAGGACTAGCTGTCTCTCTCACTTCTTCCCAAGAATATCAATGAACCCAATAGATCTCCCTGATATAGACGTCCTCCCGGGATGATTTCTGCAAATTTCTCCCAGAAATCCGACGACATCCCAGGATGATTTCACACGAACTCCTCCCAGGAATTCAACGTCCACACCGGATAATTTATCTGTAGAGAATAAAATAGAATATGAAAAAGAAAGAGAAATAGAAGAAAGAAAATTTGTTCTCCCTTAAAAAGTATATCTCTAGAGATGGTGAATGATCAGTGCTTTTGATTCTCATGGCTCGGGCACGTGATTGTCTTCTAAATCTCGTTCTAGCATTCTGTCTCCAAAGATCTCCTTCGTTTTTGCAAGAGGAAAAGACTTCTCCTTCTTAAATGGTGGCTCTTAGCAATAAGGATGATAAGAACCACCTTTGTATGTGTAAGACCTCTTCCTCCCCCTTACCAAGGAGGGATACCGGGTCTTATGCCCAGAACCGCCGTCTTACGGTGGCACTAACGCACGGGTTAGTCTACACCGCAACATGCCGATCCTGCCGGCTAATACGATCATTTAACCTGTAGGCCAATATGAGAAGGAGAAGTAAAGCAGTATATTAATCCACTAGTCCACAAGTCACATAGTACAAATCATATGTATGCAATGAAAAGTACATCAATATAGTCCACAAAAGAGTACAAAATGAAAGAGTAATAAGGGCTTATGCCCAGTACATCAAATCAACTCTCTCTCTCTAATAAAAGCAGAAGCTATACTAGTACATCAGAATTCGTCCCACCTGAGGATGCACAGTAGTGGTAGTAGCCTGCTGTAGGGGTATCTGCTCCTCACATCCTGTCTCCTCGTCGTGCTGTTGCTCCATCTCCACGGGCTCCTAAAAATAGTATGTTCACCGACCATTAGTCAAAAAGACTAAGTCGTTTCAGCCGCACCTCGCCCCACAGCTCCTAGGCACCGAGCGGGAGGACGAAGCGGAGGACAACAATGGGTAGCAAAAGTGGAAGCAGGTGACAGAAACTAACTAGCAGTTGTAATAAGTTTTATTGTTCTATTCTAGCAGTTCTATATATGGTACAAGAAGGTAAAGAATAGTACAGTAAAGAAAGTAAAGAACAACAGTAAGAGCATGTAAATAAACTATTCTACCACTATACTACCATCACAAAAGTACCCTAACTTATATAAATGCCCATACAAATATATAAGTTAGGATTTCCAGGAAATTTAACTTATCATATAAAAGAGCCCATACTAATTTATATGATAAGGATCTATGAAGCGTATGGCCTAATATGAATGAATATTATAATGCAATTTTATGCACAGGCAAGTGTAACTCACACACAATGACTCTGTAATCACAGACCTTTAGTTCCCACGTTTTGAGAGCTAGCATCACTCTCGGGTACCACCTCTGTGGCTACGGCAGCAGCGGAGCGGGCGTCTCCACTTCTAGGCCGGTATGCACAATATCAAGCCTTAGACCACTCTCATACGCCTCTGTACACGTCCAATGTGCACTCTAGAGTCTCTCGTATGTACTTTGCTGACAACCCATCAGTCTTGTTGGGTCGGATGTGTGTTATCGGGGGTGGTCCTCCAGACCGCAGTGTAAAACAACCCACTAGCCCCTCTAACCCTCACAACCGCCTGGTGCACCGTACTGCCATCGGTGTGACGAATGGCTAGTACCGCATGCCCCGCCACTATATTTATGCACATGCAAGTATTTCATTCTGATCCTTCCGCTCGCAGGACCAAACCCGTCCTGAAACCCTCAAACCCAACCCGTGTGAGAACGCACAATAGTGCCTTTATACCGATTCCCTCAAACCATACACGGGTGAGAATATATCATGAATCTCTCCAACCCTACATGGGTGAGCAGGTACAACAAATGTCTTAACCTATTAGACTACTCTTGTCTACGGGTTATTATACTTAGTGATTTAAGGTTAATCCCAGGACTGCCCAGGGTATACCCGGTGAAGGGCTCTCGGGGGCACTAGGAACTACGATGGGATTACGCCCAAAGTTCCCTTTCGCAAGGATATTTACTTTAGTTGATGACTACCCATGTTTCACCCCAGCTCTCATTGTTGCTCTGGAACAATCCTAGTGACTTAAGATATTACCGGGAAACCGACGGTCTTCCGTCGACCTCCACTCCGGTTGCTACCTAAAGACTTGCACTTTTAATCCCGTCACTAAGACAATACTACCCACCACGGATTATTCATATTGCACTCCTTTATTTCTTCCGATAATCAATCCCCTGGTAATCCCCTAAAGTATGTCTTATTTATGCTATATGCAGACCATGCCCTATTATTACCC
This sequence comes from Platanthera guangdongensis, assembly GCA_039583875.1. Lineage (NCBI taxonomy): Eukaryota > Viridiplantae > Streptophyta > Magnoliopsida > Asparagales > Orchidaceae > Platanthera > Platanthera guangdongensis. The sequence continues at coordinate 204,217,433 of CM077158.1, read as the reverse complement.
CAAAAATGGAATCTTCCAATCCCTAGGGCTTCTTGCCCCTAACTATTTATCCTAGGGTGGTATGGGCTAATGGAACTATCATATGGATTCTCATAATTTTCCTTGGTAAAATAATCCCTCAATTAAATCTTTTAATTTATTTCCTAGGTCACTTTACACATGAAGTAGTATAATTTAAAATCCACTGACCTAGGTAATTTTTCCTGAGTTGTATATTGATAAAATATTTCTATTTACAGGGTTTCATAATTTTCCTTTGATTATATATACCAATTATTTATTTAAACCAAATCTACATAATTTCCATTTTCCAAATGAAGTACAAGGAATATGTAATCCAAAATTCAAGGAAAATTACAGAACATATAAACCATTAATTTATGACTATTGGCAGAGGTTCATCAACTTTTATAGTGTAATGGCCTAACAATTCCCATTCATACATATTTACCAAAATGCCATTATATTAATTTAAAACTTATCAGTACACCCATAAATTCTGAAATAATTATGCAAGACTACTAATAAAATTATACAACACTAGAAATATTTTCAAAGTTTTCTGATGTGTATATCCATCAATTCAGGAATAAATGAAATAAGGGTAAAATGAGCATTTCAAGGTATTTTACTCAAGAAGTTCTTCAAACAGAAAGATCAAATTTTCCTAAGTCAAATATAACCATGTTTTCAAATTGGCAAAGTTTGAGGATTTGTACTTGAGGAAAACCTATTTTTCAATTTTATTTTCAAAAGGAGCTATATTTTTAAAAATTCCAATTAATGGGATTTTTGATTCCAAAAATCCCATAATTAATCTGAGGGGTGAACTTTACCCTAATGAACCACTGGAATCAAATCCATGATTTTTGAATGCCTCCATTAGGTTGAATGCACAATATTTAAATTATTGTTATTGGCACACCAAGGCAATATATACACCAACACATGCAAGTGGATTTTCCAACATGCAGTGATCCAAATGTGCTGAAATTTTTATCATGCACCAATGATGTCCCCAAGGACCTACCACCAAAATTTGGGGCCATGAGGAGTCATATAACGCCAAATATTTCATTTATTTATTTTTTGATATTATGACCAAAACTATAGAAAAGGTTATTTCACAAATTCCCCATTTTTGGCAGGGGCTAGGTATGACCTAATAATGCATGTACCCAAAATTTGGGGCCATGGTGATTGCTGGTTTGACTTGGGCATCCAAATGAATTTCTGCACTTGTCTAGTACCAGTCATAGGAGAAATGCCCTACAGGCCAGACTACTGACCAAAATTAATGATTAAGGTGACAAATTAACGTTAACAGGTAAGGCTACAATTTTCATTTAGAGACCAGTTTCTGGAAATGCCTCTAAGTACCCTAAATATCACATTCAATGTGACTGTACATTTGTGATAGAAATACACTATTCATATCATTTAATTTAAATCATAATAATACACTGCACGAATCCTAAAGCACAAATGAACGAAATCTGTTTATCTTCTCCACCCGTCCAACGGCTGAGATCGAGCTGACCTGGGCATCTTTGCTGGCTTTTTCCGGCCAGCTGAGGTGGAGCCACCCCCGACCAACGGTGCCATCACCTTCACGGTGGTGGTGGCTATCGTTTCCCGGTGATGGGGCGGCGGGAGGTGGCGGCGACGGCGAACCCGAGCGGTTAGTAAAGCTTGGAAAAATCACTCCTTTCTCCCATGGCATCGGGCTCAATTGTGCCCGATATCTCACCTAATTGATCTAGGATCCTAGTACGGGTAGAGGTGAGGTGAAACGGATCTGGATTGGGGCTTGGGGGCGGTTCAGGCGGCGCTTTGCCATGGTGGTGGTGCGCCGGAGAGCTCCTCCCCGATTCCTTGATTCTCCACCGTTTTCCATGTTCCAGCACTCGATTTCAATTCGTTTTCTCTCTCTGAAGCTGATGGAGGGGTTAATTGAGGCTGAGGGAGTGTATATGGGGAGATACAACCTATGTGAGCTCGATTTGAGCTTTGGTTGTGTCACCATCGGTGCCATGTGGCCAGCATGCTACCAAAAATTCTATGGAATATCAGAGGGGGCCGGCCAACATGTGATGGGCAGAGAATTGCAGCTGAAGGGGTGGTCATGTGGCCACCCTTCCCCTTCATCCCCATTTCACTCTCCTCTTTCTCTTAAAATCCCATTTCTACCCCATTTGCATGCATTCTCTCTCCTGATTTAGAGGGGTAGGACTGGTCTTGTTCACTTGGGCTGGCCATGGGCGAAATTTGGTGGGCTTGGTCCAAGGAGAGTGAGCTTAGTCTTCATTTTCTTCTTTAGATCAATTGTGTTGACTATGTTGACTTTGAGTTGACTTGGTCAACCATGGTGGGTGGGCTGACCCCATTTGATGGTCATGAGCTTAGTGGCACCACCCAACTTGGGTTGGGTCAAGGGGGTGCCCTACTTAGGCTAATTTGGTCTTATGAGTGTGGGTTTGACCAAATTAGGCCCAAGGCTGACTTGGGTCAACTGGGGTCAAAGTGTTGACCTAGTGACATGCCCTAGGGTCCACTTAGATTATTTTTAGGATTAGGGAAATGTGGTGGGGTCATGGTGTGGTCTGGGTTCCTATTTAAGCTAGTTTGACCTAGTTTGACTTTAGTCCTATAGTGGGCCCCACATGGCTACCACCCACTACCTAGGGTCAAACCTAGCTGATCTCCTTAAAACTCACCCCATGCCTAACGCAATCTAAGTTGAGGGGTCCACAAGTAACATGGGATGTTACAAATTCCAATAAACAAGAAAATAATTTTGTCCCCGAAATTTAAGTTCGGGTCTACGAGGTTCTACTTGCAAGAATTTTTAAGAAACTTTAAAAACATAAATTGAAAGTACCTGATGCAAATAGCTCCGGGTGTTGCTCCAGCATCAGATCCCTGGGATCCCAGGTGTGCTCCTCCCGTCCATGGTTGGACCACAATACCTTCACAAGAGGGACCTTCTTCTTCCGCAACACTCGGATGGCTGTATCGTCAATCCGGGTCGGCTCCAATCTAACTGATCTGTCAGGCTCTCCGGTCCAGCTGTAGTAGTAATGTGCTGCTCCGGCCGAAGGAGAGCTCTTCGCAAGGAAGAGACATGGAAGGCGTCATGTAGTGCACCCAACTCCGGTGGCAGCTGCAGTCGGTAAGCTAAGGGGCTGATCCGCTCTAGGATCAGGTATGGCCCCATGTATCGTGGACTGAGCTTCTTGTGCCTCCGCTCCCGAGAGACACCGTGTACTGGACGTATCTTCAATAATACTCTTTCTCCAACCTGGAACTCCACCTTCCGGTGCCGAGCATCATAATACTTTGCCTGCCTGCTCTGGGCCTCTAGAAGCCGATCCCTGATCAAACGAATCTGAACCTCAGTATCCTCTATATAATCAGACCCAAGGGCCCTGGTATCCACATCCTGAACCCATGATAGCGGTGTCCGGCATCTCCTCCCATAAAGTGCCTCATATGGAGCCATCCGGATGCTAGCCTAGTGGCTGTTATTGTACGAGAACTCAATCAGTGGCAGCAGCCTCTCCCAAGGCTTCCCCGTATCCAATATGCATAGTCTGAGTAGGTCCTCCATGGTATGGATGGTCCGCTCGGTCTGTCCGTCATTCTGCGGATGGAAGGCGGTACTAAAAGTAAGCCGAGATCCCAAGTAAGCATACACGGCCCTCCACTCGCACGAAGTGAACCGACCATCACGGTCTGAAACAATCGTCATGGGAATGCCATGATATCTGACGAACTGCTCCACACATAATCTCACCATAACTGCAACTGGGACATCCTTCCGAACTGGGATAAAGCGCGCTACCTTGGTCAGTCTATCCACTATGACCCATATAGAATCATGCCCATAGTGGGAGCGAGGCAATCCGTGTACGAAGTCCATAGCAATGTACTCGAACTTTCATTCTGTAACTGGCAGTGGCTGTAGTAAACCTCCCGGGCTCTTGCATTCTGCTTTCACACGCTGGCACACCTCGCAATGGGTCACAAAATCTGTGATCTCCCTCTTCATCCCAGGCCAATACATAGACCTCCGCAAATCTGCCCACATCTTGGTGATGCCGGGGTGCACTGAATACCTGGAGCAATGAGCCTCTCTGAGTATGTCATCCCGGATACTGCCCCCTGATGGTATGTAAATGCGCCCACGGAATCGAAGAAGATCATCCTGTAGCGTGTAGTCCTCAACCTTGCCCCTCTCCAGGGCACTAAAAATCGGCTGTAATGCAGCATCCAGCCTCTGATGTGTTCAGATGCGCTCCCGTATATCATCACCACTGATAACTGAGCTCAAATACTCTCGATACACTACTGGTTCGGTCTCAGATACCATGGTAATGTGCATGTCTTCCATCATCCGTAGCAGCTCTATAGACATCAACCGAAGCTCCGGTCCAGAAGTGCCGGCCATCCTGCTCAAGGCATCTGCTACCGTGTTCGCTTTTCCCGGATGGTAGAGGATCTTGTAATCATAGTCACAGAGGAATTCCAGCCATCTTCTCTGTCGCAGGTTTAAGTCCTTCTGTGTATCGATATATTTAAGATTCTTGTGATCTGAAAAGATGTCACAATGAATCCCGTATAAGTAATGCCTCCATATCTTTAGGGCGAATACCACAGCCCCGAGCTCTAAGTCATGTACTAGATAGTTATGCTCATGCTTCTTCAACTGTCTTGAAGCATAAGCAATAACATGTCCATGCTGCATCAGGACAGCACCCATCCCCTGATAAGAGGCGTCTGTGTAGATCTGGAATCCTTCACTCCCGGATGGAAACTCAAGAATAGGGGATGAGATGAGTCGGTCCTTCAGATACTGAAAAGCCGTCTCGCACTGCTCTGACCAAACAAAATCTGCATCCTTCTTCATCAAGGACATGAGGGGGAGTACTATCCTCGAGAACCCCTCCACGAACTTACGATAATACCATGCTAGTCCCAAGAAACTGCGAATGTCAGATGCGGTCTTCGGCCGTGGCCAATCCATCACTGTCTCTATCTTGGCTGGGTCCACTGCTAATCCAGCCCCACTGATCGTGTGTCCCAGGAAAGCCACCTCCTGCAGCCAGAACTGGCACTTTGAAAACTTTGCGTACATCTGTGACTCCCTCAGCCTCTGCAAGACCAGCATCATATGCTCCGTATGCTCTTCCTGAGTCCGGGAGTATATCAAAATGTCGTCGATGAATACAATCACGAAGCGGTCTAAGAAGGGCTCGAATACACGGTTCATTAGACTCATGAATGCGCAGGGGCATTCGTGAGCCCAAAAGGCATCACCTGAACTCGTATAATCCATAGCGTGAACTGAATGTCGTCTTCGGTATGTCCTCTTCCATAATGCGGAGCTGGTAGTAACCGGATCGCAAATCTAGCTTAGAGAACCAGAAGGCTCCCTGCAGCTGTAAAATAACTCATCTATCCGTCAGAGGATAGGTATTGTGGAAATAGCTCATCTATTCGAGGCAGAGGATAGGTATTGCGGACCGTTAACCGGTTCAGCTCCCGGTAATCTATGCATAGTCGCACTTCCTCTCCCTGCTCGTGGGCTTTCATGACCCGTCCTTCTTATTCACAAAGAGAACTGGCCATACCCAAAATGCTCCCCACGACGATGAACTAGGCCGCACAAATCCCGACTCGACTAGCTCCTGGAGTTGAGTCCTGAACTCCGCTAACTCCAAGAAATTTAATAATTAAATTTCTGGGAGCCATCCTGTAGGGTGCCCGGGACACCGGCCTCGCTCCCGGTACTAGCTGAATCCTGAAATCCAAGTCTCTGGCAGGTGGTAGCCCGGGAAATTTCTCTGGGAATACGTCGGAGAAATCCCGGACCACCGGAATATCTAAAATAGTCGTCTCTGCTCCCACCATCTCAAAGCAGATAAGGTAAACTTCCTCTCCCTGCTCGTGGGCCTTCACGTCCTGTACAGAAGATAATAATAGATGGCAGATAGGCTGAATACCTTCGATGAAAACATGAGAGTCGCCATGCCTTAGCGTGATCCTCCTGGACGGACAATCTATCTGAGCATGGTTCCGATGTAACCATGCCATACCCAAAATCAAGTCGAAGTCCTGCAGCTTCAGAATAGTTGCTGGCGCCTCAAATGCCTTGCCGCCAATCTCGGCCTCCATATCACAATGTGCAGTGGTCCGCAGCTCTGACCCATCAGGTAGACGCACCCTCATCTCTAGTCCAGGGAATCTCTCCACGCCTTCGAGTCCATCTATGAAGGCCTCAGATACGAACGAGTGCGAAGAACCCGTGTCGAAGAGAGTATGAGCGGGCTTGCCGCTGATCATAACTATGCCTGAGGTTTGTTTACGTTAAAATTAATTGTTACCCTATAGTTCCAGGTACTATATAATTGAAAACTCAAGAAATTTAATAATTAACCTTAAGTACCTGTGATAACCTCCTCGGGGTTCCTCTGCTCTGTGAGGTCCAAGGCGTATATCTGCTCCAGCTCGCGTCTCCTGCCGTGATATCCCCGGCCTCGTCCTCGGCCTCGGCCTCGACCTTGCTATACTGGGGCCACTGGAGGTGGAGGAGGAGGAGGAGGATGGAATCGATGCGGGCACTCCGACCTAATGTGCCCGGGCTGGCGGCATCCGTAACAAACTACCTATCGGTGGCCACGGTCATCCTGTCTCCTCGGATCATGCATCTGTAGAAGTGGGGGAGCCAATGCTGGAGGAGGCCCCTGCTCCTGCCTGAAGTTGGGATGACGACGTCCCCCACCCTTCTTGTACCTGATAGTCCTGCCTCTCTGAGAGCCCCTGCTGCTCTCTCCTGATGTCGACCCATCAAACAGTCTCTTCCCTCTGCCTTGCACCATCAGCTGGTCAGCCTCCAGCTTCTTTGCCATCTCGATGATCTTCCTAGAGGTGCCATGAGAAATGAATAGCAAGGCCTGCCTCAAATCGTCCCTGAGGCCCCGGTAGAACCTCTTGGCATACCTCCTATCATCAGTATCCTGAATCCCTGTGAACCTGGCCAAATGAGAGAACTCTCTCTGATACTCGATAACCGATCTAGTCCCTGCCTGAGGTTCAAAAACCTCTCCTCCAAGGCATCTCTGTCCGTATCAGAGACGAAATGATCCAGAAATACATCGTCAAACTCCTCCTATGATATCTCTGACAGCTCCCAGTCCGCATATGTAGACTCCCGCACTGATTTCCACCATCTCTTCGCATGAGCCTCTAGTGCAGAGGTGGCTAGAGGTACTGCCTCGCCGACCGGGCAGCTGATGCCTGCTAAAATCTCATGTATGGCCTCCAGCCATTCCTCCGTCTTTACTGCATCCTCTGTCCCACGGTATGTCGGTGGGGACAAGCTCTTGAAGGCACTCAGCCAGCTCGACCCCGGATTTGGCTGTGGAGCCGGGACTTGCTGGGATTTGAAGATATCCAGAATCGCCGTAAAGTCTGCCCCATCTCCGTATGTAGGAATGGAGTGGCAGCTGGAGGGGGAGGAGCCACATTTTGCGGCGCGACGACCTGTGGAGGTTGCATAAAGGTAAGGTTAAACCAGAACTGGCCTAACTCATTGTACTTTGTGGAACATTTTATGTGACTTTTACACATGGGCACACCACTGCTTCTGCTGCATAGTTTGTCCGCAAACTAATGCTCGGGCGGGGTGGTCCCGCGTTGTGGACTTCTTTCTCATATGATCGTTGTTCAAGTGATACCAGTTTGTAAGACCTCTTCCTCCCCCTTACCAAGGAGGGCTACCGGGTCTTATGCCCAGAACCGCCGTCTTACGGTGGCATTAACGCACGGGTTAGTCGACACCGCAACACGCCGATCCTGCCGGCTAATTCGATCATTTAACCTGTAGGGCAATATGAGAAGGAGAAGTAAAGTAGTATATTAATCCACTAGTCCACAAGTCACATAGTACAAATCATATGTATGCAATGAAAAGTACATCAATATAGTGCACAAAAGAGTACAAAATGAAAGAGTAATAAGGGCTTATGCCCAGTACATCAAATCAACTCTCTCTCTCTCTAATAAAAGTGGAAGCTATACTAGTACATCTGAATTCGTCCCACCTGAGGACGCACAGTGGTGGTAGTAGCCTGCTGTAGGGGTATCTGCTCCTCACGTCCTGTCTCCTCGTCGTGCTGTTGCTCCATCTCCACGGGCTCCTAAAAATAGTATGGTCACCGACCATTAGTCAAAAAGACTAAGTCGTTTCCTCCGCACCTCGCCCCGCAGCTCCTAGGCACCGAGCGGGAGGACGAAGCGGAGGACAACAAGGGGTAGCAAAAGTGGAAGCAGGTGACAGAAACTAACTAGCAGTTGTAATAAGTTTTATTGTTCTATTCTAGCAGTTCTATATATGGTACAAGAAGGTAAAGAGTAGTACAGTAAAGGAAGTAAAGAACAGCAGTAAGAGCATGTAAATAAACTATTCTACCACTATACTACCATCACAAAAGTACCCTATCTTATATAAATGCCTATACAAATATATAAGTTAGGATTTCCAGGAAATTTAACTTATCATATAAAAGAGCACATACTAATTTATATGATAAGGATCTATGAAGCATATGACCTAATATGAATGAATGTTATGATGCAATTTTATGCACAGGCAAGTGCAACTCACACACAACGACTCTGTGATCACAGACCTTTAGTTCCCACTTTTTGAGAGCTAGCATCACTCTTGGGTACCACCGTTGTGGCTATGACAGCAGTGGAGCGGGCGTCTCCGCTTCTAGGCCGGTATGCACACTACCAAGCCTTAGACCCCTCTCATATGCCTCTGTACACGTCCAAGGTGCACTCTAGAGTCTCGCGTACGTACTTTGCTGACAACCCGTCAGTCTTGTTGGGTCGGATGTGCGTTATCGGGGGTCGTCCTCCAAACCGCAGTGTAAAACAACCCACTGGCCCCTCTAACCCTCACAACCGCCTGGTGCACCGTACTGCCATCGGTGTGACGAACGGCCAGTACCGTATGCCCCGCCACTATATTTATGCACATGCAAGTATTTCATTCCGAGCCTTCCGCTCGCAGGACCAAACCTGTCCTGAAACCCTCAAACCCAACCCGGGTGAGAACGCACAATAGTCCCTTTTATACCGATTCCCTCAAACCCTACACGGGTGAGCATATATCATGAATCTCTCCAACCCTACATGGGTGAGCAGGTACAACAAATGTCTTAAACTATTAGACTACTCTTGTCTACGGGTTATTATACTTAGTGATTTAAGGTTAATCCCAGGACTGCCCAGGGTATACCTGGTGAAGGGCTCTCGGGGGCACTAGGAACTACGATGGGATTACGCCCAAAGTTCCCTTTCGCAAGGATATTTACTTTAGTTGATGACTACCCATGTTTCACCCCAGCTCTCATTGTTGCTCTGGAACAATCCTAGTGACTTAAGATATTACCGGGAAACCGACGGTCTTCCGTCGACCTCCACTCCGGTTCCTACCTAAAGACTTGCACTTTTAATCTCGTCACTAAGACAATACTACCCACCAAGGATTATTCATATTGCACTCCTTTATTTCTTCCGATAATCAATCCCCTGGCAATCCCCTAAAGTATGCCTTATTTATGCTATATGCAGGCCATGCACTATTATTCCCCCAAAAATGGAATCTTCCAATCCTTAGGGCCTCTTGCCCCTAACTATTTATCCTAGGGTGGTATGGGCTAATGGAACTATCATATGGATTCTCATAATTTTCCTTGGTCAAATAATCCCTCAATTAAATCTTTTAATTTATTTCCTAGGTCACTTTACACACGAAGTAGTATAATTTTAAATCCACTTACCTAGGTAATTTTTCTTGAGTTGTATATTGATAAACTATTTCTGTCTACGGGGTTTCATAATTTTCCTTTGAGTATTTATACCAATTCTTTATTTAATACCAAATCTACATAATTTCCATTTTCCAAATGAAGTACAAGAAATATGTAATCCAAAATTCTAGGAAACTTACAGAACATATAAAAAATTAATTTATGACTATTGACAGAGTTTCATCAACTTTTATACTGTAATGACCTAACAATTCCCATTCTTACATATTTACCAAAATGCCATTATATTAATTCTGAAATAATTATGCAAGACTAATAATACAATTATACAACACTAGAAATATTTCCAAATTTTTCTTAGGTGTATATCCATCAATTCAAGAATAAATGAAATAAGGGTAAAATAAGCATTTCAAGGTATTTTACTCAATAAGTTCTTCAAACAGAAAGATAAACTTTTCCTAAGTCAAATATAACCTTGTTTTCAACTTGGCAAAGTTTGAGGATTTTTACTTGAGGAAAACCTATTTTTCAATTTTATTTTCAAAAGGAGCTATATTTTTAAAAATTCCAATTAATGGGATTTTTCATTCTAAAAATCCCATAATTAATCTGAGGGGTGAAATTTACCCTAATGAACCACTGGAATCAAATCCATGATTTTTGAATGCCTCTATTAGGCTGAATGCACAATATTTAAATTATTGCTATTGGCACACCAAGGCAATTATAACTCCAAATATTTCATTTATTTAGTTTTTGATATTATGACCAAAACTATAGAAAACGTTGTTTCACAAATTCCCCATTTTTGGCAGGGGCTAGGTATGACCTAATCATGCATGTGCCCAAAATTTGGGGCCATGGTGATTGCTGGTTTGACTTGGGCATCCAAATGAATTTCTACCCTTGTCTAGGACCAGTCCTAGGCGAAATGCCCTACAGGCCAGACTACTGGACCACAATTAATGATTAAGGTGTCAAATTAAAGTTAACAGGTAAGGCTACATTTTTCATTTATAGACCAGTTTCTGGAAATGCATCTAAGTACCCTAAATATCACATGCAATGTGACTGTACATTTGTGATAGAAATACACTGTTCATATCATTTAATTTAAATCATAATAATACACTGCACGAATCCTAAAGCACAAATGAACAAAATCTGTTTATCTTCTCCACCCATCCAACGGCTGAGATCGAGCTGACCTGGGCATCTTTGCTGGCTTTTTCTGGCCAGCTGAGGCGGCGCCACCCCAGGCCAACGGTGCCATCACCTTCACGGTGGTGGTGGCTATCGTTTCCCGGTGATGGGGCGGCGGGAGGCGGCGGCGATGGCGAACCCGAGCGGTTAGTAAAGCTTGGAAAAATCACTCCTTTCTCCCATGGCATCGGGCTCAATTGAGCCCTTTATCTCACCTAATTGATCTAGGATCCTAGTACGGGTAGAGGTGAGGTGAAACAGACCTGGATTGGGGCTTGGGGGCGGTTCAAGTGGCAGTTTGCCATAGTGGTGTTGCGCCGGCGAGCTCCTCCCCGATTCCTTGATTCTCCACCATTTTCCATGTTCCAGCACTCGATTTCAATTCGTTTTCTCTCTCTAAAGCTGATGGAGGGGTTAATTGAGGCTGAGGGAGTGTATATGGGGAGATACAACCTATGTGAGCTCGGTTTGAGCTTTGTTTGTGTCACCATTGGTGCCATGTGGCCAACATGCTACCAAAAATTCTCTGGAATATCAGAGGGGGCCGGCCAGCATGTGATGGGCAGAGAATTGCAGCTGACGGGGTGGCCATGTGGCCACCCTTCCCCTTCATCCCCATTTCTCTCCCCTCTTTCTCTTAAAATCCCATTTCTACCCCTTTGCATGCATTCTCTCTCCTGATTTAGAAGGGTAGGACTAGTCTTGTTCACTTGGGCTGGCCATGGGCCAAATTTGGTGGGCTTGGTTCAAGGAGAGTGAGCTTAGTCTTCATTTTCTTCTTTAGACCAATTGTGTTGACTATGTTGACTTTGAGTTGAATTGGTCAACCATGGTGGGTGGGCTGACCCCATTTGATGGTCATGAGCTTAGTGGCACCACCCAACTTGGGTTGGGTCAAGGGGGTGCCCTACTTAGGCTAATTTGGGCTTATGAGTGTGGATTTGACCAAATTAGGCCCAAGGTTGACTTGGGTCAACTGGGGTCAAAGTGTTGACCTAGTGACATGCCCTAGGGTCCACTTAGATTGTTTTTAGGGTTAGGGCAATGTGGTGGGGTCATGGTGTGGTCTGGGTTCCTATTTAAGCTAGTTTGACCTAGTTTGACTTTGGTCCTATAGTGGGCCCCACATGGCTACCACCCACTACCTAGGGTCAAACCTAGCTGATCTCCTTAAAACTCACCCCATGCCTAACCCAATCTAAGTTGAGGGGTCGACAAGTAACATGGGATGTTACAGTATGTTCTAGGGTTAGTGCCTTTGCCACTCGGAGAAAAAATCGCGCTTATATTGATTTTGGTGCTATCGCCGAGCGATAGTGGCTATCACCTGACGATATCCAAATTTGGAACTGCCACCACCAGCTGTCCCGCGTCGTAAAGGAAAGGAGAGCCTTTTCCAAATTTACGTCTACTATTGCCTGGCGATATCCTAATTTAACACTTCCTTTTCTGGCAACCCGCATGTTCCACTAGTCCATGGATCGTTGAGGTGTCCACATCCAGGGTATTGCCTGCGATAGTGCAAAAATTCGATGATCCTGAAAATCTTTGCACCTGTAGACCTGCACAATATACCCAAAAGTGTATGATCAAACACAATTTGAGATTTGATATTATAAAACCCAAGAGATGTAGAATGCATGTTCTAACAAACTCCCCATTTTGATAATTGCAAATCCTGTTCATGAGTTATAAAATACACAAAATAGGAAATTGCTTGGTATTGTGTAAACAACGACAATCTATATAAAGTAGACATGTTTTCATGTCAGAATAGCACAAGGAATTTTTATGGAACACTAATCGGTGTGATCGTGCACATGTGGTACGATTCCCCGTACATGTGTACCCCTATCTATGTGTATGATAACCACATAAGTCCCCATAAATGTGATCTACCCTAGGTGACTAGCATAGGACTAGCTCGTGAACATTCGAATCTCCCCCCTTTGATACTATTGAAAGGGTTGGGCATGATCAAAAATGGTTTGTGTTTAAAAGGAGAGATGCAGTTGTTAATAAGTATGAAAAACAAGAACATTGCATGAGATAAATATAAACATGAAAGATATATGAGTGACCAAAGACATATCAGAGAATTTAAAATTCGGGTCAAAATTACGAGCGAGGCAAAAAAACTACAAAACTAGACAACACATGAAAAACATGCGTTTTAGACTGGCAGAGCATATGAATTTGGGCAAAATATATGAAACTAAATACACTAGATTTGTCATACAATATTAGGTGATTTATAGAGTTAATACAATATAATATTGTAAGCATCATGAATAATAATCATGTACTCGTACAATCGTGCAATACATAGGAAGTGAGGTTTAAGTCCAATTCTTATGCATGGAAGTGTTAGATAGAATAATGATAGGTGTATGTGTAGCATCACAAAAAAGCATCAAGTAAAAGTAATCATTAGTACATATTATGTCACAGTAAATTTATATGCTATTACAAGAGTGATGATGTGAAAAATCATGCCCCGTTTTTTATCTTCGCAATATCATTATTATAATAAAGGGCACTACCTTATTTATTTGTCTTTGCACAAGATTGAGACAATTCAATAGACCAAGGTGCTCATCAACATAATGCTCATCTATGCTTATCAGGAGAAATAAGTAGCGCTTGGGGGTATCCTTGACACATATTTTGATAGCATATATATAATTTTTCCTTTTTTGTACACTATCAATTTTATAGTATTTTTTGTATACAAGGTCCCCGAATCAATCAAAATCTACCCACATAGATAGATACACTTTAAATTATATACAATGACCTTACAAAGTGTAAGATCTCCATCCGTTCATATAGCATATAAAATAAGTTCCGGCCGAGGCCCTACACCATATGCCACAAAACAGGCGGTGAAGTCACGGGTTGATATCAGAGTTGCACATCCTAACTCATAACATTCTAGCGAAAGCTTTTAACAGAAATACTGAACTCCAATAATGAATGTCCACTGATATAAATACCCACATTTATATAGGAATGTAGATCAAATACAATATTATCTGGCCTTATGGCCTTACAGTTGATCTTTATAAGAGTGTCTTCCAAACATCGGCGCGCAGGCCGGCCACACATGAACATAACACAATATTTTTCAGCTTAAGCTTCAAGGGCTAGCAGCAGCAGCAGGGACTTCAGCCTTTATATGTCACGCTCGGCTCTCCAGCACCTGTACAAGCACAGCCCCCCTAACGGTGGCAAATAAGGCAACGGTCAGCATTCAACTAACCAGTTTATAACGACCCTACCCCTTACTTGGGGCAGTGGTACTCCTTCCCTGCATGAATAGAAATTCATATGCAGATATATAGATATCATACATAGTGCTGTCACGCACAAACATTCGATCACAACTGTCACCCATGCGGCCCGATGATCCGTACACTCAGGGCACATTCTTGGTGTATCAGTGAACCAAGGTCCCACCACCGTATCAGGGCTGAAACCCAACGGTAAAATTGAGCATTTTGCTCCATGGAATTTAGCCGGAGACTTTAGTCTTAGTGGCGCGCAGGCCTGAGACTCTCGCTATGCGCTCCAACAGTCAGCACTTTCATGTATTCAAGTCGGACGGACATAACGCAGGTCGGATCAACCACCCTCCGTTGCTCAAGTCGCCTTGCCATCACTGAATACCAACGTACTCGCAGCTAAGTAGAAGACACGAGTCAGTTTTATCTTGCCTGTTTGGCACGAGGCCTTTCTCAAGAGCTCATCAAGCTCACAATAGCCATAATGTCCACCATGGACTGACTTCACAATCACAGGTTAGCTAGGAGCCACGCCTAACATTAACAACAGAACTCACTTTCCATTCCTAGCCTCAACCTTAGCTGGCTCATGCGACCAACAATTCCTGCAGCCATGTGCTGTGGTAGAAACACTGGTCTTTTATGTATATAACACAAGCACTTGCGGGTATTTTCCTGGGCTTCCACACTAGTACTTCATACTACTACCCTTTATAGGAACAACCCATCAAGCATCACAAGCATCACAAGCATCACAAGGGTTTTTTCCTGGACTACCACTCCATTACTTCCTGCTACTGCCCTTCACAGGTCCAACCCATCGACTCCATAAAATACACTTTACATCGCGGAGTCTTCTACGGTGTGTAAATGCAACATCACCAATCCAGACCAACCTGTCCAGATGGGCTTCACACAGTATGACTATTCCATACTCCAATTTCGGATCTATATGCCAAATTATTGGGGATTCCAAGAATATACATAATGGAACTCCCTTCACACTCCACCCTCTGGTGGGGGAATCCTATGCACTTTCCAAAAAGGAAGGACTTCACATGTCCAAGAAGGAAGATAATTACCCTTGATGACCTCTTTGGAGCCATGGAATTCTAGCCGGCTGGAAAGCATCGCACCAGCCTTACCTCCACAATGCTGGCCTTGTATATCGAATCGAAACTCAACAGCTCCACTGGTGGCCAGCTCCTCTCTCCTCCTCCTCCTCCTTGCTCTCTCTTCTCTCTAACTTCCTTAGAAAGAGAATGGCTAAGTGAAGAATGAGAATTCTCTTCTCATTCTCGACCTTAAAGTAGCAGGGAAGAGCTTGAGCCATCAGATCCTAGCTGAAGAAAATGGACGACAACAATTTTGCCACAAAAGTCTAATTTTTGGCTGACACGGCCTTTGACACGCCCGTGTCAAAGGCCGTGTACATTAAGCGGCACCGCAATCTCATTTATCATTTCTCATTTGGTCTTCTCTTTCTTCATTTCTAGTGAGAGAAAGGGAGAGGAAGAAGGAGGAGGAGGCAAGGGGCTGGTCACCGATGGTGCTGCGGTTTACCGACGAGAGATCCGAAGCCAACGTTGCGGAGGAGAAGCTCTTGTGATTCGTTCAAGCCAGCTTGGATCTCATGACACCGAAGAGGGCTTCAAGGGTAATGACTTTTCTTCCTAGCCATGTGAAGGCTTTCTTTTGGCATATGTTTGTGATTCCCCCACCAAGAGGTGGCTGTTTTTGGGAGTCTTTGGGTGATTCAGGAAATCCCCTTTTGTTGGCATAGAGATCCGGAAATGTAGTACGGAATAGGCATGCTGTGTGAAGCCCATCTGGACAGGTTGGTCTGGATTGGTGATGTTGCATACGAACCAGAGAAGACTCCTTGATAAACATGTAGTTTAAGGAGTCAACGGGTTATGCCTGTGAAAGGTAGTAGTAGGAAGTACTGGAGTGGTAGTGCAGGAAAATATCCGTGTATACTTGTGCTATTGGGTCATACCTGTGAATGAGTAATAAGAAGCACTGGTGTGACCAGGGAAGGCCCTTTGTGATGCTTGATGTCGTAGGGTGTCCACCTGTGAAGAGAGTAACAGGAAGTACTGGTGTGCCCAGGAAAGACCCCTGACATTTGTGATATTGCGGTATCGTACCTGTGAACGAGTAAAGGAACTACTGGTGTGCCCAGGAAAGACCCGATGTTGTTATGAGAGAATGGGTGTAAGAATTATGCCCAGGCTTGAATGCCAGAACAGGATCGGTGAGACCTACCCGCGCCTTTATATAGCCGCGAGTACGCCATGCTCGGTGATGGCAAGGTGATTTGAGCAAAGAGGGGTGGAGGATCCGACCTGCGTTATGTCCATCCGACGTGAGACCAGACGGTGCGGTCTGTTGGAGCACATAGCAAGAGTCATAGGCCTACGTGCCGTGATACAACGGGGGGCTATGGGCCATCCCGGTTCACTAAGACTATAAAACTCCGGCTGCACGCCATGGAGTAAATGCTCAAGAGAGTTACCGTTGGGTTGTGACCCTGATACGGTGGTGGGCAAGTGCTTTGCCAGAACACCAAGAATGTGCCCTGAGTGCACGGACCGTTGGGCTGGGTGGTGAACGGTTGTGATGGCATGTGTGCGTGAAAGCACATTATTTGAGATATATTGCCATGCTTGTGATATGATATGCCTGCAGGGAAGATTACTGCTGCCCCGAGAGAAGGGGTAGGGTCATTCTAATTGGGTCAGCTGAACGCTGACCGTTGCTTCTGTTTTCCACCGTTGGGTGGATTGTCCCTGTACAGATGCTGGAGAGCCAAGCGGGATGCATAAAGGTTGAGGTCCTTGCTGTTGCTGCTGCTGGTGCTACTGCTAGTGTAAGACCCCCTTTTTTTTCTTTTTAAAACACCGGGGTCTTAGGCCCAGAACCATCGCTTTGCGGTGACACCTTCGCACCCAGGAAGGTCATCACTACAAAACGCCGATCCTGCCGGCCAAATCGATCGCAACTGTAGCAGAAAAGTAAAGCAAGTCCACATAAATCACATATATATGTAAATAATCTCCACGAAGGGAGTGTCCACAAATACACAGAAATATAAGATCTTGGGCTCATGCCCAGTACATCATGTCCTCACTACAAATCTCTCAACGCGGAAGCAAACTAATATAACTACTAGTAGCGATCAGGACTCACAGTCCTTGCCGTCTGAACTCCGGAACTAGACTGCCCGATCTCCAAGTGTGCCGACCTCTGGGGCTGCTCCTCTTGGGTCCTTAGAGACCCATTGACCCCACTTTAGGTCTAGGAAGTCCATGGTAGGGCTATTTGGGCTTTACTAGGGCTCCTACCCTTAGTTAGGGCACATTGCCCAATTTAGGCCTAAAGTGGTCCTAGATCAAATTGGCCACCTGTGGTTGACTCCAATGGACCCTTAAGGCTCTAGTGGACCCTCTAATGGGTTAGTGATGTTGTGGTGGGGTCATGGAGTCATGGTGAAGCCCTAAGGTCAAACCATAGGTTGGGTGATGAGGTTGTGCCATAGGCAAACCATGGTGATCTTCATTTTGGCCTTCTATCTCTTGGCCCATTTCTGGCTTCCTAGGGTTTTGTCATGACCTAGTCATGGCCAAAACCAATCTTAGGGGTCTAGTTGGAAATGGGATGTTACAAATCCCAATAAACAAAACAAAGATTTCGTCCCCGAAATCAAGGTTAAGCCTACGAGAATTTCTACCGAAGAAAAGAAACTTGTAACATCCCATTACGATGCCATGTTTGCTAAATTAGGTTTAAAGGGAAACCTAAATCGATGACCAATTCGCCCAATTGGCAAACCAAGATCCCAATAAACAAAAGATTAGCCTCTACTCTTCCTGGAGCAGCCTTACTAGTAAAAAGCAGGAAAACAAATTAAATATCTTGAGGGGTTGTGAGGTATACCTGACTGAATAGCTCGGGGTACTTTTGACGCATCAGGTCTTGCGGTTCCCAGGTATGCTCTTCCTGGCCGTGGTTCCTCCGCAAGACCTTGACTAAGGGTATCTTCTTGTGGCGCAAGATTCGTACTCCTTTGTCGTCGATCCGTACCGGCTCTAAGCGGACTGACCGGTCTGAGGCTATCGGTCCATCTGTGGTCGAAATGTGCTGCTCCGGGCGTAATAGAGCCCTCCTGAGCGAGGAAATATAGAACACATCATGCAAGGCTTCCAGCTCTGGTGGCAACTCCAGCCTGTAAGCTAGGGGTCCGATCCGCTCCAGGTAATCTTGTTACTTGTACGAGGGTTGAGAAAAGGTGTCTGCTAATAAATTATTGGCCTCAATTCTCCATAAGGCAGACCTACCGGTTTGAGTAATCCTTGATTGGATCTGTAGGGACACCTGAGTTTATGTCTTAGGTAGTCATTCTCGTGTTAAATCCCTCCTTTATTCTCTTTGGGTATCGCCTTACTTTAACCAAGCTCATACCAGAGGTCTATTTCAGTCTAGGGCATACTATAAGTTATCGTGATTAGTCATGTCTCCTAGTGGGTTGAGTCTAACTCATTGACTAAGAATTATAAGATGAGATCTTCGCAGCCTAAAGTGCTCCCTACTGGAGGCAGGGTTTGCCGCAGACTACAAAGAAGAATTCCAATTGTTATCTAGCGTACAAATGGAATGAATGGAAGAGATAAAGTGGACTTTTACATGTGATTTCCCCCATATGGGCACACCACTGCTTCCGCTGCTTAGATTGTCCCCAAACTAAACTCGTGCGGGGGTGACCCAGGGGTTATGGACTGTTACTTTTCGATCGAGGTTTCCTCTGATACCACTTGTAAGACCCCCCCTTTTTTTTCTTTTTAAAACACCGGGGTCTTAGGCCCAGAACCGTCGCTTTGCGGTGACACCTTCGCACCCAGGAAGGTCATCACGACAAAACGCCGATCCTGCCGGCCAAATCGATCGCAACTGTAGCAGAAAAGTAAAGCAAGTCCACATAAATCACATATATATGTAAATAATCTCCACGAAGGGAGTGTCCACAAATACACAGAAATATAAGATCTTGGGCTCATGCCTAGTACATCATGTCCTCACTACAAATCTCTCAACGTGGAAGCAAACTAATATAACTACTAGTAGCGATCAGGACTCACAGTCCTTGCCGTCTGAACTCCGGAACTAGACTGCCCGATCTCCAAGTGTGCCGACCTCTGGGGCTGCTCCTCTTGGGTCCTTAGAGACCCATTGACCCCACTTTAGGTCTAGGAAGTCCATGGTAGGGTTATTTGGGCTTTACTAGGGCTCCTACCCTTAGTTAGGGCACATTGCCCAATTTAGGCCTAAAGTGGTCCTAGATCAAATTGGCCACCTGTGGTTGACTCCAATGGACCCTTAAGGCTCTAGTGGACCCTATAATGGGTTAGTGATGTTGTGGTGGGGTCATGGAGTCATGGTGAAGCCCTAAGGTCAAACCCTAGGTTGGGTGATGAGGTTGTGCCATAGGCAAACCATGGTGATCTTCATCTTGGCCTTCTATCTCTTGGCCCATTTCTGGCTTTCTAGGGTTTTGTCATGACCTAGTCATGGCCAAAACCAATCTTAGGGGTCTAGTTGGAAATGGGATGTTACAGCTAGCCCTCGATGGCTATTCAAAAATGCTTGTGATGTTTTCTTTTATTGTGGCCGGCCTGCGTGCCAATGTTGGAGCCACTGTTTGAAAGCCTTGTAAGGCCTTAAGGCCAATGATGTTGTAAGACATTCCTATATGCTATAAAACATTGTATTTGTTGGACATTCAAGAGAGGAGTTCAAGTGATAGTATAGGCATCCGCTAGAATGCTTTGTGATAGGTGCGCTGCGTTACTCTGGTATCATCCCGTACCTTCACCGCCTGTTTTTTGATATATGCTGTTGGGCCCCGGCCGGACCTTCTAGTATATACCATATGAACGGATGGGGTTGTTACATTTTTGGTCTCAGCTGTCTTGGTCTTTCCCTCTCGAAGTCGTGGTTGACTTCTTTTGTGGGGTGGCGCGCACGTGTTGGTGCGAACCACATTTCTACGATTGAACTCCTGAATGTCCATGATAGGAATGCAAATTTTTGTGTTTGAGGAATATGCGTGTTCCTATCTTGTTGCTTACATGTGTAATTTTCCGAATGTAGGCAACGAGTGCGATGGCATGGCAGCAGGAACCCCAACACTTGATGGGAAGCATGACATCAACTGTGGTACCAACATCTCCTCCATCGATAGAAACGGCTCGACTGATTGCCGATGTGGTTTTTGCAATGCTCAAGGCTTACCATGAGGGACTGGTTTCACCCTCTGATCCGGTGAGGCGTTCCATGCCGGGTAGTGAACTTGAGCAGACGGCAAGGGGAAGTGCCTCAGCTTTGTCGATGAATGTGTGTTTGAGCCAAGGAGAGGACACGATTGAGGACTATTTTCATGCATTTGTTGCAATGAGACAACAACCCGAGTTTGTGTTTGAAACCGAGGGGATGAAGATCAATCGGTTTTATGATGGGATACGTCAGGAACTCCGTTTCTTGTTGATGGGTCCTAAGTTCTTGGGCTTCCAACCACTGGTGGAGGCAACTGGACTGTTGGAAATGGACTTGAGGAGAGCCCAGCAGAGGCCTGTGAACAGGAAAGTGCGCACTCTAAGGGTTGGGAAGTCTGCTCACCGTAAGAGGCAAAGACTCGAGAAGCGTACTTGTTATGCTTGTGGTCTGGTAGGACACCTCGCTCGTGAATGTTGGGATGGTATTCAACAGCCAAAGAAGCAGTACAAGTGTTATTCGTGTGGGAAAGCAGGACATAAAGCCCGAGATTGCCGCATTGGCTCGTAGCAGGCAAGAAAGAAGAAGGAAATGTCGACATAATGATTTATATAAATAATGAGGCTCCTCATGTCTGGTGGCTTATGCATGTTTGATGTACAGTAAGACGTTTTGGATGAAATGCTATGATGGCGTTTATAATTTATGGATGTGTGGGATCAACATGTTTATACGATACCTGTAGCTTGTTGATGTTTTCTACCATGGGGACATGTGTGCCCAACCTTGTCAAGAGTCGTCGACGTCTGGTTGCGCAGGAAATCGGAGCGTCTTATATGGAGACAGAAAAACGCAGTGGTGGAGTCCTATGCATCCCAGGAGAAATCCTAAGATAATCATATTGCTTTGTTTTGTTTGCATCTTGTGTATGTTGCTTGTGTGTGTTAGGTGCATCATAGGCGTTGTGATGCTTCGGGACACGCTGGCGCGAGCACTGTTTGATACGGGTGCGTCGCATTCTTTTCTGTCTAGCGAGTTTATAGAGCGGCTTGGGATACCTAGTCGTGCAAAGACAGATAGTGTCAGAGTGGTGTTGCCGAATGGTTGTTGGATGCTTGCGGATCAAACTTGCGATGTGGCAGTCCAAATAGGAAGTCGGTATTTCAGTTTAACTACATCTGTTTTGCAGATATCGGAATTTGACGTGATTTTTGGTATGGATTGGCTTGCGGAGCAGCATGCCATGATTGATTGCTAGTCCAAAGAGAGCACGTTGGGCTAGAATACCGAACATGAGACAAAGTTCGGGGGTAGGCGCGGAGTGGGCGGGACATTGATGTCTGCACTCTAAGTAGTCAAGGCTGTTCGGAAGGGTGCAGAGTGTTACTTCGCACTGATTCAGGCTGTTGAGACGAAGGCCAGTGTGTGAGGTTCTGATTGTGGCAGAATTTACAGATGTGTTTCCCACGGATCTCCCTGGGCTACCACCCCAGCAGGAGATTGACTTCACGATCGAGTTGGTGCCAGGTGCGAAACATGTGGCTCGCTAGCCATATCGCGTCACGCCAAAGGAGATGGCTGAGTTGAAGGTCCAACTACAAGAATTGCTGGAGCAAGGGTATATATGCCCAAGCATGTCACCTTGGAGCGCGCCTGTTCTTTTTGTCAAGAAGAAAGACTGTGGGTTGCGGTTGTGTATTGATTACCGTGAACTGAATAAGCTGATTGAGAAGAAGAAGTATCCGATACCCCGGATTGATGAGTTATTCGATCAGCTAGTGGGCTCGACCGTCTATTCGAAGCTGGATCTGAAGTCTGGTTATTACCAGTTGAGAATTCGGGAAAGTAACATTCCCAAAACCGCATTTGGAACGCGTTACGGGCAGTATGAGTTCACAGTCATGCCATTTGGATTGTGCAATGCGCCCGCGGTGTTTATGGATTTGATGCACCGCACGTTCTGAGAGTACCTGGATCTGTTTGTGATCGTGTTTATTGATGATATCCTGGTGTACTCGAAGTCGAAAGCTGAGCATGAGACTCACTTGCAGTTGGTGTTGAACACATTGCGGCAAAATCAGCTCTATGTCAAGTTCTCAAAGTGCGAGTTTTGGCTATCGTCGGTGGCTTTTCTGGGCCATGTGGTGAGTGGAGCGGGCATTGCAGTGGATCCAATAAACATAAGGGCCATACAATAGTGGCCAATGTTGTCTTCTGTGGCTGAGGTCAGGAGTTTACTTGGACTTGCAGGCCACTACCAAAGATTTGTGGAAAACTTCTCGCAGATTGCTTTGCCGCTAACCACATTGATGCGAAAAGATCAGAAGTTCGTTTGGACGTCAGAGTGCGCACGAGCTTTTGAAGAGCTGAAGGTTTGGTTGACCACGACACCGGTGTTGTATTCGCCACGTGGGACCGATGGATTTGTGATTTATAGTGATGCCTCAGGGAGCGGCTTAGGCTGCGTTCTTCGGCAACATGGAAAGGTAATTGCTTATGTCTCACGCCAGATGAAGGTGCACGAGCGAAATTATCCCGTCCATGACTTGGAGTTAGCGGTGGTGATTTTTGCACTAAAGTTGTGGCGACACTACCTTTATGGAGTCAAGGTGGAGATCTATACAGATCATAAGAGCCTAAAGTACCTATTGGAGCAGAAAGACTTGAACATGCGACAACGAAGGTGGTTGGAGTTCCTTGGGGACTACACTTTTGAAATTCACTATACTCACGGGAAGGGGAATATTGTCGCGGATGCCTTGAGTAGGAGGATTCCGGCTATAGTAAATTGGTTACAAAGGCATGATGAACTGCTTATCCAGGAGCTGGAAGCGTTAGAGATATATTGTGTTGACAAACAGGCCACTGCCAATGCAAGTTTGAACTGGACGGAGGTGCAATGTGACCTTGCGGACCGAGTTCGACGAGCAACGATGTTGGATGAAGACCTCTTACGCTAGGTTCATGAAGGGCCAGAAGGCAAATTCTCCTGGAATGATGATCTTTTGCGAAAAGAGGGCTGTTTGTGCGTCCCGAATGTGGGTAAATTAAGGGAAAAACTGATGTATGAAGCACATTATACAATATATTTCATTCACCCCGGGAGCACGAAGATGTTCAATGATATGAAAAAACTATTCTGGTGGCCAGGGCTCAAGAGAGATGTTGCCCTCTATGTGGCCGAATGCCAAACATGTGCGATGGTGAAGACGGAATGCCAAACGCCGGGCGGTTATTTGAAGTCGCTGCCGATCCCGGAGTGGAAATTTGATGATATTTCCATGGATTTTGTGCACGGGTTGCCGAGATCGCAGCGAGAAAATGATTCCATTTGGGTGATTGTTAACCGGCTAACTAAAGTGGCACATTTTCTCCCGAACATGCGAGATGATTCAGTCGAAAGTTTGGCAAAATTGTATGTTGACCAGATTGTACGGCTTCACGGTGTTCCTCAGAGCATCGTAAGTGATCGAGATGGGCGATTCACGTCAAATGATTGTAGGCTAGTTCACCGACTGTTGGGCACGAAGTTGACTTTCAGTACGGCCTTTCATCCCCAAATGGATGCCCAAACCGAGCGTACCAACAGAACAATGTAGGACATGCTTAGGATGTGCGCCCTTGACTTTGGAAAGAGATGTGAAGATCATCTCTATATGGTAGAGTTTGCGTATAATAACAGCTACCAGGCGAGCATTGGATGGCACCATATGAAGCGCTATATGGAAGGAAGTGTCGTACTCTCTTGGATTGGGTAGAAGCGAGCGAAGCGAATTTATAAACCAAATGAAGTTGATGAAGCAAATTCTACCATACAAACTATTCGAGAGAAGCTACTGATTGCTCATGATCGACAAGCTAAGTACTACAACGCCAAGCACCGGAATGTGCAATTTGCGGTTGGCGATTGGTGTATTTGAAGATCAAGCCATTCAAAGGTGTCTCCCGAATTCGACGCTTGAAAAAGTTGAGTCCAAGATATTTGGGTCCTTTTGAAGTGGTTGAGCGAGTCGGAGAAGCGGCTTATCGGCTAGCTCTGTCGGCAGACTTGGGTGGATTACGTGATGTATTTCACATCTCGGTGCTTTGGAAGGCCATTAAATATCCAGCTCAAGTGACCGCAGATGATCGTGTGCCGGTGGAGTATGGGCTAACAGCGAGAGTTAGACCCATTCAGATCGAGGATCGAGCCGAGAAACAGTTGCGAAACAAGACGGTTGGCATGGTTAAAGTCTGGTGGGACAACTGCGACCGTGAAGAACTTACATGGGAGCGAGAGCAAACCATGCGAGAAGAGTTTCCCGAGTTGTTTTTGTAATCCATGGAGAGAATTGTGTTGTAACATAAACATTTTAATATTATAACTGTTTGGTTGCTGGTTGCTTGTTGCCTTCCTGTGTCTTAATTTCAAGGACGAAATTTTTGTAGGAGGGGAGGGTTGTAACAGCCCGATTTTTCTCAGCAGCAGGACAATTTTCTGGTGACACCGCCTGGGACACGGGCGTGTCCCAGGGCATGTCCTGCGTGCGTCGAGTGTCGAGAGGATCAGTCAACGAATGGTCGACAAAATTTGGTCGACTCTGGACACGGTCTGTGACACGGGCGTGTCACAGGGCGTGTCAGCGCGTTCGACGAAAGTTGCTCGACGATCGTCGAGTGTCGAGATGCGGTTGACGTTTGTTGAGTGCAGCGGCATACGGCCTGTGACACGGGCGTGTCACAGGGCGTGTCCCTTTGGGTCGACGAACTCAGCCCGACGAATTTTGCGCTAGGGCGTGTCTTAGTGCCGTGTATGGGCACACGACCTAGGATACGGGCCTGTCACAGGCCGTGTGAGTCTCGGGCGATTTTGGGATTTTTTCGCCTGATGAACACGACCACAGACACGAGCGTGTCTTAAGGCGTGTTAGGTGACACGACCCATGACACGGGCGTGCCACTGGTTTGTATAAGTCAGTTGAGCACCACTTGAGTCACAGGACCATGGACACGGGCGTGTCACAGGCCGTGTCAGGAAAAATTCAGGTTTTCTGGCAAATTTGTCGTCGTCCATTCCTTCAGCCTGGATCCAAGGGCTGAGAGGCCTCCCTGTTTCCTTAAGGCCGTGAATGAGAAGAGAAATCTCATTTCTCATTTGGTCTTCTCTTTCTTCATTTCTAGTGAGATAAAGGTAGAGGAAGAAGGAGGAGGAGGCAAGGGGCTGGTCATCGGTGGTGCTGCGGTTTACCGACGAGAGATCCGAAGCAAGCTTTGCGGAGGAAAAGCTCTTGTGATTCGTTCAAGCCAGCTTGGAGCTCATGGCACCAAAGAGGGCTTAAAGGGTAACAACGTTTCTTCCTAGCCATGTGAAGGCTTCATTTTGGCATATGTTTGTGATTCCCCCACCAAGAGGTGGCTGTTTTTGGGAGTCTTTCGGTGATTCAGGAAATCCCCTTTTGTTGGCATAAAGATCCGGAAATGGAGTACGGAATATGCATGCTGTGTGAAGCCCATCTGGACAGGTTGGTCTGGATTGGTGATGTTCCATATGAACTGGAGAAGTCTCCATGATAAACGTGTAGTTTAAGGTAGTCAACGGGTTATGCCTGTGAAAGGTAGTAGCAGGAAGTACTGGAGTGGTAGTCCAGGAAAATATCCGTGTATGCTTGTGCTATTGGGTCGTACCTGTGAATGAGTAATAGGAAGTACTGGTGTGACCAGGAAAGGCCCTTTGTGATGCTTGATGTCGTAGGGTATCCACCTGTGAAGAGAGTAACAGGAAGTACTGGTGTACCCAGGAAAGACCCCTGACATTTGTGATATTGCGGTATCGTACATGTGAACGAGTAACAGGAAGTACTGCTGTGCCCAAGAAAGACCCGCTGTTGTTATGAGTGAATGGGTGTAAGAATTATGCCCAGGCTTGAATGCCAGAATAGGATCGGTGAGACCTACCCGCGCCTTTATATAGCCGCGAGTACGCCGTGCTCGGTGATGGCAAGGCGATTTGAGCAACGGGGGGTCTGACCTGCGTTATGTCCGTCCGACGTAAGACCAGAAGGTGCAGTCTGTTGGAGCGCATAGAAAGACTCTTAGGCCTACGTGCCGTGATACAACGGGGGGCTACGGGCCATCCCGGTTCACTAAGACTATAAAACTCTGGCTGCACGGCATGGAGTAAATGCTCAAGAGAGTTACCGTTGGGTTGTGACCCTGATACGGTGGTGGGCAAGTGCTTTTCCAGAACACCAAGAATGTGCCCTGAGTGCACGGACCGTTGGGCCGGGTGGTGAACGGTTGTGATGGCATGTGTGCGTGAAAGCACATTATATGAGATATATTGCCATGCTTGTGAAATGATATGCATGCAGGGAAGATTACCGCTGCCCCGAGAAAAGGGGTAGGGTCGTTATAATTGGGTCAGCTGAACGCTGACCGTTGCTTCTGTTTGCCACCGTTTGGTGGATTGTCCCTGTACAGGTTCTGGAGAGCCAAACGGGATGCATAAAGGTTGAGGTCCTTGCTGTTGCTGCTGCTGCTACTGCTAGCCCTCGAAGGCTATTCGAAAATGCTTGTGATATTTTCTTTTATTGTGGCCGGCCTGCGTGCCAATGTTGGTGCCACTGTTTGAAAGCCTTGTAAGGCCTTAAGGCCAATGATGTTGTAATACATTCCTATATTCTTTAAAACATGGTGTTTTATTTGTTGGACATTCAAGAGAGGAGTTCAAGTGATAGTATAGGCTTCCGCTAGAATGCTTTGTGATAGGTGCGCTGCGTTACTCTGGTATCATCCCGTACCTTCACCGCCTGTTTTGTGATATATGCTGTGGGGCCCCGGCCGGACCTTCTAGTATATACCATATGAATGGATGGGGTTGTTACACCATGTTAGCTCCTCACGGCCACAATTGTCCCACCGGACTTTGACCATTCTGATTATCTTGTTCCACAACTGTTTATCAGCGCGATCCTCGATCCGAATGGCCCTAACCTTCATCTTTAGCCCAAACTCCACCGACACACGATCATTCTCGATCACTTGAGCTGGATCTTTGATGGCTTTCCGAAGCACCGAGATGTGAAACACATCATGTAATCCACCCAAGTCTTCCGAAAGAGCTAGCCGATATATATCTTCCCCAATTCGCTCTACCACTTCAAACGGTCCAAGATATCTCGTACTCAACTTTTTCAGATGCCGAATCCTGGACACGCCTTTGAAGGGTTTGATCTTCAAATATTCCCAATCGCCTACCTCGAACTCCACATTCCGGTGCTTGGCGTTGTAGTATTTCTTGTCGATCCTGGGCTATCAGGAGCCCCTCCCGAATAGCGTGTATCGTCGAGTTAGCTTCATCGACTTCTTTCCACTTATACAGTTTGGATTCGACCGCTTCTGCCCAAGCTAACGGCGTACGACACTTCCGACCATACAGAGCTTCAAACGGTGCCATATCAATGCTCTCTTCGTAGCTGTTATTGTAGGCAAACTCCACCATATAGAGAAGATCTTCCCATATCTTACCAAAGTCCATGACGCACATTCAGAGCATATCCTCCATTGTTCTGTTAGTCCTCTCAGTTTGGCCATCTGTTTGGGGATGAAAGGACGTACTGAACGTCAATTTCGTGCCCAACAGCTGATGGACTAGCCTCCAATCATTTGATGTAAATCGCCCATCATGACCGCTTGCGATGCTACGAGGAACACCATGTAGCTGTACAATCTGCTCCACATAGAGCATTGCCAAACTTTCCACTGAATCATCCCGCTTGTTCGGAAGGAAGTGCGCCACTTTTGTCAACCAATCTACAATCACCAGATGCATCATTCCCGCATTGAGACCTCAACAACCAGTGCATGAAATCCATCGAAATATCATCGAACTTTCATTCCGGAATCGGCAACGACATCAAGAACCCTCCAGGTTTCTGACATTCCGCTTTCACCAGTTTGGCATTTAGCCACATAACGAGCGATATCTTTCTTTAATCCAGGCCACTAGAACAGTTTCTTCATGTTCCTGAACATCTTTGTGCTCCCAGGGTGAATTGAGTACTTCGTAAAGTGAGATTCGTACATCAACTCTTCTCACAACTTACCCATACTTGGGACGCACAACCGATCCTCTTTCCGCAAAAGGCCGTCATCCCAGGAGAATTGGCCATCTAGCCCATCTTATGCATAGCGTTGGAGCCTTTCATCCAGCTCCATTGCTCGTCAAATCTTGTCCGCCAGGTCATATTATACCTCAGTCCAGTTCAAACATGCATCGACTGTGGAATTCTTGTCAACACAAGAAATTTCTAACGCTTCCAACTCCTAGATCAGACGCTCATCGTGTATCTGTACCAAATTTGCCCTTGACGGAGTCCTACGACTCAAGGCATCAGCGACCACATTTTCCTTCTCGGGAGAATAATGAATCTCAAAGGTGTAGTCCCCAAGGAACTCCAGCCACCTTCGTTGTCGCATATTCAGATCCTTCTGCTCCAACAAGTACTTTAGGCTCTTATGGTCCGTAAAGATATCCACTTTTATGCCATAAAGATAATGCCGCCATAACTTCAGTGCAAAGATCACCGCCACCAACTCCACATCAAGGACGAGATAATTTCGCTCATGCACTTTTAACTGGCGTGAGCCATAAGCAACCACTTTTCCAAACTGTAGAAGAACGCAGCCTAAGCCACTCCCTAAAGCATCACTATAGATCTCATTGCTATCTGTACCACATGGCGATGTCAACACAAGCGCCGTGGTCAAACGATTCTTTAGTTCTCCAAAAGCTCGCGCACGCACCGACGTCCAAACTAACTTCTGATCCTTTCTCGTCAGTGTGGTCAGAGGCAAAGCAATCTGCGACTAGTTCTCTACAAACCATCTATAGTAGCCTGCTAGTCCAAGGAAACTCCTGACTTCAGCCACCGAAGACAACACCGGCCATTATTTTATGGCTTTTGTCATTGACAGATCCACTGCTATGCCCTCTCCACTTACCACATGGCCAAGAAAAGCCACCGATGACAGCCAAAACTCGCACTTCGAGAACTTGGTATAGAGCTTATTCGTTCGCAAGGTATGCAACACCAACCATAAGTGGTTTGCATGATCAGCTTCAGATTGAGGGTACACCAAGATATCATCAATAAATACAATCACAAACAAGTCCAAGTACTCTCGGAATGTTCGGTGCATCAGGTCCATAAACACTAATGGTGCATTGTATAGCCCAAATGACATTACCGTGAACTCATAATGACCATAACGTGTTCCAAATGCGGTCTTGAGAATGTCACCTTCCCGAATCCTCAACTGGTAATATGCGGATTTCAAATCCAATTTGGAATAGACGGTTGATCCCACTAGCTGATCGAACAATTCATCTATACGTGGAATCAGATACTTGTTCTTCTCTGTCAGCTTATTCAATTCGCGGTAGTCAATACAAAACCGCAAACCACTGTCCTTCTTGTTCACAAACATAACATGTGCGCTCCAAGGTAACATGCTTGGGCGTATATATCCCTGATTCAGCAACTCTTGCAATTGGACTTTCAATTCAGCCATTTCCTTTAGCGCGACGTGATATGGCGAGCTGGCCACAGGTTTCGCACTTGGCACCAACTCAATTGTGAAGTCGATCTCCCGCTGGGGTGGTAGCCTAGGAAGATCCTTAGGGAACACATCTGCAAACTCCGATACCACCGGAATATCATTCACATTGGCCTTTGGCTCAACAGCCTGAATCAACGTGAAGTATAACTCCGCGCCCTTCCGAATAGCCTTGACGACTTGGAGTGCATAAATCAACGTTCTGCTCACTCCGCGCATACCAGTGAACTTAGTACCATGCTCGGTATTCTGGTGCAGTGTGATCTCTTTTGACTGGCAATCAATGAAGGTATGCTGCTCCGCGAGCCAGTCCATACCAAAGATCACATCAAATTCCGATATCGGCAGTATGGATGCTGTCAAACAGAAATCCCGACTTCCAATTTGAACCGCCACATCGGAAGCCCTATCCACAAACATCAAACAACCATTCGGTAATAACACCCGCACACTCTCTGTCTTCATATGACTAGGTACTCCAATTCGAGCTACAAAGTCCTTAGATAGAAATGAATGCGAAGCGCCCGTATCAAACATTGCCCTCGCCAGCGTGTTCCGAATCATAAAAAAGCAGGTGACAACCATATCACAAACAAGCCACATACAAAGCATGCAATACACAATGCAATTCAATAACTTAAATTGTACCTATGACAACGTCACTTTGCTTTATGGCCTCATGCTAGCCAAGTTTATAAACTCAGGGCTGCGCCTGGGATGCAGCGGACTCCACCACTGCCTTTCCCTTCTCAACATAAGACGCTCCCTCCTTATTTTCTCCCTTTGTCGGACCAACCCGACAGTCACGGGCTATATGCCCCACTCATCCACAAGTAAAGCAAGTACAAGTCTCTGGCCTTGAAGTGGCCCCCGTCGTTGCTCCCGATGCAACCGTAGAAGGAGCTTGTCCAGACAACTCGGACCTCTTGCCCCATTTCTTTTTATAATACGATTTCCCAGGTCAGGGCGACTTTAACTCTGGCTTTGTCACAGCTAAGGCCCTTTTTCCTTGCACCCTCTTCATATCCTTTTCCAGTGCGCACGCAGTATCAAACAACGCCTGGAACCCTTGGTTCACTGAACTCGAAAGCAGGAATCGCAACTCGTCCCACAATCCTTCATAGAACCTATTAGTTTTCCTCTGCTCATCGTCGAAAATGGAGCCCACATAACATCCCAACCATGTGAACTCATGCAGGTACATCTCCACACTACTTTCTCCTTACGTTAGCCATTGGAAATCATTTTCCATGGCAATATGTTGTGCCACTGGTAGGTGATTTGCCAGGAAGAGTTGCGAGAACTCCTCAATCGACACTTGTGTTAACTGCCTGCCAGCTAAGTGGTGTAACTCGATCTCGTCCCACCATAGCCGAGCCTCTCCTTCCAATAAGAAGGTGGCCAAGTTGACCTTCTAATCTTCCTCCGTCCTGATTAACGTCAAGATACGTTGACGCTCGACAACCAATCCTCCGCCTGCGTAGGGGATCCCACGCCCGTAAACGTCGGCAGATTGAAGCTCATGAACTACTTCAACTGCCTATCAGCTGCTTGAGGATCCATAGCCGCAATAGGTTCTGGCCTCGCCATAACCTGTTCTGGCCTCAATGCCGGCTGTGCCTGCCCTTGCGCCTGACTAGTAGGATGTGCTTGAATCATCGCAAACAGGGCCTCAGCAACTAAGCGGACATTATCCGCAAAATGGGGAGGTGCAGGCTCCTCAGCTGGTGTCGTACTCTCATCAGAACGCTGGGGCTCCGACTGCCCAGCACCACTCCGCGTCACTTATAGGTGAACAAGACACACACATTAGCGACCTCACACAAGCAATAACAACAATATAGTAATGCGCATGTTACTCAAACAAGTGTATTTGCGTTCCTACGTGGACATTCTAGAGTTCATTAGTGTTAACACAGTTCACACTTACATGTGCTCGTCACCCAACAAAAGAATTCGACCACGAATTCAAAAGGAAAAGACCGAGACAGCTGATACCAAAAATGTAACATCTCCATCCATTCATATAGCATATAATAGAAGGTCTGGCCGGGGCCCTACACCATATGCCATAAAACAGGCGACGAAGTCACCGGTTGATATCAGAGTTGCACATCCTAACTTATAACATTCTAGAGAAAGTTTTTAATAAAAATATTGAACTCCAATCATGAATGTCCACTGATATAAATACCCATATTTATATAGGAATTTACATCAAATACAATATCATTTGGCCTTATGGCCTTACAATTGCTCTTTACAAGAGTGGCTTCCAAACATCGGCGAGCAGTCCGACCACACATGAACATAACATAACATTTTTCAGCTTAGCCTTCAAGGGCTAGTAGCATCAACAACAGCAGGGACTTCAACCTTTATATGTCCCTCTCAGCTCTCCAACACCTGTACAAGGACAACTCACCCAACGGTGACAAACAAGGCAACGATCAGCATTCATCTGACCAATTTATAACGACCATACCCCTTACCCGGGGCAGTGGTACTCCTTCCCTGCAGGCATAGTAATTCATATACAGATATATAGATATCACACATTGTGCTCTCACGCACAAACATTCCATCACAACCGTCAGCCAGACGACACGACGATTCGTGCACTCAAGGCACATTCTTGGTGTACCGGCGAACTAGGGTCCCACCAACGTATCAGGGCCGAAACCCAACGGTAAAATTGAGCATTTTTCTCCATGGAGTTCAGCCGGAGACTTTAGTCTTAGTGGAGCGCAGGCCTAAGACTCTTGCTATGCCATCCAACAGACCGCACTTTTAGGTCTTCAAGTCGGATGGACATAACACAGGTCGGATCAACCACCCACCGTTGCTCAAGTCGCCTTGCCATCACCGAAAACCAATGTAATCACGATTAAGTAGAAGGCACGGGTCGGTTTCACCTTGCCTGTTTGGCACGAGGCCTTTTTAAGAGCTCATCAAGCTCACAATAGCCACAATGTCCACCACGGACTGGCTTCACAATCATAGGTTAGCTAGGAGCCATGCCCAGCATTAGCGACAAAACTCACTTTCCGTTCCCAGCCTCAACCTTAGCTGGCTCACGTGACCAATAATTCCTGCAACCATGTACAATGCCAGAAACACTGGTCTTTCAAGTATACAACAGAAGCACTTGTGGGTATTTTCCTGGGCTGCCACACTAGTACTTCTGGCTACTACCCTTCATAGGCACAACCAATCAAGCATCACAAGCATCACAAGGGTCTTTTTCTAGTCTACCACTCCAGTACTTCCTGCTACTGCCCTTCACAGGTCCAACCCACCGACTCCATAATCTACACGTTTCATCGCAGTATTTTCTCCGATGTGTAAATGCAACATCACCAATCCAGACCAACTTGTCCAGATGGGTTTCACACAGCATGCCTATTCAGTACTCTAATTCCAGATCTATATGCCAAATTATTCGTGATTCCAAGAATCCACCCAAGGGAACTCCCTTCACACTCCACCCTCTGGTGGGGGAATCCCATGCACATGCCAAAAAGGAAGGACTTCATGTAAGACCCCTCCTCCCGGATCCCAAAACACGGCACGAAGAGGGAGTCTTATGCCCGGAACAGCCGCCTTGTGGTAGCATTAGCACACGGGCTAACCTGTACCACAAAACGCCTATTCCGCCGGCTACAACCATATCAATATAAATGCCAACCCAACCAAATAAATAAGCAAGAGAAGTCAAAATCCACACTAAGCATATAATATCCAAAAACATGAAATAATGAGAAGCTAATCATGCTTCTACAAAATATCAGAGTACAGCTAATCATTGCCCAAACGGGCTACATCAGAGTAATCAAAACACTAACATCAGTAACAGACGGTATCGACGGCACCGTCACATCAGGCCCTGTCGTCCTGGCCTGGCTGTCCTGCTGCGTAGTCTGCGGCTGCTCTACCTGCGGCGTGACCTCCTAAAAAGGAAGACGTAGCAACCGTTAGTCGAAACGACTAAGTTGTTTCACATCCGCTCCCCCGGCGACTCCTCGGCACCAGGCGGAGAAAGAGAAACAAGGGTACAATATATATAAGTGTATGACAGGTACAAACAGGTGACAGTAGAGTAAGAGAAACAGTATCATTATCAGCATTTATATAAGTGCTACAACTAAACTAGCAAGTATAACTAAGAGCAGGAAGTAACTTAACTTATAAGAATGCCCATACAAACTTATAAGTTAAGGATCGGGTTACATAAAAGTAACTCATCGTATAGGAGTGCCCATACAAACTTATACGATGAGGATCTTGTTGTGCAATGATATGAAATGCTATGAATGCTATGCAATGACTCACCCATGCACACCCATGCAATTGCTATGTCGACACAGACTGTAGTTCCCACTTTTTGAGCAGGTAGCTAACCTCTCAGGCATCAGCCGTCGTGGCCAGGCGGTGACAGTAGAACGGGCACTTCTACTACTAGGCGGGTATCACACTACTTCACCTAGGCCTCCGTACGCCTCAACGCTAAGAACACAACAGCGGAGCCCATGCGTACTATGGCCCAGCGGGGTCTTGGGTAGATGTGCACCAAGAACACAGCCCGAACTGGCCTTGCGTGACACGGAAGGGGCCTCGGAAGAAAGCACGAGGACACAGCCCAACCGTTCACATGGCCGGAGGGGCCTCGGGACGTGAACACCGAGGACACAGCCCAAACCGACCAAGTCTAACTGCCAACTCCTGTCGGTGTGACGACTGGCGAGCCCGTAAACCTGCCACACTATCCTTAACCAAGGATTACGACACCGCGTGTCGACTCACACCACATGCAATTTCACAACCTCATCATACCATGGAAGGGGCCTCAGAGTGAGCACGAGGACACAGCCCAACTATCCATCCACACCTTACCTTAACACGACCAAAACAAGTGGCGGTCAGCACCGCACTTGAACATTTACTATAAGATGCCAATAGGAGACGACCCACTATTGTTGGTCTCCTAAATTCAATCCGATATATAACATATGCATGGCCATGGGTTACCCATCTATCTATCATCCCAAGTGATTTCAACATGATGTAAACAAGATTTACTCTTACGACAACCTACCGAAGTATTATCAAATCAATCCAATTAAACATAAGGAAATCAACAGGACTCAAGCTATCTTGCAATAATAAATTTATTTCTAAAACAGTAAATATTATCATCCATAACACTTTGGTGGTTAACATAAAATTATTTCACCAAAATCTCGACTTAATTGCGACATTGGATCCACCAATTTCAAATCCACAATGTATGTAGAGACCCAGAATTTCAGCGCAGGATTAGCACTGGACAGCAACTTCGACCGGAGTTTCCTGAAGTTACAGGAATCCGGTGGAGGCGTGAAACCCCTCGTTGGAAAGACCTTTTCATGATCTACAACTTTCATATTCAGGTCACAACCCAGATCTGACAATAACTTACTCGAAATCGACTTCAAAGTTCACTGTGCACAGAACACAATTTCTGTGTACAGGAATTGCCGGACAGCAAACTCGATTAGGTTTTCCCGGGGCCACAGACATCACCTGAAGTCGTGCAACCACTCGTTGGAAAGGTATTTCCAAGGGCTACAACCGTTGTGTTTAGCCAAAAGCCCAGATCTGCACATATCCTGTATGAAAATGGCCTAGAAGATCGCTGCGCGCAGAATACAGATTCTGCGCGCATCTTAAAGAAAAATGAACGGCATCGGTCCGTCTTCCTCCTCAAGCGATCCTTCCTAAATTTTCCAGAAATGTCCTCCTCCCTTATTCAACCTCAAGGGCCAAAACTCCTCACGAAACCATTCACCCATCGTCGTATTGAAGAAAAGGGGAAGGGTTGAAGAGATCTAAAATCTAGGATTCAAATCCTAGCATGGCCAAACCTAGAAATCTTCTCCTCTCCATCAAGCTCTCTTGAACCGATGTCTCTCCTAAATATCTAAGATCTAGCACCAAGGGAGAGGGTAGGAAACTCACATTGGCTCCAGCTTTACCATCATTTCCGGCCATGGATCTCGTAATTCTCCTTGGCGGCATCTTCTCTTTCACGGCGATGGGGGATCTCCTTCGGTAGAACTTGCTCCAGCAGTTTTCCCTCTCACCAGGAGTTCTCACAGGAAATTGAGGAAGAAATGAGAATGAAAATGGCTAGGGTTTTCTCTCCCCCTTATATATAAAATGTGACACGGGTAGGGACACGGCCGTGTCCGTACCCGTGTCCTGCTTCCGTGAAACGGCCGTGGCGGTTTTCATGTCGGTTCAATGTTTGACACGGGTAGGGACACGCCCGTGTCCCGACCCGTGTCCCCATGACACGGCCGTGTGCATGGCCGTGTCATTGGCCGTGTACTTCTCGGGTTGCATCTCTACACTTCTCGTCGAGCTCAACTCGACGCACACGGGTAGGGACACGGCCGTGTCACTACCCGTGTCACTTAGTGTCGACACAGTTCGACGATCTCGACACGCCTCGTCGAGCTCGACTCGACGCACACGGGTAGGGACACGGCCGTGGCACTACCCGTGTCACTTGGTGTCGACACAGCTCGTCAGTCTCGACACGGCTCGTCGAGCTTAACTCGACGCACACGTGTAGGGACACGGCCGTGTCACTACCCATGTCACTTGGTGTCGACACAGCTCGTTAGTCTCGACAAGGCTCGTCGAGCTCAACTCGACGCACACGGGTAGGGACACGGCCGTGTCACTACCCGTGTCACTTGGTGTCGACACAGCCCATCAGTCACGACACGGCTCGTCGAGCTCAACTCGACGCACACGGGTAGGGACACGGCCGTATCACTACCCGTGTCACTTCCCGTATCTTTTTACACTGATTTCTCCACTTCCCCACAAGTGCAGTCCAATTCCCTGCACTTCTCAGGACTCGAGTCAACCCTCCTGACTCAAAAACACACACACTAGGGGCCTAGAGCCATTCGGGACGTTACAAATCCTATAAACAAAATAAAAGATTTCGTCCCCGAAATCAGGCTTAGGCTGTGGGGAGAAGAGCATAACAGGAAATTTAACATATGCTTTTAAATAAGATTACCTTGAGCAAACAACTCCGGGTAGCGTTGCTGCATCAAATCCATTGGCTCCCACGTGTACTCCTCTTTCCCATGATTTGACCATAGTACCTTCACCAAGGGTACACTTTTGCGGCGCAAAGTCCTTGTCTCGCTGTCAACAATCCGCACCGGCTCTAGTCGCACAGACCTATCTGATGCCACTGCACCATCAGTAGTGAGAATATACTGGTCGGGCCGCAACAGTGCTTTTCGAAGCGACGACACATGGAACACGTCGTGGAGATTTTCTAGTTCTGGTGGTAACTCCAACCGATAGGCCAACGAGCCAATCCTTTCCAATATAGTATAAGGCCCAACATACCTTGGGCTGAGCTTTTTCACTCCACGCACCCGCGACACTCCATGCATCGGCCGAATTTTGAGGAACACTCTTTCTCCCACTTGGAACTCCACCATCCGATGCTTTTTATTGTAATATTTCGCCTGTCGACTTTGAGCCTCCAACATGCGATCCCGTATCAATCTGACCGCCGCATCAGTATCATCTATGTATTCGTTTCCCAATGCCTTCGGATCTTCATCTTGCACCCAAGACAAGGGAGTCCTGCACCTTCTTCCGTAAAGGGCTTCATGGGGCGCCATACCGATGCTCGCTTGATGACTATTGTTGTAGGAGAATTCCACCAGGGGCAAGAGCATTTCCCATGGCTCTCCTCTGTCCAGCACGCATAACCTCAATAAATCTTCCAGTGTCCTGATGGTCCTTTCAGACTGCCCGTCCGTCTGTGGGTGGAATGCAGTACTAAAGGTTAGGCGCGAGCCCAAATACGCCTGTACCGCCTTCCACTCATTGGATGTAAACCGACCATCCCGATCCGAAACAATTGTCTTGGGCACACCATGATACCGTACAAATTGCTCCACAAAAAGGCGTACCAAAACATCCACGTGTGCTTCCTTCTTCATTGGTATGAACCGGGCTACCTTTGTCAGTCGATCAACAATAACCCACACTGAATCATTCCCGGAGCGGGAACGAGGTAACCCATGAACAAAGTCCATGGAGATATCCTCGAACTTCCATTCGGAGATGGGCAGTGACTGCAACAAACCACCGGGACTCCTGCATTCAGCCTTCACTCTTTGGCAAGCTTCGCAATGTGTAACATAGTAGCGAACATCCTTCCTCATTCCCGGCCAACACATGGTCTTCCGCAATCCGGCATACATCTTAGCAATACCAGGGTGCACTGAATATTGAGAGGAATGTGCCTC
Organism: Platanthera guangdongensis; assembly: GCA_039583875.1. NCBI lineage: Eukaryota > Viridiplantae > Streptophyta > Magnoliopsida > Asparagales > Orchidaceae > Platanthera > Platanthera guangdongensis. Next base: position 204,178,901 of record CM077158.1, on the reverse strand, counting down.
TCTCAAGATATCCTCCCGAATTTTGCCGCCCTTGGGAATATAGAGTCGGCCACGAAAATAAATGAGGCCGTCTTTGAGTGTGTACGCATCGGTGGTCCCATCTTCAATTGCCTTGATTGCCGGGGCCAAGGCCGCATCCATTCCTTGCTCCACCCGAATCCGGTCTCGGATATCACAAACTATGCTCATGTTGGCCAAATACTCCGCATACTCTGCCGAAGGAGCCTTGAATACTAGAGTAATTTCCATCTCCTCGATCATCCGAGCCAACTCCATACTCATCAGCCGAGACTCCGGGCTAGAGCCTAGCGCTTTTCTACTCAAGGCATCGGCTACCGAGTTCGCTTTTCCGGGGTGGTAGTTCATGGTGAACTCATAGTCGCATAGAAATTCCAACCACCGCCGTTGTCCCAGATTCAACTCCTTCTGAGTGTGGACATACTTCAAGTTCTTTTGATCGGAAAAGATCTCGCAGTGGACGCCATATAAATAATGCCTCCAGACCTTCAAAGCGAACACCACTGCTCCCAACTCCAAATCATGAACCGGGTAATTGATTTCATGTTTCTTTAACTGCCTTGAAGCATAAGCGATCACATGCCCGTGCTGCATCAGCACCGCTCCCATCCCTTGATATGATGCGTCCGTGTAAACCTGGAATCCTTCCTTCCCCGACGGAAGTGCAAGGATGGGGGCGGAGGTAAGCCTATCTTTTAATTCTTGAAATGCCGCTTCACATTGAGGTGTCCACTCAAATGGCACACCCTTCTTCGTCAAGGAGGTAAGAGGAAGGGCAATCTTGGAAAATCCTTTCACGAACTTGCGGTAGTAGCCAGCAAGTCCAAGAAAGCTTCGTACATCGGCCGCCGACTTCAAGGGAGACCACTCCTTCACGGCCCGCACCTTTGCTGGATCCACTGCTAACCCTGCTCCACTGATCACATGCCCCAAGAAGGCTACCTCCTTAAGCCAAAATTCACACTTGCTAAACTTGGCATACAAGGCATGCTCCTTCAATTTCTTCAAAACCAAGGTCTGGTGCTCGACATGCTCCTCCTCCGTCTTTGAGTAGACCAAGATGTCGACGATGAAAACAATGACGAAGATGTCCAAATACGGTTCAAACACCTTGTTCATCAAACTCATGAAGGCCGAAGGGGCATTTGTGAGCCCAAACGGCATTACTGTGAACTCATACAAACCATATCTCGAACTGAAGGCCGTTTTCTGGATGTCCCCTTCTTGTATCCTCAACTGATAGTATCCGGAGCGCAAATCCAATTTAGAAAACCAATGTGCTCCCACTAGTTGATCGAACAACTCATCGATCCGAGGTAGTGGATAAGTGTTCCGCACCGTCAACCGATTGAGTTCCCGATAATCTATGCACAATCGCAAGGTTCCATCCTTCTTCTTTACGAACAGCACATGGGCTCCCCATGGTGATGAACTGGGGCGAACGAACCCTGAATCCACCAGTTCTTGCAATTGAACTCTAAACTCCGCGAGTTCTTTCGGAGCCATTCTGTACGGAGCCTTAGATATAGGCTTGGCACCTGGTACTAGATTGATCTGGAAGTCAACCTCTCTATGCAGAGGTAATCCTGGTAGCTTCTCAGGAAATACTTCGGGAAAATCCCGCACTACCCGTACATCCTTTAGTTCCAACGCTGCTTCCTTCAACTCGAACCAGATCATGAAGACCTCATCTCCCTTCAAATGAGCCTTTACAGCCTGAATATAAGATAATATCATACATGGCGCGAAGCCAATACCTTGGAAGATGACGTCAGAGTCTCCATGTCTCAAATAGATTCGCTTCTCCGCGCAGTCGATCCTCGCAAAGTGCCAATCCAGCCATGCCATGCCCAAAATGATGTCGAACTATGGCATTCTCAGAACTGTGGCCGGTGTATCAAAGGCTTTCCCGTCAATAAATAACTCCAACTCGCACTTAGCGGTCGCGATCATCTCCGAGCCGTCCGGAAGGCGTACACGTCGGGCTATGCCAGTGAAGTACTGTACATCCCACATGTCTTTTATGAAATCCTCGGACACAAAGGAGTGTGAGGCATCGGTATCGAACAGCGCATAGGCCGTCTTCCCGCCAATAATCACGGTGCCTAAGTACCAACAACCAAAACTTATTGCTAGTGTCTAGTAAGTTCTAATCAATTCAAGTTAGACCATCCAAATATGTAAATTAATTAAATCATACCTGCAATCACATCTTGTGGGTTCCGTTCCTGCGCCATGTCAAGCGCATACACCTGATCCCGCAGCGGTCCGGGGTTTCCTCTTGGCGGTCCTCGTCCTCGACCACGCATATATCCCCGCCCTCGTGGAGCTGCTGGAGGGAGAGCAGGAGGGAGAGCAGGAGGGAGTGCAGGAGGGGCGTTCCCATATAGCTGCGGGCAAAAACGCCGGATGTGGCCCGGCTGGTTGCATTCGAAGCACACCAGACCACGACGCCCTTCAGGTTGTTGAAATCGCTGAGGCTGTGGGGGTGGAGGCAACGCAGGTGGCTGCGGAACTGGATGCTCCACCCTATAGTTTCGGTGGACACGCCCTCCACCTCTTTGATAACCTCTTCCTCCTCTAAAGTCCCGTCTCCTTCTATTACTTGGGCCGGCTTCCATCACGTCCTCCGCAGGCCTCTTACTACATCCCAGGTGGTCCGCCTCCAATCTTTTTGCCATATCAATGATCTCCGCCAAGCTACCATCCGCTATAAACAAAAGGGACTGCCTTAGGGGATCTCGCAGCCCTTTATAGAAATGCTTGGCATAACCTCTGTCATCCAACTCATAAGAATCTGCAAACCTTGCGAGATGCTGGAATTCCCGCTGGTATTCTGTAACCGACTTTGATCCCTGCTTTAGTAGAAGGAACCTCTGCTCAAGCTCATCTCGGGCCGATGTAGGGATAAAGTGCTCCAAGAAAACACCCGAGAATTCACTCCAACTTATCTCTGTGTAGATCCGGCCTTGGATGGTAGAGCCCATGAGGGACTTCCACCACCTCTTCGCATGTAAGTCCAAGACGGACACTGCCAATGTCACTGCCATGTTGGCTGGGCAACGGATACCAGCCAACAACTCCTGTATCATGTCTAGCCATTCCTCTGTACGTACGGCTGACTCTGTCCCAAGGTAGACGGGAGGGGAGAGAGCCTGGAAGGTGCTCAGCCAGTTGGAGCTCGGGGCCTGTTATTGCACCGGAGCCTGCTGTGCCTTAAAAGCATCAAGAATGGCGGTGAGCGTCTGCCCCAACTCAGACTGTTCGAACTGAGTGGGTATGGGAGGGGTAGGAGTACCCCCCATCGGCTCAACATGCAGTGGAACCTACACATACACGACAAATTTGTGGTCAGGTTGGCTAAACTTAAGGTCAAAGTTGGACAAACTTAATGTGAATTACATATGGGCACACCACTGCTTCCGCTAAGTCGGTTCGTCCCCAAACTGACTAACCAAATGGGGGTAGCACCATTGTTGAATGACTTCTTAGTTGAGGATCGTGGCAAACTGATACCATTTGTAAGACCCCCCTTCCCGGATCCCAAAACACGGCACGAAGGGGGAGTCTTATGCCCGGAACAGCCGCCTTGCGGTAGCATTAGCACACGAGCTAACCTGTACCACAAGACGCCTATTCCGCCGGCTACAACCATATCAATAAAAATGCCAACCCAACCAAATAAATAAGCAAGAGAAGTCAAAATCCACACTAAGCATATAATATCCAAAAACATGAAATAATGAGAAGCTAATCATGCTTCTACAAAATATCAGAGTACAGCTAATCATTGCCCAAACGGGCTACATCAGAGAAATCAAAACACTAACATCAGTAACAGACGGTATCGACGACACCGTCACATCAGGCACTGTCGTCCTGGCCTGACTGTCCTGCTGCGTAGTCTGCGTCTGCTCTACCTGCGGCGTGACCTCCTAAAAAGGAAGACGTAGCAACCGTTAGTCGAAACGACTAAGTGGTTTCACATCCGCTCCCCCGGCGACTCCTCGGCACCGGGCGGAGAAAGAGAAACAAGGGTACAATATATATAAGTGTATGACAGGTACAAACAGGTAACAGTAGAGTAAGAGAAACAGTATCATTATCAGCATTTATATAAGTGCTACAACTAAACTAGCAAGTATAACTAAGAGCAGCAAGTAACTTAACTTATAAGAATGCCCATACAAACTTATAAGTTAAGGATCGGGTTACATAAAAGTAACTCATCGTATAGGAGTGCCCATACAAACTTATACGATGAGGATCTTGTTGTGCAATGATATGAAATGCTATGAATGCTATGCAATGACTCACCCATGCACACCCATGCACACCCATGCAATTGCTATGTCGACACAGACTGTAGTTCCCACTTTTCGAGCAGGTAGCTAACCTCTCAGGCATCAGCCGCCGTGGCCAGGCGGTGACAGTAGAACGGGCACTTCTACTACTAGGCGGGTATCACACTACTTCACCTAGGCCTCTGTACGCCTCAACGCTAAGAACACAACAGCGGAGCCCATGCATACTATGGCCCAGCGGGGTCTTGGGTAGATGTGCACAAAGAACACAGCCCGAACTGGCCTTGCGTGACACGGAAGGGGCCTCGGAAGAAAGCACGAGGACACAGCCCAACCGTTCACATGGCCGGAGGGGCCTCGGGACGTGAACACCGAGGACACAGCCCAAACCGACCAAGTCTAACTGCCAACTCCCGTCGGTGTGACGACTGGCAAGCCCGTAGACCTGCCACACTATCCTTAACCCAGGATTACGACACCGCGTGTCGACTCACACCACATGCAATTTCACAACCTCATCATACCATGGAAGGGGCCTCGGAGTGAGCACGAGGACACATCCCAACTATCCATCCACACCTTACCTTAACACGACCAAAACAAGTGGCGGTCAGCACCGCACTTGCACATTTACTATAAGATGCCAATAGGAGACGACCCACTATTGTTGGTCTCCTAAATTCAATCCGATATATAACATATGCATGGCCATGGGTTACCCATCTATCTATCATCCCAAGTGATTTCAACATGATGTAAACAAGATTTACTCTTACGACAACCTACCGAAGTATTATCAAATCAATCCAATTAAACATAAGGAAATCAACAGGCCTCAAGCTATCTTGCAATAATAAATTGATTTCTAAAACAGTAAATATTATCATCCATAACACTTTGGTGGTTAACATAAAATTTTTTCACCAAAATCTCGAATTAATTGCGACATTGGATCCACCAATTTCAAATCCACAATGTATGTAGAGACCCAGAATTTCAGCGCAGGATTAGCACTGGACAGCAACTTCGACCGGAGTTTCCTGAAGTTACAGGAATCCGGTGGAGGAGTGTAACCCCTCGTTGGAAAGACCTTTTCATGATCTACAACTTTCATATTCAGGTCACAACCCAGATCTGAAAATAACTTACTCGAAATCGGCTTCAAAGTTCACTGCGCACAGAACACAATTTCTGTGTACAGGAATTGCCGGACAGCAAACTCGATTAGGTTTTCCCGGGGCCACAGACATCACCTGATGTTGTGCAACCACTCGTTGGAAAGGTATTTCCAAGGGCTACAACTTTCGTGTTTAGCCAAAAGCCCAAATCTGCACATATCCTACATGTAAATGGCCTAGAAGATCGCTGCGCGCAGAATACAGATTCTGCGCGCATCTTAAAGAAAAATGTACGGCATCGGTCCGTCTTCCTCCTCAAGCGATCCTTTCTAAATTTTCCAGAAATGTCCTCCTCCCTTATTCAACCTCAAGGGCCAAAATTCCTCACGAAACCATTCACCCATCGTCGTATTGAAGAAAAGGGGAAGGGTTGAAGAGATCTAAAATCTAGGATTCAAATCCTAGCATGGCCAAACCTAGAAATCTTCTCCTCTCCATCAAGCTCTCTTGAACCGATGTCTCTCCTAAATATATAAGATCTAGCACCAAGGGAGAGGGTAGGAAACTCACATTGGCTCCAGCGGTACCATCATTTCCGGCCATGGATCTCGTAATTCTCCTTGGCGGCATCTTCTCTTTCACGGCGATGGCGGATCTCCTTCGGTAGAACTTGCTCCAGCAATTTTCCCTCTCACCAGGAGTTCTCACAGGAAATTGGGGAAGAAATGAGAATGAAAACGGCTAGGGTTTTCTCTCCCCCTTATATATAAAATGTGACACGGGTAGGGACACGACCGTGTCCGTACCCGTGTCCTGCTTCCGTGAAACGGCCGTGGCGGTTTCCATGTCGGTTCAATGTTTGACACGGGTAGGGACACGCCCGTGTCCCGACCCGTGTCCCCATGACACGGCCGTGTGCATGGCCGTGTCATTGGCCGTGTACTTCTCGGGTTGCATCTCGACACTTCTCGTCGAGCTCAACTCGACGCACACGGGTAGGGACACGGCCGTGTCACTACCCGTGTCACTTAGTGTCGACACAGTTCGACGATCTCGACACGCCTCGTCGAGCTCGACTCGACGCACACGGGTAGGGACACGGCCGTGTCACTACCCGTGTCACTTGGTGTCGACACAGCTCGTCAGTCTCGACACGGCTCGTCGAGCTCAACTCGACGCACACGTATAGGGACACGGCCGTGTCACTACCCGTGTCACTTGGTGTCGACACAGCTCGTCAGTCTCGACACGGCTCGTCGAGCTCAACTCGACGCACACGGGTAGGGACACGGCCGTGTCACTACCCGTGTCACTTGGTGTCGACACAGCCCATCAGTCTCGACACGGCTCGTCGAGCTCAACTCGACGCACACGGGTAGGGACACGGCCGTGTCACTACCCGTGTCACTTCCCGTATCTTTTTACACTGATTTCTCCACTTCTCCACAAGTGCAGTCCAATTCCCTGCACATCTCAGGACTCGAGTCAACCCTCCTGACTCAAAAACACACACACTAGGGGCCTAGAGCGATTCGGGACGTTACACTTCACATGTCCAAGAACGAAGATTGTTACCCTTGACGACCTCTTTGTGGCCATGGAATTCTAGCCGACTGGAAAGCACTACAGCGGCCTTACATCCACAACACTGGCCTCGGATCTCAATTCAGAACTCAGCAGCTCCACCGGTGGTCGGCTCCTCTCTCCTCCTCCTCCTTGCTCTCTCTTCTCTCTAACTTCCTTAGAAAGAGAATGGCTAAGTGAAGAATGAGAATTCTCTTCTCATTCTCGGCCTGAAAGCAGCAGGGAGGAGCCTGAGACATCAGATCCCAGCTGAAGAAAATGGACAGCCATAATTTTGCCACAAAAGTCTAATTTTTGGCTGACACGCCCGTGTCATAGGCCGTGTACCTTAAGCGGCACACAACCGACTCATCCAAAAGAGTACACGGCCATGTGACATGCCCATTTCACGAGCAATGTAACCTAACATGCCTTCCAATATGCCCGTGTCTACGGCCCTGTATCTCAAGTGGTACACAACCATCTCACCCCGAGAAAGACACTACCATGTGACATGCCTGTGTCACTATCCGTGTGCCTAGAGACACACCCGTGTCATGCCCGTGTTCACCAGGCCTCACTTCCCTGGCCAAATCTAGAAAAGGACATGGCCATGTGACACGCCCGTGTCACAGGCCGTGCGCTCTTACACGACTGCATACATGCATCCAACATGCGCTTTGTCGAGCGATGTTCGTCAACTAGAGGGGTACACGCCCTCTGACAAGCCCGTGTTGCAGGCCTTGTTCCCTCTCGAGAACTTGTCAAGTGCAGTTCGTCGAGCACTCGACAGACTGCTCATCCATACAGAGCAGACACGCCCGTGTCCCAGGCCGTGTCACCCAACTTGAACCCAATCCGGGGATTTGTGGTGTTACACAAAGATACTTTTATACCAATGTTCTAAACACTATATATGAGAAAAAAACAACATGATATTGATTTGTCAAGTCATTCTAAGCATGTTAGACACAACATCATGAGTTATAATATGTAAATTTTGAAACTTCTACAAGAGTGCATTTTCTAGAGATGCGTGATAAGTGAGATGTTATTATTCTACCTAAATCCCCACACATACCTAGAGACATATTAAGCATACACTATCTTATTTAGTCGCACTCAGTAGTGAAATACAAATAGATTAAACACAACATAACAAATACATATAATGTTAAATAAAGATTAGTAATCCTAAATCAAACATTGGACGTAATCTTTATGCTTATAGTTCGAGTCGTACATGTCCAAAAACGTATTGATCATACCAATTTTATTGGCCTTTTTTGAAGTTTTTTTTAAATGAAATAAACACACATAAAGACTAAGCAAAAACATATTTTTGTGATTTTGGGATTTCATATAAATATATATTTTGAGTTTTGTTTATGAAACATAAATAAAGAAAACAAGTAAATCAACAACACATATTTTTTTATGATTATTTTGGTTTTATAAAAAAAGATAAAAGTAAAAATATAATTGATAAACAAAAATAGGAAAAAAACAAAAGAAGTCTTAAAATGACCCAAAATAGGAAAAGTACACCAGAGAAAAAAATTTGAGGTTGTACAGAAAAGCACACTACCACCGACGATAGCACTATCGCCCATCGATATCAAACAACGACTCATTTTTTGATAAACACGGCCAATATTCAATATTTTTCGCTCTTAATATTTCGAAAATTATTTTTTTGCAATGTAAGCCCTATCTAATGTGGCGAAAGACACACAGAACTACATAAAAATGTGAATTTATTCATTTTGTCTATAGATCCAAAACCTCCAATTCTAAGCGGTGCCTAGAGAAGCGTGCATCAGGAAGGGGTCTGGTAAAGATGTCTGCAAGTTGTTCGTCTATGCTAATGAAATTTACTCCCACGTGTTTCTTCTTAATGTGATCTCGAATGAAGTGATGTCATATGTCTATGTGTTTAGAGGGAGGGTGGTTCGCATGATTGTTCATTAAGTCTGTGACACTCTTGTTGTCGCACCTAAGTTCAACATTCTTGAATGAAATACCAAAGTTCTCTAATATTTGTGATATTCATTGTGCTTGTGCGCAATAACTCCCTAAGGTAATATATTTGGCCTTGGTGTGGAGAGGGTAACTGAATTCTGTTTCCTACTCAATCATGAAACTAGTGCAGGCCCCTAAGAAGTGGACAAGTGTCACCTGTGCTTTTACGATCAAGTGAACATCCCATATAATCTGAGTCAGAATACCAATGGAGAGCAAAGATATTGATGTGAGGATACCAATGACCTAGATTTGGTGTGCCTACAAAATACCTAAAGATTTGTTTAATGTCTTTAAAATGATATTCCTTTGGATTAACTTGATATCTAGCACAAAGACACACCACAAACATGATGTCTGGTCTAGACGCACTAAGATATAGTAGTGATCTAATCATAACTCGATATACCGATTGATCCACTGAAATGCCACTTTCATTTTTCCTAATTTAAGTGATGAGCTCATAGGAGTTTTAAAGTATTTCATATTCTCAAAACCAAAATTTTTAAACATATCTTCTATATTTTTGATTGAAACACAAAAGTACCATCATCCCGTTGGGAAATTTGACATTGTTGGGAATATTGTCCTCAATTTTCCTAGATTTGAAGAAGCATCACCTACAATGCTAAGAGAATAATCTATTTGATAGCATATTTACTTCATGTTTATACAAGACATTACTATTGACTCTAAATCAAGTTTATATCAAATAAGAACTATATCACTATATAGGTATAGCAGTGTCCATTGTATCGTTGACATACCCTTGAGAATGAACACTCTACTCAACAATATCATGGAGAAGGAGCTGAATGAAGAAGCTCTCAGTGCCAAGCACGGTATCCCTGAGAAATAAGATTATACTCAACTTTATTGATGAATAGGGATAAAAATTATAGTTGAGCTTGTACAACGTGGAGGGATTCAAAATTGGCACTAGCGCATAAAGTAAGGATAGACTATTATATTCTATTCATGTGCATCCCGATGACAAGACACATTCTAAGACCATTGTAGAAGTCAAAGGTATAAAAGGCAATATGTTAGGGAAATGGAACAATACATAAGTACACGACCAAGCGCCATTGCCATAACAAATAACAAAACCTAAAGAGAAATTTTGGAAGCAAGCTAGTTCTTCCTGATAACTTTCAGAAGTACAAAGGAGAGTCAATATTCTGACTCAAAGTTAGATATTCTTCCAGCAGTTGAAGAATAAAATCAAAGAGGAGAAATCCCTAACCTGTTCTACCAGAAGATCAATCTGTTCAGGGTTAGCTCCAGTTACTTGCCATCACAGTAAGAACAACAAAAAACTGAAGCAACAAGGTCTTATAAATTCAAGTCTTATATTATAAAATATTTTAAACATCTTTTATGTAGGATCTATTTTAGATCTGAGTTGTAGGGCCTTTGTGCTTGAGTTGTATAAATGTACTCCCAGCCTGAGTTGTAGGACTTGGAGATAAGTCTGAGGTAGGACTTAGAGATAAGTCTGAGGTAGGAACTCATGAGTGTTTTTGAGTTGTAGGAGTTGGAGTACTTTGAGCTATAGGGCCTACGTGCCCGAGGTAGGATCTTGGAGGAGATCTTAGAGATCCTAATGGATTTGAGTTGTAAGCTCAATGAACAGAGTTTTTGGAAGAGTTTGCATAGTCTAGATCATAACTAGATAGGTGTAGAGGGAAAGTGGATGTACCCAGAACTTGGGGAACCATTATAAATATCCGTGTGCTATTATGTATTTGCTCGGTGTGCTTTACATTTCTTATAAACTTCAAAATCTTGATAAGTAGTAAAATAGTAAATAATCAGCTATTAATCCTCTCTAGGTGAGTTAGAATTCTACTAACAACAGACTATCACAGAGGGAGGTTGGTCAAAACTAGACTTAATAGTCTGACCAGGTCCTATATAGGTAGTTTAACCATTCACCATGACATCCAGTGAGTCTCATAAGGAGATGAGATCTATGAAGATGCCAATATGCAGAAAATATAATTTTGACAAATGGAAGCAGAGGGTGAAGATATTCATGGAAGCTTCCGACCCTTGGATTTATATCACTATTGAGAACGAGACATTCATCCCCATGAAGGCCTCTTCCATTGATAACAATATGCTATTGTGTTGACTAGTATGGATAAAAGAGCAAAAAATATCATAGTTAGTGCAATTGATTACTCCACCTTTCAAGATTTGGTCCACTGCCAAACTACAAAGGAGATATGGGACACTCTTATAGTCTATATGGAAGGAACAAAAGAAATAAGGGATAATAGGAAATTCTTTCTTAATCAAGAATTTGAAGCCTTTAGGTAGAGCAACAAAGATAACGTAGTTGAATGCTATGAAAAGGTTTTCAAGATAGTCAATAAGCTAAAGACCTATGTAAGATTCTTCACAAATTATGAGCTTAATGATAAGTTCCTATGATTTATAACGAGAGACTGGGACAACAAGATTTGTGTCATCAGTGAAATGGGAAACTTGGCTAACATTCCTCCCCACACACTATTTAGAAAATTACTCTCATATGAGATGTAACACCCCGAAGTCAAGAGGATCATTTTGAGCAAAATCGGGTTCAGGCATGGGTGACACGGCCTGGGACACGGGCGTGTCCCAGGGCGTGTCAGTTGACACGGCCTGGGACACGGGCGTGTCGCAGGGCGTGTCGAGGTTGTGTCGACGATCGGCCTTGGTGTCGACGATTTTCGCTCGACATCGTCGAGAAGGGGCACACGGCCCAGGACACGGCCGTGTTGGATGCCGTGTCGTATGCTTGACGAGTGTTACGCGACGATCGTCGAGTATCGAGTTTCAGTGAGGACACGGCCTGTGACACGGGCGTGTCACAGGGCGTGTCAGTGGGCGTCAAATTCAGCTCGACGTCTCGGGTTAGGGCGTGTTTGTGGGACACGGGTGTGTCCTGGTGCACACGACCATGAACACGGGCATGTGCCAAGCCGTGTGCCAGACCGTGTGATGTCTCGGGTTGATTTGGGATTATTTCTGTTGAGGTACACAGCCTCAGACACGGGCGTGTCTGAGGGCGTGTCGGGTACACGGCCGTGACACGGGCGTGTCACACGGGCGTGTACTGACTGGATTGAGTCGGTTGTCTGCCTCTTAGGGGGACACGGCCTATGACACGGGCGTGTCACAGGGCGTGTCAGGCCATGTTCAGGGTTTTCTGGGCAGATCTGAGCCGTTTGTTTCCCTCTTCCTGGATCCAAGGGCTGGGCTTTGTCCAGGTGTCTAGGAGGCCGAGAATTTGAAGATAAATGCTCTTATCTTCTTCTCCTCCTTCTTCTTCATTTCCATTCCAAGGGAGAGAGAAGAAAGGCTAAGGGAGAGAGAAGAGAGGAGTCTACCAGCTGCTGTAGGAGCTGCGGAGTGCGGAGCGAAGATCCGAGAGCGGATTCGTGAAGGCAGAGCCGAGGCGGTGATTTCCATCCGGCTACTTCATGGCGCCGAAGCGATCTTCAAGGGTAACGATCTCCTTCTTGGACATCGAAGTCCTTTCTCTATACATGTGCTTGGAATCCTCCACCAAGAGGTGGATCGCGGAAGTGATTCCTTTGTTGTGTCTGCATCTAGAGCCGGAAATATGAAGTACGGTGTAGGCATGCTGTGTGAAGCCCATCTGGACCGGTAGTCTGGATTGGTGATGTTCATGGGTAAACCGGAGAAGACTCCGTGGCTTTGATGATGTGCAAAACGGATTTCTGTTGTGATGAATATATGGATGTGCTGATTGTGAGGAGGCTTTGGTGAAGCTCCTGGATATGAGATGATCAATTGGTAACACGCCTGGGGAGCTTGTGTTAAACCCGGCCTGTTACACCACTAGGGTGGGTTGATCCAGTTATGGTAGGGATCGATTGGTGGCAACGCCTGCGGAGCTTGGATAAACCCGGCTTGCTACACCACAGAGTGTGGGTCGATCAGATTAGGAGGGGGGTCGATGGGTAGACATTGCTAGGGGAGCTTGGATAAACCCGGCATGCTACACCACATGGTGTGGGTCGACCTACTCTGGTTGTTTGGATGCTGTGAGGATGGACCTCTGAGTGGCTTGGGCGGGATGTCGCCAGCCTGCGAGCTGGTGGACTAGGGCCGGTCAACCAACAAGTTAAAACCTCGAGAGACAGCGGTGTACGACGGTGGATTCCGGTATGCCAAGAAGGTGCCCTGAGTGCACGGAGCGTTGGTGGATTCCAGCGTTTGTGATGTGATGTGTTTGTTAGTTAGAGGAACAAAGAGAATGATCTATCTATGATGTGATTTGGTGATGTTTGCTGATGCTTGATGAGAAAGGAAGCACTGTATACAGGGAAGGAACCACTATCCCGGGTAGGGGGTAGGGTCGTTATAATGGGTCAGCAATGCTGACCGTTACTTTGTTTTCTGTGTTGGTTTGGATGATGAATTGCAGGTGCTGCGGTTTGGAAAGAATAAGTGGATTGGCTAGCCTGGTGTTCTTAGTCCTTGAAGACTATGTGCAGAGTCGTGGTTGGATTTCATGTGTGGCCGGCCTGCGTGCCTATGTACGAAGCCGTTGATGTGAAAGAGGAACTTGTAAGGCCATAAGGCCAGGGTGTGTGAGTTGTTTACATTCCTGGTGTTGTATATATAAATGTGGTATTTATATATGGGTGGACATTCTGGTTTGAGTTCATGTTAACAAGAAAAATGCTGCTCTAGAATGGAATGAGTTAAGGACACGCATAGATTTTGATTTTCACACGTGATTCCTTCGCTTGTCTATGCTATATGGCGTGGGGCCCCGGCCGGACCCACCGTTATATGTCATGTGACAGGTGGGGGCGTTACATGAGATGTAGTTAAATATAAAGAAGGAGGAGGAGGTTGCTACCAAGTCTCACCAAAAGGTGAGGACTGTGCCCTCAAGTCTGAAGGGTAAAGAAAGAATAAGGAGAGAATCCCCTCTCCTCCTAAGAAAATTGCTGAGTCGGAATCTTCTGAACCCAACACATCAGATGTTGATATATTTGATGGGGAGTTTGCTGCCTTCTCTAAGTAGTTCAAGAAGATGACGAAGAGGAAGCAATGAAAGAGAAAACCTTCCTCCACTTCATAATACAAGAAGGACTTCAGAAGATCTCACAAAGATCAGAAAATCCACAAAAGGGACAGGTATGCTCCTTAACATAGTAAACATATTTCTACTAACATTGTTTAATATTGTTGTAATAAGCCTGGGCATGTCATTGATAACTGCCTAGTCAAGAGAAAGGAGAAAAACAATGGTGGTGATAGAGAGCATCACCATAAGGGCAAGAAGTCTGAAAAGACTTTCCTTGCTAAGATGGAGAAGGGATGTAGCCAAAGTGACTCAGACTATTCTGAATTTGAAGATGAAAAAGAAGCCTATATTGGGCTTTATGCTGCTACTGAAGATGATGTGTATCCAACTACCAGGATAGGAATTACAGCTCCTCTATCACATCCAAACAATGACAATGAGGAAGATGAAAAAGAAGATGGATGTTGTGGCTTAATGGCCATGCTTGAAGAAGAAATTCAAGATGAATTTGATCCTGATGAGGTATTAATTCTAGCAATTTTCTCTTCTGATTCTGAGTATGAAACTGGCCCAGAATCTGAAGCATCCTCCTCATCCAATGATTAGGATTGTTTGGACTCTGAAGATGATGTCAATCAATTGATTGACAGATATGTTGTTCTCTTGGAAGCTCAAAAGAAGTGCAAAAAAGCTTGTCAATAGGCAAGTTGAGGAGATTGCTTTTCTCCAGCAGGCTAAAACTGAAAACACTGTGTAAACTACCCCGCTAGCTCAGATTTATAGAGAAATAAGCCAACTGAAAGTAATGACAATCATCCAAGTAAGCACCATAAGTCAGAAGTGAAAGATCATTAAGGATCTTAGAGAGAAGTTCCTCAAAGAGAGGAAGCTTATGGCCATATTCTCTAAGCCACAGTCAGTGTTGCCTATCATTGACTCCTTCTCATCCCAAAATAATAGGAGGGGAGTGGGCTTCAATAGAAGGGCAACAATAGCTTGGAATAGATGTAAGGACAAGGCTCCTGTTATGCCTCAGACTACCTATCAGAAGGTCTTACTTCCTTCCAACAGGTATGACCATGATAGCATATATGGTCACTCGAAGAATGGAAGTTCCTATAGTAAGGGAAAAATGCACCTAACTATGGAGGGAGAAATGGTATGGGGATGAGCGCTTTGAAAGATCCCCATGAGGAAATCCAAATAGCTCATTATGAATATTTGTGTTTGGTGCTGCAATCCCTACACTCAAGGGTGAGGAAGTAGCATATTCCTAATCCCTTCTAGTAAAGAATCTGGATAGTGGCAAGAAAGTAATCCACTCTAACGATGCCATATCAGATGCCATCAAAACTATGTCAGCAACCAAGCTGACATCTATTGTTGTCAAGTCGGTACTGTCGAGCAAACTGCATGAGACTAGCTGAGAGGAATACGAAAAATGTTGTTGCTTTCTCTACAGAACATAATCATTTAGATGCACCTTCTACATCAAGAAATCTTCAAAAAAGAAGGTACAATATCCATGCGTGTTGGTGTTATAGTAAGGTGGGAAATGTTGCTATTGATTTTTGACACAATCCTAATGTGTCTAATGCAAAGAGAATGTTTCCTGCTAAGGCAGCTATAGGCAAAAATATTCCTTTTATAGCTAACAAGGACCTAGGACCCAAAATCAATTTGGCGCCTAAGGTAAAATAAATTGTCTCTTGCAGGATAGTTTAAGTACCAACCTAAAATAACTTTGGTACTTGGACAATGGGTGCTCAAGGCACATGATATGAACTAGAAGTCTTCTAAAGGATTAATATCCTATGAAGAATGGACCAAAGGTCATATTTGGAGGCTCTTGTAATGCCCCAGTGTTTACCAGAAATGGCTCTCTGAGATCTACCGCCCGACGGTAGTATTGGCACTAGCGGTAGCATTACAGATTTATTGCTAGAGCCTTCTACGAGATACCTCCGAACGGTATCTTAATACCGCGCGGTGGTAATACTCGACGCACTCGACGCTATGATGTATCAAATGACTACTGCACGGTGGTAGTATGGTATCACGGGTCAGTAGCATGATAGTTACGGCGTAACCACATGTCGACGTATGTATGAAGAATTTGAATGGTGGGCTTGCCGAACAAGCCACCATTTGAGGTACGGTGCGGTAGTAGCTTATTACCGCATGATGGTAGCACTCTGTATAGGAACCGTTTTGAATCAAGGCCATTCGCCAACGATCCGACGGTGGGCAGCGGTTTCTGTTGGTTTAAGTCTGTTGGATGAGGGTTATCCCTCATTCTAACCAAAAGATTTCTCTTTCTAAGGAGTTAGAGAGATGGTATAACAGAGAAAGAGGAAGAAGAAGGAGATTTCGCCATTATTGGAGCTTCGGAACTCTGAGTCATGCGCCGAGTTCAGATCCACGGAGGTGTGTTCGTTGAAGTCATTTTCATCTAGCGCGTTTCTCATCCATGATGCCGAAATGAACTTCAAGGGTAATGACCTTTATCTCTGGACTTGTGAAGTCCTTATTTCTGCATGTAGCATGGAGTCCCCCACTAATTTTTGGAGAGCGAAGAGATTTCCAATGGGTTGATCAATGATTATCCTCGTGAGATACTTGCATATAGAATCCAGAATCGAAGTACGGAATATGCATGATGTGTGAATCCCATTAAGATTGGTTGGTCTGAATTGGTGATGTATTGCTTTGTGTGCCCGGGAAGAATCTGTGATTAAATGTGTAGTTTATGGAGTCATGGGGTCTATAGGTTACTGAAATGAGAGTACTGGACTTGGTCTCCAGGAAAACACCCAACGTTTGGGGGAAGCAATCATGTTTTGACCCTACCGCGCAGCGGTAGCGCTACCACTAGCGGTAGCTCCCAAAAAGCTATTATTGTAAGGCCTATCTCCTGGAGACTTGGGGGCCAAATGGTTGAACTGAGAGCTTGAAGAGCCCAGCTTTGGTGGCAGTAAGTGCCAGCCTTGGAACATAACGTGGTTATGTATTATTTGAATGGGAAAGAGGAGATTGACCCGCATAGTGGTTTGTAGCACCCAACGATTTGAGCAACGGGATTTTGCTAAACTGTACCCAACCCTATATCGTTCAACTTGGAGTGAGTCATTGAGGTGAATCTTGGAGATCATCTTCGAATTTGTTATAGCAATAGGAGAGTGTCCTAGGCTTCGGGTCGGTAAGACAAGTATTGCTCAAACGAATGTTGACCATCACTGAGTACGGTAGTGGGACCCTGGGAAATCCAGTACACGGATAGTGTGCCCTGAGTGCATGGGGCGTGTGGCCATATGTGCCATGTTTGTGGTAAATTGTGCTTAAGTTGCACGTTCTATTTCCATATTACGTCCTTGATGTTTACCTGCAGGGAAGGAGTAGTATCACCCTGAGTGGGGGTCGGGGTCGTTTTATTTGGTCTGCTAATGCTGACCGTTTCCTTGTTTGCAACATCTTTGTGGCTTGTTCCTATGCAGGTGTTGGGGAGCTAAGTGGAAATTGGTGAATTGAATTCACTATCAACCTGAAAAGACAAGTATACCTATCAAATTATAGTACCAAGGTCGTATTTAAACTCGAGGCTGTCAAGTACTGCTACTCACGCTTTTACTATTATCCTACCGAAAGATTGTTCAGTTTTGAGAATTTTTAAAATTAAACTGAAATGAAATTAAAATGAAGTTATGGATTAAAAGATAACACTCCATCTATGATTCACCATGAAAAGAGATAAGAGAAATAAAAATATAATTTTATAATTGCGAATTAAACTTGACCGTGACGGATCCGAAAATAAGACAAAATCTTGCTAGAGCATTAAGTCTCCTAACTTATGGACGCTTTGATCGAAATCTCTTTACAAATTAAAGAGGCCTAAAGTTGCATTGTCCAGGCGATCCGCACTATTGGATTTGACTCCAATCCGGAGGATTTACGTCGTCCTATCTCTAGGATTGCATGCAACTCCTTCCTTCTTTGAGTGATCTTTCAAATCAACGAGTCTCTCGACTACTTTGAAATGAGATCAAAGGCCTACTACCGTATATCGGAAATACGGAGTCGGCACAAAATAAATCAAAGAAGGATCAAGAAAAATTTAGCAAAAATAAAATTATGAAGTAAAAAGAATTCTCATCTCAAATCATGGATCCTCATGATCAAATGCTAAAAGAAGATTAGCTACTCATAGCGGAGGAAGAAAACAAAATAAGGTGAAGAGAAAACATTTTCATTGCTTGCAAAAAGGAAGAGGATTACACAATAATATAAAAAAACAAGACTATATTAAACTACTAAAACAAAAATTACAATAATGGAAAAACTACTACAACAAGTAAAATAAAAACAACTCACAAGCACTCTCAAAACTTCAACTCAGCACTCAAATTCTAACTTGGATTCTAAATTTTCTTCTCTTGGATTTTTTTTCATGCTTGAGGGATGGGGTCTTTATATAGGAGAGGGAGAAGTTACTAGAATGAAATAAAGATGAGGGGACAAGGGGGGTGGCCGGCAATGTGCTTGGAGAGGGGGAATGCATTTCATTTAATGAGGGGGAAGAAAGGGAGGTGGGTTCAATGCATTGGTGGCAAGGTGCATGCATGGAGAAATTAATAAGAGAGAGAGAGAGAGGAGGGGAAAGGTGTGTCCGGCCAACACATGAAGGGAGAAAAATAAAAAAAAGGGAAAGAGAGGGAGTGGCCGACCAAGCATTTAATGAAGAGCCATGCAAGGTGGCTGGATACATGCATTTTTGGATTACACTTTGGAGGGGGGGTCGGGCTGCTGCATTGAAAAGGGCTGCTAGGTGGGCTTTGTTGTAGGCTCGGGTAGGGTGTAGAGGGGCTGCATGGTTGCTTGGGATGCTCAATTGAAGTAAAGGGCTGCTGCACTTGAAAGGGGCTGGGCTGCACCAATGAAGAAGGGCTACATCAAGGAGGGTCGGCCATGCACGTCAAGGGCTCGGGTTGCATGTTGGAGGGCTGGTCTTGTGTTTGGGCTGCACCATGTGGGCTCCAACCTATAGGAATAAAATAAAATAGAGCATTATGTTATGTTATATAGCAAAACAAATATAAAAAATGAAACAAACAATAAGATGCAAACAAAACATAATAGAAAATTTTGTAATTAAACTTAATAGGATGCATAATAGGATGCGTACAAAACATAAAATGAGGAATTAAAACATAACATCAAAAATAGAAATTAGAACCTAACAAACATAAAATACCTAAAAATATATAATTAATCCTAGGGATATCTATGCTAAACTAACCCAAAAACCGATGACTAAAACTAGTCATCAGAAAGTAGCAGTTTGAAGCCCTTTTGCTCTATATTGGCCCTCAAAGGCCAAGCAATGCTCATTTACTGCTGTCATTTGTTGCCGCCCCGCGTGCCGATATATGAAAATCACATTAATTTATTGGAACCATCTGTAAGGCCTTAAGGCCAAGATCACTTTGTGTATTTTATATCATTCCAATGGTGTTAGTGGACATTTCTGGTGTTGGGTTCTCTTTTAATTAAATGCTTTTGCTAGAATGCAACTTTGAGTTAGGATAGATAAATGGTTTGGAATCAATGCGTAGCTCCACCAGCTATCCGTGGAATATGGTGCGGGGCCCCGATCGGAAATTCTGTTATATTCTATATGACGGCTGGGGGTGTTACAATTTGGTATTAGATTATGGTGTGAGTAATTCTTATTCGAATTCGTGGTCAAATTATTTTAAGGGGTGGTGAGCACATGTATGTGCGTTACAATTATAACATGAAAGAACCCATGAATGTCCATTTAGGAATGAAAATACACATGTTTGAGGAACCTGCATGTTCCTATAATTACTTTTTGTAATTTTGTTTAGTCTCTTAGTTGTGTGTTTCACGATTATAGGTGACTTTGTTGGATCCCTAGTTTGATTTGGGCTAGGTTCACTAACTTAGGATGATGTGACCCAATATGTATAGCCCGGGTCATAGTTGTGTCCTAGAGTCTAAGACAAGTCCTCAGTAAAAACATCACATGGACATGCCATCATCAGACTGCCAGAGACTCAAGACATAGAATTTTCCCAAAGATTCAGAGATTTCTCAAGAGACTAAGTAAAATTATTTTGACGTTCGTTGAACTCAGGTCGAAGATAGTCATTCTCAGCTCGATGATCTTAGAGATATATTCTCTGAGCTGAGCTCGACGAACTTCAGTCACATATCGACGATCCTTGGATAACACCTTCAGAGTTCTAAGTCTAGACTGTTCTCTAGACTCAGGTCGACGATCCTAGTTTTCAGGTCGATGAACTTCATTCTTTGCTCGACGATTTCTGGACTTCCACTTCAACTGTATTTCCAGAGGTTTATCAATTTTTCTGTAAGTCCAGAAACATTTTCAGCTCGACTAATTCAAGGTTCTCCAGACTTAGCTCGACGAACCTTAATCTTTGGTCAACGAACTCTGGACTCAGCATATCAAGTTCAATTGATTTTCCGGACTTAGGTCGACGAACTTAGTTCTCTGGATGACGATTTCTAGATCCTCTTCTTCACCTTCCTAATTCCAGAAGTTATCAACTTTTCTAAGTCCAGAATCTTCTCCAGTCAACAAATCGGATTCTCAGCTGGACGAACTCAGACCACCTTAGCTAAAGTTATCAAGTAGCTGATTAGTGGTCCTCAGCTGGACGAAGTCTGTTCTCAGGTTGACGAATCCAGTTCTTAGCTCGACGAACTTGAAGTATAGAAATTCAAAGCTTCCAGAGACAGCAAGTCATGTTTCCAGCTCGACAATTCTGCAACTCAGCTCGACGAACAGAAGTCATCAGGTCAACAAACTGCAGACTCAGCTCGATGAATTCTGCTATGTGTTCGACGATTCCAGACTTAGTTATTTTCGGCCTTCTATCCCCACTCTAATACGATAATTCCTGAGTAATGAATGCTCTAACATTCTCTGATTATAACCATTAGAAGGAGCAATAATTATGGTCTTCTCCAGGATTATTGCTTGCCGTTTTTCCACGGGACAGTTGGGGAAATAAATCAATGCCGATTATTCTCAAGGCTGTCAGTATTAATTGCAGATTATTTCGAATTTTTGAAGTACAGAGAAGAAGAGAATAATGGATACACACAGAGACAGATAGATAGAAAGAATTAAGCATTATTGAGAAGGGTTTACAAAGAGCACAACTTACTGAGAAGCATACAGAGATTATTGAGAAACTGAAAGAATCATCCAATCTTGAACAATCTGCTCAATCAACAAGAAGCATTCTCTGATACACAGAAGCTCATCAGCACATGAAGAAGAAGAACAACAATACCTATATCTAGAGTCTTCTCTCTTCAAGTACTCCAGGACACTTCAAAAGGACAACTTTAGTTCCATCTATCAAAGAAGTTCCTGAAGATTATTGCCGGTCAAGGATTCAATTTGAAGACCTATCACCTTGAAGCTTAACTCCTGCTTTTTCCCTGATTCATTCTACATCTCAGGGGGAGCCATAAGCTATAATCAAATCCACAAGTCTACTCAGTTGTATATTGAGAAAGAGAAGACAAAATCATCTCTCACCCCCACTATATAAAAGGTTGTCACCTCCCTTCAAAAGTTACTCCTTGGTTGCAAGTCTCCGATCAAAAGACTTGGGCTGGTTTTTGAGCACCTGAACAAAAGCTCATTGGTGTCAGACACCTGATCAAAAATTTGAGTGGATTCCTACCAAGGGTGGTAGAAGAGTGGATGTACCCAGGTTGGGGAACCACTATAAAATTCTTGTGTCGTTTGGTTGCCTCTTTTTCTTTTGTTCTTGTTGTGCTTGTGATTTAGTTTTTTTATTTGCTAGTTTATTAATTTTGCACTTTTAATTTGCAAAAGCTGTTAGCTATTAATAATTTTTAAGCATATAATCGGTTATATTCTGACTGAGAGGGAGCTATTCGAAGTTCTCGTTCTCTACGGACTGCCCCGCTTGATTTGAGTTTCAATTGCATCTATATGCAATGAGATCATCAATCACTTGTCTGTTCCAGGCTATGAGCTCATCCTATGGCCGCTGAGATGAAGTATTCTCTTGAATTCAATATCAGCTATCCCGCCAAGTCATGCATTCCAATTCCCAGCGGATGAGTCAAATGAAAAAGGGATTGACAACCTGTGTAGCTCTCTATTCACCCCCCTCTAGAGTATTTTAGATCTAACTCTCATTTTCAATTGGTATCAGAGGAGGTTCCTTTGGTTGTACAAGCTAAATCTTGAACAAAAGATCCTTTGTTAGATCTACACATTATTTTATTTTCATTTAAATTATAAACACAGCATTGCACAGAACAAGGATTATGCAAGCACCAGACCTCCAGTTTGCAACATTAATAGGTTTGCCATTTGGAAGGTAAGAATTAGGCTATACATGAATTCCATTGATGAAGACATCTACAAT
Source organism: Platanthera guangdongensis (assembly GCA_039583875.1). Lineage (NCBI taxonomy): Eukaryota > Viridiplantae > Streptophyta > Magnoliopsida > Asparagales > Orchidaceae > Platanthera > Platanthera guangdongensis. The sequence continues at coordinate 204,156,358 of CM077158.1, read as the reverse complement.
TCAATTTTGATATGTCCCCCATAGGCATCTACATCTACAGTATCTTCCAGCAACAATGCAATCCCACCACCTCAGTGGACTGAATCCCAGAAGAAAGCAAAAATTGCAGATGTCAAAGCTATGAATATCCTGGCACAAACTATGTCAGATGATATTTTCCAGAAGGTTGCTGAGTGCACCTCAGCACAAGACATTTGGGATTCCATAAACCAAATGGTGGATGGATCAGCAGATGAGTGAAAGGATAGGAGATCAAATCTCATATCCCTATATGAGAACTTTAAGAAGGAGGAAGCTGAGACAGTTTCTGATATGTACAATAGGTTAAGCTCAATTATCAATGAGCTAAAAACCTTGGATAAGAACATCACTCTTACTGAAGTGAATGAAAAGATCCTGATGTTCTTCCCAAGCTCATGAGATACAAGAATCTGACCCATCAAGGAGTCCAGATGCCTGAATGAGATTTCAACTGAATCTCTATTAGGTAAACTGAAATCATATGAACAGCTGATAAAGACCAGGGAGGCAGCTGAACAAAGAACACCTCCAGCAGCCAGAAGAGAATAAAGTATTGCTTTTAAAGCCACTGAAGAGATAGAGACTGCAACATCAAATGAAGTGCTTATGAGTCTCTTTGCTAAGAGATTCTTCAAGATGGACAGAAAGGATTTTAGGAGAAAGTTAGCAAGAAACGTTGACAAGCCAAAATATGACAAGACACCAACAAAAGAAATTATGAGCTATGGATGTAGAAAGCCTGGGCACTTCCTCTCTGAGTGTCCATAGAACCAAAATAAAGAGAAGAGAAGAGAGAAGGAAACCAGAAGACAACACACTAGAAAACCGTCTTCCAGCAAGCACAAGAAGAAGGAAAAGGGCTTTGTGGATGAGACCTGGAGTAAGACAGAAGATGAGTCAACATCTTTAAGCTCCAGTGAAGATGAGGAAGAAGAAAGAGCAAAGGAGGTTTGCCTCATGACAATTGATGCCTCCAGAAGTCACTCAGAAGAATAAGAGTCTGAAGATGAAGGAGTGTTTGAATCATAGGCAGATCAGGTAATGTCCTCTTTTGACTACAACTCTGAAACATTTAAATCTGATTTCAAGTTAATGTGCATAGATTTGATTAACTCTGAAAAAGAAATTAAAATTCTTAGGGAAAAATTAGGAAACTTAGAAGATGTTCAATCTTAAAACATTAGGTTAAAAGATGAATTAACCTTAGCAAATAGAAAGATAATTTCACTAAAAACTGAGCTTTGTGAGGCCAAACAACTTGAGGATACTTTCAATGGGAGAAGCCTCAAGCTGATGGATATTACAAGTACTGTTAATGCCAGACTTAATGGCAAGCAAGGCTTGGGTGCTCCATCAGGTTTGCCCCCATTCTCATGAAGAACATTCTATCAATCCCAATAAAATTTGTATCTGCTAAAGGAAAAGAAACAGTAAATGATAAACAAACAGTAGAAAAGATCCCTAAGACAGTAGGACAGAAAACCAAAAACCAGAAAACACCTAGTAAAAATAAGGTTCAGCAATTTTCGTCAAACTCAGATCTACGAAATGGGGCCAGTTCGTCGAACCCAGATCGACGAACTCTGAATGCAAACTATAGTTATATTTATTCGTCTAACTGTGATCGATGAACTCTGCATGGTTCGTCGAGCAGAGGTCAAAGAATGTGGGGCACAGAGAATGAACATGTTCATTCTCTGGGCAGAGATCGACGATCTCAACCCAATTCGTCGAACTCTGGTCGACAAACTTACAGAAATTTGTTGAACCCAGGAAGACTTAATCAAAACTATAATTCCAACAGTAACTTAAATATTTCTAAGAAACCATTTAATCCACTAGCTGACTAGATCATATCACCTGGGAGATATCACCCCCTAGGATATAAGTCCCAACCTGAATTATCTGTTATTTCCAGCTTCTCTTATTAGCAATACAAAGGACCCAAGGTAACCTGGGTCAAAAACCATTAACTGTTTTCTACTGCAGGTGAAGAGCTGTACATGGGTAAATCAAACTTGGTACCTGGACAGTGGCTGCTCCAAACATATGACTGGCAGGAAGGACATCTTATTCAACTACAAGTCTAAGCTGGGGCCAAAGGTCATCTTTGGTGACTCCAAATATGGTCAGTCAGAAGGATTTGGAGAAGTAAGAATAGGAGTTATCACATTCAAAAAGGTGACATATGTAAGTGGACTCAAGCATAACCTCATCTCCATAAGTCAGTTATGTGATGATGGTTATCAAGTATACTTTAACCCATCCACTTGCTCTATTATTGATAAAAATAACCAAACAGTTTTATTTGGAAGTAGACAAGGCAACATATACTTAGTAAATTTTCTTTCTGCCAAAACTGAAATCTGTTTACTTAATTTAAGTAGTAATCAGAATGACTTATGAAACAAAAGACTAGGTCATGTAAATCTGAAAAATATTGCTAGGCTATCTAAGCACAACCTTGTTAGAGGTCTACCTTCTGGTCCCGACAAGAAGGAAGCTCTCTGCAGGGCTTGTCAATTAGGCAGGCAAACTAAACCTAGTTTTAAATCTGTTAATAAGAGTGATTCACATAGGATTTTGTACTTGCTATATTTGGATCTCTTTGAACCATTGCTGTACAAAGCCTAGGAGGGAAATCCTACACTTTGGTTATAGTGGATGATTTCTCCAGGTTCAGTTGGGTATTCTTTCTGAGATCAAAGTCAGATACCTTCAAGGTTCTTACAGATTTTCTCAGGACCATACAGATTGAGTTCTCTACTCATGTTGCATTGATCAGAAGTGATCATGGCACAGATTTTGAGTCTCTTCTTATGCATGAGTTCTGTGAGAAGGAAGGTATCAGGCATTGCTTCTCAGCTCCTAGAACTCCCCAACAAAATGGGGTCGCTGAAAGGAAAAATATGACACTCATTGAAGCTGCAAGTACATTGCTTGCAGATGCTTACATGCCCCTATCCGTTTGGACAGAGGCTGTACGCACAACAAATTATGTCCTAAGCAGGAGCTTAATTCACAAACTAAAGAACATGATTACCTATGGATTGCTCAAAGGGAAGAAACCTAAAATTAACTATTTCAAAGTATTTGGATGCTTATGTTACATTCATAGCAACAACAAAAAATACATTAGAAAGTTTGAGGCTAAGGCTGAAGAGGGAGTTTTTCTAGGATACTCCCAAGTAAGCAAGGCCTATATGGTTTTTAATAAATCAACATTAAAACTTGAAGAGTCTATTCATGTTTCATTTGATGAGACTAACATGTATTACAAGGAGAAAGAAGTTTCTACCAATAGCAACTTGCAGGTACCCCACTTGTGTGAGACCTTGGATAGAGTAATCCTCACCCAAGAGGTTCCAACTCATCCCTCTCCACAAGCCATTGAAGAAAGTGAAGAAGAAGAAGTTGAAGAAAATGAATCTCTACCAACAACAAATACAATTCTACAGGAGGAATTAATTCCAAATGTTGTTGCACAACCAACTCCACCCACTTGTTTTGTCACACTTAGGGATCACCCCAGATCTCAAGTGATTGGAGACATATCAACAGGTGTACAGATAAAGCATCAATTCACATAAGATTTGATGCGTGACTGTTTTCTCTCTTAGGTTGAACCTCTATCCATTCATGATACTGAGCAGGATCCCCACTGGATCCTTGCAATGCAGGAGGAACGAAATCAATTTGAGAGATGTAGAGTTTGGGATTTGGTTCCAAACCCCAAAACTACCAAGTTATTGTAACCAAATGGGTTTTTAGAAATAAGCTGGATGCCCAAGGAGTCATTGTGAGAAATAAGGCTAGGCTTGTTGCTCAAGGATATAAGCAAGAAAAAGGAATTGATTATGATCAAACCTTTGCACCTGTTGCAAGGTTGGAAGCCATATGAATATTCTTTGCCTATGCAGCATACAAGAGGTTCAAGGTCTTCCAAATGGATGTGAAGAGTGCTTTTTTAAATGGAGTGCTATAAGAAGAGGTTTATGTAGAACAACCTCCAGGTTTTGTTTCTCCAACTTACCCCTCTCATGTTTTTAAATTGCATAAGGCTCTCTATGGTCTAAAGCAAGCTCCAAGAGCTTGGTATGAGACCTTAGCTTGTTTTCTATTAGAGCATAAGTTTACAAGAGGAACTGTAGATAAAACTCTTTTCACTAGACATTATAAGAACCAAATTTTATTAGTACAAATCTATGTGGATGATATTATATTTGGCTCTACAGATTCCAAATTATGCAAGAGGTTCTCTGACCTCATGCACTCCAGATTTGAAATGAGTAGCATGGGTGAGCTTTCCTACTTCCTTGGTCTCCAAGTGAAGCAACTCCCTGATGACATCTTCATCTCTCAAGTAAAATATGCTAAAGAACTTCTAAAGAAGTTTGGGATGGCTGATGCCTCAGCAAAGAAAACTCCCATGGCTACCAATGCTGTTGTGAACTCTGATGTACCAGAGAAACCTATGTATCAGAAACTTTATAGGGGCATTATTGTGTCCCTATTATACCTCATAGCAAGTAGGCTAGATATTATGTCTGCCACATGTCTTTGTGCTAGGTTCTAGGTGAACCCTAAAGAATCTCATCTAATTTTACTAAAACGGATTTTAAGATATATAAAGAGTTGTCCTAATCTAGGCCTATGTTATCCTGCTAAATCAGAATTTGAGTTAACTGGATACTCTGATGCTGATTTGGCTGGATGCAGGGTAGATAGAAAAAGTACTTCAGGGACTTGCCAGTTCCTGGGTATGAGATTAGTATCTTGGTTTTGTAAAAAGCAAACATCAATGTCAACCTCAACTGCTGAAGCAGAATATATTACAGCAGGCAGCTGTTGTTCACAGATGCTTGGATACAAAATCAGTTTCTAGATTATGGGTTCAACTTAAATAATTCAACCCTACTCTGTGATAAAACAACTGCTATAGCCATAGCCCAGAATCCAGTTCACCATAGTAGGACAAAACATATTGATATAAGACATCATTTCATTAGATAGTCTGTAGACAAATAAAATCAAGCTTGTCTATATCTACACTGATTTACAAAGGGCTAATATATTCACCAAACCTCTAGATGAGAGAAATCATATGTTCTTTGTAAATCAACTTGGAATGATCAATGGAGAAGACTTTATTTAATTTCTGTCTGCACTCGATGAATTTTCCAAAGTTCGTTGAATGGAGTTCGACGAACCGGGGAAGGTTTGAGAGATATTCGTCGAACGGAGATCGACGAACTCTTTGTGAGTGAAACAATTTTCGTCGAACGGAGTTCGACGAACTTGCTTCAGAAGATATTCGTCGAACGGAGTTCGACGAACTGTCTTCAATTATTCTGGATAAGATCGACGAATTATTTCAGTCAAAATTATTTCCTCGAACTCAGTTCGAAGAATTATTTCTATTTTCGTGGAACAGTGTCTGTCGATTCATATTCTTGAAAACCCTACATTTAGGTTTTCTTCGACCTCCGTCTCGCGATTTCTATTTCTTTGCACTTGATCGCCGTTTTTGTGTCTCTCTTGCAGGTGATTCAGTGGCGATTCAGGCAAGCATTCTCGCAGGCATGAAGTTCGATACCGGTTTTGATGTGTACTTTGATTCATTTCAACATTCTGATGCCATATTTCTTTATATTCTAGAACTCCTTGAAGAACAAGAACTCAAAACCTTGATGACAAGAAGAATCAAACTGCACAGCACTGAAATCAGAGAATGGGTCTACACCTTATCTCCAATAGAGGAGAATACGATGGCAAGCACCATTGCGGGTAACTCTGTCTCCTTAACTCCCGCAATTTTAACTGAAATTTTTGGATTAAGGAATGGAGAAGAGCAACTGGAGATTGAAATAGAGGAATCTGACGTGATGCTGAGCCTCATGGGTTATACTGGAGATAACCCTAATAAAATTTTGAAGAAACATCTCTCCGCCCCTTATAAGTTTTTGGCAGATTTAGTTGGAAACGTTTTGCTTGGGAAACATACTGCCCATGACTACATCACCAGACACCAATTTCTGGTCATGTGTGCCATCATAAACAAGAAACCAGTGGATTGGGCACAGATTCTTTTGGATCTGATACAGAAGAAAAACAATAAAAAGGAAGTATGATTTGGAAGGATCCTAGGGATCTTCTTACAAGAGAAGGGTGCTGAATCACTGGTCTCCCAGACCATATTCATTAATGCCAGTAAAAGGCTCACCTGTGCCTTATTTGGCAAGTGGGAGAGGACAATAACCAAGCCAACCAAGGCTTCTACCTCTTCCACCCCAGCTTCTGAATTCACCAGGGTTGTTAAAGCCACTCACCAACCTACTGAAGAGACTCATCCAACACCCCCATCTCTTCTAGCCCCCCTTCCAGCAACACAAATCCCTCCCCCTTCCACCATCTCTTCAACACCACAATCACAATAACACACTCATGTTCCTACTCCACCTCCATCTCAACATGCTTCACCAGCTCCATCTCCAACAATTGACATCACTGAAATTCCATCTTCCCCTCTTCAAGAAAATCAACCACCAACACCTCATGATTCCCCCCATGACACCTACATTCCTCCACCACCAATATCTCCTCTTACACAACATCTCTCTTCAATACCATCTTTCCATCTACCAACAGACACCATCATGCAAGATGTCATTCCATCATCTCCACTACCATCTACCATTCCTCCACATGTTTCTACTCAAACCACATCTGTAACATCTACTGCTCTTACATCACTGGACCCCTCCACCATATCTTCTATCATTTCCATAATCACTCCCCTCCTCAAATTCCTTATAGCAGAGGCCATTACACCTCTTGCTACCATCATCTCCTCTCTCTCTGACCAAATCTCTACTCTTACTGCTGCCCTATCTTCAGCCATGGGCCTGGCTTCAGTTCCCACTGAAACTAGGCAAGGGGAGATGCCTGATGATGAAGCAGCAGCAACAACTCTAGAGGCTTCAGCTCCAGCTCCAGCAGTAGATGCTCCAGCTTCAGCAACAATAGCAGAGTGTACAGAATACATAGATAAAGATTTGATTGACTTTATTGAAACTGATATGGATTTTCATGAATCTGACTCTGAAGAGTCCAATACTGTCGGTGATTTCATTCTTAATCCCATAGTTGATTTAGCAAATTTGTTGAGTATTTTTGATAATGTACATTTGAATTACCTTCCAGCTGAGATTACTAAGCCATCCTTAGCTATTATACCATACACTTCCCCCATCTCTTCAGAAGTTGCTAAGCAACTTAGGGAAAGTTTTGCTATTGCACAGCCAGTAGTCACTCCACCTCCAGAAGTAGTGGCTATTCCCTTTTCTTTAATAATATCTTCAGCACCAACCTTTGTCATGGATGACTCTCCCATGCCAGATCTAGATGAACTGATCTTGGCTGATACTGTAGAGGAAAATAAGGCAGTAGCTGAAAGCTCTATCCAAGTTAGTTCTTATTTTTGTGTAGCTTCTCCTATAACTCCTGCTGAAACTCCTGCTCCTGCTCCAGAAAATCCTGCTATTTCTGCTAAAGCTTTGGATGATCTATATGATAACCCTCGGGGTTCTGAAGATGATGATGATGATGAAAATGAGGATGAGGACTCATGAGGAGGATACAAAGAAGAAGAAGCAAGTATCAAAGAAAAGAAAAGCTCCTCCTGCTCCTAGCCTAATGCAAACAATGACACTCCTTACTACATTCTTCAAAAGATAACTCCATACAAAGGGACGCCAGCATGGATGTGGCTATCTAAGAATCAGCAGAAGGAAAGGAAGAAGAGTAGAAGATACTCTCCTCCACCAGTTCAAAGGTATAGAAAAGATACACCACCTCCTCCTGCAGCTGGTGCTTCTGGTTCTAGTTCTCAAAGATCTGCTCCTATTCAAACATATCAAAGACATCAAGGGAGATCTTATCATGAAAGCATCTAGCACATGCAACAATCTTCAGGAAAACAACATCAACAGCAACAACAACATCAACAACAACAACATCACCAGCAACAACATCAACAAGATGAAAGTCCTACAAGACCACCCTCTCCTCCCGTTCCTTATGAAGATCTAGAAACATCCAACACAGCTAAAATGGCCAGGTTTCAGGAACTTGTAGGCCTTTCCATGATTAACAAGGCAAAGGCTGAAGGGAAGGATATTTTTGAATACACTAAAATGTCCAAATACAGGAGAGAAGAACTGAAAAGGTTTGAAAAGGCTAACAAATTTTTTAATGTTGATGATTATTTGAAATTACATCCTGAAGCAGTGGTCCCTAGAGCTACATCTCTGAAGATTATAGGGGATGCTGACATGACAATGACTATGGAACAAGCTTTAAATCCAAACAGGGAAATAATCTTTACCAAGTCAGGAGACAAGGGCAAGGATGTAAAGCATCAGGAGAAGAAGCAGAAGAAGTGAAATCTGAACTATTTTATTTCTATTTTTCTCTCTTAAACTATTTCATATTGTCTGAACAAAGCTTTTGTGTAAATATATCTACTGCATGTGTTAATTATATCTGTTAGATATATCTTTTTCCTGCTTTGTTTACTTAATGTTTTTATTTTGAGTCTATTAGTGACCTCACCCAAATAGGGGGAGATTGTTGGATCCCTAGTTTGATTTGGCCTTGGTTCACTAACTTAGGATGATGTGACCCAATATGTATAGCCAGGGTCATAGTTGTGTCCTAGAGTCTAGGCTAAGTCCTCAGTAACAACATCACATGGATAAGCCATCATCAGACTGCCAGCGACTCAAGACATAGAGTTTTCCCAAAGATTCAGAGATTTCTCAAGAGACTAAGTAAAATGAGTTCGACGTTCGTTGAACTCAGGTCGATGATAGTCGTTCTCAGCTCGACGATCTTAGAGATATATTCTCTAAGATAAGCTCGACGAACTTCAGTCACAGATCGACGATCCTTGGACTCCACCTTCAGAATTCTAAGTCCAGACTGTTCTCTAGACTCAGGTCGACGAACCTAGTTCTCAGGTCGACGAACTTCATTCTTTGCTCGACGATTTCTGGACTTCCACTTCAACTCTATTGTCAGAGGTTTATCAATTTTTCTCTAAGTCCAGAAACATTTTCAGCTCGACAAATTCAAGGTTCTCCAGACATAGCTCGACGAACTCTGGACTCAATATCTCAAGTTCAATTGATTAACCTGACTTAGGTCGACGAACTTAGTTCTCTGGTCGACGATTTCTAGATTCTCTACTTCACCTTTCTAATTCCAGAAGTTATCAACTTTTCTAAGTCCAGAATCTTCTCCAGTCGACAAATCAGATTCTCAGCTCGACGAACTCAGACCACCTTGGCTAAAGTTTTCAAGTAGCTGATTAGTGGTCCTCAGCTCGACGAAGTCTGTTCTCAGGTCGACGAATCCAGTTCTCAGCTCGACAAACTTGAAGTACAGAAATGCAAAGCTTCCAAAGACAACAAGTCATGTTTCCAGCTCGACGATTCTGCAACTCAGCTCGATGAACATAAGTCATCAGGTCGACGAACTGCAGACTCAGCTAGACAAATTCTGCTATCTGTTCGACGATTCCAGACTTAGTTATTTCTGGCCTTCTACCCCCACTCTAATGCGATAATTCCTGAGTAATGAATGCTCTAACATTCTCTGATTATAACCGTTAGAAGGAGCATTAATTATGGTCTTCTCCAGGATTATTGCTTGCGTTTTTCCACGGGACAGTTGGGGAAATAAATCAATGCCGATTATTCTCAAGGTTGTCAGCATTAATTGCAGATGATTTCAAATTTTTGAAGTATAGAGAAGAAAAGAATAACGGATACACACAGGGACAGATAGATAGAAAGAATTAAGCATTATTGAGAAAGTTTTATACAGAGCACAACTTACTGAGAAGCATACAAAGATTATTGAGAAACTGAAAGAAACATTCAATCTTGAACAATCTGCTCTGTCAATAAGAAGCATTCTCTGATACACAGAAGCTCTTGACCAGAAGCTCATCAGCACCCGAAGAAGAAGAACAACAATACCTATATCTAGAGTTTTCTCTCTTCAAGTACTCTAGGACACTTCAAAAGGACAACTTTAGTTCCATCTGTCAAAGAAGTTCCCGAAGATTATTGCTGGTCAAGGATTCAATTTGAAGACCTATCACCCTGAAGCTTAACTCCTGCTTTCTCCCTGATTCATTATACATCTCAGGGGGAGCCATAAGCTATAATCAAATCCACAAGTCTTCTCAGTTGTATATTGAGAAAGAGAAGACAAAATCATCTCTCACCCCCACTGTATAAAGGGTTGTTATCTCTCTTCAAAAGTGATTCCTTGGATGCAAGTCTCCTGATCAAAATACTTGGGTTGGTTTTTGAGCACCTGATCAAAAGCTCATTGGTGTCAGGAACCTGATCAAAAATCTGAGTGGATTCCTTCCAAGGGTGGTAGAAGAGTGGATGTACCCAGGTTGGGTAACCACTATAAAATTCTTGTGTCATCTGGTTGCCTCTTTTTCTTTTGATTTTGCTGTGCTTGTGATTTAGGTTTATTGTTTGCTAGTTTATTAATTTCTGCACTTTTAATTTACAGCAAAAGCTGTAATAGCTATTAATAATTTTTAAGCATACTCTATTCACCCCCTCTATAGAGTATTTCAGATCTAACTCTCACTTTCAGACTTGAAGCGGAGCGGAGCGGTTTTAGCTCCAGCACTTGGCAGAGAGTAGTGAACCGGGTGACGTGCCTACACATCAACCTTTTGTTGAAATAATATATTTAGTTGTTGAAGCCGTGTTCGCGATGATCAATACACAACCAGGAGGGCAAGTACAGACTCATAGCCCTAGGGTTTCACCGACGCAAGTTGGCATAGTTGAGCCTATGGCTATGCGATAAGTGTCTGGTGAGCCTTTGGCGATGAGGCGAGTGATGGAAGATCAACTAAATCATGTTATGAGCTTCCACCCTCCGATGTTTGAGGGAACAGGATCCCCCACTCAGGCCGAAGATTGGCTCTCAAGAATAAAGATAATCTTGATGGAGATTGAGACGGAGGTGGGGCAGAAGGTGTCTGTGGCTACCTTTCTTTGGAAGGAGTGGCAAGAATCTAGTGGGATGATCTGGAATTTCATCAGTTTGCTGGAAGGCAACTGTGTGAGATATCGATGAAGGAGTTCTTGAGGTTTTTTCTAGCAAGGTATCTCCTATCTGCTCATAGGATTACTATGGAGAATCGGTTTCAGAGTTTAACTCAATGTGAGATTAGTGTTGATGACTACTTACATGAGTTTAATAGATTGGGACGGTATGCAGTATCTACGTTTGCTGATGAGCATCACAAGACAAACAAATTCTATGAAGGCTTGCGTGACGATCTGAGATTATTTCTCGTAGGTTTGATGACAGAAGGCTTTCTAACGTTGGTCAATTCTTCCCGATCCCTGGAGCAAGATCTGAAGAGAGTCCAAAGTAAGAAGTACTTAGGTGTGAATAAACCAAAGTTCAGAGTGTTGATCTCATCAAAGACTGGGTACTGAATGTGAAATAAGAAGTCCAATCTTCTGGACTAGCTCTTTCTTCTATTGTGTTTGGAGCAACTTCTGGGCGATGCCCAATTATTTGTTACACTTGTGGCAAGCCAGGACATATAGCCCGCGATTGTTGGAGTGGCCCACCAAAGATGGAGAAAAAGGCAGGAATCGTCTTATGCTGATAAGGGAAAGGTAGTGTAATCATCTGCATCTAATTATGCTCCAACCCAGTCAAGAGTATATAACCTTGGCCAACAGGAGGGCATAAAGCAAAGCGATGTGGTGATAAGTACAATTTAATATATAGCTTTTATCGCTTTATATACTTATTACCTTGTGAGTTGTTTGTGTCTAACTTGTTTACATTAGGCTTTATCCTAATCTTGGACTATCTAGTGAGAATACTGTTCGATAATGGGGCTTCCCACTCCTTCCTATCTGAGGACTTCGTGTTGCGTTTCATAATGCCTTATTTTGTGACGAAAGATAGATTGGATATACTGCTACCTAACAAATGCATGATGTGTGAAGATAGGTCCTGTTATGTTTAGGTGCGGATAAGAAGTCATGACTTTGGACTGTAAGCATCTATACTACCAATTTCTGAGCTCGATGTAATATTTGGCATGGACTGGCTCTGAAAGCATCGTGCCTGCATCGATTGTAACTCAAAGGAAGTCACAATAGGACATAATACCAAACACGAAATTAAATTTGTTGGTATGCGAGGATCAAGCAAGTTATTGATATATGCTCTCCAAGCAGTCAATGTGTTTCAGAAGGGCGCAGAGTTTTTCTTCATGCTAGTGGAGGCTATAGAGATGAAGTCCAGTTTGGGCGACTTCCCTATTGTGTCAGAATTTGCGAATGTTTTTACAAAGGATCTCCCCGAGATTCCACCCCAATGAGAGATTGACTTCACGATTGAGTTTGTGCTAGGTGCAAAACCTATGTCATGCACACCATACCGTATAGCGCCAAAGGATATGGCAGTACTGAAGGTTTAATTTCAGGAGTTGCTAGACAAAGGATTTATACATCAAGTATGTCACCTTGGAGTGCACCGGTCCTCTTTGTGATGAAGAAGGACAGAAGCTTGCGTCTATGTAATGACTACCGTGAAATGATCAAGCTGACGACAAGTTTCTGATTCTGATAATCGATGATTTGTTTGATCAACTGACTAGATCAACTGTTTATTTGAAGTTGGATTTGAAGTCTTTCTATTATCAATTAAGGATCATGGAAAGCAATATTCCCAAAATAGCGTTTGACACACGCTATGGGCACTATGAATTTACTGTGATGCCGTTTGAGCTCACTAATGCGCCATCTGTGTTTATGGACTTGATGCCAAGGACCTTTAAAGATTATTTGGACCTATTTGTGATAGTCTTTATTGATGACATATTGGTATACTCTCAGTTAGAATAGGATCACGTGAATTGTTTGAGATTGGTTTTGCATACCCTGAGGAGGAATCGACTATATGCTAGGTTCTTTTAGTGTGAATTTTGTCTATCTTTAGTGGCTTTTCTTGGTTATGTAGTTTCTGGAGAGGGTATTGCGGTGAATCCAATTAAGATTGTTGCGATATAAGAGTGTCCTGTGTTGACTACTATGGTGGAAGCCTGGCGCTTTCTTGGACTTGTTGGATACTATAGGTGCTTCATAAAGAACTTTTTGTGATTTGCTCTACCTATCACTACGTTGATAAGGATCAGAAGTTCATTTGGATGCCAGAGTGCGCGCGATATTTTGAGGAGTTGAAGGGTCGTCTGACCACAATGCCTATTTTGTGCTCTTCAAGTGGTGCAGACAGCTTTGAGATCTATAGGGATGCTACAGGGAGCGACTTAGGATGCGTTCTTCAGTAGTTTGGGAAGATAATTGCTTATGGCTCTCGCCAACTGAAAGTTCATGAGAGGAATAATCCAGTCCATTTCTTGGAATTATAGGCTGTGATATTCTCTCTTAAGTTGTGGTGTCAATACATATATGGCATGAAGATCGATATCTTTACGGACCATAAGTGTCTAAAGTATCTGATAGATCAGAAGGACTTGAACATGCGACAACGGAGGTGGATGGAGTTCCTCGGGGACTACACCTTCAAGATTCACTATATTCCTGACAAGGGAAATATATTCACGGATTCGCTGAGTTGTAGAGCTCTAGAATGAGCAAATTGGTTACAGATACATGTTGAAAGTCTGATTCATGAGTTGGAGGCTTTGGAAATCTCTTGTGTTGACGGGAGGACGAGCGCAGATGCATGCTTGAACTGGACGGAGTTTTAATATGACCTCGCGGACATGATTTGACAGGTATTGGAGCTTGATAAAAGCATGAAGCGCTACAGAGCAGAGATCGTAGATGGGTCTAACATTGAGTTTTCTATTGAAGATGGTCTTTTATGGAAGGACAGCCGTTTATGCGTCCTAATGTTTGGCACCTTACGGGAGGAGTTGATGTATGAGACTCATTTTAACGAGTGCTCGATCGACCCGGGGAGCACAAAGATGTATAAAGACACGAAGACGTAGTTTTGGTCGCCAGGTTTGAAGAAAGACATAGCTCACTACATGGCAAAGTATCGTACTTGCACACTAGTGAAGGCCGAATGTCAGAAACCAAGAGGATTCCTAAAGTTTTTACCGATTCCTGAATGGAAGTTAGATGACATATCGATGGATTTCATGCTTGGATTGTCGAGATCACAATATGGTAACAATGTCGTCTGGGTAATCGTACTGTTTGACAAAGGTGTCGCACTTCATTCCAAACCCGAAGGACGATTCAGTGAAAAAGCTGGTGAAGCTTTATATTGACAATATCGTACAATTGCATGGTGTGCCACATATCATCATAAGTGACCGTGATGGGCGTTTCTCTTCTAATGATTAAAGGCTAATCCTCCAACTATTGGGTACCAAGTGGAATTTCAGTAGAGCTGATGTGTAGATTGAAAGTACCAATATAACAATGTAGGATATGCTTCACATGTGTGCCTTGGATTTTGAAAATGGTGGGAGGATCATTTCTTTATGATAAATTCGCTAACAAAAATAGCTACCTGGTGTTGGGTCTATTGATCCCAATATGCCAGATTTGTAAGAAGTCAAACGGGCCAATGACATACACACATAATGTATTTGATGTGTGCCTTAGTTCATGCATGCATGTAGTCCATGATTGGACAGGTGAAGAAAAATGAGTTTGGTGGTAAACTCAAAATTCGTCGAGCTCAGCTTGAAGTTCATCGAGCTCAACTTAAAGATCGTTGATCTCTGCTCAACACTTATCGCGCTAAAGCCAGAAAAATTGACGAAGGGAAAAAGCACTGAGATTGCTGAGAAGATCAGAGTTCGTCGAGCTCAGCCCACAGACCGTCAAATGCAGCTAAAGACAGAAAACTGACTAAGGCGTTGAGACCGCTGAGATAGTTGAGATAGCTGAGATAGTTGAGAAGAAGGCGTTGAGGCCGCTGAGATAGCTGACTAGCTGAATTTCTTTAAGTCCAGAAGCATTGAGTGAAGCAGGTTCACTCAACGCTTCTAATGAAGAAGGAAGCTCTGAGACAAAACTAACTGGATTTCTCCAAGTCTAGAAGCATTGAATGAAGCAGGTTCACTCAATGCTTCTAATTAAGAAGGAAGCGCTGATACAGTTAAGAGGAAATCCGCTGAGACAGAAGATACTCTCATCTGTGAAATAAAAACTGTTGAGACTGCTGTAAAGATACCGCTTAGACAGTGACTTGTCTCAGCTGATAAGAAGAAAGCATTGAGACAAAGGCCTATCACAGCTATTAAGAAGAAATCGCTGAGACCGCTGAGACAGAACCGCTGAGACAAATCAAGAGAAAATTCACAAGTCCAGAAGCGCTGAGAGGCAAGACAGATAGCGTTGAGTGACTTAACATCACTCAACGCTTCATGAATTTCTGGAATATTTTCTAAGTCAAGATGGTGCTGACCATTGCTGACGTCATCAAAGTCAACTTACATGTACTTGTTGTGGGAAAGCTGCAGTGGTGCCAAAAGCTACCTTGTCCTTTTCTAAAGAAGGTGGGGCTCACCAAACCTTGGCTGGGTCCACATACATTTGTATCATTGATTCAAATCAATGCATATAAAAAGGAAAAAGGAAAAGGATTAGGGTAACGAAAAAGATTGAACAGAAAAAAGGAACAAACATAGAAAATACAGAAAGAAATTAAGATGCGACTGGACATCTTCTTCTCCAGCAAGCTTGAAAGCTAAAGTCTAGCAGAGATAGCAGCAAAGGCAAAAGAAAGTTAGCTGAAGCTCTTCAGGCTCAGTAAGATAGTTCTTTTGAGAACAGAGAAGCTGATCCTTCCATTCAGGAAGCTGGTAGCTGCTCATCTATGCTGTAGAAAAGAGTTAGCTGTAGAAGAGGACTAAAACATTCTACAGCAAGTGTGCTGGATTGATATCTACTCAGTCTAGTAAGGTTGACTGAGAGATATATCTCTGAATCAGTTGTTTATTTTTCTTAATTAATCTGTATTCTTTTCTTGTAGGATTCAGTTTATCTGAATTTGAGTGTAGGGTACTTTGTGCCTGAGGTAGGTGACTAATTAGTCACTGAGGTATGTGCCCTGCTGGGGTACTGTGGTAGGATCCAAGTGTGGATCTGAGCTGTAGGGCTTAATTGCCTGAGGTAGGAGAGTGTTGCTCTATGAGGTAGGATCCAAGTGTGGATCTGAGATTGAGCTGTCCTCCCAGCCTGAGTGTAGGGCCTTGTGGCTGAGGTAGGTGACTGTAGAGTCACTGAGCTATAAGTGACAAGTGTGTCACTTAGTTGTAGGACTTGGAGGAGGCTGAGCTGTAGGTACTTGGAAGGGTACTGAGTTGTAGGTGTTGCAACACTCTGAGAGTAGGGCTATGTGCCTGAAGCTGTAGGGCTGAAGAGCCTGAGTTGTAGGCCTTAGAAATAAGGCTGAGGTAGGTGATCGGTGGATCACTGAGATGTAAGAGCCCTGCAGGGCCCAAAAGTAGGAACCCTTGTGGTTCTAAGTTTGGATTCTGTGAAGAATCTGTGTTATAGGCTGACGGCCTGAGGTGTAGGCTCTGAGGAGCACATTGGTGGAGTTTGTGCCTAGTCGAAAAAATTAGTTTGATAGGTGGGAGGGAAAGTGGATGTACCTAATTGGGGAACCACTATAAAACTTTATGTTTGTCGTGTTGCTTGTTTTCTATCTTATTGCAGGATCTAACGACAAGCTCTAGATAGATCATCTTAAAAATCAACAAAAGAATTAAGAAAACCTCAAAAACCTATTCACCCCCCTCTAGGTGATTAACTAACCTTCAGTTAAATAAATTTCAAGTGGCATCATAGGGAGGTTACTCAAAAAGGATTTAATAACCTGAGTATTCCTCCAAGGTTAGCTATAAGATAAGGAATGAGGTCTGGGGTAAACTACATGGAATTGGGAGCCATGAAGTTACCAATCTGCAAAAAGAAAGGGTTTGGGCTCTTGAAGGAAAGGGTCGGGCTATTCATGGAAACTGCTAACCCTAGGATCTACATCACTATGAAATAGAGACCTTTCATCCCTATGAAGATCTCAATTCTGGATGCCAACATCCAGACTCCTAAGTCTTATAAAGAAATGAACAAAGATGAGCTCCTCCTTGCCTCCATGGACAAGACAACTCAAAATATCATTGCCAGTGTTGTAGATGATTCTACATTCCAAAATCTTGTGCACTGTAATACCTCCCAAGAGATGTGGGACACCCTAGTTGTGTTCATGGAGGGTTCAAAAGAGGTGAGGGATGACAAAAAATCCATGCTCAACCAGGAGTATGAGACCTTCAGAAAAAACGTCTGAGGGCATTACTGAAAGTTTTGAAAGATTCTTCAGAATTGTTAATGAACTGAGAACATATGAAAGGGTCTTCAATACCTACGAGCTGAATGACAAATTTCTCAGGTCCTTCATAAATGATTGGGACACAAAGATTTGTGCCATCAGGGAGATGGGCAAGCTAGATGACACTCCACCTCCAACCCTATTTGGAAAGCTACTATCTTAAGAGATGCAACTTACAACAAGGAAGGAAGAAGAAGAGAAGAGCAGTAAGTCACAGAGCAAGGACAAATTTGTGGCTTTCAGAGCTGATGCTTCAACCAAGAGAAGAAGGAAAACCTCTCTAGTCAGGAGAACTGCTGAGTCAGAATCTGAGAGCTCAAGGTCCAGCTCCTCTAACAACCAAACATCTAATGAGGACCTTACTTCCTTCTCCAAGAAGTTTCAGAAATTCATGAAGAAGGGGCATTGGAAGAACAAAAGGACATCCTCCTCCTCACAGCATAGAAGGAAATCCTCTAAAGAGGACAGGTATGCTCCAAACTCCAATAAACAATATTCTTCTAATATTATTTGTTTCTACTACAGCAAACCTGGGCATGTAGTTGTTGACTGCCCAGTGAAGAGGAAAGAAGAAGGAGTGAAGAAGAACCACAAGGGAAAGAAGAAAGATAAGTCCCTTCTGGCCAAGAAGGAAAAGACATGGACTGACTCTTCCTCTAGGTCAGAAGTGAAGAAGAAGAAGCCTACATTGGGCTTATGGCTGTTGCTCAAGAAGAACCTGAAGAATACCCTGCGGCTAAAATATGGATCAGGGCCCTTCTATCTCACTTAGATAGTGACTCAGAGTTGGATAAAGATGAAGAAGAAGATGCTCAATGCCTTGGATTGATGACGATGACATATGAAGAAAGCAACCAGAATCTGTTTGGTCAGACTCAGGTAAATACTAAATCACAATTTTTTTTACAAGTCATGAGGCTGGCTCAGAATCTGAAGCTCAATCATCAAGAGATGAAGGGTATTCAGACTCTGAGGATGATGTCAACTCCATAATTACCAAGTATGTAGAACTTCTTGAGGCATTCAAGAAGTGCAAGCTACTTGCCAAGAGACAGACAAACGAGCTTCTAAGTCTTAAAGTAAGTGTGAAGTTCAAGAAAAAGCCCTCACTGACATGGCTGCTCAAACAGCTCAACTCAAGGAGATCATTGATAGTGAGTCTGTGGTAAGAGTCTCAAATAAAAACTTATCCAAAAACTTGAAAATGATCTCTTAAATGAGAAATTGCTAGTGACCAAATTTTATAAGCCAAACACTTTGTTGCCCTTAATTGACACCTACCTTACCCAAGTTGGTAAGAAAGGGTTGTGATTTAAGGGACCTGCTAGACCTTATAATCCAAAAGGAAAGGGAAAAGGGAAGGCACCAATTGTGCCTCTAGCCTCATTGCCTCATATTCTTTTTCAGAGAGTGTTGTTGCCTTCTAACAGGTATGACCATGAAAGCTGTTATGGTCACTGGGAGAATGACATATCTACTGGTATGGACCAATGTGGCCCTAGCCAAGGTGGAAGATACAGCCATGTGAGAGCCTTTAAGGCTACCCATGAGGAAATTCAAATGACCCATCCTGGACCATTTATGTTTGGTGCCCAAGCCTAAAAACAAAAAGATAATGCTGCTGTTGTGAATCTAAATCATCCAGAAAAAGTAGTGACTCAAGGTGAGTCTTCTGGCATGGCTGGAATGACAATCTCAGATGCTATCAGATGCATGTTAGCTGAAAAGAGACATGCAGCAGGTGGTTCTCAGAAAATTCCAAAACAGCATGCTGAAAGACTGTCCTTCAGTCAAACGGCTGTTGAAAGAAGATAAAAGTATAGAGCAACACATCTACCCACCATTCAGGAAGCAGTACAGCATAATGATGGTCCCAAACAGAAAAGGAGATACAATATCTATGAGTGCTGTTGTTTTGGCAAAATGGGCCACTATGCTGTAGATTGCTGACACAATCCTTTTGTGACCAGAGGATCCCAAACTGTCAGGAATTCTACAGGAAGGCATGGTTATTTTCAGACTAATGTGAACCTAGGACCCAGTAAAAATTGGGGTCCTACGGTAAGGTGATTTGTGTTCATTTCAGGTTAGTTCAAGTACTAGTTCCCCTAAATGGTACTTGGATAGTGGATGTTCCAGGCACATGGCTGGAATAAAGGAGCTATTGAAGGAGTTCACTCCAGTAAAGAATGGACCCAAGGTCATTTTTGGAGGCTCTAACAAGGGGTTAACAAGAGGCTATGGTAATATCTCAAATTCCATAATCACCATCACAATGGTGGCTTATGTTGAAGGGCTGCAACACGACTTCATAATCATAAGACAACTAAATGATCTTGGTTATGCCATTTCCTTCCAGAAGGATAAGTGCCACATCAAGAGGTTAAGTGACCAAAGTGTCATCTTAACAAGCACTAGGAGTGGGAATGTCTATTGATTAAACTTTTCTTACTTAGATAATAGTTCCCCTATATGCCTTGTTGCAAATGACAAAGTCACATATTATATCCAATGGCACAAGAGACTTGCTCATTTAAATTATAAGACCATTGGTCAGCTATTCAGTGATGAGCTTGTTAGGAATGGTCCCAAAATAAAATATCCAAGGAGGGTATCTGTGCTGCTTGCCAAAAGGGTAAGCAGACTAAGGCCTCTTTCTAGAGCATTGGGGCCATGGACTTAGTGAGATGCATGTATCTCCTACATATAAACTTGTTTTGTCATATGCTTGTTCATAGTCTAGGTTGGAAGGTTTACACCCTTGTGGTGGTTGATAACTATTCCAGGTTTACTTGGGTGTTCTTCCTTTGAAAAAGGATTAAACTCTTGAAATCTTCATGAATTTTGTCAGGTAAATTCAGAATGATCTTGCATGCTCTGTGGTCAAAATGAGAAGTGACCATGAAACTGAGTTTCAGTCTGCTGCTATGACTACATTCTATGAAAAGTAAGGGATTCATCACGAATTCTCCTCTCCAAGAACACCCCAGCAAAATGGGTTAGCTGAGAGGAAAAATAGGACTCTCATAGAAGCTGGGAGAATATTATTGAGTGACACTTCTCTCCCTAAATATTTTTGGGCTGAGGTAGTTAATGCTGCATGTCATGTGCTCAATAGGGTTTCTATCACCAAGGCTACAAGAAGACTCCCTTTGAGATCTTAAAGAGCATAAAACCAAACATATCCTATTTCTGGATCTTTGGTTGCAAGTGTTTCATCCTAAATAATGGTAAGTCAAAAGTGACTAAGGTTGCTTCCAAATCCCATGAGGGGATCTTTATTGGGTACAACAATAATAGTAGGGCATATAGAGTCTATGACTTGAAAAATCAAGTTGTAGAAGAATCTGTCCATGTAGTGTTTGATGAGTCTTGCATGATTGACAGTGAGCTGTCAAGCTCTTTGCCTAGCTCTGCAGGTACAGAAGTCATGATGGAAAGGCTCTCCATAAAAGATAAAGAACCAGCTATGCAAGAAGAGAGTGAAGAGGGATGCTGTCTAGAGGAAGCACATGACAATCAACTGGAAATGAAGACCAACATGCTGAAGAAAATGTTAATCAGTAAAAAGCAGTCAGGCTACCCCCTGCAGTCAGATATCTGAGAGATCATCCTCCAGATCAGATAATAGGTGAGGATAACCAAGGTGTACAGACCAGAAGCAGGAGTATCAACACAACTCTCTATTCAAGCTTTTTGTCACAAGAAGAGCCCAAGAAATTTGAAGAAGCAAATCCGGACCAATTCTGGGTTGGTGCAATGCAAGAAGATTTGAACCAGTTCAAAAGGTGCAAGATTGAAAACTCTAATTTTATCCATATTTTTATATAATTTTTATTTAATAATTAATTAGTTCATAATATTATTTTATGATTTTATTATCTAATTTCTTTAATTTCTTATTTTAGGATCAATTTGGGGTGCAAATTTCAATATGGAGTTTACAGGATTGATTAGAAGGCAAAGCTGGACAAAGCCGAAAAAATGCAAAGTACACGCCCAGGTCACGGGCGTGACCACCAGGTCACGAGCGTGACATCCAGGCATGACCCCGGTGCATGCTCCAGAGCTCACTGGCACGTCAATTAAAAGTACATGCCCATTGGTCATGGGCATGAACATGCTGACCCTAGTGTGTCAACAAGGCGTGACATGCAGATGATGATCCAGGCCTACGCTCTACGTCAGATTAAAGTTACACGCCATGGCACAGGCATGACATCTACGTCACGCGCGTGACTACGAGCCGTGACATCCAGGCGTGCTAAGTTTAATGCACCAGTTTCAAGGCCTGGTGATTTTTCTGTGCTTTAGTTCTGTTTTCTAATAGAAATGTGACCATGGGCGTGACCCTTCCAACAACAGTCGGATTTATTCTCGCCATTTCTGCTTCCCACCTTTTTCAGCAACCGACAAGACACACCGACCTAGGGGTGTGACCCGCCAATTAACGATTTTTAGCTGTTTCACGCCAATGTTCCCAGGACTTGAAGACGACGTTTCCGAACCTTACACGCCCTAGGTCACTGGCGTGACCTAGGGGCGTGGCCATCCAGCAAACTTGCCTATAAATTCCAGGCAATTCCAGAAGTTGGGAGAGAAGATTTTTCTGAGCTTTAGTTCTATTTTTTTACTTTATTTCTTGCATTTCCAATTCATAGTGTAACTCTTTCTTTCAAGTTTTTTTTAATCATGTCTCTCTTCGACCTTTCATGTAATTCTCCCATCATGAGGAGTAGCTAATATTCAATTATCACTTGATCATGACAAACTTTGGAATGGAATAAATTTCTTCTTTTTATCTCAAATTTTCAAGCACTCTATTTTATGTACTTTGGATTATCTTTGATTTTAATTTCATCGAATTCATAAGTTGTAAATTATGTTTATTCGATCTTAGATCCGTATCCTAAATTTACCAAGAGGTTATGTATACGAGTAGATCACTCAAGGATAAAGAGAGTTTCATGCACCCCTCGAGAGAGGAAGGAAAAATTCTTCCGCATTGGAGTCAATTCCATTAGTGAGGTTCACCACCTAAAGCAAGCTTAGGTTTTTCGACTGGTCTAGAGGTCTTAATCGATCAATCTAAGGTTAGGAGAATCCGTATTCTCGAGAGAGGCGCTTCGTAGCTATGGAACCGCCGTGGTCTAAGTTAATAATTTAGATTCTTGTATTTTATCATTTCATGGAAATTTATTCTAACCCATATGGATTCTAGATCAAGTGCTAGCTTTCCTATCATCATATTTCTCCTCTTAGTTTAACGTTTTCTTTACCAAATTCGCATATCCAATTTTCGTTCGATAAAATAATAGCTCTTCCTTGTGAGTACAAGTACTCAAAGGTCCCCGAGTTTAAATATGATATTTCCTACACTATATTTTGATAGGTGCACTTACATATTTTGAGATTATAGTTTGGATATAATTTAAAACTATATAAATTTTCCATCAAGTTTTTGGCGTCGTTGCCGGGGACTTTTCTTTGTTGATATTTTGAAAGCAAGGATCTATTCGTTTTATCATTTCCTTTTTGTTTTAAAAAAAAAATCAAAATCAAAAATGTTTTTATTTTGTTTTTATTTTGGTGTATGACCCGAAGGAATCCGTCAATTCTACTTGATTTGGATCCGGAGATCGAGCAAAGCTTACGGCGACGTTTAAGTCTCTGTGATCTCAATTATCCAGATTTGGTGGAGGAATCCATAGGTGACATTTCTTCTTCTTCTTCTTCTTCATCTTTTCAAATTTCTTCTAATTAGGGTAACTCAAATCCAAATATGGCTGATCAACAGACTATGTCTTATTATGCTCGACCAAATTTGGATAATGCTCAATCAAGTATTGTTCGTCCCGCTATTGTGAACAATAACTTTGAATTGAAGCCAAGCATCATCCAAATGGTACAACAATATGTATAATTTAATGAGTTTCAAGATAAGGATCCCAACACACATTTTTCTAACTTTCTAGAAATATGTGACACTTTTAAAATTAACGGGGCTTCGGATGATGCCATCCGGCTAAGGCTTTTTCATTTTTCTTTGCGCACCAGAGCCAAACAGTGGTTGGGTTCTCTACCAAGAGGCTCCATCACTAATTGGGCCGAGATGAAGGAAAAGTTCCTCACAAAATATTTTCCGCCCGCAAAAATGGCCAAGTTGCGCAATGATATTACATATTTCTCCCAAGTTGATACAGAAACGTTATATAGTACTTGGGAGCGATTTAAGGAATTGCTTCGTCGTTGTCCGCATCATGCAATCTCCGATTGGTTGCAAATCCAAACCTTATATAATGGTCTCAATCGACAAACTAGACAACATATTGATGCCGTCGCCGGTGGAACGTTAAACAACAAAACACCGGCGGCCGCCCAAGAACTTATAGAAGGTATGGCCATGATTACGTATCAGTGGAGTACACCCCGGTCTCGTTCACCTAAATTGGCCGGGATGTATGAAATTGATACGGTTTCAAGTTTATCTCTCCAGGTTGAGAAACTACAAAAATAAATAGCCGAGATGTCTGCTTCCTCGTCTACACCTACCTGTGAACTCCAATTTTGGGAACCTTCCACCATTGTCGAACATGTGTATTACATGGGTAATTTGAATCGGCCACCCTATAATTCGGGTAATAATTTTGGTAACACTTATCACCGAGTTTAAGAAATCACTCTAACTTCTCTTGGAGTAATCCAGGGAACGCGGCTCGCCCACCAAACACAATTCCACCTGGTTATTTTCCGCCCCAAGCTCCCAAACCTCCCAATCTCGAGGAGTTGTTCATCAAATATACGACTTATAATGATGCCAATATCCGGAATCTCACCGGATCTCTTCATAATTTGTAGAACCAAATTGGGCAAATTGCTAAAATGCTCTCCGATCGCCAATAAGGAGCATTACAGGGCAATAGGAGCCCAACCCAAAGGAGCAAGCGAAGGTTATCACGATACGGAGCGGGAAGGAGGTACATACTTCTTCAAATCCAGTTGAACAAGAGGTAACAATTTCTACATCCCCTCCTCATCCTGATATTTTTAATGAAAATAAAATTAAAGAATATCAACCGCCTCTTCCCTATCCATCTAAATTAAAGAAAGACCGGGTGGATGATCATTTCAGTAAATTTGTAGAATTATTTAAGCAAATCCATATTAATTTACCATTTTACGAAGACATAGCGCAAATGCCGAAGGATGCCAAATACCTCAAGTATCTTTTAACAAATAGAAAGAGACCTGAGGAATTTCCACGGTTAAATTGAACATGGAATGTTCGGCAGTTTTACTTAATAAATTGCCTAAGAAACTAACCAATGCTGGTAGTTTCTCTATTCATTGTCTATTTGGCGATTTATTAGTGAAACATGCGTTGGCCGATGTAGGCGCCTCGATTAATTTAATGCCTTATTCGTTATTCAAAAAATTGGGATTAGGAGAGCCTAATCCAACAAGAATGAGTATCCAATTGGCGAATCGGTCTATTAAATACACTATAGGTATTATTGAGGATGTGCTTGTCAAAATTTATAAATTTATCTTTTCGATAGATTTTGTCATCCTTGACATAGAATAGGACACCAATGTTCCGATTATTCTCGGTCTCCCTTTTCTCACCACCTCACGTGCTATTATTGATGTTATTAACGATAAACTTCTCCTTACAGTCAGAGATGAAGAAGTTACAATTACTATCAAATCATCTATGAAAAATACGCTTGCTAATGACGACTCATGTTTCTTTTTGGAGGCTTTCCCAGATGAAGACTGCATTTTATTTTCTGAAAATGTTTATTCACCTATTGATCATGAAGAAATTTTTGAAACTTTAGATCTCATTTCTCATGAAAATAGTGATAACCAATCAGACACACACGAGCCTATTTTTGAAATTCTAGAAATAGGAAGTGACCGATTAAAAACCTCTTACGATGAACCTCCAATCTTAGAACTAAAACAATTGTCGGATCATTTAGAATATTTATTTCTAGCGGAGGGTTCAAAACTTCCCGTTATTGTGTCGGCGTACTTATCCGATGAAGAAAAATTCAAATTATTAAATGTTTTAAACCTCCATTGCCGCGCGATTGGGTGGAAAATTACGGACCTAAAAGGGATTAATCCCTCCTTTTGTACGCACAAAATTTTATTAGAAGAAAATTTTTATAAAACACTTAAACCTCAACGTCGGCTAAATCCTAATATGAAGGAGGTAGTTAAGGCGAAGGTTATTAAATTATTAGATGAGAGCATCATCTATCCAATTTCGGATAGCACTTGGGTTATTTCGGTCCAAGTGGTGCCCAAGAAAGGGGTATTAACAATAGTGCCAAATGATAAAAATGAATTAATCCCTACTAAAACCATTACCGGATGTCGGGTTTGTAGCGACTACCACAAATTAAATGATGCAACCCGAAAGGATCATTTTCCTTTACCGTTCATTGACCAAATCCTTGAACGGCTATCCGGTCATGCTTTTTATTGTTTTCTTGATGGTCACTCGGGATATTTCCAAATCCCAATTGCACCCGAGGATCAAGAGAAAACAACCTTCACTTGTCTGTTCGACACCTTTGCCTATCGGAGGATGCCTTTTGGTCTATGCAATGCGACGACAACCTTTCAAAGGTGTATGCTAGCGATTTTTGATGAGCTAGTGGAGAATATAATGGAAGTCTTCATATATGACTTCTCTATCTTTGGATATTCGTTCGATTTATGTTTATAAAACCTCTCCCGTGTGCTCCAAAGATGTGAGGACACCAATTTAGTGTTAAATTGGGAGAGGTGTCATTTTATGGTATGGGAAGATTTGGTTTTATGCCATAAAATTTCAAGCAAGGGCATAGAGGTAGATACAGCCAAAATAGAAACAATAAAAAAAAACTACCTCCCCCTTCAAACGTTAAGGCCATTCATAGTTTTCTTGGGCATGCCGATTTCTATCGCCGGTTTATTAAAGATTTTTCAAAAATAAGCAAGCCCCTCACTCATCTTTTAGAAAAAGATGCACCATTTATTTTTGATGAAAATTGTTTGCAAGCTTTTTCTATTATAAAAGAAAAATTAATAAACGCACCTATCGTGATAGCTCCCAATTGTGATCTACCTTTTGAAATCACGTGTGATGCTAGTAGTTTTGCAGTTGGTGCGGTCTTAGGACAACGCATCAATAAAATTTTTCATACTATCTATTATGCGAGTAAAACACTAACCACCGCACAAGAAAATTACATAACCACCAAGAAAGAATTTCTTGCCGTTACTTTTGCTTTTAATAAATTTCGTTCTTATCTCACTTTGTCCAAAGTCATTGTTTTTACCGATCATTCGTCCTTGCGATATCTACTAACCAAAACAGATGCAAAGCCTAGATTGATTAGGTGGATATTGCTTCTTCAAGAATTTGACTTGGAGATCCGGGACAAAAGAGGAGCGGAGAATTTGGCGGCGGATCACTTTTCCCTGTTAGAGAATCCCAACTTGGAGGAGCTTATCGAAGAGGACATCGATGATGCATTTCTCGAGGAGAGCCTCCTCGCTTTATATAAGGTAATGACTCTCCCCACCCCTTGTTTTGCCAATTTCACAAAATTTCTTGCCGCAAGATTTCTCCCAAAAGGTTTTTCTTAATAAGAAATGAAGAAATTCTTTTCTGATTTGAAAAACTATTTTTGGGAGGATCCGTTTATTTTAGAGTTTGCGCAGACCAAGTAGTGCGGAGATGTGTTTTTCATGAGGAGGGCGCCCAAATATTGAAACATTACCATGAGGGACCTGCCGGCTGGCACTATAATGCAAATTGGACGGCGCGAAAAGTACCTGAGGTGGGCTTCTATTGGCCGAGCATCTTCAAAGATGCTCACACACATGTAAGTCGTTGTTAACAATGCCAATGCTCAGGTAATAATTCCCGCCTCCATTTAATGACTTTAAATTCATTTTTAGAAATTGAGGTTTTTTATTTATGGCGAATCGACTTTGTCGGCCCGCTACCCACTTCCTTTGGAAATCGTTATATTTTGGTAGCGGTTGACTACGTGTCATGGTGGGCGGAAGCACAAGCCCTTCCCACCAATGATGCCCAAGTTGTGACCCAATTTCTCAAAAACTCTTTACATGATTTGGAGTGCCACGGGCAATAGTGAGTGATAGGAGAACACACTTTTGTAACGCACAACTTGCCAAAGTTTTATCTAAATATGGCATTATACATAGGTTGGCCATCCCCTATCACGCTCAAACTAGTGGCCAGGTAGAAGTAGTAAACCGTGAACTTAAACGAATATTAGAAAAAATGGTGTCTATAAATAGAAAGGATTGGTCGGTTAAGCTTGACGATGCACTCTGGGCTTATCGGACCGTGTACAAGACCGCAATCGGTTGTACGCCATACCGATTGGTCGATGGGAAATCATGTCAGTTATTGGTTGAACTTGAGCATCACGCCTTTTGGGCAATTAAATTTTTAAATCTAGATGAAAATTTATCATCCGAGCTCCTGAAATTCCAAATTAACGAGCTCGATGAATGACGCTTCTTCTCCTACGAAAGTAATAAACTTTATAAGTTGCGCACAAAATTTTATCATGATAAAAAAATTAAGCACCCCAAAACTTTAAACCGGGAGACCAAGTTCTCCTCTATAATTCACGCCTGCGACTTTTTCCTAGAAAACTAAAGTCCCGTTGGTCCGACCCTTTTATTGTAAAAGAGGTGTGGCCCTACGGGACAGTCCTTATCTCGCACCCGGAAAATGGCGAATTCAAAGTGAACGAGGACAGACTAAAAATATTCTTCGCCGGCGATATTACTAATGAGCACCAGGAGGAAATTAACCTCCCAAACCCATAAATTAGTGCCCCACTTTGGTCGAGCTGAACGACCATAAACAAAGCGCTCGTGGAGGCATCCCATGGTTATCTTTTCGATTTATTTTAATTTTCTATCTACATTTTTGCAGGTTTGAAGGACTTCATTGCATGATGATCGGACGGGATCGAGCGTCCAGTCTACGTGATTCTTCAAGTTGGCAACTTTTGTTTTATTCTACTTTATCTGTTTTATTCTACTTTATCTGAATCTAAAAAAAAACAAATTGTTTTCTCTATTTGTACACGCCCTTATCACAGGCGTGTCATGGACGTGTTTAGCCTGTATTTGCGAAACCCACGGATGGTTTCGGTGGCTCTTTTTCCGTCCGTCTTTCGGACATTACACGGGCGTGACCAAGATGGTCACGTGCGTGTCATACCCGTGTCGTGGGTATCCAAGGCATTGACCAGGTCGCGCCTCAGATTCCCACGACGTGTTTGATTAGGCCGACACGCCCCAGTTCACGGGCGTGACCCTGGGGCGTGACAATGGAATCTGAGGCCAGTGCCTCAGATTCCCGCGCGGCCCCCTCGGATACCCCTTACACGCTTAGAGTCACGAGCATGACTCCAGGGCGTGGCAAGCGAATCCGAGGCAGGGAGCCTCAGATTCCTTTTTTTTTTCTTTTATTTTTTATAAGTACACGCCCCATGTCATGGGCGTGATAGGGGGCATGTAACGCCTCCAGTCATCACATGGAATATAACGGTGGGTCCAGCCGGGCCCCACGCCATATTTCACAGACAAGCAGAGGAGTTACATGTGGAAATCAAAATCTGCTCATATCCTAACACAAAGCATTCTAGCGCAGCATTTTAGGTTAGATGAACTCAGCACGATGAATGTCCACTAAATATATAAACCCCACATTTATATAGATAAACCAGGAATGTTTACAACACACACACTTTCACGGCCTTAAGGCCTTACAGGTTGCTCTTTACAAATTTAGAGCTTCGTACATCGGCATGCAGGCCGGCCACACATGAAATCCTAACACACTTCGCACAACCTTCAAGGGCCTTTAACAGCAATCCTTCATTCCGCTCAATTCAATTTAAGCATTGGCACATGCAATTTGATATCCACCCAAGAGCGGTAAACAAAGTAACGGTCAGCATTAGCTGACCAATTATAACGACCCTACCCCTTACCCGGGGCAGTGGTTCCTTCCCTGTATGCATATCACTCTATCAATCAAAACCATATCACAAACGTCGGTATCCACCAGACGCTTCGTGCACTCAGGGCACCTTATTGGTCTACCGGATTTTCCAGTCGTCCACCGCCGATCAGAGGTTTTTAACTTGTTGGTTGGCCGGTCCGGTGTAGTGCACCAATCCCGCAGGTTGGCGACATCCCGTCCATCCCACTCAGAGGTACTAACCTCATAGTATTAATACATAAAAACCATAGCACATCGACACACCCTAGTGGTGTAGCAAGTCGGGTCTATCTCTGCTCCCCAAGCATTACCACCAATCGACCTCCCAACCTATTCCAGATCAACCCACCCTAGTGGTGTAGCAAGCCGGGTTTATCTCGGCTCCCTAGGCATTGCCATCAATCGAGCCGCACTAATACAGATCAACCCACCATAGTGGTGTAGCAGGCCGGGTTTATCCCGCACTCCCCAGGCGTTGCTACCAATTGACCTCTCAACACAACCAGGAGCTTACGCAAAGCATCCATACACCCATAATCAACATCCATACATCCATACATCCAACAACAAAGCCAGTACTCATCAATCTTACACATTATTAGATCCACGAAGTCTTCTCCGATTTACCCATAATCATCATCAATCCAGACAAACCGTCCAGATGGGCTTCACACAGCATGCCTATGTCGTACTCCTCATTTTCAGCTCTAGATGCAGACTGAACCAAAGAATCACTTACGACATCCACCTCTTGGTGGAGGATTCCATGCATATTCATAAGAAAGAACTTCGATATCCAAGAAGGAGATCATTACCCTTGAAGATCGCTTTGGAGCCATGAACTAGCTGGCTGGAAATCACCGCCTCGGCTTTACCTTCACGAATCCAAGCTTGGATCTCGCTTATGCACACCGCAGCTCCTCCAGCAGCTGGCTTTCTCCTTCCTCCTTTCGTTCCCTTAGCCTCACTATCTCTTTGAGAATGAGAAGGAGAAGAAGAAGGGCTTAAATACTTTTCCCCCCTCATTCTCAGCCTTATCTCAGCAAGGAAGAGCCTGGGCCCTTGGATCCAGGCTAAGGGAAACGAACGACTCTGATTTGCCCAATAATAGGCTGAACACGGCCTAACACGCCCTGTGACACGCTGTGTCATAGGCCGTGTCCCTTAAGCGGCACCCAATCGACTCAAATCCAAATAGTACATGGCCATGTGACATGCCCGTGTCACACCCTACATGCCCGTGTCATACCCGACACGCCCGTGTCGATCAGCCGTATACTTCATACAGCATAATATCACCTCACCCGAGCGGGACACGGCCATGGGACACCCCCGTGTCCCAGGCCGTGTACCCCAGGACACACCCGTGTCCTAAGGCACATGCATCCCTGGCTGAAATCCACAAAGGACATGCCCTGTGACACGACCGTGTCACAGGACGTATGCCAAAGCTGGACAAAGGATTGGTCACACGACCGTGCCACAAAGGATTGATCAGGAGACAAAGCTGGACAAAGCCAAAAAAATGCAAAGTACATGCCCCAGGCACGGGCGTGACCAACAGGTCATGGGCATGACATCCAGGAGTGACCCCGGCGCGTGCTCTAGAGCTCACTGCCCTACAATTAAAAGTACACGCCCATTGGTCACCTGCGTGACCATGATGACCCGGGCGTGTAAACCAGGCATGACACGAAGATGACGATCCATGCCTCCACTCCACGTCCGATTAAATTTACATGCCCTGGCACGGGAGTGACATCTTGGTCACGGGCGTGACTACGAGCCGTGATATCCAGGCGTGCCAAGTTTAATGCAGCAGTTTCAAGGCCTGTCGATTTTTGCCTCACATGCCCTTGGTAACAGGCATGACCATTGGAGTGACACTTCCAACAATGACCAGAGTTATTCCCACAATTTCTGCTTCCTACCATTTTCAGCAACCGACAAGACACTCCCTAGGTCACGAGCATGACCTAGGGGCGTGACCCGCCAATTAACGATTTTTGGCGGTTTCGCGCCTACTTTCCCAGGACTTGAAGACAACAGTTCCGAACCTTACACGCCCTAGGTCACGGGCGTGACCTAGGGGCGTGACCATCCAACAAACTTTCCTATAAATTCCAGGCAATTCCAGAAGCTAGAGAGGAGATTTTTGGGAGCTTTAGTTCTATTTTCTTTACTTTATTTCTTGCATTTTCAATTCATAGTGTAACTCTTTATTTCAAGTTTTTTTTAATCATGTATCTCTTCAACCTTTCATGTATTTCTCCCATCATGATGAGTAACTAATTTTCAATTAGCACTTGATCATGATGAACTTTGGAATGGAATAAATTTCTTCTTTTTATCTCAAAATTTCAAGCACTCTATTTTATGTACTTTGGATTATCTTTGATTTTAATATCATCGAATTCATAAGTTACAAATTATGTTTATTCGATCTTAGATCCGTATCCTAGATTTACCGAGAGGTTGTGGATATGAGTAGATCACTCAAGGATAAAGAGAGTTTCATGCAACCCTCGAGAGAGGATGGCAAAATTCTTCCGCATTGGAGTCAATTCCATTAGTGAGGTTCACTGCCTAAACCAAGCATAGGTTTTTTGACTGGCCGAGAGGTCTTAATCGATCAACCTAAGTTTAGTCGAATACGTACTCTCGAGAGTGGCTCTTCGTATCTATGGAACCTCCGCGGTCGAAGTTAATAATTTAGATGCTTGTATTTTATCATTTCATGGAAATTTATTCTAACCCAAAGGGATTCTAGATCAAGTGTTAGTTTTCCTATCATCGTATTTCTCCTATTAGTTTAACGTTTTGTTTACCAAATTCGCAACTCCAATTTCCATTCGATAAAATAATAGCTCTTCCTTGTGAGTACAAGTACTCAATGGTCCTCGAGTTTAAATACGACATTTCCTATACTATATTTTGATAGGTGCACTTGCCTATTTTGAGATTGTATTTTGGATATAATTTAAAACTATATAAATTTTCCATCAAAGATCTGGAAGCTGGTTCCCAGACCAGATGAACATAATGTCGTTGGATTCAAGTGGATTTTCAGAAATAAATTTGATGAAAATGACATTGTAATAAAGAATAAAGCTAGACTGGTGGCCAAAGGTTACAGACAAGAAGAGGGGATTGATTATGACCATACTTTTGCCCTAGTTGCAAGGTTGAAAGCAATCAAACTGTTCCTTGCATTTGCAGCCTTCCAGTGATTCAAAATATTCCAAATGGATGTTAAGTCTGCCTTCCTGAATGGAGACTTAAAGGAAGAGGTTTATGTAGAGCAGCCTTCAGGTTTTGTAGATTTTAACTCTCCTACTGCTGTATATTGACTTGGGAAAGCTCTTTATAAGATCAAGCAATCCCCAAGATCATGGTATGAGACATTGTCTACCTTCCTTATTGAGAACAAATTATCAAGGGGGAAGATAGACAAGACCCTATTCCTAAGGGAATCTAAGGGCAAGATCATCCTAATCCAGATTAATGTTGATGACATAATATTTGGCTCTACTGATGATAACCTCTGCATGAAGTTTGCAAAACTTATGCAGGGGAAGTTTGAGATGAGTAGTATGGGCGAACTGAAATTTTTCTTGGGAGTCCAAGTAAAACAGAATGATGACGGTCTATCCATATCCCAGTCAAAGTTCACCGGGGAGATAATCAAGAAATATGATATTTAGAATTATTCCATCATAAAAACTCCCATGAGCTCAAGTATGCCTTTAAGCAAAGATGATCCAGGGAAGCTTGTTGATCAAACTCTGTATAGAGGTATAGTTGGCTCCCTTCTATACCTCACTACAAGTAGGTCTGACATTATATATACAATATGTGTCTGTGTTAGGTATCAGGACTGCCCTAAAGAGTCTCACTATACTGCTGTGAAAAGAATCTTGAGATATCGTAAGGGAACCCTAGATCTTGGCCTATGATACCCCCAGAATGGGGAATTTGAACTATAAGGCTATTCAGATGCAGATTTTGCAGATTGCAAGGAGCACAGAAAGAGCACTTCAGGCTCCTATCAATTTTTAGGTGGAAGGCTTGTCTCTTGGAGCAGCAAGAAACAAACAAGTGTTGCAATATAAGCAACAAAGTTAGAGTATATATAAGCTGGAAGCTGCTGTGCTCAGTTGTTGTGGATCCAGCATCAACTTCAGGACTACAATATTCAAATAAGTAGAACTCCACTCTTTTGTGATTCTACTAGTGCAATTTCTATAGCTAGGAATCCTGTCTCCCATAGCAGGACTAAGCATATAGAAATTAGGTATCATTTCATCAGAGAACATGTGGAAAGGTAAGATATCTCCCTTGAGTTTGTCTCTACAGAAAAGAAAGTGGCTGATATCTTCACTAAGCCACTAGATGAAGCCAAGTTCAACACCTTCAAATTTGAATTGGCTATGTTGAATCTTGTGTAGCTTCAAGTCTCTCTTCTACAATATGCTGCACTGTCCATTTTGCAGGTAGTACAAGTTCTTCCTCCAGATAATGAAGATGGTGTGCAACTATTGAGGGGGAGCCAACCCAATATCTAAACAAGATTCAGTCACAGTGAGAAAATTTAATCCAGACAGATAGGGGAGAAAACCCCTCTGTATGCTCCCTATTGTAGAAGTCAAAAAGGGGAGGATAAAAGTCAAGGGTTGAGAAGAACAGGCAAGTGGAACAGTAAGGATGGCAACATGCCAGGGGGAGTAAGTAATTCTCTACAGGCTGGAGAAATATGGTAACATTTCCACACTCTACTAATGTTAAATTTTGTCTATGATGAATATGTTGTGTTGTCAATGAACTGTAGTGTTTTGACTTCTTCAAATAGGGAGAGATTGTTGGGTCTATTGATCCCAATATCCCAAATTTGTAAGAAGTCAAACGGGTCAATGTCATACACACATAATGTATTTGATGTGTGTCTTAGTTTATGCATGCATGTAGTCCATGAATGTATAGGTGAAGAAAAATGAATTTGGTGGTAAACTCAAAATTTGTCGAGCTCAACTTGAAGTTCGTTGAGCTCAGCTTAAAGATTGTCGAGCTCTGCTCAACACTTGTCGCGCTAAAGCTAGAAAAATTGACTAAGGCAAAAAGTGCTGAGACTGCTGAGAAGATCAGATTTCGTCGAGTTCAGCCCACATATCGTCGAACGTAGCTAAAGCCAGAAAAACTGACTAAGTCATTGAGACTATTGAGATAGCTGAGATTGCTGAGAAGAAGGTGTTGGGACCACTGAGACAGCTGACTAGCTGGATTTCTCTAAGTCTAGAAGCATTGAGTGAAGCAGGTTCACTCAATGCTTTTAATGATGAAGCAAGCACTGAGGCAAAACTAGCTGGATTTCTCTAAGTCCAAAAGAGTTGTGTGAAGCAGGTTCACTCAATGCTTCTAATGAAGAAGAAAGTGCTTAGACATTTAAGAGGAAATTAGCTGAGACAGAAGATATTCTCAGCTGTGAAGCAAAAATTACTGAGATCGCTGTGAAGATACCGCTGAGACAGAGACTTGTCTCAGCTGATAAGTAGAAAGCGTTGAGATAAAGGCCTGTCATAGCTGTTAAGAAGAAACCGCTGAGACCGCTGAGTCAGAACCACTGAGAAAAATCTAGAGAAAATTCACAAGTCCAGAAGTGCTGAGAGCCAAGATAAATGGTGTTGAGTGACTTAACATCACTCAATGCTTCATAGATTTCTGGAATTTTTTCTAAGTCTAGATGGTGATGACCATTGCTGACGTCATCAAAGTCAACTTACATGTAGCTGTTGCGGGAAAGCTGTAGTGGCTCCGAAAGCTGCCTTGTCCTTTTCAGAAGAAGGTGGGGATCACCAAACCTTAGCTGGGCCCACATACATTTGTGCCGTTGATTCAAATCAATGAATATAAAAAGGAAAAAAGGGAAAGGATTAGGGCAGTGAAAAAGGTCGAGCGGAAAAAAGGAACAAACATAGAAAATACAGAAAGAAATCAAGAGGTGGCTGGACATCTTCTTTTCCACCAAGCTTGAAAGCTAAAGTACAACAGAGATAGCCGCAAATTCAAAAGGAAGTTAGTTGAAGCTCTTCAAGCTCAGTAAGATAGTTCTTTTGAGAAAAAAAAACTGATCCTTACATTCAGCAAGCTGGTAGCTGCTCATATGTGCAGCAGAAAAGAGTTAGCTGTAGTAGAGGACTATTCCTTCTACAGTAAGTTTGCTGGACTGATATCTGCTTAGTCCAGTAAGATAGACTCAGAGATTTATCTCTGAGTCAGTGGTTTATTTTTCTTAATTATTTTGTATTCTTTTCTTGTAGGATTCAGTTTATCTGAATCTGAGTGTAGGGCACTTTGTGCCTGAGGTAGGTGACTAATTAGTCACTGAGGTAGGTGCCTTGTTGGGGTACTGAAGTATGATCCAAGTGTGGATCTGAGCTGTAGGGCTCAATTGTCTGAGTTTGGAGAGTGTTGCTCTCTAAGGTAGGATCTAAGTGTGGATCTGAGGTATGGTTGTCCTCCCAGCCTCAGTGTAGGGCCTTGTGCCTGAGGTAGGTGACTGGAGAGTCACTGAGTTGTAGGTGATAAGTGTGTCACTGAGTTATAGGCCTTGGAGGAGGCTGAGATGTAGGTACCTAGAAGGGCACTGATTTGTAGGAGTGATGCAACACTCTGAGAGTAGGGCTATGTGCCTGAAGCTATAGGTCTGAAGAGCCTGAGTTATAGGCCTTAGAAATAAGGTTGAGGTAGGTAATCAGCGGATCACTAAGATATAGGATCCCTGTAGGTCTTAGAGGTAGGAACCCTTGTGGCTTTGAGTTTGGATTCTGTGAAGAATCTATGTTATAGGCTAAGGGCCTGAGGTGTAAGCTCCGAGGAGCATATTGGTAGAGTTTGTGCCTAGTCCAACAAATCAGTTGGATAGGTAAGAGGGAAAGTGGATA
This sequence comes from Platanthera guangdongensis, assembly GCA_039583875.1. Lineage (NCBI taxonomy): Eukaryota > Viridiplantae > Streptophyta > Magnoliopsida > Asparagales > Orchidaceae > Platanthera > Platanthera guangdongensis. The sequence goes on along the minus strand of CM077158.1, from coordinate 204,119,905 downwards.
TACCAAATTGGGGAACCACTATAAATCTTTCGGTTTACTGTGTTGCTTGTTTTCTATCTTATTACAGGATCTATGGCGAAGCTCTAGATAGATCATCTTAAAAATCAGCAAAAGAATTAAGAAGACCTCAAAGTCCCATTCACCACCCCTCAAGGTGATTAGCTAACCTTCAGTTAATAACTCTCACCAGGCGAGTATTCAAAGAAGCCCTTGAAGGCCCTTTATGGTATAAAGTATCGTACCCCCTTGGTTTGGGAGAAGACGGGAGTAACTAAGGCATTTAAGTGAAAGGAACTTGAATATGTACAAAAGATATGGGGTCTTTCAAGTACTTTCTGGGAATTGAGATCTCTTAGAAGCTCAATTCTATAGTGCTCTCACAACATAAGTATGCCTTGGATCTTTTAGAAGAGATAGGTCTTCTTGGAGCTAAACCTGCTCGGTGACTAATGGTCGTTGGTGATGATAAGTGTTGTAGTGAAGATTTAGCTCTTCTTGTAGATGTCACCAGGTATCGACAGCTTGTGGGAAAACATATTTATCTGACAGTCATAAGACCTGATATCTGTTATGTAGTAGGAAGGGTGAGCCAGTTTATGCAAACTCCTAAGGAGTGTCATCTACGATCATGTAACATCCCTCAAACTCCTAGACCCCTAGAAGTGGTTTTCTCATGACTAGGTCAAGACAAAACCCTAAGATGCCCGAGGTGACAAAATGAAATTGGACTGCAAATAGTAATTTTCTATTATCCACCATAGGGCTTGACTTTAGGGTTTCAAATTGACTCCAAGACCCCAACATAACACTCCTAACTCTTTAAGAGGACCCTTGGGTCACCAATGACCCATAGGGGTCAACTAAAAAGGGTAAGTTGACCAAAGTCAACCAAAACCTAATTAGGTCAAACTAAGCTCACTCATGGTTAAATGACCTCCCCTTAGCCAAAGGGATCCACCTAGACCTCCCTAAGCCCTAAGGGAGGCAAATGGGACACCAAGGACTAATTGGGGGTCAACCAAAGAGGCTAAGTTGACCCAAGTCAACCCTAGCTCTAAAATGGTCAAAGTGCCCTAACTAAGGGTCAAGTGGCCTCAAAGGTGCCCAACGGACCCTACCCAGATCTTCCTATCCCTTAGGGGAGGCCAAAGGTTCACTAACCATCCATTAGGGTTAGTTAGGTCACCAAATGTGGCCTAGGGTTGGGCTAACCCACATTGGGTCAATATAACCCAAATAGGCTAACTCAAGCTTAAACATAAATCCACTTGGTCTAACATCATTTTAATTATTCATATGGGTTAATGGGGGGGGGGGGGTTTGGCTGAAATTATCATCAAATTAGGCCATGGTGACTCGGAGAGAGAAAGCTTCATTTTTCCCTTTAATGGAAGAGAGAGAAAGAGAGAGAAAGAGGGCCATTCATGGCTTGGAAGGCCAAGGAGCCCCTCTCCTCATCTCCCATGCTGGATTCATCTCCCCTAATGAATTAGGATTTGATTAAAGGCCATTCCCGGCCACCAAGGTGGAAATTTAGTGGGATATAAATTTGCCAAAATTGAGCTTTCAAGGCCATTAATGGAATTGAAGTTTGACCCCCCCCCCCCCTCCCCCTTTTGGCTCTTTTAAAAGCTTCCCCAAGGTTAGAGGAATCATTTCCACCATTCACATGAAGAAACTGTGCAATTTGGCAGTGCAGATGCAGAGCACTCGACGACACCACCGCCGACAATGACGTCCCATCGATTGGCAAGGAATCATGCCTGCCAAAAGGTCCTATCCCTCTCCTCTCATCTGGTGGATAGATCTCAGTCTATTGGCTGCAAGGTTTGGGGCAAATTGGACCTAGATCTGGGTGGCCAAAAGCTTGATTTTTCAAGCTTTTCATCCAAGCCTAAATCCTGATTCTGCCCACCTCTGGCCGGCCCACAACTGCATATCGCCGACCACCATCTCAACAAAGGTGGTGATGGCATTGGCCGGTCGGGGAGATTCTCAGGTGGTCGAGAAATAATCCCCCAAGTAAGCCCAAAATGGGATGCTGTGAGCCATTAGCTCAAGGAGAATGACAAATGGATCCCGTCGAATTCAGCTTTAAGATTCATGCTGAGTTAATATATTAATTCCTTTTATTTCATTTTCTGGTGTACAAATATACAGTGGATAGATTAATTTATTAAAATACTTAGAGATCGCTGATGAAATGACCAACATGAAATTATAGGTCCTGAAGTCTAATTTATTTTAAAGTGCTTTCAACCAATTTGGGTCAATGGTCTGACCACAACACTCAAAGTGGTGCAGATATACTTAGGGCAAGTTAGAGATTAAATTGAGTGCTCCCACCAAACCACTTGCCAGTATGACTTGAAATTTGAGGTGATTGTCACACTTATCTATACCTCTGAAATATCCAAAATGAAACTTTTTTTGGAAATTTGTTTTCTATATTTTTTTAGAAATTTAATAATGCAAGTATGATCTAATTTTAGGGCCTAATGACCTCATAACTCAACAAATTTTGGTGGATGGCACTTAGGGTCATTATAGGTCTCTAGTAAAAACATAAACCCATTTGGGGTTGGTTTGAATAGGTTTTTATATGACCAAAGTTGTTTCCCTTAATGTAAATTTGGGCAAAACGGTACTTGTGGCATGGATGGGCCAATCCTCACCCAAATGGGATGGGAATTTAGCCAGTGTCTCAAGGTCAGTTAAAATACCCTCACTTAGAGTTTGGAGTGGATTAGCCCTAGGACCCTAAATAAAACCCTAGGGTTGAACTTTGGGGGTTTGTGAAGGACATAAGGTGTTATGTACATGTATGGACTTGGGGTTTAGTCCATGTGATGTTAGGATGGTAAATAACCATAGGAAGTAATTCTAGCACTTTTAGAATTTACATCCCCCTTATAACAACTTAGGACCGTTTAGGGCACTTTTACACTTGAATTTATTACTGCATTATAGGACTTTGGATGACCATGAAATTTAGGCAGTGGCCAAATTATATTGATATTAAGCTCTTAAAATTTTAGTGTGAATTTTAAGTCAGTATTTGAGATACTTCATTCACAACCCTTGTAGTAGCCCAAATCATTAAAATATTTATTAAGAGATATCTACTCATTAAAAACTTATACAATTTTGTAGAAGGACCTTTTAAGTCATACATGAGCTCTGTGAATTTTTATAGAATTATTGGAGGACTTTCTATATGGTTTGCTTCACAAGGGGCCTAATGTTGTTTTCTTTTAAACGATTTATTTATGGGACCAAATGATGTTGAAAATAGTAATTCTTGGTCAATGGACTTTTTTGATCATGTTTTTAATCTGGTAATATTCTCATCAATGTTGGAAGGCAAATTCTAATTTTTCTTATCTATACTAATTTTGTAGTTGTTTATGCAAAAATTTATTAATGGTCAGATTCATCTTGGAATATTGGGATTTTTGTTATATACAGTTATTTTGATGTTATAGAACTATCATAATTTTGTTAAAGCCTTACCTAGTCAGAAAAATGTATTTGTTGTTCAAAAGCCTCGGTGGCCTGATTTTGCAGAAAATTTAATAAATGCTTAATTAATTTGAAAATTACAAGTTTCTGGATTTAGCCTAAATATATCATGATAGACCCCAAATAATAATTATAGTGCGTTCAGATTAATATTTGAAAGGGGCACCACTCATACAAATCATGTAGGTTAGTCGGTCTACACATAGTAAAAATTGTAAAAGTCGAATAATGTGTGAAACCATTTATGGGAGAAAGGGTAGATGGTGAACCTAGTCTGGTTGAGAATGAGTAAGGTCTCCATTGGAAGGCAAGTTGAGGGAACCAGTTTGGCTAGTGCTAAGTGATGCTTAGGGTCGACGAAGATCGTCTTCGCTGTGGAAGAGAGAGAGAGGAAGTCAAATACATTAGGGTTTGGTTCAGGTAACATTAAAGGGGAATGAACTTGTGTAGTCACCAATAATAGTAAGTGCCTTGCGAAAGGGATCTTTGGGGTTCAGCCCATCGTAGTTCCTAGTACCCTTAAGAGCCCTTCACATGGAATGTCCTGGGCAGTCCGAGGTTAATCTGAACTATAAGACTAAAATGAATACAAGAGTAATTAGCAATAAACTAGGACCTAACTATCACACACCCGATACTTCGGGAGGTTAGTTTGGCTAGGTTGGCTGAGTGGTAGGCTCGGTGGTTGTGGAATGGACAGGATAGTCCGGGGAGCCGATGGCTCTAAAACTCATGGTTGCATGTGCAAAAAAGTGGTTGTAACGCCCCTAATTTTTCGACAATTACTTAATCCTCTTGGATACGTCATAATGATGTAAGGGGCGTTACGTTAATGCGGAGTTGATGGCGCGTCGCCGTTAGTGCATTTTCGTATCTGTTCGGTCGAGTCAGCCAAATTCGTAAATCCTTGTCGAAAATGAAAAACTTCAATTAGGAAGTTGAATTAATTAATTTTTGACATGTTCGTCAAGTTTCGTCGCAATCCGAGCAATATTCGAGCCTCGGCGATTTTCCGAAGTTTTGTAGAATTGTGATTGTCGTAGAATTTGAAAATTTATATCTCGAGAACAGTATGCCGGATTTTGGTTTGTATTCTCCGTTGGATTCGTAGCATCTGTGTTCGCCTACGGTGCGAATTTTGTCTAATTCGGCGCGCGTTTGGGTCTTCGTTTTGAACTCATATTTCCTTGTTCAAAAATATACAAATATGATTATTATAATATTAAAGCACTATTCGAAAATGAAAAGTACTATTCATTCATAAAGTTTGATCAAGGGTATATTTGTAAAATCCACTATTCACGAGGACAACTGTTTATGAAATTTTGTTCGCGTGAGTTCATCCTTCTCTAGTAGTCTGCAACACTTCCCGGGAAATCCTGAAGCCTGTACTCGAGAACACAAAACCCTTTAGGGAAATATTGAAGATAGTACTCGAGAACTCTAAGTTTGTTCTCGAGAAATCCCTGCCCCCTTCTCGAGAAGTCCTATGTTGCACTCGAGAAATTCAAAATTCATCACGAGAAATCCGTTTCAGCCTACTTTCGGGTGCCGTTTTGAGGGTAAAACAACGTCATATGGAAAAATGGTTAACATGGAATTTGTTCGTCTCGATGAGATCTACAACTTTCGTGTTGATCATTTTTCGATTAGGAGTAACCGTTAGCCTCTATTTTTATTTTCTGCACACCCGCACTTAAATTGCCAGCCTCCTTCCTATTTAGACAAAAGAATATATATACATATATATATATATATATATATATATATATATATATATATATATATATATATATATTATATATATATATATATATATATATATATATATATATATACACACACTAGCATTTTCGAACGGGCTTCGCGGTTCTCAATGCGTCGCTGCGGGCTTCTCCTTCTTGACAACGACATTGGTAGTGGGAAGCAACATGTGTCGTGGGCGGTCGATATTGGTCGTGGGTGCGGTATTTGTCGTGCGTGGTGACATTGGTCGTGGGCGTTGATATTGTCCGTGGGCAGCGACATTATTCGTGGATGGAGACATTGTTTGGGGGCGGCCACAATGTTCCGTGGCGGAGACAATGTTCGGGGGGCGACGACATTTTTCAGGGGCGCCGACATTATTCGGGAGCAGCGACATTCATCGGGAGTGACCATTTTTGAATTATCAAAAATTGTTTCCATAATATGCTTCCGTAGACGTGAATAATCTGGATCAAATAATAGAGCATTTTCATGATTGAATTTTCACTGTGTATCAAGATGGCTAAGAGTAATACGTCGGTCAATATTCCAAACGGCCAATTCTATCAACATTCACATATTAATTTACGGAAATCATGAACATCTTAGGCTCCGTTTGGGAGGACTTATTTTCACCGGTCAAGCGGTTACGACCGCATGAACCGGACATTAATTAAGGTTCGGTTCATTAGGTCGAAACAGCTTGACCGGTGAAAATAAGTCCTCCCAAACGTAACTTTAGTTAGGTGTTAAAGGAAGTGGAAAGAAGAAATTGGATATTATGCTTGAAGATCTTTCCTAAAAAGAGAAAATGTAAATCTTACACAATGTCACTCGAAATCAAACCCTCTCTTGAATTTAAAAAAGAATGAAAATCATAGGCAAAAAAATAATAGAAATATGATTCATGACTTTTTGCCATGTATTTTTAATAGACAATAAAATCAAAGACTAAATTTTTTTTACAATCAACATTCTAAAATTGTGTGGCTATATTCTCTGCTCTTGTCGATCTCAACTCACCCCAGTTGAAGAATCGTATTCAATGTCCTACTTTTTCAATTATATGGAATCAAAAATTGTATTCGTTGTGGCAATCAAAGGGTGGATTCAATGATTCTTCGACAAATAGTAGGAATTTTAAATTTGTTCTAGCATTTGGATATCCCACCAAAGCTTGGGTCTCATGGGATATGACCCAAGATTGCTACTTTTTAAAAATGAGCAGTGTAATCTTATTCTTAGTATGATCCTAATTAATGGAAAAGGAAATCACATCTCATAATAAAAAATTTCAAGGCCCCAACACCTATCAACATTTTTTGGTAACAAATATAAAGTTCTTGAGGAGACCTCAAATAAACCTTCACTATCCCGACACTCCTCCAATTGGGAAATGCGTCACTTTCAGATTATTAGTTTTATTTGAATTTCAAGTTACTGATTTATTTCTAATAATCGATGCTCTTATTCTGTGCAAGTTCATGCAGATTGTAGTGGGATGAGAGGATGATACCTGTAACCTCACCATCTAATTTTATATTAGTACAGGAGATACTTGCAACCAAGCAAATGAAAAAGGGTGGTGTTCTCGATGATATCTTATAATAAAACTATTGGAAGTTTTAGTTTTGATTTCTTATAAAACTTAGTAAAACTATTGTGCATGAGATGAGTTTTTCAGCAAACTATGAAATCAAAACTATAAAACTTTATAATAAAACTACGGTTAATAAAATTAGTGGTGGTATTATCATAAAACTATTGTAAAATTATATGGTAATTAATAATATTAGTTTTGATTATGATTTTTTCTATTAGTTTTATTGCAAGTAAATTTTAGTGCATTATTGTGAGTTTTTTCATTTGCTTAGTTGCGATCTCAGAATAAAACTAATAACCTGCAAGTGATGCATCTCCCAAAATCAGAGCACCTCCCTGCATCGACATATATCAAGTGTCCTTTATTGCCCTATATGTATTTTTTGCACTAATAATCTGCATGAACTTGCCAGATAAACTATATTTGCAACACATATAAAGGTCCTTCATTTTGAGGTTGACTTGACAAACAACCACTTAGAGGAGATTCTAAAAGTTTATCTACAGGAAAATACATAGTAGTGGGAGGAGATGATGATACATGTGGACGAAATCAGTTGGATATTGGAAGGAGTGGATGATCACGAGCAGTGCAAAGCCGAAAAGCTATTATAGGATGCTGGAATTGCTGTAGGATGTTGGAATAGGAGCCAAAGTAATAGAGTTGAAGAAGTATATGATCTGCAACAACAAAATAAAATGGAGAACCCAAACTCAGGATAAAAGTCCAAAAAATGGAGCACCCAAACTCAGGAGGAGCAGGAAGCAGAGAGGTGCAGCAACAGAGGAATATTGAAAAAAAAGTTTTCCTTTGGAGGAGGAAGTTGCATCAGCACAAAGAGGAAGTAGAGGTTCCAATGCCAACCTGCACGGATTAGGAGCTTGCCTTAGGAAGCTGCTGAGGAAGCTGCAGATTTTAGTGTTGTTTGAAACAAAACACAAAATAGGAGCTTACCGAAGGAGGATTCAGATGATTCGGCAGGAGGAAGGTTTAGATGTGTCTGCGGGGAAGAATGAAGTGGGAGGGGGATTAGTGCTATCGATTCGGCCTGTGCAAGAGTGGGAGGGGGATTTGTACCATCGATTTGGCTTGTGCAGGATGGGAGGAGTAGTGACAGGGAGAGCTACTGCCGTTGCTTTTAGAAGAGAAGAAGTGGGTCTGTTGCCTGCCAGCATGCGTTCGACGGATTAGACGGGTAGCGTGCCGTTGAGCATGCCACAGCGTCGGATTTTCCTCCTCCAGCCACCGATTTTAATATTCTGAACACGCAATCTTTTTAAATTTAGTTATTATAAAACTTGGATGCAAGAGATCGTGCGGGCAGAATTGTTTCATGCAGTTTGATCGAACCACCAAAAATAAATGTTTGGTGTGTCTCTGAGAAATGTATATTCACTTATATAATAATAAATATATATATATTGCTATTTTAAAAACAAGTATGGTGGTTTGTCAATAACAATGAGTTCAAAAATAGGCTAATTATATGAACCGTCAGATTTGACTATCTTATTTCTAAGCTGCTGGATCCTGGGTTGCAAATAGTGACATAGGTCTGCAATTAAAAAAAACCCAAAAAATCTATTTCTTTCTCTCTCCTCAACCCCGATCACCCAAATCGCCCCCCCACCCCCATTTTCGAGACCATCCCCCACCGCCGGCGGCCTGACCGGCGACCCCCAGTAGGTTCACCGGGAGCAGGGGAACCTGCCGGCGGTGATCCGGTGGCGCTCCGGCGGGGCCACTACCGGCGGTGGCCCCGCCGGAGCGCCACCGGATCACCGCCGGCAGGTTTGCCTGCTCCCGACAAACATGCTAGGGGCCGCTGGTAAGGCTGGCGGCGATGGGGGAGGCCGTGAATTCGCGGGGGGGGGGGGGGGGGGGGGGGGGGGGGGGTCGGGCGATTTTTTATATCAAAATTAAATATATATAAAATATAAAATTAAAATATATTATAAAAAAGTTATTAATATATAAAAAATATAAAAAATAAATTATTACTATATAAATTATTATTAATATAAATTTTTTTTATAAAAATTATTACTATATAAATATATTTTATATTAATATATAAATGTTTTTTAAAATGTAAATTAAAATTAATATAAAAAATTAAATTATAAAAAAGTTGTCACGTCGTCCGAGGGGGTGGGCGGAACCCGACGGGGGGGGGGGGTGCGAGCGAGGAGCCTGCCGGGGGTGGTGGGGCGGGCGAAGCCCGCCGTCGGCGGCCAAGTACTGTGGCGCGTAGCCATCGGGCCGGAGGCCCGTGCCTGCGACTCGTATATATATATATATATATATATATATATATATATATATATATATATATATATATATATATATATATATATATATATATATATATATATACATATTCGTATACTTAAGGATACATAAAACAATTTCACCTTCTTCCTTAAGTCTAAACCGAACCAGAGAGCGAGAGTAACGATGAGGGTTCTAAGTTCATGAAGCTTCAGATCGCCGCCGTCAGAGCTACGTTGCTCGGAATCGCAAATCGAGTATTGATTTGGAAATCTCTCGTCGAGATCTTCACAAACGTGGTAAGTATTTCTCATTTCATGGAAGTTTTTCATTAGGGTTTTCGGCCCTAACCTCTCTTTTGGCCAAATCCTTATAGATTCTGCTTCCCCACACATTCTTTTGTCTATATCCGTGACTTGGAGCAAATTGGAAGACCGATTGGAGTAGAAACTGAGGCAAGTGGTGTTCTTGATCTCCCTCTTGCTCTTTTCTTCCAAATTTTAGCCATATTTATTAGATTTGACATGTTTAAGTTAACCTTATCCTCAAATTTCTATTTAATTATTTGGATTATGACGTGTGTTTTGTAACGACTTCATCCGTTCCAAGGTATATAATAGAAGGTCCGGCCGGGGCCCCACAGCATATACCATAAAACAGGCGGGGAAGTCACAGAGTGATACCAGAGTTGTGCATCCAAACTCATTGCATTCTACGGGAAGCATATAACACGAAGCTGAATGCACACACACATGAATGCCCACCATATAAAAGCTCCACCTTTATATATATAGTATAGGAATGTCTAACTACAAAATAGTTGGCCTTATGGCCTTATAGGGCTTTACACAACAGTGGCCTCAAACATTGGAGCACAGGCCGGCCACGTATAAACAAACATAATATTTCAGTTTAGCATTCAAGGTCTAGCGACGGCAGCAACAACAGCAGGGTCATCAGCCTTTGTGTTTCTCCAGCACCAGTGCAAGGACATTCCACCCAACGTTGGCGAACAGGCAACAGTCAGCATTCAGCTGACCAAATTAAAATGACCCTACCCCTTTCCCGGGGTAGTGGTATTCCTTCCCGGTAGGCAAAGTATTTAACAGGCAAATATATACATACAATGTGCTCTCACACACATCCATTCCATCACAACCGTCAGGAACACGGCCCGACGATCCGTGCACTCAGGGCACATTCTTAGTGTACCGACGAACCAGTTGCCCATCACTGTATCAGGGTCGCAACCCAACGGTAAAACATTGAGCATTTACTCCATGACATGTAGCCAGAGATTATAGTCTTAGTGAACCAGGATTGGCCCGTAGCCTCCATTGTATCACGGCGCACAGGCCTAAGACTCTCGCTATGCGCTCCAACAGACTGCACTTTTAGGTCTCACTTCGGACGGACATAACGCAGATCGGATCATCCAACCCCCGTTGCTCAAATCGCCTTATCATCACTGAGCACAGCGTACTCGTGGCTAAATAAATGGTGTGGGTCGGCTTCACCTTACCTGTTTGGCATAAAGCCCGTGTGTTTTCCTGTGCACACCAGTACTTGTAGTTTTACCCATTGCGTATCACAATATTAGAGGGTCTTTCTTGGATGTACAATCCAGAACTTCCTGCAACTCCTTTTCGCAGGTACAACCCCATAAATATCAAAAGTATTAAAGGTGTTTTTCTGGCTTACCACGCCAGTACTTTCTGCTACTCCCCTTCACAGGTACGACCCATGAACATCAAGCATTACAAAAGAGTATTTCCTGGACTTCCAATCCAGTACTTCCTGTTACTCCCTTTCATAGGTATAACCCAATAGCACAAGCATCACAAGGATATTTTCCTGGACTACCACTCTAGTACTTCCTACTACTTCCTTTCACAGGTGCAACCCTTAGACTCCTAACTATACGTTTATCACAGAGTCTTCTCCAGTGCGTTTATGCAACATCACCAATCCAGACCAACCTATCCAGATGGGCTTCACACATCATGCCTATTCCGTACTCCATTTTCGAATCTATATGCCAACTTAGTGGGGATTCCACGAATCAACCCAAGGGACTCCCATAACAAGCCACCCTCTGGTGGAGGAATCATATGCACATGCCAAAAAGGAAGCCTTCACATGGCTCGGAAGAAAAGTCATTATCCTTGAAGACCACTTTGGCGCCATGAGCTCTTAGCTGCCTGGAAAGAACCACAACGACGTTTCCTCCATAATGCTGTCCTTGGATCTCTCGTCGAAACTCCGCAGCACCACCGGTGGCCAACTCCTCTTCCTCATCCTCCTTCTTCCTCTCTTTCTCTCTCTATAAGTTTAAAAAGATGAAGTCCAAAGCAAAATGAGAATTTCACTTCTCATCCACGGCCTTAAGGAAGCAGGGAGGAAGCCCAGCCATTGGATCCCAGCTGAAGGAATGGACGACCACGATTTTGCCAGAAATGCATATTTTTTGCCTGACATGGCCTGTGACACGCACGTGTCCAAGGCCGTGTACCCCAAGCGGTGCTCAACCGACTTACGCAGACCAATACATGCCCATGTGACACACCCTTGTCACGGGCCGTGTCACTTGACATGCCTTTAGACACGCCCGTGTCTGTGGCCGTGTACTTCAGGCTGCACAAAATCGAGGTTAACACGATCGGGACACGGCCAGTGACACGCTCGTGTCACAGGCTGTGTACCCCAAGACACACTCGTGTCATGCCCGTATTGACTAGGCCTCAAGCCCGGGGCACATCCCGTAGAGAACACGGCCTGTGACACACCCGTGTCTCAAGCCGTGTGCCCATATACAGCAGCAGACACGCCCCGCAGCTCAACTTCGTCGAACAAATTTCGTTGACCCGCAGAGGACACGGCCTCTGACATGCACATGTCAGAGGGCATGTGCCCTCATTCTTCCACAGAACAGAAATTCGCAGAACACTCGCTGACTGCTCACCCGAGCAGGACACGCCCTGGGACACGCCCGTGTCCCAGGCCATGTCACTTGTCTTTTCCCAATGATGGGATTTGGGGTGTTACAATCCTCCCCTCCTTACAGAAATTTCGCCCTCGAAATTTTCTGAAGGTAAGGAACTCAAACAGAAGAGGTTTTATTCGGTAAACGTTTACTACAACGTGATACACACCGAAAAATAGTTACACAAAGATCTCGGGATATTCAGCTCACATTGTCTGCTCTCATTCCCATGTTAGCTCCTCACGGCAGCAATTGTTCCACTGGACTTTGACCATCCCGATCGTCCTGTTCCGCAACTATTTCTCGGCACGATCCTCAATCCGAATGGGCTAGACCTTCATCGTTAGCCCATACGCCATCGACATACAATCATTCGTAATAACTTGAGCTGGATCCTTAATGACTTTCCAAAGTACGTAGATGTAAAACACATCATGTAATCCACCCAAGTCTGCCGAAAGAGCTCGCCGATATGAAGCTTCCCCAACACGCTCTACCAATGAAAATGGACCAAGGAAGCGTGGACTCAACTTTTTCAAACGTCGAATTCTGGAGATGCCTTTGAAAGGTTTGATCTTTAAGTATACCTAATGCCCACTGCGAACTCCATATTCCGGTGCTTGGCGTTATAGTATTTCGGTTGACGATCCTGGGCTATCAGTAGCCTTTCAGGAAGAGTGCATATTGTCGAGTTCGTTTCCTTTATTTCTTTATGTCTATACACTCTAGCTTCGCCTGCTTTTATCCAATCTAATGGTGTACGTCACTTCCGACCATACAGAGCTGAAAGATAATAGTTGTTAACCTAAATCACCTAAAGGGGGGTGAATAGGAGAGTTGTGCGTCGTTTGCGGAATAAAAAATCTTAGAACACACACAGATCTATCTACTAAAATATCACAGACGAGACAAGATTTATAGTGGTTCCCCGATCTTGGGTACATCCACTTTCCCTCACCGATCTAGCAATAAACTAGACTCCGCTACTCCACTATCTCGGATTGAAAAAATCAATCCTACGCTCGGAACAATGTTCATACAATCTCGATCCACAAAACGGATCTACACTCGGAAGATAAAGCTTCCTACAAACTCGGAGTGGAAAACTCCTACACTCGGAGAAAATTTCTCCTACAGAAATAAAGTACAAGTATTGAACAAATACAAACAGTGCAATTGTCTGGTTCAGATCTGAAAAATAAAACAGAAACTGGAATCTTCTTCTTGGCGTTCGGCTTTATCAGAAGAGTTGAAGAATGATTCTCAGCAATCAGAAGATCTGAACTTCTTGCTTCCACGATCGGACAGATGATGAGTATGAGAAAAATGATACCGATCTGGAGAGATTTTTCTGTCTATTTTCTTTGAAGATCGAAACCCTTGCCAGAGAAGAGCAGCGGCGGCGGCGGCTTTCGTTCTGTGAAAAGAGAGAGAGAGAGAGAGAGAGGAAATTGAAGTAATTTTGGAAAGCGACGACTGCAAAACTCGGAGGAATTTTCTTCTTGAAAGATTTGTTTTCTGATTAGGGTTTGTCGATTGGACAAGACCTTTTATAAGAGTACTAATAACGGTCATAATCGGCTTTATGACGTACACGTGGACCAATCATGTCACGGTATTTGAAATTTTGTCAAATCTGGACTTAGAAGAAATTTCAGGGAAAATGAGGTCATATACACGAGTATGTATAAAACTACTTGAGTAGGTCAAGGTCTACTCGAGTAACCAAAGAGATTTTACTCGGGTAAATATATCATGACTACTCGAGTATGTAGACGATAACTACTCGAGTATGTGATTTGAGCTACTCGAGTAGGTAGAATGACTTACTCGAGTACATGTAATCAACTACTCGAGTACTAGAACATCTACTCGAGTATATAGAAAGTTCCACGGGAAGTGGAGTTTTGAACTACTCGAGTACAAGGTATACTACTCGAGTATGTAGAAAAACTACTCGAGTACATTAGAAGATTTACTCGAGTATATGGACTTCGAAAAATTTTTAGGAGTGGAGTTTAGCTTACTCGAGTAAGAGAATCAAACTACTCGAGTAGTAAGTGAACTACTCAATTATATATATCATACTACTCGAGTATGTAGAAACCAGTTACACGAGTCAGTCAATATTCACTCGAGTAGGTATATTATACTACTCGAGTGTTTTACTTAGAAAATTTTGGAGAGTAAAATTCTGTATAACTCGAGTAATGAGATTGATCTACTCGAGTAGTTAAGTAAGTTACTCGAGTATGTGACATAGTCTACTCGAGTATCTTGACTTAATTACACGAGAGAGATTTTTAATTACTCGAGTATAAGAACCCTGACTCGAGTATATAACAAGTAATCTACTTGGGTATTTAAAGACCTACTCGAGTAAAATACTTGGAAAAATTTCCTAAGTGGAAATTCTTTCTTCTTGAGTAAAATCAGCATCCAACTTTCTTCACATAGTCCAAGGGCTTGTATATGAAGTGTATCCTAATAGAGAGGATACACATGAGTCAACACCTTGGATCACACAATGAGGGATTACATTGTATGGTCCTGTGTTTGGTGACCCATTGTAGTCTGACATTGGTCTTCACTTCTCATTGGAGTCCTGCAAGCACATAACTAAAACACAGCATCAAATACAACCTAATTAATCTTAGTTCCAGGGTGACTTCATCAAATTTGGGTTACTGTGGACATGGTTCCCAACAATCTCCCCCTATTTGTTGAAGTCAGAACCCTTTACACTAAGGTGAATTATAGACATAAAAAAAAGCTAGGTAGAAAATATGCAAGCAAGCAATAGATTATGATAAAGGATAATACGAGCAAAAAGTTAGAATTATATAAATAAGAATATCCAAAATTTTCATTTCTACAGTCAATCATTCCACCCTCTCAAACATCCTTGAAGATCAGCCTTGATTCTGTCTGTCCAGTTTCTCTTGTTGTCTTCTCTGGTAGCAGTAGGGTTTGGGATAGTACTTGGGAGGCCTAGGAGGGGCTGCAGGGTTGTTCCTCCCATATTCTCTGTCATAGATTCTTCTTTTTGTCATGGACTTCTCATAAAGTTCCCATTCAGAGGAGCTGAAATGAATGTTCCTGCTCTCATGGAATTCCATAACTAATCTGAGAGTTTCTAAAATCAGGGACTTGGAAGTTGGAGACCAAACTTCAGCATGTTCAGTAGTTTTAGTAGGAGTAGTCCTGCTAGCAGAGGGGCCTTCACCATACTTCCTTTTCTTCTTGTAGGTTTTGATCTATGGAGGAGCTTTGAGGAATATATCTGCAGGATCTTCTTCCCAGTCTTGAGCATAGGTGTCTGGAGGGGCAACTGTGTCTCCAGGCATGGGAGAGAAAGTAGGTTGCAGAGGAACAGCTGGGGCAGAGACATCTGTAGCTAGAGGGTGTAAATGATGAAGAATAATGTTGGGGTCAACAACAAGATCTAGCAGAATCTGATTGTGCATCCAGACAGCAGTGTCATAGGTATGAAATTTGACACTCTGTATCTGTGCTAGCACATCATCATGAATGGTCTTTACATGAGCTTCCCAGACATCTGACTTTTGAGCAGCTGATTTTTCTACTTGGTCTTTCAGTTCTTTGACCAATACCTCCCCCTTTCTGATTTCAACAGATAGCTTCTCTATAGTGTCTTCTTTGAAAAGTCCAACTTCTTCACAGATTTTCACTTTGTGGGCTTCAGTTCTCTTGTCTAGCTCTATCTGATTGTTTGCAAGGGTAACACCCTGTTCCATAATATTGCCAACACTAGTGATAATGTGGTCAAGGGCTTTGCCACCAAGTTGAAATAAATACTTGAGCTTGTCAGTGTTATGCTGAATTTCAGCAAAACCTCTGCTCATCTCAGTCTCTAGAGCAGTTACTTTGTCAGTGACAGTCTTTAGAGAAGTGTCAAAATAATTTCTTTGTTCTTGAAGAAGAAGTGCAATTTGTTGCAGCAAATTTGAGGAGGAAGAAACTGTAGCAGCAGGAGGAGCAGCAGTTGAAGGAGCAGCAGTAGGGAGAGAAGGATTTACCCATGGATCTATCTCTACTATTATCACAGAGCTGTCAGCTCTTGTGGTGTGAATTATATCATCCCTTTCTTCTGTATCATGAGGGATGTAGAAATCAAGATTTCTGAGAGGAGCCTCAGCTGGCTCAGGAGAAGGCTCATCAGAAATAAGAATGGTGTCTTGCTGGTCTTTGAGGGAATCTGGAGATTTGGCTAGAGTTCTGGCTGGAGACTGTACAGGAGACTGTGCTGGAGATAGAGGAGGAATAGGCATCACTTCTTCAGATAGCTCTACAATCATATCATCTATGGTAGTAGCTGTAGACAGAAGAGATTCTTGAGGTATCTCATCTGAGGTAGTTGCTGGATTTAGTGGAGTATGAGGTAGGGAAGGAATTGCTAGCTGAGGAGAGGGCTGCCTGACTTGGCTAGAAGGAGCAGGCTCCCCCTCACTTAGTGCACCAGAGGAGCTGGCCACATGATGAAGAGAGGGAGATAGAGTCCTCTCCTCTAGGGCTGGAACCTTTGGAGCTTCTGAAATCTTTGCAGCTTGTGCAGGATTCTTTAGCTTGAGTTCCCATCTCTGAATGGAATAAATGAAGACCTTCTTCATGTGGTGAAGAGGGGTCACTTGGGAGAAGTTGAATACCTCAGGATTTGTTTCATGGAGGAGTAGAGAGATTATTCTGGCATAGTTGGGGGATTTTAAACTGTCCTTGATTTTATCCAGAACCGGCATACCAAATTGGAATTTCTTGCGGCAGACAATGGCTTGCATTATGTCGAAGAAATACGATGGAATGTCTCTTATGGAGTTGGTCTTGCACAGTAAAATTTTCCCAATAACATCAACCAGAAATTTGACTTCTGCGTTCATGTCTGACCTTTTGAAGTACTGAGCATCAGTTGAAAAGCCACATAATAGGGCTATTCTGTCAGAGTCTACAGCAACTAAGTGATCTTCTTCGTCTACTATCGGCAGTCAGAGAAGTTGAGAAACGACGGTCTTGTTGAGTTTGATCTTGATACCTCTGACTTGAGATTTTAGAACTTTCCCATTCCTTTTGATCTTCATGTTCTTGAAGAACTCTGCAACTTCTGGAAATAGAATTCGGCATGGCTCTTGGAGGATGAACGAAAGTCCAGCAGTATCTAGAAGTATTAGCAGATTGTGGAAATCGTCTGAGAGGTCGGCAATTCCATCGGCAACAAGTTCCGATCCTAGGCCAATCTTGGAGACGGCGGCCATGATCCAGAAAATGGGAAAAATTCTGTCGCGGGGAAGAGGAAGAGGCGCGGCTCTGCAATTTCTCGAATGAAGATGAAGCGGCGGACGGATACTCGAGTGAATGAAAATGATTTCGTGTAGTGTGATATTTGGAATTTCGAATTTATAAAGCCCTAGGTTTAAGTCTAATCATCTAGAAGAAAATAATTTAAAGAAAGGTGACACGGGAAAATTTGAAAGCCAAACGGCATATACATGAGAGGTAAAAGAGGTACTCGAGTACATAAGGAGTTACTCGAGTAGGTCTAGAGAAGGTTCTCGAGTATATAGAGAGTTACTCGAGTAGGTCTGGGACTACTCAAGTATATAGAGAGGTACTCGAGTAGGTCTGGGACTACTCGAGTAGGTCTGTAGAAGGTACTCGAGTAGGTCTAGAGAATCTGAGATGACTCGAGTAGAAGAATGGACTCACTCGAGTAGGTGAAGTATACTACACGAGTACTTGATTGCCTTACTCGAGTAAGTTAAGGGACTACTCAAGTAGGTCTGTTGCGTACTCGAGTAGGTACTTTGAGTACTCGAGTAGGTCAGTTCTTACTTGAGTCAGAGAAGTAAGAAAACTTTGAAAAGCCAGATTTTGACTAACCTTTTAATTTCCTTTGCTTCATGAAGTCCAAACTTCTCTAATCTTCCTTGTTGAGCATCCCAAGTTCAGTTTTGAAGAAAGAGAACTTGGTCTCGTCCAGCGGCTTCGTGAAAATATCTGCAACTTGCCTGTCTATGGAGACATATTGGAGGTCTATGTCCCCATGTTCTACATGCTCCCGGATGAAATGATACCTTAGCTCGATATGCTTTGTCCGGCTGTACGAGACTGGGTTGTTGGCTATTGCAATTGCGCTGGAAGAGTCGCAAAACAGTGGGATTTTCTTGAACTTCATGTTGTAATCTTTGAACTGATTCTTTATCCAAAGTAACTGTGCGTAGCAACTGCCTGCAGAGATGTACTCTAGCTCGGCTGTTGAGATTGTGACACAGTTCTGCTTCTTGCTGCTCCAGGTGATTAGCCTTCTTCCAAAGAATTGGCACGTCTCGGAGGTGCTTTTCCTCTCATCTTTGCTTCCTGCAAAATCTGCATCTGAAAACCCAATTAGTTCGCTGTCATTACTTCTTGGGTACCATAAGCCAAGATTTGGTGTGCCTTTAAGATATCTCAAAATCCGCTTTGCAGCAGCGTAGTGAGAGTCCTTAGAGATCACCTGAAATCTAGCACAGACACATGTTGAAAACATTATGTCAGGCCTACTGGCAGTAAGGTAGAGCAAGGATCCAATTATGCTTCTGTACTTGGTTTCATCAAAAGGTTTCCCTTTTTCATCCTTATCCAGAGACATAGTTGAGCCCATTGGAGTCCTCATAGAGGTTGCGTTCTCCATTCCGAATTTATTAATCAGCTCTTTGGTGAACTTGGTTTATGAGATGAAAATTCCATCTTCAGATTGTTTCACCTGAAGCCCTAAGAAATACTTCAGCTCGCCCATACTGCTCATTTCGAACTTCCCTTGCATAGGTTTTGAGAACTTTTTGCAGAGGTTGTCGTCTATAGAGCCAAAAATAATGTCGTTAACATAGATTTGCACAAGCAAAATCTTGCCTTTAATTTCCCTAAGAAATAATGTCTTGTCTATCTTTCCCCTTGAGAATTTGATCTCAAGTAGAAAGCTAGACATCGTCTCATACCAAGCTCGAGGAGCTTGTTTCAGACCATATAGGGCCTTGTGCAGGAAATAGACGTAATCAGGAAAGTTAGGATCAACGAAACCTGGAGGTTGTTCCACATACACTTCTTCCTTTATGTTACCATTTAGGAAGGCAGACTTTACATCCATCTGATAGACGGTGAAGTCTTTGAAAGCAGCATATGCTAGGAACAACCTTATTGCCTCCAGTCTTGCCACTGGAGCATATGTCTGGTCGAAGTCGATTCTTTCTTCTTGACGATAGCCTTTGGTGACGAGTCTGGCCTTGATCTTTATGATAGTCCCGTCTTCGTCCATCTTGTTCCTGTAGACCCATTTTGTTCCAATGACGATCTTTCCTTTAGGTCTTGGAACAAGCTTCCACACATTGCAGCGCTTGAACTGCTTTAGCTCTTCTGCCATTGCCATTATCCATGATGCGTCTGAGTTTGCTTCCTCAAACTTCTTTGGTTCAACCTGTGAGAGAAAACTTAGATAAAGATTCTCGTTAGTTGTACCTCTTCGAGTTCTGACAACATCCCGGGGATCTCCTATGATCTAGTCCATGGGGCGATCCTTCAGATGTCTGAGCTCTAGAGTTCTTGCATCTGGATTATCTTCGATCACTGGAGTGATTTCTTCATCTTGGATGACTTCTTCATTTTGATCATCAGCCTCTCCAATAGGATTTGGAGTGGGGATCTTAATGAACTTTTTGCCTTTGTCTTCGGACGGTTCATCCAAGCTAGTTCCTTTCAGCTTTTCACCTGCATCTTCAATGAGCACACTAGACGGATTGATTTGCAGCAAGCTCGTCTCATCAAATACAACATGTATCGATTCTTCTACCACTAGGGTTTTTCTATTAAATATCCTATATGCCTTACTATGGCTACTATAGCCTACAAAAATACCTTCAAAACTCTTTTCGCTGAACTTGGTGGTGTGATACTTACCATTGTTAAGTACGAAGCATTTACAGCCAAGATTCTAAGGTATGAGACTGTTGGTTTCCTACCTTTCAGAAGTTCGTAAGGTGTCTTATCGTGGTCTTTGTTTATGAGTGCTCGATTTTGCACGTGGCATGCAGTGTTAACGGCTTTAGCCCAAAAGTACTCTGGTAGTGAAGCATCACTCAACATGGTCCTGCAGGCCTCTATGAGTGTTCTGTTCCTTCTCTCAGCCACTCAATTCTGTTGTGGAGTACGAGGAGAGGAAAACTCATGAAAGATACCTAAGCTTTCACAGAATTCTGTCATGGCCCCAGATTTGAACTCTATTCCGTTGTCACTTCTGATTTTGACTATGGAGCAGTTGTATTCATTCTGGACTTGCGTGACAAAACTAGAAAAGATATCAAAGGTATGTGACTTGTGTTTCAAGAAGAACACCCACGCAAAGCGCGAGTAATCATCAACAATTACCAACGTATGATCCTTACCTCACAAACTTCTAATTTGCAGTGGACCAAACAAGTCCATGTGCAATAGATTGAGACATCTATTAGAGTCTTTGTCAATAACGCTTTTAAAGGTAGCCCTTGTTTGGTTGCCTTTTATGCATGCATGACAAGGTCTATCTTTGACGAACTTGATATTTGGGGCATCACGTACTAAGTTCATTGAAAATAATTTATTAATTGTTTTGAAATTAATATATGCTAGTCTCTTGTGCCATTGGTCACCAAGCGACGCACTGTCTTTTGCTAAAAGACACACTGGTGTAGAGGAATCTATACAAATGAAGTTTAAACAGAAAATATTCCTGCTTCGAGTGCCGGATAGAATCGTTTCTATATTGTCAACGGATTTTATTAGGCACTTATCAGCATGGAATTCAACTATGTATCCTTTATCGCAGAGTTGGTTTATGCTTATGAGATTGTGTTCCAATCCTTCGACATAAGCCACATCTGAGAAGGATACATTGCCGTTAGTAATCATACCATAGCCTCTAGTGATTACATGGTCTGAACCTCTAAAGATGACCTTTGGTCCATTCACGACTAGAGTAAAGTTCTCAATGAGGCTTCTAGTCGCGATCATATGCCGAGAGCATCCGCTGTCCCAGTACCAGATGAGCGTTTTTTTGGCCTTTGGAATACCTGCAATCATAATCAATTTGCCTTAGGAACCCAAACATGTTTGGGTCCTTGGTCTCGGGTTAGAGTACTCCCCCTATGAGTTTTAGCATTATGAGCGGTCTTTCTCATATTGCTGACATGAAGGGTTGCAACATTTCTGGAATTGAACCAGCAATCTATGGCGAAGTGACCAACCTTGCCACAACACCAACAGTCAAATCTGTTGTACCTTTGCCTCATGATCTCCTGCTTGACCTTTTGGAATTGTGGTCTAGCAGGGGCAGCATTCTTGGAGGAAGATGCCTCATGATGATGGCAATCACATGGCTTCTTCCCCTTTATGGGCTTCTCTACAACAGACTTTGTCATCGGTGCCTTCTTAAAGTTATGCCCATGATTGAAAGGGCCATAGCTCCGAAGAATAACTTCTTCATAAGGAGCCTTAAAGACACTTTCGCCAAAGTCTCTGGGTCGAGTCCATCCTTGATAGCGGGACTTTGGCTCTACATAGGTAGGCCTGGCAAAGTGCCCGTAGGATGAGTCAAAATCAAACTCATTTGATGGAAAGATGACTTCCTTGAATGTAGTTTGATCTTGAGGGGCTTTCCCTTTCTCTTTGGTTAAGGCCTTTTTGGCGGCCTTATTCTTCCGTTGATTCTTGTTTCTCCTAGAGGATTTACTAGGAGCTTCTTCATGGCCTAGTCCAGCTCCCTTGGCCTTTGCTGAGAATTCAACAACGAATGGAAGAATCGTCTTGGGCTTCGAGAAACTTTCAACCAGTTTCTTTTTAGCTACAAGTTGGGCTTCCAATTCCTTGATGATTTTCTCTTTGAGGTCAAGGTGCTCAAGAGCCTTGTTATATTCTTCAATTGCATTATTGAAGTTTTCTTCGAGGGAGTCAGTCTTTGCGACTTTCTCTCTCAAGATGCTCTCTTCGGCTCTTAGAGATTTGATCTATTTAACTTGAGTTTTCACGACTCGACGACATTTGTCGTAAGCCATGATTAACTCCTTGTACTGGGCCATTAGCTCTGACTCATCGTCATAGGAGCTATCCTCGCAATCATGTTCAGAGACTTCAGAATCTGAAAGAGGGGTATGAGAGTTTACCTTCCCAGTGAACTTGGGCTCTTGTTCATCATCTGTTTGAGCCATCAGACCAAAATAAGCTTCTTCTTCTTCACTTGACTCAGATGAGTCGGAGTCTCTAAGAGTCTTGCTCTTTTTGGCTATGAGGCTCTTCTCTTTCCTCTTTTTTTTGAATGAGGATTTCTTTTCTTCTCTTCTACCACCCTCCTTCTTCTTATAAGGGCATTCAATGATGACGTGACCTGGCTTATTACAACTATAGCAAATGATGTCAGTCGAAGTATATTTGTTCTGTTTAGTATTGTACCTGTCATGGCTGCTTGAGCCTTTTCTTTGTCGATCACCATCATGTCGTGATCTTCTGTAGGAGGCATCCTTGCCTTTCCATTGCTTCTTTTTGTTCAAGATTTCTTCAACTGACGTGAGAGCAGTGAGAACTCTCCTTCTGATAGCTCAAAGCCTGTGGTACTTGGCTCGGTAGTTTCTTCTTCTTCATTAACTTCTGGAGCTGGAGCAGGGGAGGCATCCTTTGCCTTTCTAGAGGTGTCTGCCTTTAGAGCGACAGGTTTTTCTTTGAAGGCTGACCTGCTCTTCTCTTCTTTAGCTTTCCTGGTGTTGAGTTGAAGCTCATATGACATCAGCTTCCCGAAGAGATTTTGCAGGTCTGTTTCAGCCAGCTTCCCAAACTCCCTGATGACACAGACCTTGTTGTCCCATTCTTTGGTCAGGGATCTCAGGAATTTGTCATTCAGTTCTCCATTAGTGAATACCCTGCCATAGACTCTTAGGCCATTCACTATCTTGAAAAAGTTCTCGAAGGTGTCAGTAATGGTCTCTTTGCTTCCCTGTCGGAATGATTCATACTTTTGATTGAGGAGGGATCTCTGATCATCCCTCACTTCTTTTGTTCACTCCATTAAGGTAACCAAGGACTGGCACATCTCCTTTGTAGATTGGCAGTGGATTAAGTTTTGCAGCATTGAGTCATCAACTGCACTTGCTATAATGGTTTTAGCTTTCTTGTCAAGTGTAATCTCATCTTTGTCAAAATCCATCAACTTCTTTGGAACCTTCTTGGTAGGATCTATAGTGGAGACAGTCATAGGGACATAAGGACCTTCTTCAACTATCATGAAAATCCTTGGATCCACAGCTTCCATAAAAAATTTGATCCTTTCTTTCCACATAGGAAAGTTGTTCTTGTTGCACAAGGCAAGCTTGGCGAAATCCTTTGCCTTATCCATGATAGATAGATCTCAATTAAAAACTATATGCAGGAACTGATCAAGGTGTTAACCTTTTAAGGATCAACCTGGCTCTGATACTAATTGAAAGATAATAGTTGTTAACCTAAATCACCTAGAGGGGGGTGAATAGGTGAGTTGTGCGTCTTTTGCGGAATAAAAAATCTTAGAACACAGCACAGATCTATCCACTAAAATATCACATACGAGACAAGATTTATAGTTGTTCCCCGATCTTGGGTACATCCACTTTCCCTCACCGATCTAGCAATAAACTAGACTCGGCTACTCCACTATCTTGGATTGAAAATCAATCCTACCCTCGGAACATTGTTCCTACAATCTCGATCCACAAAATAGATCTACACTCGGAAGATAAAGCTTCCTACAATCTCGGAGTGGAAAACTCCTACACTCGGAGAAAATTTCTCCTATAGAAATAAAGTACAAGTATAGAACAAATACAAACAGTGAAATCGTCTGGTTCAGATCTGAAAAATAAAATAGAAACTGGAATCTTCTTCTTGGTGTTCGGCTTTATCAGAAGAGTTGAAGAAGGGTTCTCGACAATCAGTAGATCTGAACTTCTTGCTTCCATGATCGGACAGATGATGAGTATGAGAAAAATGATCCCGATCTGGAGAGCTTTTTCTGTCTATTTCCTCTAAAGATCGAAACCCTTACCGGAGAAGAGCAGCGACAGCAGCGGCTTTCGTTCCGTGAAGAGAGAGAGAGGAAATAGAAGTAATTTTGGAAAGCAACGACTGCAAAACTCAGAGGAATTTTCTTCTTGAAAGATTTGTTTTCTGATTAGGGTTTGTCAATTGGACAAGACCTTTTATAGGAGTACGAAAAATGGTCATAATCGGCTTTAATGACGTACACGTTGACCAATCATGTCACAGTATTTGAAATTTTGTCAAATCTGGACTTAGAAGAAATTTCAGGGAAAATGAGGTCATATACACGGGTATGTATAAAACTACTCGAGTAGGTCAAGGGCTACTCGAGTAACCAAAGAGATTTTACTCGGGTATATAAGTCATGACTACTCGAGTATGTAGAAGATAACTACTCGAGTATGTGATTTGAGATACTCGAGTAGGTAGAATGACGTACTCGAGTACATGTAATCAACTACTCGAGTACTAGAAGATCTACTCGAGTATATAGAAAGTTCCACGAGAAGTGGAGTTTGTACTACTCGAGTACAAGGTATACTACTCGAGTATGTAGAAAAACTACTCAAGTACATTAGAAGATTTACTAACTCTACGCTCCTAACTCTAGGTCGTAGACGAGATACTTCTTTGATGCACCTTCACTTGGCGTGATCCATAAGAAATCACTTTCCTATTTTGCAGAAGAACACAACCGAAGATGCTCCTTGAAGCATCCCTACAGATCTCATATTCGTCGATACCACATGGAGATGTCAACACAGACGCCGTGGTCAAATGACTCTTCAGCTCTTCAAAATCTCGCGTGCACTCCGGCATCCAAAGAAACTTCTGATCCTTTCGCGTCAGTGTGGTTAAAGGCAAAGAAATCCGTGAGAAGTTTTTCACAAACCGTCTATAGTAGCCTGCCAGTCCAAGTAAGGTCCTGACTTCGGCCACTGAAGACAACACTAGCCACTCCTGTATGACCCTTATCTTTGTCGAATCCACTACTATGACCTCTCTGCTTACTACATGGCCCAGAAAAGACACCGACGACAACCGAAACTCGCACTTCGAGAACTTGGCATGGAGCTTGTTCCTTTGCAAAATATGCAGCACCACCCACAAGTGGTTTGCATGATCCGCGTCAGATTGCGAGTACACCACCAAAATATCATTAATGAACATGATCACACATAAGTCCAAGTACTCGAGGAACGTTCGGTGCGTCAGGTCCATGAACACCGATGGCGCATTGCACAGTCCAAACGACATTACTGTGAACTCATAATGCCCGTAACGTGTTCCAAATAGGGTTTTGGGAATGTCACCTTCCCGAATCCTCAAATGGTAAGAACCAGACTTCAAATCCAACTTGGAGTAGACAGTTGATGCCACCAGCTGATCGAACAACTCATCAAGCCGAGGCATCAAATACTTATTCTTCTCGGTCAGCTTGTTCAGTTCACGGCTGTCAATCCATAACCGCAAGCCGCCGCCTTTCTTTTTCCCAAAAAGAACAGGCGCTCTCTAAGGTGACATGCTTAGGCGTATATAACCCATCTCAAGTAACTCTTTCAACTCAACCATTCCTTTGACATGATGCGATACAATGAGCAGGCCACAGGTTTCGCACCTGGGACTAATATAATAAAGAAGTCGATCTCTCGCTGGGGTGGTAGCCTAGGAAGATCCTTTGGAAACACAACACAATCACAAGATCCCATATCGGCAGTGCAGCTGTGTCCAAACACAATACCAACTTCTAATTTACACCACCACATTGCAAGCTCTAACTGCCACTTGCAAAACATTCATTCGGTAGGAACACCCGTCTATTATAAAAAGTGCTCTCCCCACTGTGTTCTGAATCAAAACAAAGTCTGTGGAGCAGACCTCACACACACAAGCTACATACACAATATGCAATCAGGAAAGCAATCAACGATGTTCTTGTGCACTTGTGACAACTTCACTGTGCTTCCTGGCCTCCTGCTAGCCAGGAGTAATGACTTAGGATTGCGCTTGGGATGTAGAGGACTTCACCACTGCTTTCCCCCGTTTCAACAGAAGACGCTCCTATCTTCTCAACCATTTATCGACCATGCCTAATAGTGAAGGGTGAACTTGTCCCCAAGTAATAGAACATCAACTTTATATTCATTTATATAACACATGCAACAGTAAAACTGCCATTCAAAACGGATTACTGTACATACAACACATGTATAATACACAAATACATGAGTAGCATAGTTATTTATGTACATCAAGTTGACATTTCCTTTTTCTTTATTGCCCTCTAAGATCCACCACAACATTCTCGGGCTTTATGTCCTGCTTCACCATACAAGTAACACTTGTATTGCTTCTTTGGCTTCTACGCACCACCCCAACAATTTCGAGCAATGTGTCCTTCCTTGCCACAAGTATAACAAGTACGAGTCTCAAGTCTCTGCTTATTGCGGTGAGCAGACTTTCCCACCCTTGGAGATCTCACTTCCCTGATTACAGACATGTGCCGGGCTCTCGCAGGCATTTGCTGGGCTCTTGTCCCGTCCCTCTCCAATAGTTTAGCTGACTCCACCAATGGTTGGAATCCCAATAGCTTAGGACCCATCAACAAGAAATGGAGTTCCTGACGTATCCCATCGTAAAATCGATTGAACTTCGTCTCCTCGGTTTCAAACACAAACTCTGGTTGTTGTCTCATTGCAACAAATGCATGAAAATAATCCTCAACCGTGTCCTCTCCTTGGCTCAAGCACAAGTTCACTAACGAAGCTGGTGTGTTTCCCCTGGCCGTTTTCTCACTTACACTAACCAGCATGGAACACATGACCGAGTCAGAGGGTTGCACCTGTCCCTCATGGTGAGCCTTGAGCATTGCAAAAAACACATCAGCAATTAGTCGAGCCGTCTCTATCGATGGAGGAGATGTTGGTACCACAGTTGATGTCCTGCTTCCCATCGAATGGTGGGGTTCCTTCTGCTACGCCATCGCACTAGTCACCTACAGTCATAAAATACACAAGTAAGCAACAAACATATTGCCAAAAACAATACCAGAAACGCATAGGTTCCCCAAACAATTATCTTTGCATGCATTCCTAAGTGGACATTCAAGAGTTCAATCGTGTTAACGCGGGTTGCATGATTGTTGAAGTTGGTGACCGGGCGGTCTGGCGGTTTGTCTTGGCGGGTTCCAGACCGCGCGGTCTGGCGGTTTGTCTCCGTCGGCTTGGAGACCGGGCGGTCTGGCGGTCTACCCTGACAGTCTCTCTTCCTCTCTGCTGGTAGCCGTGTGGTTAGCCCTGCTGTCTAACCGCGTGGCTTGTGCGGTTTGTTTTGTACAGTCCGCTTGTCCTGTAAATTTTAGTCCCACATCTCTTATTTGTATTCTCTCATCTCTCCTCCATTCTATATAAAGGAGGGCATACCTTTGTAATAGATATATTTTTTTTGGATAATAAAATTTCAGTTATTCAAAAGTTTATTCGGCTTGTTCTCTACTTTTCGCTTCTTTTCTCTACTTTCTAACATGATATCAGAGGACACGGTCATTTCCTCCTGATTCTGTGCGCCCTCTGTTGTTCGCGACCTGTTTTCCGCATTCTGCGACTTGGTTCGCGGCTTGCCCTCTCTTCTATCCGCGCGGCTTTTTTCTATCCGCGCGGCTTGTTTCTGTCCGCCGCCCAGTTCACGCGGCTTGCTTCCTCTTGATTCTCTTCTCCTACTACTCTTTGTCGCTGCGACCTGTTTCGTTGTCGCCGCGCTCCTTGTTCTTTTCTTGCCTCTCCGACTTCCAGTCGTTGCGGTCTGTCTCTGTCCGCGTGTCTTGTCTCTATACTCGCGGTTTGCTGCTGTGATCTGCCTGACCGTGCGGGTTTGTTCCTTTTTCACCCGCATCTTGGTCGCGGTCACCTGCTCTTCTCTTCTCTTCTGTTCGCTCGGTCTTATTAGTCCGCGCGGCCTCTTCCCCGCTGGACCTTTGCCTGCTTTTTCGCCGCTTCCTTCTTGTTGAGTTCTACCCGCTCCTGCTTGCTAGTCGCCTCGGCCTCATCTTTGGCCGTGCGACTTGTTCTCCTCTGTTCGCCCGACTTTTTCAGGTCGTGCGACTTCTTCCCCTCTGCTTTGCTCGACTTCTTGGAAGCGGCCTTTCTAGACGCCCGACCTATTTTCTGGTCGCCCGGCTTGGTGCTCTATTCTCTTCTCGCGGCTTGTTCTTCTCGTCGCGGTTTGCTACTCTCTTGCTTCCATGGCTTTCTCCTCCAGCCTGTCCGCCTCCGTGGTCACCTCTTCTGGTAGTGCTCATGTTGTGACTCGCGGAGGATGGCTCATCGACTCTGGTGCAACAAGTCATATGACCGGCAACTCTCAATGTTTCTCTCTACTTGACACACAGGCTCAGTTGCCCCCGGTCATTGTCGCTGATGGATCTCCCTCCCCGGTCCATGGACGGGCATGGTTCAAGTCACTCCATCTCTCTGCTTGGCTGATACCCTCTATGTGCCCAAGTTTTCGTGCAATTTATTATCGGTTACTTCTTTATGCAAGCAACTACGGTGTTCTGTCACATTCACCCCTACCTCTTGTGTTTTTCAGGATCCGGACTCCCAACGAACGATTGCTACCGGGACTGAGAGTGGTGGCCTCTACTTCCTCGACAACGTTTCTGCTCTATCCGTCTTCTCCTCCTCCTCTACAGATCTTCTCCAATGGCATCTTCGCCTTGGACATGCTCCTCCCCGCATTCTACGTCAGCTCCTGCCGCACCTCCCTCCTCATCATCCTCCTCTAAACTGTGATGCATGTCAACTTGGCAAACATCACCGCTCCTCCTTCCCTCCAACGCAAAGTCGGGGCTCTTCCCAACCGTTCGACCTCGTTCACTCTGACATATGGGGTCCCGCTCCTACCCTCACCATCGGTCGGGCAGTTCCTATTTTGTCACCTTCATTGATGATTTCTCTCGGGCTACGTGGGTCTATCTTCTTAAAGATCGCTCCGAGTTGTTCTCTGTTTGGACCTCCTTTTATTCGCTGGTTAAAACTCAGTTTGCTACGTCTATTAAAATCCTTCATTCTGACAATGCTAAGGAGTATCTTAGCCACGACTTCTCCTCCTTTTGCACTCACCATGGTGTTATTCGTCAAACCAGCTGTGTCTACACTTCCCAACAAAATGGGGTGGCGGAACGCAAAAACCGTCACCTCCTTGATGTCGCTCGCACTATGATGAATCAAATGTATGTTCCTCGCTCCTATTGGGGCTATGCTGTCCTTCTCTCCTGCTATCTCATCAATCGCCTTCCCTCCACCGTTCTCCACGGTGCTACCCCCTTCTCCATTCTTTATCCAGACAAGGATCCCTTTCCTCTTCCTCTACACATCTTTGGGTGCACCGCTTTTGTGCACTCTCCCGCTGCCACTCGTGATAAACTCTCACCCCGTGCCACCAAATGTGTCTTTCTGGGCTACTCTCCCACTCAGAAAGGCTATTGTTGCTTTGACCCTGTTACCCACAAGCAATTTGTCTCGGCGGATGTCACCTTCTTTGCCAATGCATCTTACTTCTCTCCCGCTTCCTCTTCTCCTCCTCCTGCTCCTCCTTCTCATACCAACTCATCCCTTCCCTCTGCTCCCACTGAGGTTCCGCCCTCTCCACCCACTCCACCGCCTTCCCCATCCTCCTCATCTCCACCCTCTACTCCGCTTTCTCCCTCCACTCCGCTGCCATCTCTCTCTAATCCCGGGCCAGCTCTCTCCACACGGATACTCCGGAAACTGAGGCTCTTGCTGACCTGGATCTCCCGATTGCTCTTCGCAAAGGGTTCGGGCTTGTACCCACCATCCTCTTGCTGCGGTTGTTTCCTACGATCGTCTTACCCCTGCTCGCCGAGCCTTTGCCCTGGCTATCTCGGCCACTACCACCCCCCGTTCCTACCAGGAGGCCCTTACTATTCCTCACTGGAAAGTTGCCATGGATGAGGAGATAGCTACTCTCACTGAACGGGTACCTGGACCCTTGTTCCGCCTCCTTTCGGCACCGATGTTGTTGGTTGTCGCTGGGTCTTCGTGGTGAAGTTTCTCCCGGATGGTAGTGTGGATCGTTATAAGGCTCGCCTGGTTGCCAAGGGTTTTACCCAAACTTATGGGGTTGATTACTTTGACACTTTCTCGCCCGTGGCTCGCCTCAGCACTATTCGGGTTCTTCTCTCTGTAGCTGTCAACAGGGATTGGCCCATCTCGCAGCTAGATGTTAAGAATGCCTTCCTCTATGGAGATCTGCAGGAAGCTGTTTACATGGAGCAACCTCCTGGGTATGTGCTCAGGGGGAGACACGGGTATGCCGGCTAAAGAAGGCTATCTATGGCCTCAAGCAGAGTCCTCGTGCCTGGTTTGACAAGTTCAGTGGCATTGTTGCGGCCATTGGTTTTACACGAAGCTCAGCAGATCACTCCTTGTTTGTTCGGAAAACCGCCTCTGGTCTTGTTGTTCTTGCGTTTATGTTGATGACATTCTTCTACTGGCGATGACCAGGATGGGATACTGATGACCAAGAAACACCTTCGTCAACATCTGGTTACAAAGGATATGGGCTCCCCGAAATACTTTCTGGGGATTGAAATCTCTAGAAAGCCCCACTCCATGGTCCTTTCACAACGGAAGTATGCTCTTGATCTTTTAAAGGATGCAAGACTCACTGGTGCTAAACCTGCACGTTGTCCTATGGCTGCTGGAGAAGACAAAACTTGGACAGATGACTCACCTCTTCTCTCTGATCTTACGAGATACCGACGTCTGGTGGGCAAGCTCATATATCTCACGGTAACCAGACCCGACATCTCCTATGCTGTTGGCAAGGTGAGCCAGTTCATGCAAGCTCCGAGGGAGTGTCATCTACAATCTGCTCTGAGGATATTAGAGTATATTAAAGCTGCTCCAGGGAAAGGACTCCTATTTCAGAAGAATGGTCACTAAGGGTTGAAGCTTACTCTGATTCAAGCTATGCGGATGACAAAGGGGACCGCAAATCGACTTCAGGTTTCTGCACATTTGTTGGAGGCAATCTTGTGAGTTGGAAGAGCAAGAAACAGTCCGTCGTTTCCAGGTCTAGTGCAGAGGCTGAATATCGTAGCATGACATCGACTACATGTGAGTTGAAGTGGTTGCGGGCTCTCATGCTTGACTTAGGAGAGTTTACAACTATCCTCTTCCTATGTTCTGTGACAAATAGGCCGCGATACACATTTCCAAAAATCCGGTCTTTCATGAGAGAAAAAAAACACATAGAAGTTGACTGTCATTTTATTCGAGAAGAAATATTGAAGAAACAGATTTGCACTCCATTTGTCACGTCCGACAACGAGTTGGCAGACGTCTTCACCAAGCCAGTGTCCGCTTCCTTTTTCCACATCTGTGACAAGCTGGGCATGATCGATATATATGCTCCAGCTTGAGGGGGAGTGTTGAAGTTGGTGACCGGGCGGTCTGGCGGTTTGTCTTGGCGGGTTCCAGACCGCGCGGTCTGGCGGTTTGTCTCCGTCGGCTTGGAGACCGGGCGGTCTGGCGGTCTACCCTGACAGTCTCTCTTCCTCTCTGGTGGTAGCCGTGCGGTTAGCCCTGCTGTCTAACCGCGCGGCTTGTGCGGTTTGTAATTTTGTACAGTCCGCTTGTCCTGTAAATTTTAGTCACACTCTTATTTTGTATTCTTCTCTCTCTCCTCCATTCTATATAAAGGAGGGCATACTTTTGTATAGATATCTTTTTTTTGATAATAAATTTCAGTTATTCAAATTTTTATTCGGCTTGTTCTCTACTTTTCGCTTCTTTTCTCTACTTTCTAACAATGATAGTCTGATTCATATACGGTTTTTTTTCGGACTCATCTGGGCTAGTTTTCACGCATTTGCACTTCACTTTTAGTTCTATATCATTCATATTTCATCTTGTCTATATTTCCATAGGAAGTGCACACTTAGGCCCGTGGTTGTGTAATTTTTATACTTTTATTGTTTCTACTCCATTTTGTGCTCGTATGGAATATCTGCACATATCAGTGCTGGGTTTAGGGGTCGTGTGCGTGTTCTAGGGATGTTTTGAAGCAGGAATTTTGCGCACAATCATCGGATATAGTGCGCACGACCACTGGTCGTGCGCCAATGATTGTGCGCATTGTTCACTGATTTCCAAAATCTGCCTGGGGTAATCGCACGACCACTGGACATAGTGCGCACGACCACCGGTCATGCGCCACTGATCGTGTGCATTGATTCCTCTTTTTCTAGAGTCCTGTCTGGGGTAATCGCACGACCATTGAACTTAGTGCGCACGACCAGTGGTCTTGCGCCACTGCTCGTTGCGTTATCCCAGTTATTCTATTAGCCTAGTATGCAGTGCCAGTGCGCACGATCAGTGGACATAGTGCGCACGGCCACTGGTCGTGCGCCCGTGATCATGCACTTTGTTCAATTCTGCTTTGTATAAATATTGCAGGTCTCGCCATAACTCAGGATCGCTGAAATCATTCAGTGGGCTCTACATTTCTCCTCCCGCCTTCTCAGCTGTTTTTCATCATCTTCCACCCTAGGGAGGTGCTCCGGGCAAGCTTTCACCACCAAATCCAAGCCGGAGCTTCCTCTCGGCCTCCTCCTTCAACTTTGAGCTTCAAGAAGAGCTTGACCTAGCTTTCTCCATCAAGCTAACAAAAGTTGTTCCATCCTCCACCGGATCGTGACACATATAATAAGGGCCATTGAAGGTGGTGACAGTCCTTCTCTACCCCGAACGCAGTTAAGGACCGAGCTTGACCGCGATTGACAACCCAACGATTCCAACCTTGAATCCTCAGCAAGACTCCGGATCGTGTCGATTTCGCATACTCTTTTCTTGTTTAGTTGTTGAATGTGTAGTTGAACTCTTATATATGATGAAGTATGCTAGTTTGTAAAACGTTTTTATACAATCATGTCTATGTGATTTTGTATTTTCGTTATTTGCTTGACGTGTGCCTATTTGTCCATCCACCCTTGGCGCAATAACAATTGCTAGTGGAGTGCGTAGCGAAGAGGTGCTCACGACCCACATTCTGCATTCTAACCACCTTATCGCAAGCCTACTCGTCATCCGCCCAACGAATCGGTGCATAGCGGCCTGACTAGTCTTCATCCCGCCAGCGAAGCATCGCATAGCGGCGTTGCATAGGAGTAGTTGTTAGATTTTTACTTTATTTTTCCGCAAATATCAAAACCCCCCTTAGTTAACTCCGACCTAAGGACTTCAATCTCAAGTCCTACTCGACATTAACTCCACCTTACTGTGTTCCTTAGAGATCGATACTTTGGAAAACTCGCCCATTTTTTATTACTTGTGTGACGTTTTCACTGCCATGATCTTTAACATCAATTTTTGGCGCCGTTGCCGGGAACACAGTCGTGTGAGTTTTTGGTGAGGAGATAGGAGATATAAAGCCCTTTTTCCATTTGTATATTTCATGTTTCTTTCTGCTTTAGTTTTTAGAATCCGTTTCTTGTTTTTATTTGTTCTTATTCTAGTTTTAATTTTTCTGTAGCAGGTTTTCCTATTCTTTTATCTTTGGTGTATAGTTAATTATTGCATAGAAACTTTCTGTTGGTGAATTCTTCTTGTTGCACCATGTATTCTTATATGAATATTCGTTTTGCCGATTGGTACGGGGATTATAGGCATGGTAGTGATGAGTGCCCCACTGAAGATTGGGAGCATAATTCTCGTGGTTCTGTGTATGGCACCACCGTCTTCCTATGGTACTTCATACACCCAACCCAGGTCTTATGGTCACTCCTCTTCTACGCATTCATATTTTTCTTATTCCTCTCTGGTCCCACCTGGATCGAGGAGTATTGGAAAATGATGTTTGTGTTGTCGTAGCACAGACCACGTGTTAAAGATTGTGCAGAATTTCAGCGCCAGTTAGAGGAGAATGATGAACAGGTATCCGATTCACTCTATCACCCTCTCAAATGGCCTCCCCTTCTGATTCTGATGATATATTCACAACACCACCTTGTCTATGGGGGACAGCAGTGGATATACCCATCAGACTTTCTGCTGATCGGTGTGACTTCATTGTGGCACCGTCTCTCCCATGTACTCTTCCCCTCTCGTTGATTCACCCCCCCGGAGGAACCCACACTATATTTTCTCTGATGCTGTTGTTCCTCCGCCTTCTTTGCAAGAATTATCTATCCCTATTTTAAGTGAGTCGGTTGATGATGTTCAGCTCAGTCGGTGATAACGGTGTTGGATGATTGGCTATCAAGGGTTGCGGGTTCGAAAACCTAGCGCCAACAACGCGGCGTGCTGAGAAACAGGCCGAGGAGGCGTTGGGGTGTATTGGGCTGCAGCCCTGTAGCGGTCCACGCTGTGCGGCCTTGTAAGGTGCGGCAGCCTCTGAGTCCGTTACATAAAAAGTGCACTTTTTATGTAACGGACTCAGAGGCTGCCGCACCTTACAAGGCCGCACAGCGTGGACCGCTACAGGGCTGCAGCCCAATACACCCCAACGCCTCCTCGGCCTGTTTCTCAGCACGCCGCGTTTGTTGGCGGCGTGCTGAGAAACAGGCCGAGGAGGCGTTGGGGTGTATTGGGCTGCAGCCCTGTAGCGGTCCACGTTGTGCGGCCTTGTAAGGTGCAGCAGCCTTGAGTCCGTTACATAAAAAGTGCACTTTTTATGTAACGGACTCAGAGGCTGCCGCACCTTACAAGGCCGCACAGCGGGACCGCTACAGGGCTGCAGCCCAATACACCCAAACGCCTCCTCGCCTGTTTCTCAGCACGCCGCGTTGTTGGCGCTAGGTTTCGAACCCGCAACCCTTGATAGCCAATCATCCAACACCGCTATCACCGACTGAGCTGCAGCTCAGTCGGTGATAGCGTGTTGGATGATTGGCTATCAAGGGTTGCGGGTTCGAAACCTAGCGCCAACAACACGGCGTGCTGAGAAACAGGCCGAGGAGGCGTTGGGGTGTATTGGGCTGCAGCCCTGTAGCGGTCCACGCTGTGCGCCCTTGTAAGGTGCGGCAGCCTCTGAGTCCGTTACATAAAAAGTGCACTTTTTATGTAACGGACTCAGAGGCTGCCGCACCTTACAAGGCCGCACAGCGTGGACCGCTACAGGGCTGCAGCCCAATACACCCAACGCCCCTCGGCCTGTTTCTCAGCACGCCGCGTTGTGGCGCTAGGTTTCGAACCCGCAACCCTTGATAGCCAATCATCCAACACCGCTATCACCAACTGAGCTGCACCGGACTCAGAGGCTGCCGCACCTTACAAGGCCGCACAGCGTGGACCGCTACAGGGCTGCAGCCCAATACACCCCAACGCCTCCTCGGCCTGTTTCTCAGCACGCCGCGTTGTTGGCGCTAGGTTTCGAACCCGCAACCCTTGATAGCCAATCATCCTAACACCGCTATCACCAACTGAGCTGCAGCTCAGTCGGTGATAGCGGTGTTGGATGATTGGCTATCAAGGGTGGCGGGTTCGAAACCTAGCGCCAACAACGCGGCGTGCTGAGAAACAGGCCAGGAGGCGTTGGTGGTATTGGGCTGCAGCCCTGTAGCGGTCCACGCTGTGCGCCTTGTAAGGTGCGGCAGCCTCTGAGTCCGTTACATAAAAAGTGGTGATAGCTGTGTTGGATGTTGGCCTATCAAGGTTGCGGGTTCGAACCTAGCGCCAACAACGCGCGTGCTGAGAAACAGCCAGGAGGCGTTGGGTGTATTGGGCTGCAGCCCTGTAGCGGTCCACGCTGTGCGGCCTTGTGTAGCGTCCACGCTGTGGCGCACCTTGTACAGGTGCGCAGCCTCTGAGTCCGCTTACATAAAAAGTGGTGTTAGCTGTGTGGATGATTGGCTATCAAGGCGGTTTGCGGGGTTCGAACCTAGCGCCAACAACGCGGCGTGCTGAGAAACAGGCCGAGGAGCGTTGGGGTGTATTGGGGCTGCGGCAGCCCGGTAGCGGCCACGCTGTGCGGCCCTTGTAAGGTGCGGCAGCCTCTGAGTCCGTTACATAAAAAGTGCACTTTTTATGTAACGGACTCAGAGGCTGCCGCCCTTACAGGCCGCACAGCGTGGACCGCTACAGGGCTGCATCCCAATACACCCCAACGCCCTCCTCAGCCTGTTTTCTCAGCACGCGCGTTGGTGGCGCTAGGTTTCGAACCCGCAACCCTTGATAGCCAATCATCCAACACCGCTATCACCCGTCTGAGCTGCAGCTCAGTCGGTGATAGCGGTGTTTTTGGATGATTGGCTATCAGGTTTTCGGGTTCGAACCTCTAGCCGCCAACAAACGCGCGTGCTGAGAAACAGGCCGAGGAGGCGTTGGGGTGTATTGGGCTGCAGCCCTGTAGCGTCCACGCTGTGCGGCTTGTAAGGTGCGGCAGCCTCTGAGTCCGTATACATAAAAAGTGCACTTTTTATGTAACGGACTGCAGAGGCTGCCGCACCCTTACAAGCCGTACAGCGTGGGCTTAATATGCTTTTATATATATATAACATATTTTCGGTTTGTTTTTTTTTTTTTGCGTTTTTTTGATATAGCGTAAGAGTATTGGGAGTATGAAATTGTATAAAATTAGATGAAGGGATTGGGGAGATAATAAAAGGGGGGGGAGTAGTTCGAACCCGCAACCCCTTGATAGCCAATCATCCAACACCGCTATCCACCAACTGAGCTGGCAGCTCAGTCGGTGATAGCGGTGTTGGATGATTGGCTATCAAGGGTTTTCGGGTTCGAAACCTAGCGAGCGCCAACAACGCGGCGTGCTGAGAAACAGGCCGAGGATGGCGTTGGGTGTATTGGCTGGCAGCCCTGAGCGGTCACGCTGTGCGGCCTTGTAAGTGCGGCACCTCTGATCCCCGTTACAGATGATGTTCGCCGAATTGTGATTCTGAGCCTGAAGATTGCCCATGTTGACGAGATATTATTTTCATTAATGGACAGTATTATCATCATGGAACAGGTGGACACACCGAGGTGTGTTGATGAGGAGATCCTCTTTGTTGAGGAAGTTTCCACTTCCTTGATGGATGAGGAGGTACAAACCACCACTGAGGACCTCGAGCTCGCGGATTCCCTCGCCATGACTTATATGACGCCGACGATGATCTAGTCGGGATCCTGCTGGGAGTGAGACCAGGACCACTACCCCTATTTCTGATTCTTTTAACTATTCATCTCCTTTATTTCTTGATCCCATTTATATATCTGAGCCTATGCGGGTTTGAGTCTTCGCAGGTGTTTTAGGAGCACTTGGAGCTTTTATCTCGAGTCATGGATGATAGCATCCTATTTTTGTGAGGAGGTTGATTCCTCCTCTATTGAGAAGCTCCATTCATCGCTTTCTCCTCCCGCAGTCTCCCTGTAGACGATACCTTGCTAGCAGGATTTATTTTGTGATAAGATGAGCGAGGACCAGTGCTCCTCCTCTTCTTATTTCCTATTTACTCTGTCTGCGAGGAGCAGGTATGATTATTTAGGCAGAGGGTTCTGTTCTATCATCGTATCGGTACTTGTTATCGAAACAAATATTGGACAGTTACCTGTGCATTTTTATTTTCATAGGCCCATTATCTAGAACCTTTTCGTAGCCGAATAAGTCATGCTGGGATGACAATAACCCCAGTACTTATCTTTCATTTCCTATATTTTTATTTCTTATGTCTAGCTTAGTTTTAGCATTTCTTTGAATTTTGTATATTTTTCTTTTGTTTTTGTGGAGCTCACCCCTGCAAGTATTCTTGACAACTTCGTATTAGCGGGGTTGTGATTCTTCATATGGCGGGCCTGCTTCAAGTTTCCAACGCGTCTTCTAGTATGCTCACTGGCTAAGCATTGGTAACCTCTTCCCTTAGCTTTATGATTTTAATTTCTCCATCATATTCTGTGTTGCTTAGTTTAAGTCTGGGTAGATCCATTATTTGTTACCTATTGCACACACACATTTCTTGTGCATACTAGAAGCTTTTATAGTGTTATTTGATTATTCCTTGCACTGCACACAACTGTACCAGCTTGAGCGCGTGCTTAGCTGATTATTGTGCCGCGTGTTAAACTCATTTCTTAGTTATATTTGGAAAAATATGGTGTTGGCTTAGGATTGTGAGACAGAGTAAAATGTTGACCTTGTTGTATTTCGAGTCAACTACTCTCGTCTCGTGTAGAAATTCGAATAGATTTAATTTTTCTGTATGCGTTTAGTTTTATATTTTTCGAATTGCGTAAATACTTTTTATTGTACTCAAAATTGGTGAATCCGGTGTGAATCCGACGGTAGCTTAGGGATGTGTGTAGATGGCCGTTAGTTCGTATTGCTCGAGTCGGGAGAATGGATAGTCTTTCTCGTTGGCTAAGAACTTGCCCCAAGCTATTCTTGAAGTATGGGTATAGGTTAGTTCACTCTCATGAGCGTGATGTAGGCCATCATTTTGGCCCGGTGAGCTTTGTACCGTTCTAACGTCTTTTCCCTTGCTAGCCCCGTTGTGCCTACCCATTCTTTGATTCAGCTCCACCTTTATTCACCAAAGCCTCAAAGCCGATCCTAGTCGCACTCCCAAGTTGAGCTTTAGAGTTTTACATTTTTCATGTTGGGGTGTTGATGTGGTGCTTTTACATGTGAATATGTGGATGTGCTCCAAAGCTTATATTTGTTGAAATTGTTAAAGAGAAGCAATTTGAAAAAGAAAAAGAAAAGTAAAAAAATGATGTTAATTGTGAAGAAGTGAAAAGTAAAAGTAAAACTGAAAATCTTATTTGAGATGTGAGTATTTTTGAGTAGGCGGTGCACACACCCATATGTTAAAAGTTAAGTCTGGGGGTATGGTGTACCCGAATATATTTTGGTTAGCTAATGGATTCTTTCTTTGATAGCTCATTTGGGTTAGGTGCATAGCCTTCCTGTTATCTTTGTTTTACCTCACCGAAACCCAAGCCCATCTCTCACCTAAAGTCCTACGATTCGTGTGTGAACCCACCCACCCATTCCGTGGAGAGATGCGAAAGGGCAAGCATATGGTCACCGACATGGGTGGATTCCTTTGGAGGTTATCCGAGCACCGATCTTTGGCAATGCATGCCTAGCGATTAGTCTACTTTATCCCTACGTGTGACCGAAAGATTCACCGTGATTCCATTTTGAGTAATAATAAAATGTTGATACGCATGGTGAAAAGTATAAAGTATTTTGTATACTTAGAAATTTCTTCTATTATATTTTACACGTGCGAGCATGCGACTTTGCATGGTACTTTGTTTTTCAATTTCATTGTTAGCTAGTAATTTTCCCTATCTCTTAGATTTTGTTTGGTCGGGGACGCGCAAACAGTTAAGTCTGTGGTGTGACAAGTCCGATTCATATAGGGTTTTTCGGACTCATCTGGGCTAGTTTTCACGCGTTTGCACTCACTTTTTAGTTCTATATCGTTCATATTTCATCTTGTCCTATTTCCATAAGAAGTGCACACTTTGGCCCGTGGTTGTGTAATTTTATACTTTTATTGTTTGTACTCCATTTTGTGCTCATCTGGAATGTCTGGCCATATTAGTGCTGGGTTTAGGCGTCGTGTCCGTGTTCTAGGGACGTTTTGAAGCAGGAATATTGCCCACGATCATCGAATATAGTGCGCACGACCACTGGTCGTGCGCCGATGATCGTGTGCAATGTTCACTGATATCCAAAATCTACCTGGGTAATCGCACGACCACTGGACATAGTGCGCACGACCACTGGTCATGTGCCACTGATCGTGTGCATTGATTCCTCTTTTTATGGAGTCCTGTCTGGGATAATCGCACGACCATTAAACTTAGTGCGCATGACCAGTGGTCGTGCGCCACTGCTCGTGCACATTATCCCAGTTCTTCTTCCTATTATGCCATGCCAGTGAGCACGATCAGTGGACATAGTGCGCACGACCACTGGTCGTGCGCCCATGATCGTGCACATTGTTCCATTCTGCTTTGTATAAATATGCAGGTCTTGACCTAACTCAAGATCGCTGAAATCATTCGGAGGGCTCGACATTTCTCCTCCCGCCTTCTCCGTCGTTTTTCATCATCTTCCACCCTAGGGAGGTGCTCCGGCAAGCATTCACCGCCAAATCCAAGCCGGAGCTTCCTATCGGCCTCCTCCTTCATCTTTGAGCTTCAAGAAGAGCTTGACCTAGCTTTCCTTCCATCAAGCTAGGAGAAGTTGTGTGCCATCCTCCACCCGATCATGACATGAAGAAGACGGGCCATTGGAAGGTGGTGACAACCCTTCTTCCCCCCGGACGCAGTTAAGGACCGAGCTTGGATGCGGATTGACAACCCGATGATTCCAACTGTGAATCCTCAGCAAGACTCCGGATCCGGTCGATATCGCACACTCTTTTCTTGTTTGGTTGTTGAATGTGTAGTTGAACTCTTATATATGATGAAGTATGCATAGTTTGTAAAATGTTTTATATACAATCATGCCTATGTGATTTTGTATTTTCGTTATTTGCTTGAGGTGCGCCTATTTGTCCATCCACCCTTGCCACACTAGCAATTGCTAGTGGCATACGTAGCGAAGAGGTGCTCATGGACCCTCATTCCTCCATTCTAACCACCTCATCCGCAAGCCTACTCGTCCATCCGCCCAACGATTCGGTGTATAGCGGCCCGACTAGTCTTCCATCCCGCCTAGCAAAGCATTGCATAGTGGCGTTGCATAGGAGTAGTTGTTAGATTTTTACTTTCTTTTTCCGCAAATATCAAAACCCGCTTAGTTAACTCCGACCTAAGGACTTCAATCTCAAGTCCTCCTCGACATTAACTCCACCTTACTGTGTTCCTTGAGAGATCGATACTTTGGAAAACTCGCCCATTTTTTATTACTTGTGCGATCGGTTCACTGCCATGATCTTTAACATCATTGCACTGACACGTGCTTGCCACCCCACAAAAGAATTCAACCACGAATTCGAAAGGGAAAGACCGAGACAGCTAATACCAAAAATGTAAAGACTCCATCCGTTCACAGGTATATACTAGAAGGTAAGGCCGGGGACCCACAACATATACCATAAAACAGGCGGGGAAGTCACGGAGTGATACCAGAGTTGCGCATCCTAACTCATTGCATTCTAGTGGAAGCCTATAACACTAAGATGAACACACACATACATGAATGTACACCATATAAAAGCTCCACCTTTATATATATAGTATAGGAATGTCTAACTACAAAATCATAGGCCTTATGGCCTTACAAGGCTTTACACAACAGTGGCCTCAAATATTGGCGCGCAGGATGACCACATATAAACAAACATAACATTTCAGTTTAGCCTTCAAGGGCTAGCGGCGGGAGCAGCAACAACAGCAGCAACAACAGGGTCATCATCCTTTGTGTGTCCCGCTAAGTTCTCTAGCACCTGTGCAAGGACATTCCACCCAACGGTGGCAAACAGGCAACGGTCAGCATTCAACTGACCAAATTATAATAACCCTACCCCTTTCCCGGGGCAGTGGTATTCCTTCCCTGCAAACATAACATTTTATAGGCAAATATATACATACAATGTGCTCTCACGCACATCCATTCCATCACAACCGTCAGCCACACGGCCCGACGATCCATGCACTCAGGGCACATTCTTGGTGTACCGGCGAACCAGTTTCCCACCACCGTATCAGGGTCGCAACCCAACGACAAAACATTGAGCATTTACTCCATGGACTGCAGCCGGAGATTATAGTCTTAGTGAACCGGGATTGGCCCATAGCCCCCCATTGTATCATGGCGCGCAGGACTAAGACTCTCGCTATGCGCTCCAACAGACCGCACTTTCAGGTCTCA
Organism: Platanthera guangdongensis; assembly: GCA_039583875.1. Taxonomy (NCBI): domain Eukaryota; kingdom Viridiplantae; phylum Streptophyta; class Magnoliopsida; order Asparagales; family Orchidaceae; genus Platanthera; species Platanthera guangdongensis. The sequence goes on along the minus strand of CM077158.1, from coordinate 204,077,855 downwards.
CGTCGGATGAACATAACGCAGGTTGGATCATCCACCACCCGTTGATCAAATCACCTTGCCATCACCGAGCACAGCGTACTCGCTGCTAAATAAAAGGTGCGGGTCAGTTTCACCTTACCTGTTTGGCATAAATCCTTGGTGTTTTCCTGGGCACACCAGTACTTGTAGTTTCACCCATTGCATTTCACAACATCAGAGGGTCTTTCCTGAACGTCCAATCCAGTACTTCCTACTATTCCATTTTGCAGGTACAACCCCACAAATATCACAAGTATAAAAAGTGTTTTCCTGGCTTACCACGCTAGTACTTCCTGCTACTCCCCTTCAGAGGTACCGCCCATGAACATTAAGCATTACAAAAGGGTATTTCATGGACTTCCAATCCAGTACTTCCTGCTACTCCCTTTCGTAGGTATAACCGAATAGCACAAGCATCACAAGGGTATTTTTCTAGACTACCACTCCAGTACTTCCTGCTACTTCCTTTCACAGGTGCAACCCTTCGACTCATAACTACATGTTTATCACGGAGTCTTCTCCGGTGTGTATATGCAACATTACCAATCCAGACCAACCTATCCAGATGGGCTTCAAATAGTATGCCTATTCTGTACTCCATTTCTGGATCTATATGCCAACTTAGTGGGGATTACACGAATCAACCTAAGGGACTCCCATAACAAGTCACCCTCTGGTGGGGGAATCATATGCACATGCCAAAAAGGAAGCCTTCACCTGGCTAGGAAGAAAAGTAATTACCCTTGAAGACCACTTCAGCGCCACGAGCTCCTAGCTGGCTGGAAAGAACCACAATGACTTTTCCTCCACAATGTTGGCCTTGGATCTCTCGTCGGAACTCCGCAGCACCACTGGTGGCCAACTCATCTTCCTCCTACTCCTCCTCCTTCTTCCTCTCTTTCTCTCTCTAGAAGTTTAGAAAGATGAAGGCCAAAGCAAAATGAGAATTTCCCTTCTCATCCACGGCCTTAAGGAAGCAGGGAGGAAGCTCAGCCATTGCATCCCAGCTGAAGGAACGGACAACCACTATTTTGCCAGAAAAGCATATTTTTTGCCTTACATGGCCTGTGACACGCCCGTGTCCCCGGTCGTATACCCCAAGCGGTACTCAACCGACTTACCCAGACCAGTACACGCCCATGTGATACACCCGTGTAATGGGTCGTGTCACCTAACATGCATTCAGACACGCCCGTGTCTGTGGCCGTGTACTTCAAGCTGAACAAAATCGAGATTAACTCGATCGGGACATGGCCAGTGACACACACGTGTCACAGGCCCTGTACCCCAAGACACACCAGTGTCATGCCCGTGTTCACCAGGCCTCAAACTTGGGGCACATCCCGCAAAGGACACAGCCTGTGACATGCCTGTGTCTCAGGCCGCGTGCCCATACATGGCAGTAGACACACCCCTCAACTCAACTTCATCGAACGAAGTTCGTCGACCCGCAGAGGACACGGCCTCTGACATGCCCGTGTGAGAGGGCGTGTGCCCTCATACTTCCACAGAATAGAAATTTGTCAAACACTCGCTGACTGCTCACCCGAGTAGGACACACCCTGGGACACGCCCGTGTCCCAGGCTGTGTCACCCGACTTTTCCCAATGCTGGTATTTGGGGTGTTACATGTTTCACCTAGAATCATTTCTCCCAAATTTTATCCTGTAGATTTGGTAAACAAATGTAGTTGTCGTGTCACTTTATTTATTGAGTCATTTTGATCGTTGCGACACCTTGTGCGTCCCGTTGTTGACCCAATTTAAAATCTCATCGGGTAAGTCCTAGTTGATAAGTGTCCTTTTGATGTATCAATTTCATTAAGAGTTGATTTGTAGTTTGTTGACCATGAGTCCATGTTGAATAAAAGAAAATCTGTATAGATTAATATGTAACTAAAGAAAACTCTGATGGTATATGCGCGTTGGGGTTTATCCATCGGTACATTGCCTTATGGTTGAGTCTGTCCGTGTTGTGGACCTTCATACCCGACACAATACCTTAGCTGTTAGTCTGAAAGCGTTGGGGTTTCTCCCTTGGCATAGTGCCCTTTTTGGCTAGGTTTGTGCGCGTTGTGGACCTTTTTCCCGACACAGTACTCTTTCTAGTTGAGCTGATCAGTCTCATTTAAAATGATGAACAATATGAATAATAAAGAAGGATGAATATAAGAACTTCTAATGTTTGACACTCTATTCTGTCCAGTTGTGATTAGCCTTTCTTGCTCAGCTAGATTTATTGTTTTGTTTTTATTACTTTGCTACTTACTTTTATTGCAGTCGATTTGTTATCCCTCATTTACTTCGAGGTTTGTTGGTCTTCCTTTTACTCTTTTGCACCACTTGTAGATTTCTTCTGAGGTGTTATTCTTTTGAATGCCTCAGGTCTAGATCAATAACAGGTTTAGCTGACAGAGTTGTACTTCTGGTGATGCGAGTTGCTGCGGATGTTTGTTTCCACCTCAGAGTATTAAGGTAGTTATTTTGTTAGACATGACTGTTTCTCTATGGGTTCGTGTTAGTTGTTGATGCCTATAGTCTAGGACTTCTTATGACATTTTACTTGTTACTTTTACTGTTGTTACTTTTTGCACGTTTGTACTTGCTCTCTGGAAAATTTTATGTTAGGATGCATGTAGTTACTTTTAAGTATACAAAGTTGCATACTGAAATGTTTGGATGACATAACTTTTAAACTGTAAAACACACAACTTTGAAGCACTATAGAAAATCTCTTTTATTTATACTAAAAGTAGAAGTCTTATCTCATTACATTCTATGTTATGTGCTCATTCTCATATAAGTTAATAAACGAATCAAGCATAGTATTTTCCGCTATGTAAATCCATATTTTCTCACCTATGGACTAGATATTCCACCCGATCGAGGGACACGGTCAGAAAATTCAAGAACTTAAATATGTTTTAACTTAAAACATAAAGCTCTTCTATTAGAGTAAATGTGAGGACTTGGTTGCCTGAACGTCTGCAGTTGTCCTTTACACGGCGTAGCATCACGACTCATTTTTTGACAGTTGGTATCAGAGGGAGATTTTGCAAAAGGGTTGGTTGGTTTGGCAAGCTAGTCGAACAACTTTCCTTAATAAAAACTCTAATCGTATCATTTCATTGCATACAAACACCGATATGTCATCAGTAGATCTTGATGGAAGCATGAACACTACACTCATAGCATGTAAGAAGTATATATGACATATTATGTAGTATGATATGCATAATATGTGTTTGAATATGGATACACCATAGGTGGCAACATGCGACTGTTATGTAGTATGGGATGCATAACCATCATCACATGGATGCCTATTAACACATTTTACTTTTCATTACATGCAATATTATGTAGTATGGGATGCATAACATTGTATGTGTACGCCGCTCATAACATGCACTAAGGACCTTTTACAATGCATAATACTGCATATATAACATATCATCGCATAAGCACACGTGCCAAGTTAAAGATCTGCATGATGAAATATGTACACCCATGATTTGAAATGAAATCTAAACATTCATGCATTCATATTATAAGCACAAGTTAGAAGTATAACATCATTTCATTAGTTTCCCGGATCAATGTAACAACAAGAGCAAGTATCTGTTCGTTCCTGATTTGATTTGAGTCTGTTTGTTTCTAATCTGATTTGGGTTAAGATTTTCCAGTTTATTAGCTTAGGTGTCTTAATCTAGGTTCTTAATAAGTCATTTGTTCGTATCTATAGAATATGATCCCAAAAGAGTTTTGCTAAGGGAATATCTTCCCAGTTTGTGATGTCTTAGGCAAGGTTTTGACTAGATACCCATTTGTTCTATAGAAATGCCGGCTAAGCGTGTTGCGATGAGGTCGAATCCCTAGTCGGAGGGTGATTCTTCTGGTGCCTAGAGTGAAGCAGTGATTGAAGGATTACGACAGAGTAATGAGGCCCTAACAAGGCAGATGGTGGACATGCAATTTCAGATACAATCATTGTTAGCTATCGTCGCCAGGCAGCAGACTTGAGCACAGGACCCTGTCATGGGTCAAACTGTTCCTACTCCTCCTACTGCTCTAGTACCCCTGGTTGTAGTGCCACTAGAGATGAATTTCATTTCTCACTTCCAGCGACTAGGACCACCTAGGTATGATGGTAGGGAAGACTTCATGGTATTGGATCATCGCCATCGAAGAAATGTTTTCTTATTCAGGCATTTCCTCCGATCAGAAGGTGATGATTGCGGCATATCACCTCAAAGTTCTTGCGAAGAGTTGGTGGATTAGAGAAAAGGAGAATCTTACTGATGGGTGCTCATGGAATTCGTTCAAGAGTATGTTACAAAAGAAGTTTCTACAATCGGTCGAGCAAGAGCCTCCGATGAACAACTTTTTACACCTGAAGTAGAGGCAACTCACTCTTAGTTTGTATGAGATCGAGTTTAGCAAGCTCAGTCATTTTGCCCGAAATCTGGAAGCATCCGAAGAATGCATAGTAAAATACTTCCTGAGTGGTCTGAGGTATGACGTCCAGCAGTTGGCTAGAACGTACAGATCTGAGACCTTTGTAGAAGTAGTAGAGGCTGACTTGAAGGTTGAGGCGATAGATAATTTGAAGAATTGGGGATTGCATTCAAAGAAGGACAAGAGATAATCTGATGATGGTGGAAGTACAAGGGAATCTGAACCTGCAACGAAGAAGGATCGAAGGGAAGCATGTAGCTTCTGTGGTAAGCCATGCCACCCTTTTGAAAAGTGTTTTAAGAGACTGGATGCGTAGTGTAACGCCCCATAACTCAAAAGAGCGACGGGAGGAATTTTGGGCCAAGTTTGGAAAGTGGCAGGCGGCACACGGCCAGGGACACGGGCGTGTCCTAGGGGCGTGTCGTGCTCGGGTCGACGATCTGGCCATGTGGTCGATAAATTTGGAGTCGACGATCGTCGAGCAGCGAACACGGCCTGATACACGGGAATGTCCCAGGCTGTGTCCTTCTCAGGTGGTTGGCCGAGTTGAGTTGGGGGAGAAACACGGCCTGGAGCCCAGGCATGTTCGGTGTATGACATGGGCGTATCATTTGGGACACGGGCGTGTCCAATACCCGTGTCCTTTATGGGTTGGTGTTGGGTCTGTGTCGATGGAGGAACACGACCCACTACACGGTTGTGTACTGGATGATACAGGCATGTCAATTCGAACACAGGCGTGTCATGAACCCATGTCCTTTTCGGGACACGTCGGTTTCGACGGCGAATGGGGAACATGACCATGGACACGGGCATGCCACATGCCGTGTTCGGCCCAGATTTTGGATTTCAGATCCAGATCGTGGCCGTCCGTTTCCTTATTTTGGGATCTAACGGTCTGGAACTGTTCTTGCTTGGATATACCCTGGTTTAGGGCTTAGAAAACCCTATTTTACTTGGGTTATTCTCTTTCTAAAGCCTAGAGAGAGGGGGAGAGCAAGGAAGAAGAAAGGAGGCTAGATCCGGTCACCGATAGAGCTTCAGAGCTCCCAATCGCGAGCCGACTTCAGATCTATGGAGGCAAGGAGATTGCAGTGCCTTTCATCCGCATAAATTTCCATGGTGCTAAAGAAAAAATGATTGGGTAACGATTCTCATCCTAGGACTTGTGAAGTCCTCTTTTCTTTGCATAGGAAGCCCGCTCTCACGAGTTTGCAGTGAGTTAGAGGCATTCCTTCGGGTAGACATGAATAGTCCCTGTTGTGTACATATAGAGTCCGTAATCAAGAACAGACATAAACATGATGTGTGAAGCCTATCAGGACAAGTTGGTCTGGATCGGTGATGTTGCATTACTTGAATGGCCGGAGAAGACTCAGTGCAGATGTTTGTTCTTCAGGTTTTCTACGTGGTAGATTGCAACAGGGAGCCTTGGGGATTAACTCCAAGGTGCACTCGAAAAACTGGGCAGATGCGTGATTCTGCCAGCATGGTGGCCTCGGAGCCAACTTGTACGTAACTGGGTTATGTTAAGTGTGTATCGGATTGGGACTCATGAAATTTTGACCCACGTATATGGCTTAAATTATCGTTGCGATGTGAGCAACGGGTTAGGCGGAACCGTACGCGCTCTATGTCATTCGGTTGGAGTCGTTTGGATAGATGGAGGGTCTTATGCGGTTTATGGCTTAAAATGACGTGACCAATGCCGGAAAGACATAATGCTCGCAAGATTGGTCGTCCAAGTGGCAGTGGTGAGACCAGAATGTCTATGGATTAAATTGACGTGACATGGTCCAGTTCACCAAGAATGTGCCCTGAGTGCACAGGGTGTGTGGCCGTGTGTGCCCACACCTGTGATGAAGTGTTGTTACTTTACTGCTTGGTTATGCTAATAAAGTGCAGGGAAGGAGCATCGCCGCCCCGAGTTCGGGGGCGGGATTGTTATAATTGGTTAACATAGCTGACCGTTGCTTTTATTTTCCACCATAAGGTGGATTGTTGCTTACAGGTGCTGCGGAGCCGAGCGGTAAATAGCGGGCAAAAGCCCAAGTTGCTGAGCCGGCCCTCGAATGCCTAATTTTGAGTGTTTTCTTTTATTCCCATGTATGACTGTCCTGTATGCCATGATTTGGAAAACACTTATATTTGAGTAAACAATTATAAGGCCATAAGGCCATTGTACTTGTGTATTGTACTTCATTCCTGTTGGTTTGAGCAGTGGACATTCATGGTTGTGATGGGTTCTTTGTTTGCAAACTTTAAATTGCTTCCGCTAGAATGACTCTGTGTAGGACATTGGTTATTAGTTGGATGGTTTCCATTGAGTAACCTTCCGATCTGTCAGGCCCCAGCCGGACCTACTGCTATATGCTATGTCATAAGTTGTAATTATACACATTTTTTCTATGTTTTTATTATGATATTTTAGTTTAGTTTTGCCTTTTTTAGTTAGTTTTATTTAATAAATTGCTCTTTTTTGTAAATAGTTTTTTTAACATAGCTTAAATTTGATTTCTGAAATTTTTCAGAAAATGGTCAAAAATTGACCTGACATGCCCGTGTCATCTAACCCGACACGCCCGTGTCATTCCCGATCCACGATCAAGGCTTCCAGCTCGACGAAACGCTATGGACATTCGTCGACTAACCTGACATGCCCGTGTCAGCCAACCCGACATGCCCGTGTCATTCCCGATCGACGATCAAGGCTTCCAGACTCGACACAACGCTCTCGACATTCGTTGAGACCAACCCGACACGCCCAATGTCATGCCTGTGACCTAGGGTGTGACTTCCACGTGACTGCTCCACCTGGCCGACAAGACGCTGCCGACGACTTTTTACGCAACCCGCCCCAAATATGCCTGCTGAACACTCTCACCGACATGCCCCGTGTAGACATAGACATGGGCGTGACTGCCACATGGACTGTCGCAAGCCAATGCTGCCATCAAATCGCCGGATCACATCGCAAATAGTGTTGACATGCCCCCCGACATGCCCGTGTCGGGGGGCGTGTACTTTGATTTTTTTCTCTATAAATACCCCATTTCTGTATTGACCAAGGGTTCATTTTTTTGAGCCACTTTAGTGTGTTTTGTGGGCTGCCCTTGTAGATTCACTTGCTATGTAAGGAGATTTCTCCACACTTCCTTTCATGTTTATTTTTGCTTTTGCTTTAGCTTTGTAATAGTTTAATTATGAGAATAAAAATGTTAGATTTTCTCTCTATACATGGCATGAAAATTCATTTGGGTGGCTTATCTCTATCTCCTTTTATCCTTAAGTTTCTCTTTGTTCTTCCCTTTATGAAAAGTGTGTGTGTGTGTGTGTATGAGTTTAACTTGTTTAGTTCTTATGTTTTTCTTGATATGTCTCCATGTTAGGTTTTGATATGGACTTTATGTCTAAATGAAAAGTGTGTTTAGATTCTCTTTTTTTTCTCCATGTCTCTTTTTTAAAGTTTTAAATTTCATTCTTATGAATTTATAAAAGAGATTTGAAAGTGAATTTGTTTTTTTACTTAATTTTTTTTGTAGGATTGTAAAACTTTTTTGTTCTTTCCATTTTATTTTCACTTTTTAATCACTTTTATGAAATCCTAAGAATAAAAAATTTGTAATTTGAATTTTTTGAAAGACTTTAGTTTTTAATTTATTTTGAAAATTTTTTGTTCTTTTAATTTAAATTTGTTCTTTTTATGTGTTTTTGATAAAATCTAAGTAAAAAAAGTAGTTGTTTTAAATTTTACGTAACTTTCCTTTTGTTTTTAATTTGTGTGTGTGAGTGTAGGAGTTAGGTTTTCATTTTGATCTTTAAAATTTCATAATGTGTGTGTGAGTGTATGAGCATAATTTTTCATGCTTACTTTTATGCTTTATTCAATAATGTAGTGTGTGTGTGTGTAGGAGATAAATTTTAATGCTTTATTTTATCGCTTTCTTCAAATTATGTAGAGTGCGTTATGTGTAGGATGTTGGGTACATTGGTCAAATGTACCTGATTTGAAGAAGCCTCACCTAACTCAATGATATGCATCATAATGTATTTGATGTTTGTTTGAGTTAATTGTGCAGGTTAGGTATTCACTAGACTGAAGCTAAAAGTTTCTAAGTCCATGTGTCGACACCCAGAGGGAAAGTGTCGACACTTGAGAAAGCTTGTGTCGACACCCAGACAAGCAGTGTCGACACTTGGAGTCATTGTGTCGACACCTGGGATGAAGAGTCGACACCAGACAGAAAGTGTCGACACTTGGAGCTGTGTCGACACTCAGTGAAGAAGTATGCAGAAAAGCTGTGTCGACACTTAGCAGAAGTGTCGACACCTAGAAGAGCTGTGTCTACACCAGAAAGTGTCGACACTTGGAGCTGTGTCGACACTCAGCAAAAGTCTGCAGAGTCTAAGTAAAAGTGTCGACACTCAACACAATGTGTCGACACTATGCTGAAGAGTCAGTATTTGAAGTAAGTGTCGACACTCAACACAATGTGTCGACACTATGCTGAAGAGTCAGTATTTGAAGAAAGTGTCGACACTCAGCACAATGTGTCGACACACAACCAGGAGAGTCAACACTTGAAGAAAGTGTCGACACTCAGCACAATGTGTCGACACTTAGTTGAAGACTCTACACTTGAAGAAAGTGTCGACACAAGGAGCTGTGTCGACACTTAGCAAAGAACAGAAAAGTTACAAAATATTCTAAGTACAAGTGTCGACACTAAAGGAATGTGTCGACACTCAGCTGAAGAAACAAAAGTGAAGACTTGTGTCGACACCAAGAAGCAGTGTCGACACTTGACAGTTTCAACACATGAAGATGTGTCGACACAAATGACATGTGTCGACACTTAGAAGAATACAGTTAAAGAATGAAGTACAAGTACTTGTGTCGACACTCAATTTCAGTGTCGACACATGCAGAAGAATCTGTGTCGAGACATACAAGGAATTGTGTCGACACCTTGTAGACTTGTGTCGACACTTACACAACATGTGTCGACACTTGGCCTATAAGTGTCGACACTTAAGAACAGAAAGTCTCGACACTATCTGACAGTTAGGAAATTTCAAGAAGTGACTGGTTGACATGACAGCTGCCGATCCAGCCGGTCTACATCAACTGTCAGAGATGTCAGAAGTCTGTTATGAACCGGACCAGCCGGTTACCATGAAGGAAGCCTATAAATAGGCACCCATAGTTTACAGACCAAGATTGATTAAGATTGATCAAGTGATTGATGAAGTAATATAAAAGTGGTTGAAAAAGTTTTTGATAGAGAGAGTTCAGATCTTTGTAAAAGTGGTATATTGAGTATCAACACAAGAAGATCTTGCTGTGCATCGGCAGATCTAAGAAGTTGGAGAGAGAGAGCTCCAACCAAGTATTCAGTCTTTGGAACTAAGGCTGAGAAGAAGAATTCAGAGTCATCTGGATTTCAAGAAGCAGAGGTCAAGGAACAACTGCAGAAGATTCAGACTAATTCAGTTCTAATCAAGAAGCTTTGAAGGAAGCTAAGTCAGTTTGGATCTAACTGAGTTCTTCCAAGAACTCTTCAAGAATCTCTCAACTCCTCTCTTATTTTCTGAGTTGTAGAGTTAGCTATTGTACTTTCTATTTTAACTTGTAGGATCCATTGGATCTGAGAGAATTGTAAGCCTATATTATAAAGGCTGAGGGTAGGGCTTGTTGCCTGAGTGTAGGAGTTGAAGAACTCTGAGTGTAGGCCTTAATTGGCTGAGTGTAGGCCTGGGTGGCTGAGTGTAGGCCTTTTGGCTGAGTGTAAGGCTTTGGGCCTGAGGTAGGAACCTAGTTGGGTTCTGAGTTAGTGGAGAAGTTTGGCCGAATCTAGTACACTGCTAGATAGGCGAAGGGGGAAAGTGGATGTACCCAAAGATTGGGGAACCACTATAAATTAGTGTGTCTTCTGTGCTGTGCTGTGCTGTGGAATTACTGTTTATTTCTGTAATTGCTGTTAGCTGTAATAATCTGTGAAATAACTGTTGTGCTGCCAACAAAATTGCAAAAAGGTTTAGGTCACCTATTCACCCCCCCCCCCTCTAGGTGTTTAGGTACCATATCTTTCAAGTGGTATCAGAGGGAGGTTCCTCAAAAAGGACTAACTGTCTGAGGAGATCCAGTTTGGCAGATTCAGTATAAGTCAGGAAACAGTTTCAAGAAAATCAAGAAACATGGGGTCTTCAGAGAATCACAAGGAATTGGGTTCAATGAAACTGCCCATATGCAGAAAGGAGATTTTTGGAATCTGGAAAGAAAGGGTAAGGCTGTTCATGGAGGCCTCTGACCCTAGGATCTACATCACAGTCAAAGAAGGGCCTTATGTGCCCATGAAGATTTCAGTCTTGGATGCTACACAGAGAACTCCAAAGGATTTTTCTGAGATGACCAAGGATGAGATTGTCCTAGCTACAATGGACAAAAGGGCACAGAACATCATAGTTAGTGCAATTGATGATGCCTACCTTCCAGAACCTTATTCACTGTAAAACAGCAAAAGAAATGTGGGATACCCTCATTGTCTACATGGAAGGTTCTGAAGAAGTAAGACAAGATAGGAAGTCCTTGCTTAATCAAGAATATGAGAGCTTTAGGCAAGGAAGAGGAGATAGCATCACTGAATGCTACAAGAAGTTTTATAGAATTGTTAATGAACTCATGTCCTATGGAAGAGAGTTCACTAACTATGAATTAGATGATAAGTTCTTAAGGTCCCTAACCAAAGATTGGGACACTAAGATCTGTGCCATCAGAGAAATGGCAAAGTTGGGAGAAATTCCTCCTCCCACACTGTTTGGCAAGTTGTTATCTTATGAGATGCAATTGTCAGTAAGAAAAGAGGAGGAAAAGTCAACAAGGACTGAACACAGGGAAAGGACTGTTGCCTTTAAGTCAGAAGTACCTAGAAAGAACAGGACTAAGTCATCAACTCCTCCTCCAGAGGTAGTTGAATCAGAATCTGATGAGTCTGTTAGCACTAAATCTACAAGCAGTGAAAGTGATGAAGATTTTGCTGCATTTACCAGACATTTTCAGAAATTTCTTAAGAAGAAACAGTGGAGGTCCAGACCTTCATATTCCAAAGGGAAAGAAGTCCAGTATCAGGAGAAGAAGCCTTCAAAGAAGGATAAGAAAAGGACAAAGACTAGTAAGGCAACTGGGTCTAAGATTGTGTGTTACTGCTGCAATAGACAGGGTCATGTTATTGCAGATTGTCCTGAAAGAAGGAAAGAATCCAGTGACAAAAAGAAGACTCACTTCAAAGGAAAGAAGGAGAAGTCCTTTGTTGCAAAGAATGAGAAGACTCTTTCAGACATTTCTTCTTCAGACACTGAGACAGATGCTGAAGCCTATATAGGGCTATTTGCTGAAGAAGAAGAAGAGTTTATGCAGATCATGGAATCAATCTATGAACAAGAAGAGTGTCAGTGCCAAGGACTGATGGCATTGACTGAAAGTACCAAAATCCTGGAGCAGCCAGGACCTAGTCAGGTACAAAGTCCAACTCAAAGTTCAGTTTCCAGTTCTAGTTCAGAGTCAGAATCATCTTCATCAAGTGATGGAAGTGTTTCTGAATCTGAGGGAGATATTCATCAGCTCTTAGATGAATACCAAGTACTGTTGCAAGCCTATAAGAAAAGCAAGATCCTAGCCAAAAGTCAGGCAAAGGAAATTGCTGATCTCAAGGCAGCTGCAACAGATTTTGAGAAGCAGTATGATCAAAAACTGAATGAAGTAGCCAGGCTGAAACACATTACTGTGATTCAGATGGGTACTATTACATTTAAGAATGATCAAATTAAGAGACTGGAGACAATCTCCAGAAGGAAAGAGAGCTAGTTGCTAGGTTTTCAAAACCTAAATCAGTGCTACCCTTGATTGATGAATTTGTTCATCATAAAGGAAAGGCTGGATTGGGTTTTATTAAACCAGCTAGGACTGTTCAGGCTCAGTCCAAGTCCAAGGACAAAGCCCCAACATTTAACAAGCCTGCTGTAGTCAAGACAGCAAAGGTTGTACCTAAGCAAAGGTACAACAAGTTTGAATGCTGGTGTTGTGGCAAGGTTGGCCACTTTGCCTTGGATTGTTGGCACAATGCCAGTGCCAAGTTGAGTAGCAAGTTACCTGTTGGAAAGCCAGCAGGTAGCTATGTCAAATTGCAAACTAACAATCACCAAGGACCCAAGTTTACTTTGGGTTCTAAGGTTCAGTAATTTGTTTTGCAGGTGAATCCAAGTGGCCATACCCCAACATGGTACTTGGATAGTGGATGTTCCAGACACATGACTGGAACTAGGGGACTACTGAAGGACTACATCCCAATCAAAAATGGTCCAAAGGTGACCTTTGGTGGTTCTGAAAAAGGAATCATCAAAGGGTTTGATAACATTTCTTCTAACCTTGTTACCATTACTCAAGTGGCTTATGTTAAAGGGTTGAAACACAACCTCATTAGTATAAGTCAATTAAGTGATGTAGGGTATGACATCTCATTTGTTAAAAATGGTTGTCATATCAAGAGGTCAAGTGATCAAGAGATCATTTTGACAGGATATAGAAAGAGAAATGTCTATTGTTTAGACATTATGGTTGAGAACAATAGTTCTCCAGTTTGTCTTGTAGCTGATGAGACAGTCTCTCAATGTGTCAAATGGCACAAGAGGATTACTCATCTTAATTACAAGACTATTTGCAAACTCTTTAGCAAAGAGTTAGTGAGGAATGGTCCTCAAGTTAAGTGTGTCAAAGATGGCATTTGCTCAGCTTGTCAAAAGGGCAAGCAGACTAAATCCACCTTTAGAAGCTTGGACAACAAAGATGCTGTGAGGTGTCTATACCTCTTGCATATGGATCTATTTGGTCCAATGCCAGTTCACAGCTTAGGTAGGAAGGTCTATACCTTTGTAGTTGTTGATGACTACTCAAGGTTTTCCTGGGTGTTCTTCTTAAAGCAGAAATCTGAAACACCTAGTGTCTTCTATAGTTTTGTTAAGCAAATTCAGAATGAATTGAACTGTACAGTGGTCAAAATTAGAAGTGACCATGGTACTGAGTTTCAGTCTGAAAGCATGACAAAGCTGTGTGAAGACTATGGGATATTTCAAGAATTCTCTTCACCTAGAACACCTCAGTAAAATGGCATTGCTGAAAGGAAAAATAGGACCTTGATAGAGGCTGGTAGAACCCTATTAAGTGATTCATCACTGCCAGAATATTTCTGGGCTGAAGCAGTTAACACTGCATGCCATGTGATAAATAGGGCTACCATCACTAAAAGGTTAAACAAGACCCCCTATGAAGTAGTGAAAGGCAGGAAACCAAATCTGTCCTATTTTAGGATCTTTGGTTGTAAATGCTTCATACTTAACAATGAGAAGTCTTACTTAACTAAGTTTGCTGCCAAGTCCCAAGAGGGAGTGTTTGTTGGGTACAGCAATAATAGTAAGGCTTATAGAGTCTACAACTTGACTACACAAGTTGTAGAGGAGTCTGTGCATGTAGTTTTTGATGAGACACAACTAATTAACAATGAGTTGTCTAGTAATGTGTGCAGCCCCACAGGTCTTACTAAGAAGATGGACAAGCTAACCATAGAAGATGTACCTGCTGCAAGACAGCAAGTAGAAGAAGATGGCTTATGTCCAGGGGGAGAACTACATGAACAAGGAGCTGAAGAAGTACAAGGAACTCAGCTTGATGAAGATGCTGAAGAAGTTCAACCAGAAGTAAGGATGCCTCCAGCCAACAGGCATCTAAGAGATCATCCAGTAGAGCTGATAATTGGAGATCCAAGACAAGGTGTTCAGACAAGGAGCAGAAATCAGAATGCTGTAGTATATTCAAGTTTTCTGTCTCAAATAGAACCAAAGAAATTTGAAGAAGCTATACAAGATCCACAGTGGACTGAAGCAATGCAGGAGGAGCTTAATCAGTTCAAAAGGTGCAAGGTTTGGGATCTGGTTCCTAAGCCTAAAGATCACAATGTGATAGGAACAAAGTGGATCTACAGGAACAAGTTAGATGAACAAGGAGTCATCATTAAGAATAAGGCAAGACTGGTTGCAAAAGGATATAGGCAAGAAGAAGGTATTGATTTTGATCAAACCTTTGCTCCAGTAGCCAGACTGGAAGCCATAAGGATGTTCTTGGCCTATGCAACCTACCAAGGATTCAAAGTATACCAAATGGATGTGAAGTCAGCATTCCTAAATGGTAATTTGAAAGAAGAAGTATATGTGGAGCAGCCTTCAGGTTTTGTTGATCCTACTCTTCCACATTATGTCTATAGACTAAGGAAAGCATTATATGGGTTAAAACAAGCACCTAGAGCTTGGTATGAAACCCTATCTAGTTTCCTCATTGAGAATAAGTTCTCAAGGGGGAAAATAGATAAGACTCTATTCCTTAGGGAATCTAGAGGCAAAGTAATACTTGTCCAAATATATGTAGATGACATTATATTTGGGTCTACTGAAAGTAGCCTTTGCAAAAAGTTTGCAAAGCTTATGCAAAGTCAATTTGAGATGAGTAGTATGGGAGAACTGAAGTTTTTCTTGGGTCTCCAAGTTAAACAGACTGAAAGTGGTTTATCCATATGTCAGTCCAAGTTCACCCTAGAACTCATAAGGAAATATGGTATGGATTCTCCAGTACCATGAAGACTCCTATGGGGTCAAGTATGTCTCTAAGCAAGGATGATGCAGGGAAACCTGTAGATGAAACCTTGTATAGAGGGATAGTTGGCTCCCTACTATACTTGACTGCAAGTAGGCCTGACATTATGTATGCTACATGTGTTTGTGCCAGGTATCAAGCCTGCCCTAAAGAGTCTCACTTGACTGCAGTCAAGAGAATCTTGAGATATCTAAAGGGCACACCTTATCTAGGCCTCTGGTACCCTAGGAATGGAGATTTTGATCTAACAGGCTATTCAGATGCAGACTTTGCAGGATGCAAAGAAGATAGAAAAGCACAACTGGATCCTGTCAATTCCTAGGTGGAAGACTAATTTCATGGAGCAGCAAAAAGCAAACCAGTGTGGCTATTTCCACAGCTGAGTCAGAATATGTAGCTACAGGAAGTTGCTGTGCTCAACTTCTGTGGATTCAACATCAGTTAGAAGACTATGGAGTTCAGGTAAGTAGAACTCCACTTTACTGTGATTCTACTAGTGCTATTTCAATAGCTAACAATCCTGTATCACATAGTAGAACTAAACATATTGAGATTAAATATCACTTTCTTAGGGAGCATGTAGAAAGAAATGATATTGCACTTGAATATGTTAAAACTGATAATCAGATAGCTGATATGTTTACTAAGCCCTTAGAAGAAGCTAAGTTCAATAGGTTCAAAATTGAACTAGGTATGATAAACTTAGACTAAGTTTACAGAACTAAAAATTGGCTAAGTAAAAAGGTGTCGACACATAGACAAGTCTATGTCGACACAGAATAGTAAGTGTCGACACTTCAGGAAAATGGTGTCGACACATCTAGAAAGTTGGTGTCGACACTTCAGAATGTTAGTGTCGACACATGTCGAGTAGGTGTCGACACATCCAATAAGGTGTCGACACTTAAGTTTTACTCAGAATTTTCTAAGTAAAGTCTTGACTACATGTCGAGTAGTGTGGTGTCGACACTTAACCAAGTGTCGACACATAAAATCTGTTGACTAAACTTGTGTCGACACATGAGTGTCGAGACATTATAAGTCAGTGTCGACACTTATTGACAGTGTCGACACATCTTTAGAAATTCATCCCGCCTGTTCGTCTTCAAACAAGAAAGGTATAAATAGGATTCTGTCTTTGTTTGTCGACACGCTTTCAAAAGTTTCGAGACCAAAACTCTTGTGTCGACATTTCTCTCTTCTCAAGACTAAATCTTCAAACCCTAATGGCTCCCAAGCTCGAGGAGAATGTTAACGAAGGTTATGAGCTCGTGCGAGGTGCTTTTGACGATGGCGATCAAGAAATCAAGACGGTGATAACCCTAGTCACCGATTCAGGATTGGAATTCTTGGTTTCAGAACCATCCAAGATATGGAAGAAAGAGGTGCTTGAATTTCTTACTGGAGCAACTGTAGATGACTCAGGCTACAGAATTAAGTCAAGGGTGCATGGCACCAAGGTCAAGGTATCACCCAAAAGTCTGAGAAAGGTACTTCAGCTACCTAAGACTCAAGAAGAAGAAGAAATTTCTACATCCAAGACCAGGGAAGCTTTGGTCTGGTGTGATCTTGATTCTCAGATGAAAATAGGTTCAGTCTTTAACAGAAAAGGCATGAACATTCAAGGCAAATTCCTGTCAGAGATAGTAGGCAAGGTCATTCTCAGTAAAACTGGAGGGCATGACAGGGTGTCAGCCTCCATGTTCAATGTCATGACCAGAATTATCTTCAATCTAAGAACAGATTGGTCTATGATTGTCTTTGAAAAAGTGAAGGAAACTCTGAAGAAGCCCAATCTGGGCAGGATACTAAGTCTCTACCTGGCTGGATCAATTCCAGAGGTAATGAGCACTGCTGCTGGAACTAAAATCAACCACATGAGAAGGATGGACATGAGAATCTTCTCCAGGTGGGAAAGGGTACTGTCTAAGGAAGTTCCTACTCCAGAGAAGCCAGTTTCTAAGAAGGACTCTCCTCCCAGGAAGAAAAGGAAGATAGCTGCTGTGACTCAGGAGTCCTCCAGCAGCTCAGGCAGTGAAGAACATGTTGTTTTCACTCCTGATAATTATGAGGATGAGGCTGCAGAGAAGTCACCTGCTCCTCAGGAGCCAGCTGACATCCAGGGGGAGCCACCAGCTGTAGAACATCCCTCTACACTGGAGAGTGAGCAAGCTACACAGATTATCCAAGAGGTACTTTCTGACCTTAATACCTTAGATTTTTCTGTAATGGATTCTGATTTGTCTGATGTCCATCAGCAAAATCAGCAAGAAACTCAAGAACCAGATGTTGTTCTTCAGGACACATCTGCTGTTGTGCCACAAGTTCCTGATAAAGTAGTTGATGAAACCAGTACTTCTCCTGCACAATCTCCAGCTGAATACACAATGGAAGATCTATTTCTGAATTTAGATCAAGATGATTTTGATATGGATAAGAATGCTGCTGATGAAGAGAAGGTTGCTGCTACTGAGGGGGAGAACATGGAAGTTGTGGAAGAGCCTATTAGGCTAGATACTGAGAAGGCACAAGATGTGCAGACTGAAAAACCCTCAAGCCCTAAGGATAGGGTGGATATAGCAAGTACATCAGAGTCTGAGGATGATGAAGCTGAGCAAGCTCAAAAGAAGAAATTCTTTGTCTTCAAAAGAAGGAGTCAGAGCTATAAGAAAGCTCTACAAACTGTAGCTCAACATTCACTAGTCCAACAAGCTCCATCAACTGATTATAGTAGCCTAATGGTAGCAATGCAAGTAAAGCTGGATGAGCAAAGAAGGGCTATAGAGAAATATATTGATGAAGGCCACAAGTCCTTACAGTTTGATTTAGCTCAAGATATCAAGTCAATCAGGTTTGAGATGAATCAGAATAAGAAGGAAATGAATGAATGCTTCCACAAGGGTGGCAATGCAGTGGTATTCCTGGCCAAACATCAAGAGACAATAAAGACTCAAGTGGATGATATAGCACTAAAGCAAGGCTATGTGCTGGAGAATCAACTCAGAATGAATGATAATTTGACTGCATCCCACAATGCAATAGTCACTGAACTGAAGAGTAAGTCTGATGAACCTTCAACATCCTCTGCTGCTGCCAAAGCTGAATTTGATAAGGTATTTCAGGAAGAAATTGCTGCTGTCAAGAATGCAATTAAAGATTCACAGAAGGTCATTTCTGAACAGCTTACAAAGCTTAGACCTTTCTTTAAGGATGGCATAAGGTATTTGGATAGCCAAATCAGGTTCCAGAAAGATGATGTGAGAGATCATGTAGCACAAGAAGTCATAAAGGGGGAGAGGGTGTTAGTCAAAGCAAGTTCTGAGCATGCAAAATGGATATCCAATTCCATCAGGGCTACACTGGGCTATCCTCCCCTGTGTGATGATGACAATGTAGCTGAATCAGGTATTCAAAATGCATATCTTGGAGGTGAGCAACAGGCAGTAGCTGATGTGATCTATCCACCTCCAGATTTTGAAATGGTTCATGCTGATGTAAGCACAATGTATAGTCCAACTGCTGGCAAGCCCAATGTTATTCTGGAAAAGGTTGTTCAACCTATTACAGCTGCTATGCAAGAGGCTTTGGACAAAGAGGAAGAGACAAGGCTATCAAAGAAGAAGTTCAGGGAACTTGCTGAGCAAAAACCAGATTTTGAACAGTGGAGCCCTACTTCTAGGAACATCATTCTCACTGCCTGGAAAGCGGCCAAGGACAATGCCCATGAGAGGAACAAGTGGTTATCAGAGGCAGAATGGAGGAAGCATGAGAGTAGGCAGGAAGCCATTGTCCAACATAGAAGGAAGGCTAAGTTAGGAAAGCTACCTCCAACAGCTTTGGAGCCCAGCAAGTACTTTCCTAAGCCCTATCATTACTTTGAGAGGCAAAAAATCAAGGCTGAAGAACAGAAAAAGAAGGACTCCAAAGGGAAGAAGACTGCTGAAGCTGAGCCTGCTGCTGCTGCTGCTGGTGTAAAGGCCAAAGTGCAAGCTGGAAAAGGCATAGTCATAAAAGAACCAGAGCAGAATTAGACTAAGATTAAACTGAAGAATGTTGTAATCTGTTACATCAAACATTTTGTGTAAATCATTGAAAATGTATTAACAACAATGTTTGAACAATTTTTGTTAAATAAATTTCATGATTGTTCAGATGAATGTGTCTAATTCTTGTTTGTTCTGTAATGCTGAATGAGTATACATGTGTGCTTTATTACATGTTTAAGTTTAACTCTGTTGACATATACCTGTTTTACATCATTTTATAATTTTTAATTATGAGTGATGTATATCATTGACTAAGGGTTATGACTTCTCCAAATAGGGGGAGATTGTTGGGTACATTGGTCAAATGTACCTGATTTGAAGAAGCCTCACCTAACTCAATGATATGCATCATAATGTATTTGATGTTTGTTTGAGTTACTTGTGCAGGTTAGGTATTCACTAGACTGAAGCTAAAAGTTTCTAAGTCCATGTGTCGACACCCAGAGGGAAAGTGTCGACACTTGAGAAAGCTTGTGTCGACACCCAGACTGTAACATCCCATTTCCAACTAGACCCCTAAGAGTGGTTTTGGCCATGACTAGGTCATGACAAAACCCTGGGAAGCCAGAAATGGGCCAAGAGATAGGAGGCCAAGGTAGGGATCACCATGGTCTGCAGATAGTAGAATTCTGAACAATAGTTTGGGATGACAATGGGGCTTCACCATGACCCCAAGACCCTACCACAACACTCCCAAACATTCTGGGAGACCCATTAGAGCCAAAAGGACCCATTAGGGCCAACCCAAGAGGCCCAGTTGACCAAGGTCAACCCTAGCCCTAAATAGGTCAACCTAGCCCACTTAGGGCCAATTGACCTACTCCTAGTCCAGAGGACCCCACCCATGCCCTCCTAACCCTAAAGTGGGATCAATCGGACACTAAGGACACATTGGGGTCAGCCCTAGAGGCCAGGTTGACCCAAGTCAACTCAAGCTCCTAATCTGGTCAAAGTACCCTTACTAAGGGTATGTGACCTCCAAAGTGCAGGGTAACCCTACCTAGACCCTAAGGGAAGTCAATGGGTCACCAAGGATCCATTGGGGTCAACTCAATTGGTCATGTTGACCAAGGTCAACTCTATTCTAGTGTCAAGTCAACTTAGCCCAAAAAGGGCTAACCCAAGCTCAAGCCACTTCTCCCTTAGGCTAAACCCATTCCCATGATCATCATAATCCAGTGGGCTGCCTTTAGCTTGTGGGGTTGACTAGTCAACCAGAGGTGACTAGGAGAGAGAAGGAGCTCCTCTCCATGATAATGGAGGAGAGAGAAATGAGGAAGGAGAAGGGGGAAGTGAGAGGCCGGCCAAGGGAGACTAACAGCCACCCATTATGGCTGCAATCAACTCCTCTAGGCGAGAGGAGTTGATTCCAGCCATTTCCCGGCCACCAAGGGGTGGATTCAGCCCCCTCCACACAACCTAGCCACTCCATTAATGGAGATAATGGCCATTGAAGAACCAGCCTCTCCCCTCCCCCAATTGCCATTTAAACACCATCAGGAAGCCGAGGGGATCATTTTGGAGCACTTACCTGGAGGAGACAAGCCCTTCCACTGTGCAGTTGCAGAAGCCGAGCGCCGCCGCCGTCGCCAATGGCATCCCGCCGCTCCTCTCGCATCCAGGCCGCCAGGAAGGTCCTCCTCCTCTCCTTAACTCGCGGGTAGATCCTAGGAATCCTTAGGCTTGAGTTTCGGGCTCAATTGAGCCCGATCGAATCCGGGATTTCTCCTGGTTTCGGCAAGAAAAATTCTTGCTTAATCCGCCGGAAAACGCCTCTTCGGCGGCGGAGCCGCCGTCTGACGATAGCCACCACCTCGACGGAGGTGTTGGTGGCGGTGGCCGGCCGGGGAAGGGGCTGGATTGCCGGCGGCAGAGCTTGGAAATCGCTCCAGGCAGAACCAATCCCAGTCGTTGGCTCAGTGGGGACGATGACCAGATGCCGTCGATCTGCGCCAAGATTCGTGCGGCATCAGATCAAATACTATAGGAATTAAATAAGAATCATTTCATTTCTGTCACACTGGATGTATTTAATGTATTTAAGTTTTAAAAATACTTAGGACCCTGAGTGGAAATTTGCCCAACATGAACATTGTAGCTTAGGGTGTCTAGTTTGCAGCAAAAATTGTTTGGACCCTTTTGGGTCACTGGTTAGACCAGGGCACCCATTTTGGTGGGACATACCCTTAGGGCTAGGCAGTCACTAAAATGAGTGCCCACTCTTCACCCCAAGCCCAAATTGGCTGAAATTTTGGCAGAGAGTCTATCCTAGACATACCTAGGGCCTGCCAAAAAATGGGAATTGTTGGGGAAAATAGTTCTATAGTTTTGGTAAAAATTTAATAATCATTAGATAAATTAAATAGGTGCCCTAAACACATCCAAACCCTCCCAAATTTTGGTGAGTGGTCCCTGGGCTCCAATTAGGTTCCTGTATAAAATTTCATTTAGATTGGATGTGTTTTGAATAGGTTTTGACCCAACCCTATTTATACCCTATGAAGGGCATTTTGGTCAAAAGTTGCACTTTTGGTTTTGAGTGACCAAATCACCTCAATAGAGGCTGAAATTTTGGCCACAGATATAATTTGACTTTTTACACTCACTTATGGAGTTTGGAGTGGATTGGACTAGGGTAGCCCTAGAATGTTAGGGTAGGCCCTTTAGGGTAAATTTCTAGGGTTTGAAGAAATTGGGGTCAAAAGACCTTGGATGGACTTGAAACTTGGGAAGGATGTCCATAGGGTTACTATGGTCCTGTGGTTAAAATTTTAGGGCATTTGGAAGACTTAAGACCCCTTAAATCCATAACCCTAGTTTAGGGCACTAGCTTTGAAACCATAAGATCTAATACCAAAACTATCTGAAAAGGCCTGCGATTTTGAATGGGTAGTTGCTTAGGGCATACATGTCTCCGGAAATTTTATAATAAATTTTGGATGGATATTTTTGGTACTTTATTCACAAAGTCATATTTTATAATTTCCACATAAGAATTTTTGCAGAGAACTATACTTGTTTAAACTTGATAAAACTTAGCAAAGGGGCTTATAGTCATGATACCCATCTCTGTAAATTTTTATGAAATTTTTGAAGAATGATATTTAGTAGTTGCTTCTTTAATTATTTAATTCCATGGAACTTTGGGAAATTTAATAATGACTTTTAGATTGTCTGAAAAATTCTAATTTCTTCATCATGATGTTTCTAGTTCCTTATGAAGCCCTAGTAATTTTTACATAATTATTGGAGACATATATGTGGCACTTCCTTCATTATATTTGATTTTAGGAATTATTTTAATAAATCCTTTAGAGGTCAAGAACTATCTAGAAAATTATGAAAATTGGCAACCAATGATATTTCTCTGTTATTTAGTGAATACAAATTTTAGGGGCCATTACCTGAGAAAATCTTATGGTTCATGTTCAAATTGACTATGGCCTAGTTTTTGAGGAAAATTCAATAAATAGTAGATTAATTGGGAAAAATATGATTTTCTGAATTTAGTCTATATTTATCATAATAGACCTCTGATAATTATCATGAGGGTACTGGATGAGTATTTCATGTACTTCCCTTTTTACGGGTCACGTAGCTTAAGTGGTCTGCATATAGCAAAACTGCAGGATTTCATTTGGATATGAATTAGGGCACGTATGATGGGTCTTGATGGTTTGCTGTAAGGACAAGTGGAATGGGCTGCATCTTTGGAAGATGAGTGAGTAGGGTGTGGTTTTGTCTAGGGTTTAAAGGCGTTCGGGTCCGACGAAAGATCGTCCTACCCAAGGAAAGTTGGAGTCAAATCACCCTAGGATTAGCGTATCGAAACATGAGAAAATAATGGGTAAGGGGATCAACCAATAATAAAATAAGTACCTTGCGAAAGGGAACGCTGGGCGTAATCCCAACACAGTTCCTAGTGCCCCTTGAGAGCCCTTCACAGGGAATACCGGGGCAGTCCTGGGTTAACGTAAACTGTTTAACAAGCTGAAAAGAGTAACTTAGTAATTAGGGTTGCACATTTCACAGACACTGATGGCACGGGATGTTAGCTGGGAGCTTCGGCTCGATCGTTTGTGACGGACGTGTTGGTCCGGGGAGCTTCGGCTCGGGTTTTGATCACGCTAAATTTGCATGTGCATAAAAGGAAAGTAAATTAAGGTGGTGGGTCTTCGGTATTGGAGGGTCGATGCACCGACGCCAATACGTTGACTCGGCAAGTGTGGTTAGCACTTCGCCAACAGAAGTCCGGTGCGCCAGCCGGCAAGAGTACGCAGGAGTCCGCTTCGTGCACCAAGCGTTGAGGCGTACGATAGGTCTGACCGGTAGTGCTTTACTGGTTTAGAGGTGGGAGAGGCCCAACCCACCGCTTCCGTCTGCCACTACGGAGGTATCCTGGGAGGTTACGGCTCCAGAAAGGGGGAACTAAAGGTCTGTGTGCACAGAGTCGGGTGTGTGCGTTGCACTTGCATGATCCATCATACCCACTTGCATGTCATAGCATAATCGTTACCTTAAACCTTGACACCTAAAGTATAAGTGGAATGGGACGCTTATACTTTAGGACCTGCAAAACGACCCCTTAGTCTATAAGCTTGTGTGGGCAAGTTTATAAATTAAGGTTAATTTTGATATATTTAGTTACTGCTGTTTGACCACCGACACCCCAACGTATAAATCGGTATGGGACTTTTTATACGATGGGAGCCTTGCAAGAGACCCCTTGGCTTATGTGTTTTTCCACATAAGTGAAGGTTACATTTCAGCTTACATTTTATTGTCTTTATATGCTATAGAACTTGCTAGAATAGGACCGCTGCCATCTGCTTTTGATATTCTCCACCTTCAAGTCCTCCCCTTTCTTCCTCTCCGCTCGGTGCCTAGGAGCCGTGGGGGAAGGGGTGGGGGATGATAGGACTTAGTCTTTTAGACTAACGGTTTTCGAACCGCATCATTTAGGGGATCGTGGAGACCAGCATGGAGGAGCAGCCCCAGAGACCGGTGCGCTTGGAGGTGGGGCAGTCTAGCTCCGGAGTTCATACAGCCGGGACTGTGAGTCTCGACCCTGAGTAGTTTTTCAGCTTTTGCTTCCGCATGAGTGATTTTGTAGTGAGGATATGTTGTACCGGGCATAAGCCCGTATTTTGCTACTCTGATGTTATCTTCTGTGGACACTCCCTTCGTGGAGTTATATTTATATATGTCATGTGATTCTCTGTGGACAGATAGTTTTTCATTTTACTTCATTATGCTACTTTTATGTGATCGAATTGGCCGGCAGAATCGGCGCTTTGTGGTGATGACCCTTCAGGGCGTGAAGGAGTCACCGCAAAACGGCGGTTCTGGGCCTAAGACCCCGGTGTCAAAAAGGAAAAAAAAGGGGGTCTTACAAGTGGTATCAGAGCAAACCTCGATCGAAAAGTAGCCGTCCACAACCCTGGGTCACCCCCGCGCGGGTTTAGTTTGGGGACAAACTAAGCAGCGGAAGCAGTGGTGTGCCCATACAGGGGAAATCACATGTAAGTTGTCCACTTTCATTAGGCATTGAGTCGATTGTCTACTAATGTACTTCATTTTGCAGCCCCCAGCTCAGCCCACCCCACAAGGTGGAGCTCAGCAGACTCCAGACATTGCACCACCTCCCATGGTCCCCACACCTTTCCTCCAGTCAGACATGGGGCAGACCCTTACAGCTATCCTTGAGGCCTTCCGAGCTCAGCAAGCCCCAGTCCAGCAGCCAAACCCAGGGGCCAACTGGATGAGCACCTTCCGAGGACTCTCTCCCCCATCTTACTTGGGGACGGAGTCGGCAGTACGGACAGAGGAGTGGCTGGTTGTGATGTACGAGATGTTGACTAGGATACGATGCCCTTGGGAGAAGAGGGTGGCCCTAGTGGTATCTTGCTTGGAGTCACATGCCAAGCGGTGGTGGAAGACGCTGTTGGACACGACCTTTGCGGATAGAGAGATTGTAGAAATCACCTGGGAAGAGTTCAGGGCCACGCTGCTGGAGCACTTTGTTCCTCAGTCGGCCAGGGACGAGTTGGAGGAGCGTTTCTTGCAGCTGAGGCAGGGCACCAGGACAGTGGTGGAGTACCACCGAGAGTTCGATCATTTGGCCCGATATGCGGGCTATTATCAGCTGGATGAAGCAGGGTACGTCAAGAGGTTTTATAAGGGCCTAAAAGAGGAGTTGAGAGAGGCTTTGCTTTTTGTCTCTGACGGGCCCATCTCCCGAATTTTAGAGATGGCGAAGAGGATTGAGGCCGACTGGAACACCACACGGGGCCGGAAACGGCAAACGGAGGACCAGGGCCGGAGGGCCCGAAATGATCAGCGGCGAGGCATCGTACCAGATGGAAGAAGGGCAGAGGAGCAGCCTCGTCAGGAGTTAAGGCAGGAGCCGAGAGAGCAGGTGGTCTTGGCCCCTCAACCTCTCCAGGTCCAGGAGATGCAGAGACCCCGGGGTATGGCGTATCCCCCGCCGGAGTGCTTCCACTGTCACCAGGTGGGACACCTCCGGAGGGATTGCCCTATGAGGGGGGCACCACCTCCAGCACCACGGGGTGGCCCACCGGCCCAGCATTTCGGAGGCCGAGGACGCGGCCGAGGACGTGGTTACCAGGGAGGCGACCGCAGGCAGAATGGGGAGAAGATTTACGCTCTGGACTTAGCACAGCCCCGGAACCCGGACAGGGTTATTGCAGGTATGAGAGTAACCTTAATTTTTGGAATTATTCCTTGCTCGCATTAAGCGTTGATAGAACTACTACACAACCTAGGTTAGAAAACCTTACACTAGAGTTTCTTTCAAACTGATTTAGGAATGGTGATGGTGTGCGGCAAGCCTTCCCACACCCTGTTCGACACGGGGGCATCGCACAACTTTGTGTCGGAGGATTTCGTCAAGGACCTGGATCAGATTCGTTGTTATACGGGACTACCCAGGAGGGTGCGCCTCCCCAATGGGATGGAGATCCAGTCCACAGAAAAGTGCCTCCTGGAGGTTACCATAGACGGGTTGACACTCGAGGCCCCGGCGACGATCCTGAGGATGCCGGACTTCGACCTCGTCTTAGGCATGACATGGCTTGTCTGGAACCATGCCCAGATTGATTGCCCGGCAGGGAGGGTCGTGCTCAGCCACGGCGATACTTATGCAACGTTCGAAGGTACTACACCGGTCTCCCGTCGCTTGCTTTCATCTATTCAGGCCATTAAGGCTCATATGCAAGGGGACGAGGTATATCAAGTATTGTTCGAGATGACTGAGGAGAAGGACCTGATTGCTAACATTCCGGTGGTTCGTGACTACGCCGACATTTTTCCGGATAAGCTGCCAGGACTACCTCCGCATAGGGAAAAGGACTTCCAGATTCAGTTGGTACCAGGGGCTAAGCCGGTATCCAAGGCCCCTTATCGGATGGCCCCGAAGGAATTGGCGGAGTTTAGGACACAGTTGCAGGAGCTGGTGGAAGCAGGATTTGTTAGGCCGAGTTCCTCATCATGGGGAGCTCCTGTCCTATTCGTGAAGAAGAAGGACGGTACTTTACGCCTGTGCATCGACTATCGAGCACTAAACAGGCTGACCGTCCGAAATACCTATCCGCTCCCCAGGATAGACGAGTTGTTCGATCAGCTGGAGGGAGCCCATTATTTTTCGAAGCTGGACTTGAGGTCAGGCTATTACCAGCTGCGGATCCAGGAGGAGGATATTCCGAAGACGGCCTTTAGTAGCCGATATGGATTGTATGAGTTCATCGTGATGCCCTTCGGGCTCACGAATGCTCCGTCAGCGTTTTGAGCCTCATGAACGGGGTCTTCGAGGCTTATTTGGATGTGTTCGTATAGTGTTCATAGACGACATCCTTATCTATTCTAAGACGGAGGAGGAGCACACACGACATCTAGCATTGACCCTGGAGAGACTGCGGGAGCATCATCTTTATGCGAAGTTCAGTAAGTGTCAGTTCTGGCTGAAGGAGGTGGCTTTCTTAGGTCTATTATCAGCGGAGCCGGGCTGGCAGTGGACCCGGCAAAGATTCGAGCTATTTCGGAGTGGCCGCAGCTGAAAACAGCCACTGACGTACGGAGTTTTCTAGGACTTGACGGTTATTACCGGAAGTTCGTAGAGGGATTCTCTCGAATCGCCCTCCGCTCACATCCTTGACGAAGAAGGAGGCACCGTTCGTGTGGACCCCGCAGTGCCAGACAGCTTCCAGGAGCTGAAGGATCGGCTGACCTCGGCTCCCATCTCACTCTCCCTCGGGAGGGAGGATTTCAGGTCTACACGACGCATCATATCAGGGGTTGGGAGCGGTGCTGATGCAGAACGGACACGTCATAGCTTATGCCTCCCGCCAGCTGAAGACCCATGAGAAGAACTACCCAGTACATGACCTTGAGATGGGGGCAGTTGTATTCGCACTGAAGATATGGCGGCACTACCTTTATGGAGTCCATGTGATATATTTCGATCATAAGAACCTTAAGTACGTGGACACGCAGAAGGAACTGAACATCAGGCAAAAGCGGTGGTGGAGTTCCTATCTGACTATCAGTATGAGATGCACTATCACCGGGGAAGGCAAACGTGGTAGCAGATGCACTGAGTCGGAGAGCCGCCACAACAGGAGCAGAGCCTCAGTTGATGTCTATGGAGCTGCTGCAGAGACTAGAGGACATGCACATTACTCTGGTATCGTCTGATGATCCTGAGCTCTATGAGGAGTACTTGGCCGCGATAGGCGTTACCGATGACATCAGAGACCGGGTCAGAGAGGGACAGAGGCAGGATGCCAAGTTGGAACCCATCTTCCAAGCTCTGAAGGCAGGCACTGCAGGAGATTACACACTGAGGGACGATCTGGTGTGCTTCAGAGGACGGGTGTATATACGGAGGGGAGGCCAGATCCGGGAGGATATTATGATGGAGGCGCACTGCAGCGGTATTCTGTACACCCGGGGATCACAAAGATGACGGCTGATTTGAAGAAGACGATGTACTGGCCGGGCATGAAGAAGGATGTCTCACACTTCGTGACCCATTGTGAGGCATGTCAGCTAGTGAAGGCAGAGTGCAGGACCCCGCAGGATTATTGCAGCCACTCCGGTGCGGAGTGGAAGTTTGATGACATAGCCATGGACTTCATACATGGGCTTCCCCGGTCTCGGACAGGGAATAACTCGATCTGGGTTATCGTCGATCGGTTGACCAAGGTGGCTCGATTCATACCGATCAGGAAGGATGATTCAGTAGGAATACTGGTGCGGAAGTTTGTGGAGCAGTTCATTCGTTATCATGGTGTGCCCAGGACGATAGTGTCGGATCGGGATGGCAGGTTCACCTCCAGGGAGTGGAGGTCCGTGCAAGCTTACTTAGGCACGCGATTGACTTTCAGCACTGCATTCACCCCCAGACAGACGGGCAGACAGAACGCACAAACCGGACGCTGGAGGACCTTTTGAGGCTATGCATCTTAGATCGAGGGGGAACCGTGGGAGAAACTCTTACCCCTTGTCGAGTTCTCCTATACAACAGCCACCAGTCCAGCATCAGGATGGCGCCTTACGAAGCCTTGTACGGGAGGAGATGCCGGACCCCACTCTCATGGGTACAGAACGAAGATCCGAAGGTATTGGGGTCAGAGTTTGTTGAAGACACACGAGGCACAAGTGAGGTGATCAGAGACAGGATGCTCGAGGCGCAGAGTAGACAGGCCAAAGTATTATGACGCCCGACATCGGCAGGTGGAGTTCCAGGTGGGGGACGGGTGTTTCTGAAGATCCGGCCCATGCATGGAGTTTCACGGGTGCGTGGTCGGAGGGAAGAAGCTCAGCCCTAGGTACATGGGCCCTTACAGGATCCTGGAGCGGATCGGACCCCTAGCCTACCGGCTGGAGTTACCACCAGAGCTAGAAGCCGCTGACGACGTCTTCCACATTTCTTCTTTGAGGAGGGCTCTATTACGCCCGGAGCAGCAGATTCTGACCACGGAAGGGCCGTAGCTTCAGACCGGTCGGTCATTTTGGAGCCTGTGAGGATCGACGACCGAGGAGTGCGGGTCTTGCGACGCAAGAAGGTCCCTCTAGTCAAGGTCCTGTGGAGGAAACCACGCCAGGAGGAGCATACCTGGGAGCCACAGGACCTGATGCGACAAAGATACCCGAGCTATTCAGTCAGGTATACCTCTCAGACCCCTCAAGATGTTAATTACTTTTCCTGCTTTAAGTATACTAAGGGCTGCTCTAGGTAGATAGGGGCTTATCTTTTGGTTATTGGGGGCTTAACCTTGTTTATTGGGATTTTGGTTCGCCGTTTGGGCGAAAGGGGTCTTAGATCTAAGTTTTTCCATAAATCAAATTTAACAAAGAAGGAGTCATAATGGGATGTTACAAGACTCTTTCCTTCGGTAATAAGACCCGTAGGTCCGACCTTGATTTCGGGGACGAAATCTTTGTTTTGTTTATTGGGATTTGTAACATCCCATTTCCAACTAGACCCCTAAGAGTGGTTTTGGCCATGACTAGGTCATGACAAAACCCTGGGAAGCCAGAAATGGGCCAAGAGATAGGAGGCCAAGGTAGGGATCACCATGGTCTGCAGATAGTAGAATTCTGAACAATAGTTTAGGATGACAATGGGGCTTCACCATGACCCCAAGACCCTACCACAACACTCCCAAACATTCTGGGAGACCCATTAGAGCCAAAAGGACCCATTAGGGCCAACCCAAGAGGCCCAGTTGACCAAGGTCAACCCTAGCCCTAAATAGGTCAACCTAGCCCACTTAGGGCCAATGACCTACTCCTAGTCCAGAGGACCCCACCCATGCCCTCCTAACCCTAAAGTGGGATCAATGGGACACTAAGGACACATTGGGGTCAGCCCTAGAGGCCAGGTTGACCCAAGTCAACTCAAGCTCCTAATCTGGTCAAAGTACCCTTACTAAGGGTATGTGACCTCCAAAGTGCAGGGTAACCCTACCTAGACCCTAAGGGAAGTCAATGGGTCACCAAGGATCCATTGGGGTCAACTCAATGGTCATGTTGACCAAGGTCAACTCTATTCTAGTGTCAAGTCAACTTAGCCCAAAAAGGGCTAACCCAAGCTCAAGCCACTTCTCCCTTAGGCTAAACCCATTCCCATGATCATCATAATCCAGTGGGCTGCCTTTAGCTTGTGGGGTTGACTAGTCAACCAGAGGTGACTAGGAGAGAGAAGAGCTCCTCTCCATGATAATGGAGGAGAGAGAAATGAGGAAGGAGAAGGGGGAAGTGAGAGGCCGGCCAAGGGAGACTAACAGCCACCATTATGGCTGCAATCAACTCCTCTAGGGGAGAGGAGTTGATTCCAGCCGTTTCCGGCCACCAAGGGGTGGGTTCAGCCCCCCTCCACACAACCCGAGCCACTCCATTAATGGAGATAATGGCCATTGAAGAACCAGCCTCTCCCCTCCCCCAATTGCCATTTAAACACCATCAGGAAGCCGAGGGGATCATTTTGGAGCACTTACCTGGAGGAGACGAGCCCTTCCACTGTGCAGTTGCAGAAGCCGAGCGCCGCCGCCGTCGCCAATGGCATCCCGCCGCTCCTCTCGCATCCAGGCCGCCAGGAAGGTCCTCCTCCTCTCCTTAACTCGCGGGTAGATCCTAGGAATCCTTAGGCTTGAGTTTCGGGCTCAATTGAGCCAGATCGAATCCGGGATTTCTCCTGGTTTCGGCAAGAAAAATTCTTGCTTAATCCGCCGGAAAACGCCTCTCCGGCGGCTGAGCCGCCGTCTGACGATAGCCCACCACCTCGACGGAGGTGTTGGTGGCGGTGGCCGGCCGGGGAAGGGGCTGGATTGCCGGCGGCAGAGCTTGGAAATCGCTCCAGGCAGAACCAATCCCAGCCGTTGGCTCAGTGGGACGATGACCAGATGCCGTCGATCTGCGCCAAGATTCGTGCGGCATCAGATCAAATACTATAGGAATTAAATAAGAATCATTTCATTTCTGTCACACTGGATGTATTTAATGTATTTAAGTTTAAAAATACTTAGGGACCCTGAGTGGAAATTTGCCCAACATGAACATTGTAGCTTAGGGTGTCTAGTTGGCAGCAAAAATTGTTTGGACCCTTTTGGGTCACTGGTTAGACCAGGGCACCCATTTTGGTGGGACATACCCTTAGGGCTAGGCAGTCACTAAAATGAGTGCCCACTCTTCACCCCAAGCCCAAATTGGCTGAAATTTTGGCAGAGATTCTATCCTAGACATACCTAGGGCCTGCCAAAAAATGGGAATTTTTGGGGAAAATATTTCTATAGTTTTGGTAAAAATTTAATAATCATTAGATAAATTAAATAGGTGTCCTAAACACATCCAAACCCTCCCAAATTTTGGTGAGTGGTCCCTGGGCTCCAATTAGGTTCCTGTATAAAATTTCATTTAGATTGGATGTGTTTTGAATAGGTTTTGACCCAACCCTATTTATACCCTATGAAGGCATTTTGGTCAAAAGTTGCACTTTTGGTTTGAGTGACCAAATCACCTCAATAGAGGCTGAAATTTTGGCCACAGATATATTTGACTTTTTACACTCACTTATGGAGTTTGGAGTGGATTGGAATAGGGTAGCCCTAGAATGTTAGGGTAGGCCCTTTAGGGTAAATATCTAGGGTTTGAAGAAATTGGGGTCAAAAGACCTTTGATGGACTTGAAACTTGGGAATGATGTCCATAGGGTTACTATGGTCCTGTGGTTAAAATTTTAGGGCATTTGGAAGATTAAGACCCCTTAAATCCATAACCCTAGTTTAGGGCACTAGATTTGAAACCATAAGATCTAATACCAAAACTATCTGAAAAGGCCTGAGATTTTGAATGGGTAGTTGCTTAGGGCATACATGTCTCGGGAAATTTTATAATAAATTTTGGATGAATATTTTTGGTACTTTATTCACAAAGTCATATTTTATAATTTCCACTTAAGAATTTTTGCAGAGAACTATACTTGTTTAAACTTGATAAAACTTAGCAAAGGGGCTTATAGTCATGATACCCATCTCTGTAAATTTTTATGAAATTTGTTGAAGAATGATATTTAGTAGTTGCTTCTTTAATTATTTAATTCCATGGAACCTTGGGAAATTTAATAATGACTTTTAGATTGTCTGCAAAATTCTAATTTCTTCATCATGATGTTTCTAGTTCCCTATGAAGCCCTAGTAATTTTTACATAATTATTGGAGACATATATGTGGCACTTCCTTCATTATATTTGATTTTAGGAATTATTTTAATAAATCCTTTAGAGGTCAAGAACTATCTGGAAAATTATGAAAATTGGCAACCAATGATATTTCTCTGTTATTTAGTGAATACAAATTTTAGGAGGCCATTACCTGAGAAAATCTTATGGTTCATGTTCAAATTGACTATGGCCTAGTTTTTGAGGAAAATTCAATAAATAGTAGATTAATTGGGAAAAAATATGATTTTCTGAATTTAGTCTATATTTATCATAATAGACCTCTGATAATTATCATGAGGGTACTGGATGAGTATTTCATGTACTTCCCTTTTTACGGGTCACGTAGCTTAAGTGGTCTGCATATAGCAAAACTGCAGGATTTCATTTGGATATGAATTAGGGCACGTATGATGGGTCTTGATGGTTTGCTGTAAGGACAAGTGGAATGGGCTGCATCTTTGGAAGATGAGTGAGTAGGGTGTGGTTTTGTCTAGGGTTTAAAGGCGTTCGGGTCCGACGAAAGATCGTCCTACCCAAGGAGTTGGAGTCAAATCACCCTAGGATTAGCGTATCGAAACATGAGAAAATAATGGGTAAGGGGATCAACCAATAATAAAATAAGTACCTTGCGAAAGGGAACGCTGGGCGTAATCCCAACACAGTTCCTAGTGCCCCTTGAGAGCCCTTCACAGGGAATACCGGGGGCAGTCCTGGGTTAACGTAAACTGTTTAACAAGCTGAAAAGAGTAACTTAGTAATTAGGGTTGCACATTTCACAGACACTGATGGCGCGGGATGTTAGCTGGGAGCTTCGGCTCGATCGTTTGTGACGGACGTGTTGGTCCGGGGAGCTTCGGCTCGGGTTTTGATCACGCTAAATTTGCATGTGCATAAAAGGAAAGTAAATTAAGGTGGTGGGTCTTCGGTATTGGAGGGTCGATGCACCGACGCCAATACGTTGACTCGGCAAGTGTGGTTAGCACTTCGCCAACAGAAGTCCGGTGCGCCAGCCGGCAAGAGTACGTAGGA
The DNA here is from genome assembly GCA_039583875.1 of Platanthera guangdongensis. Taxonomy (NCBI): domain Eukaryota; kingdom Viridiplantae; phylum Streptophyta; class Magnoliopsida; order Asparagales; family Orchidaceae; genus Platanthera; species Platanthera guangdongensis. The sequence continues at coordinate 204,044,367 of CM077158.1, read as the reverse complement.
GTCCGCTTCGTGCACCAAGCGTTGAGGCGTACGATAGGTCTGACCGGTAGTGCTTTACTGGTTTAGAGGTGGGCGAGGCCCAACCCACCGCTTCCGTCTGCCACTACGGAGGTATCCTGGGAGGTTACGGCTCCAGAAAGGGGGAACTAAAGGTCTGTGTGCACAGAGTCGGGTGTGTGCGTTGCACTTGCATGATCCATCATACCCACTTGCATGTCATAGCATAATCGTTACCTTAAACCTTGATACCTAAAGTATAAGTGGAATGGGACGCTTATACTTTAGGACCTGCAAAACGACCCCTTAGTCTATAAGCTTGTGTGGGCAAGTTTATAAATTAAGGTTAATTTTGATATATTTAGTTACTGTTGTTTGACCACCGACACCCCAACGTATAAATCGGTATGGGACTTTTTATACGATGGGAGCCTTGCAAGAGACCCCTTGGCTTATGTGTTTTTCCACATAAGTGAAGGTTACATTTCAGCTTACATTTTATTGTCTTTATATGCTATAGAACTTGCTAGAATAGGACCGCTGCCATCTGCTTTTGATATTCTCCACCTTCAAGTCCTCCCCTTTCTTCCTCTCCGCTCGGTGCCTAGGAGCCGTGGGGGAAGGGGTGGGGGATGATAGGACTTAGTCTTTTAGACTAACGGTTTTCGAACCGCATCATTTAGGGGATCGTGGAGACCAGCATGGAGGAGCAGCCCCAGAGACCGGTGCGCTTGGAGGTGGGGCAGTCTAGCTCCGGAGTTCATACAGCCGGGACTGTGAGTCTCGACCCTGAGTAGTTTTTCAGCTTTTGCTTCCGCATGAGTGATTTTGTAGTTAGGATATGTTGTACCGGGCATAAGCCCGTATTTTGCTACTCTGATGTTATCTTCTGTGGACACTCCCTTCGTGGAGTTATATTTATATATGTCATGTGATTCTCTGTGGACAGATAGTTTTCATTTTACTTCATTATGTTACTTTTATGTGATCGAATTGGCCGGCAGAATCGGCGCTTTGTGGTGATGACCCTTCAGGGCGTGAAGGAGTCACCGCAAAACGGCGGTTCTGGGCCTAAGACCCCGGTGTCAAAAAGGAAAAAAAAGGGGGTCTTACACAGACAAGCAGTGTCGACACTTGGAGTCATTGTGTCGACACCTGGGATGAAGAGTCGACACCAGACAGAAAGTGTCGACACTTGGAGCTGTGTCGACACTCAGTGAAGAAGTATGCAGAAAAGCTGTGTCGACACTTAGCAGAAGTGTCGACACCTAGAAGAGCTGTGTCTACACAGAAAGTGTCGACACTTGGAGCTGTGTCGACACTCAGCAAAAGTATGCAGAGTCTAAGTAAAAGTGTCGACACTCAACACAATGTGTCGACACTATGCTGAAGAGTCAGTATTTGAAGTAAGTGTCGACACTCAACACAATGTGTCGACACTATGCTGAAGAGTCAATATTTGAAGAAAGTGTCGACACTCAGCACAATGTGTCGACACACAACCAGGAGAGTCAACACTTGAAGAAAGTGTCGACACTCAGCACAATGTGTCGACACTTAGTTGAAGACTCTACACTTGAAGAAAGTGTCGACACAAGGAGCTGTGTCGACACTTAGCAAAGAACAGAAAAGTTACAAAATATTCTAAGTACAAGTGTCGACACTAAAGGAATGTGTCGATACTCAGCTGAAGAAACAAAAGTGAAGACTTGTGTCGACACCAAGAAGCAGTGTCGACACTTGACAGTTTCAACACATGAAGATGTGTCGACACAAAGGACATGTATCGACACTTAGAAGAATACAGTTAAAGAATGAAGTACAAGTACTTGTGTCGACACTCAATTTCAGTGTCGACACATGCAAAAGAATCTGTGTCGAGACATACAAGGAATTGTGTCGACACCTTGTAGACTTGTGTCGACACTTACACAACATGTGTCGACACTTGGCCTATAAGTGTCGACACTTAAGAACAAAAAGTCTCGACACTATCTGACAGTTAGGAAATTTCAAGAAGTGACTGGTTGACATGACAGCTGTCGATCCAGCCGGTCTACATCAACTGTCAGAGATGTCAGAAGTCTGTTATGAACCGGACCAGCCGGTTACCATGAAGGAAGCCTATAAATAGGCACCCATAGTTTACAGACCAAGATTGATTAAGATTGATCAAGTGATTGATGAAGTAATATAGAAGTGGTTGAAAAAGTTTTTGATAGAGAGAGTTCAGATCTTTGTAAAAGTGGTATATTGAGTATCAACACAAGAAGATCTTGCTGTGCATCGGCAGATCTAAGAAGTTGGAGAGAGAGAGCTCCAACCAAGTATTCAGTCTTTGGAACTAAGGCTGAGAAGAAGAATTCAGAGTCATCTGGATTTCAAGAAGCAGATGTCAAGGAACAACTGCAGAAGATTCAGACTAATTCAGTTCTAATCAAGAAGCTTTGAAGGAAGCTAAGTCAGTTTGGATCTAACTGAGTTCTTCCAAGAACTCTTCAAGAATCTCTCAACTCCTCTCTTATTTTCTGAGTTGTAGAGTTAGCTATTGTACTTTCTATTTTAACTTGTAGGATCCATTGGATCTGAGAGAATTGTAAGCCTATATTATAAAGGCTGAGGGTAGGGCTTGCTTGCCTGAGTGTAGGAGTTAAAGAACTCTGAGTGTAGGCCTTAATTGGCTGAGTGTAGGCCTGGGTGGCTGAGTGTAGGCCTTTTGGCTGAGTGTAAGGCTTTGGGCCTGAGGTAGGAAACCTAGTTGGGTTCTGAGTTAGTGGAGAAGTTTGGCCGAATCTAGTACAATGCTAGATAGGCGAAGGGGGAAAGTGGATGTACCCAAAGATTGGGGAACCACTATAAATTAGTGTGTCTTCTGTGTTGTGCTGTGCTGTGGAATTACTGTTTATTTCTGTAATTGCTGTTAGTTGTAATAATCTGTGAAATAACTGTTGAGCTGCCAACAAAATTGCAAAAAGGTTTAGGTCACCTATTCACCCCCCCCCTCTAGGTGTTTAGGTACCATATCTTTCATAGGAGATAGTTTTATTGCTTTCTTTTAATTCGTGTAGAGTGTGTGTGTGTGTGTGTGCATTTATTTCTGCCCACTCATTAAGAGTTAAATTACGTGTTTTTATTTCCCGCCTACTCGTTTGAGTAGGACTTGTAATTTTCTTTTTTTATTTCTTTTCCACCTACTCGTTAAGAGTTAAATAGCTCGCCCTTATTTCCCGCCTACTCGTTTGATTAGAATTTGTAATTTTCCTTTTTTTGTAACTTAGTTCTTTTTGTATATTTGTAATTTGAAGTGTGTGTGAGTTCTTGTTTTATCTAACTTTTTAAGCTTTCTAAATGTTTGTTATTCTCATGTCTTCTTCTTATAATCCTTTAGCGCTTAATTACGAACTCGCGACTCATCAAATTATAAAGCCGTCCCCATACCGATGTGTGGCTAATCGTTATTAGCCTCAGCATCAAAGAGCATGGGACATTTAAATTGATTTGTAATAATTAAAGTTCTCTATTTCAATTTAATTTTAGGACTTAAGGTTTAACCCGAGTTAACGACGCGTAGGACCACAAATTGATGTGTGGGCCCAATTTCCGTTATCCATACGCTAGCTAGCCGAGAGGCCGTGCGTGTAGACAGATCACCTCTGGGTAAAGAGAGTTGCGTGCATACCCTCGAAAGAGGACAACCATAATTTTTCTGGATTGGGTTCCCCACCCAATAGCGGGTTCTTAGCGTAAAGCGGGCTTTAAGAGGAATCCTTCGTCGGACTAATGTTCGGTTGAATAGTCTTAGCGTTCCAATGCGAGATATCCCTATAGCTAGGTGAGCTCATTTCTGTAGAACCTCCATGGCCAAGTTGCCTTTTATTAATTTGAAACCTAAGTTTAGTAATTATTAAAAGTTATTTTAGTCTTAATTTGATTTGGTGTCGAGCGTTAACCCTTCATCGAATTTTTCTAAATCATTTTTCGCTCTTTTATTTTTCCTGTCTTTAGTTAATTAAAATCTCCAACTTACTTTCAGTAAAATAGTAGTCCTCCTAGAGGAGTAAGAATAATTAACCCGACCCCGAGAACACTATGACCTCGGTATTCTCCCGAATATCAAGTACTACTTGCGATAGTTGCACTTGCCTCCCCCAGCAAGCCCGTGATGTTCGACTCCTCAAACCAACCACACACATAAGAGTCTATTCACAGGCGATCAAGTTTTTGGCGTCGTTGTCGGGCGACTTCTCTTGAGTTGTTATTCCGAATTACGGAGTCTATTACTTTTACTTATTTTCTAAAAAAAAACAAATAAAAACCCCAAAAAAGTTTCTTTCGTTTTAAATTTTTTTGAGCAATGTTAAAAGCACACTAGTTTTCGCCATTGACAGCCAAGCTATATTAACACATCAAATTATTTTATTTCCACACCAAGACGTTATCGCCACACCAAATTTTAAAATCATTATTTATACATCAAAATTGATATTCCCAAATTGTAAAAATTCTACTCAAAATTTTGCCTTATTTCTCTGGATGTTGAAAGAGAAACATAACAATAATTCCATTGCCTTCCTTCCAAGAAGTTGAAAAACTTCACTTTCTTCAAGGTAGAGATGGTGATTTGATGTGATCAGTTCTGCCAGTTCCTTCCAAATGCCCTTGAAGAAGATCCTTTGAGAAACTAAACAATGATACACTTGAAGAAGATCTTTTGAGAAACAGAGTAATAATACCTTTGAAGAAGATCCATAGGGTGAAGAACCAGAGCCGATCTTGCTATTCTCGCAAAAACTACAAAGAAGATGAAGACCAATCTACAGTTATTTTGCTCCAGAACAACAGAGAAGATGAAGACAAAAAAGCTTAGACTCCTCTCTGCCAAAAAACATAAAAAAAAGGAGAGTTGGTAGTTACTCAAAATGGGGAAGGGAAGACCCAGAGATTTCATGACCGTAGTTCCAAAAATTAGTTAGGGTTAAAACAAATTAAGGAAGGGGGAGAAAGAAAGAGAGGCCAAAACTAACATGTAGGATGAGAGGGGGCGTTCTTTCGGCAAAACTTGCCTGCTTTCTCCTTCAACGGCGGTGATCGGGTGCGAGAAGAAGATCGAGGGCGCGCGGCCAAGAAAGCGAAAGAGAAAACAGTAGGAGCGGCGGATTTCAACGAGTGTGCGCTTAAAGTATGTGGGGTTAGGGTATTTGAGTTTCTTTGATAGTTTTTTGGTGTGCTACTAGCCTATTTTGATGTGCTTATAACATTTCTCTTTTTTAGGGTGTATGACCCGTGGACAACCCTCCGAGTCTGAAGATTTTGACTTTGACCCTGAGATTGAATGCTCCCTTGCGCGCATTCGGTCTCAATGCCGAATTCCTTCTTTAGACCCCGAAGAATCTATCAGAGAACCCTCTATCGTAGTAATGGCCGACCGTAATCCAAACGCGCCCGCCGAGCATACAATGTGTTGGAACACCCTATTACTAATTTGGGTCAGGATCACTATGTCTTTAGGAAACCAATGTTTGACCTCATGTATAGCTCAAAAGGTCAGTTACAATTGAGTCTAAGAGTTAGAAGTCTAAGTTTGGAAGCTGCCCTCAAGACCAAGACTTTTCAGTTTGAGACTAAGTCATATCGTCGAGCTCAGCACGACGATTCGTCGAACTCCGATCGACGATCGTCTAGCTCAACTTTGACAGATCATCGAACTCCATTCGACAATCGCTGAGCTCAACTTCATCATATCATCGAACTCCATTCGACGATTGGTGAGCTCAGTTCGACGATCTTGACTCAGCTTTGGATCTTTATCTCTGAGCTCAGTTCGACGATCTTTAAGCTCAGATCGACGATATTTTGCTGCTGTATAAATCCATATCGCTGAGCTCAGTTCAACGATAGCAGAGCTCAGTTCGACGTTTTCAGATAACTTCAAGGATTTTCAAGATTCAAATTCAAATCAGTTAAGGAGTTATTCTGCAATTAATTCAGAAGATTTACTAGCCGTTTTCATTCATTTCTGGACCAAGTTTCAAGGGATTTTCAAGGAATATTTCTATGGACTTTCCTCCAGAAGACATTTTGCAATTAAGGATGCAATCAATGCAGGCCAACGGCTATTCTTGACAAAGGATGTTTTTTCCATTCTGTACCAGAGAATAAAAGAGAAGGATTTTTGAATCTCACATAGAACACAGATACACAGACAAACATCAGTAATCTTCAGAACAAGAAAACAATATTCTGTCTCAAAGAATTCCCAGAACACACATCCAAGGAGATCAAACTTTCTCAAATCCTCAGATCTCTCTTGTCTCAAGTGTTCAATGCTAACATATTTCAAGACTCCAAACATCTAACATTTCAGCTGTTGCTGAAATGATCTTTTGTTGGAGCTCAACTTGTGAAGGCCTATCACCCTACAGCAAAGCTTCTTTTCCTGAAGATCTCAAGGACGCAGGGGTTGCTTTGACACCATCAATCCACATAGTCTTCTCAGCTGTTTGAGAAAGAGAAGACTTCCATCACTCTCTCACCCCCATCTCTGTAAAGGGTTTCTCAAACTCCCTTCAAAAGTTTGAACTTGGTTTTTGAGCACCTTGTCAAAAGCTCATTGGTGGCAAGACACCTGATCAAAAAATCTGATTTGGTTTTTGAGCACCTTTTCAAAAGCTCATTGGTGCCCAGGACACCTGATCAACTCATCCTGCAGTGGATTCCTACCTAGGGTGGTAGAAGAGTGGATGTACCCAAGTTTAGGGGAACCACTATATTTCCTTGTGTCATCTGGTTTTGCTTGTCTTTATTTTTGTTTCTGGCTATGATTATTCTGTGATTAGCTTATGATTAGTTTAGTTCTGTAATTATATTTATAATTGCTTTCCTGCTCACTCACATTACAACCATTATTGTAAAAAGCTTTCAAGCACCATATACTCCATTCACCCCCCTCTAGAGTATATCAGATCTAGCTGCACTTTCAATTGGTATCAGAGGGAGGTTGGTTAAACATACCACACCTTGGTGGTTGCACAGGCTAACACCTGAACCCAAAGATCCCTAGTTAGATCTGTTTTCTTTTGAAGTTTATTATTAGATTTTGTTTTCACAAATCATTGCCCAAAACAAAGATTATGCTAGCACCAGACCTACAGTGTGCAATCTATCCAAGTTTGCACTTTGGAAAGCAAGGATCAGACTATACATGAATTCTATTGACGAAGATATTTTTAACTCTGTTTTGACAGTATGTCCAAGACCTCCAGAGAGCTCAATTACAAATGCTGTTCCACCTCCATCAGGAATAGATGCTGACATCAAGAGATGGAAGGTAGCTGATGCCAAGGCTATGAACATCTTAGCCCAGACAATGTCTGATGACATATTTCAAAAGGTGGCTGAATGCAATTCAGCAAAGGAAATTTGGGACAAACTCTCTGAAATAGTCTCATGCTCAGCTGATGAGAGAAAGGATAGGAGATCCCACCTCATATCTCAATATGAGAATTTCAAGGAGGGAGAAACTGAGTCAGTGGGAGATATGTACAACAGGCTCAGTATAATTATCAGTGAACTCAGGACATTGGATAAAGAGATCTCACTAACTGAACTCAATGACAAAATTCTAATGTGCTTCCCTAGCACTTGGGATTCAAGAATCTGGCCAATCAAGGATGCCAGAAGTTTGAATGAGATCACCACAGAAGCTCTATTGGGTAAGCTCAAATCTTATGAGCTACTCATCAAAAATAGAGAAGAAGAACAGAAGGCTGCCTCACCAGCCACAAGAAAAGAGAAGACCATAGCCTTCAAGGCAACTGAAGATCAGCCTGAAGACAAAGTCACAGGCAATGATGAGCTGCTTAGTCTGTTGGCCAAAAGATTTTACAAGATGGCCAGAAAGGACTTCAGAAGGAGATCATACAAGGAGCATGATAAGCCAAGGTATGATAAGTCAATTAATAATAAAGAGATTATTTGCTTTGGTTGCAGGTAACCAGGGCACATAGTTCCTGACTGTCCAGAAAACAAAAACAAGGACAGAAGGTACAAGAAAGAAAGAAGAAAGGAGAAAGACTCCAAGAGGAATGGCAATGACAAACCCTCATCAAGCAAAAACAAACATACAAGAAAGAGGTTTGTTGCTGAATCCTGGAGTGAGACTGAAGAGGAGTCAGAAGCCTCATCCAGCTCCAGTGATGATGAGGATGATGCAGAAGAGAAAGAGTTCTGCATGATGGCAATCATTGCCTCACAACATAACTCAGATGAAGAGGAGTCAGAGTCAGACTCAGAGACTCAACCTGAAAAAGATCAGGTGAAGACCTATCCAACATCTAACCAGCAATGGTACTTGGATAGTGGGTGCTCTAAGCACATGACAGGAAATAAGGACAACCTCACATCCTTTAGAGCCAAGCTTGGACCCAAAGTTATCTTTGGTGATTCAAACTTTGGACTGACTAAAGGATATGGTGCAGTCCAGATTGGATCAGTAACATTCAAGAAGGTAGCTTATGTAGAAGGACTGAAGCACAACTTAATAAGCATCAGTCAGCTGTGTGATGAAGGCTACCAGGTGACCTTTAGCAAAGCCTTATGCAAAATCAAGTCAGAGGACAACACAACTGTGTTGACAGGTAAAAGGAAAGGTAACATCTATCTAGTAGATTTTCTTTCAACTGATGTAGATATTTGCCTGTTTAATTCTGTCTGTAGACAAAATATTTTATGGCATAAGAGACTAGGACACCTAAACCTTAGAACTATTGCTAGGCTATCCAAGGACAACCTTGTTAGAGGACTACCTTCTGGCACCTACAAGAAGGAAGGACTCTGCAGGGCTTGTCAATTAGGCAAGCAAACTAAAAACAGCTTTAAGTCACTTAATAAAAGTGATTCACCTAGGATATTGTATCTGTTACACATGGATCTTTTTGGACCCATCACAGTACAAAGCCTAGGAGGGAAATCTTACACTTTAGTAGTTGTAGATGACTTCTCTAGATTCACTTGGGTGTTCTTTCTAAGGAAGAAGTCTGATAACTTTAAGTGTCTGACAGAGTTTCTCAAATGTATACAGATTGAGTTCAATACTCACATTGCCCTGATCAGAAGTGATCATGGGACAGAGTTTGATTCTCTTCTTATGCAAGAGTTCTGTCAGAGTGAAGGGATCAGGCATACTTTCTCAGCTCCTAGAACTTCTCAACAAAATAGGGTAGCTGAAAGGAAAAATAGAACCCTTATTGAATCTGCCACTATATTGTTGTCAGATGCTCACCTTCCTCTATCCTTTTGGGCAGAGACAGTGAACACCTCCAACTATGTGCTGAATAGAAGTTTAATACATAAACTAAAGGGAAAGACTCCCTATGAATTACTCAAAGGGAAGAAACCTAAAGTTGATTATTTTAGAGTTTTTGGCTGTATTTGCTATGTACATAATAATGACAAGAAATACTTAGCAAAATTTCAAGCTAAAGCTGATGAAGGAGTGTTTCTGGGATACTCCATGATCAGCAAGGCTTATAGGGTTTATAATAAATCATCTCTAAAATTTGAGGAATCTGTTCATATATCATTTGATGAATCTAACATGTCCTTCAAGGAGAAGATCTCTTCTACAATAGAACCTTTGCAGGAACATTCTCTTGTTGAAGACTTGAACAAGGTATAGGTTACTCAAAGGGATGAAAGCAGTGAAGATGAAGAAAGTGCTCAACATATTGAAGAACAACGTGAAGAGCCAGTTGTTGTACCACAAGAGGAAATGACAACACAGGTTGGTGAACAATCAACACCCCCTATTGATTTAGTAACATCAAGAGATCATCCAATTTCGCAAATAATTGGAGACATCTCAGCTGGTGTGCAAACCAGAAATCAGGTCAACCAAAACTTGTTGCACACCTGCTTCCTATCTCAAATTGAACCTCAGTCGATTCAAGATGCAGAGCAAGATCCACACTGGATCATTGCAATGCAAGAGGAGTTGCATCAATTTGAAAGGAACAAAGTATGGGAACTAGTGCCAAAGCCTAAGGATCACTCCATTGTTGGAACAAAGTGGGTATTCAGAAACAAAATGGATGATTAAGGAGTAATTGTAAGGAACAAGGCAAGGCTAGTTGCTCAGGGATATTCTCAAGAAGAAGGAATAGACTACGACCAGAATTTTGCACCAGTTGCAAGATTGGAAGCCATCAGAATATTTTTAGCTTATGCAACACATAAAGGCTTCAAGGTATACCAGATGGATGTCAAAAGTGCATTCCTAAATGGAGACATCAAAGAGGAAGTATATGTCAGACAACCTCCAGGTTTTATCTCTCCAACTTATCCTGATTATGTTTTTAGATTGAACAAAGCATTATATGGTCTCAAGCAAGCTCCTAGAGCATGGTATGAGACCCTAGCATGCTTTTTTTTAGAAAATGGATTATTGAGGGGTAGAGTAGACCAAACTCTTTTCATTAGAAGCCATAAGTCCCATACCCTACTAGTGCAGATTTATGTAGACGATATTATTTTTGGCTCTATTGACTCCAAATTGTGCAGAAGGTTTTCCAACCTAATGCATTCTAAATTTGAGATGAGTAGCATGGGTGAGCAATCCTTCTTCCTAGGATTGCAAGTCAAACAGCATGCTGAAGGCATCTTTATTTCTCAAACCAAATATGCAAATGAACTGGTTAAGAAATTTGGCATGTCTGAAGCATCTTGTATGAAAACACCCATGCCTACTAATGCTGTATTGGATGCTGATGAACATGGTAAACCTATTGATCAGACAACATATAGAGCAATGATTGACTCTTTACTGTACCTTACAGCTAATAGACCAGATATAATGTTTGCTACATGTATATGTGCTAGGTTCCAAGTAAGCACTAGAGAGTCACACCTAACATTAGTAAAGAGGATTCTCAGGTATGTTAAAAGTTGTCCAAATCTAGGTCTCTGGTATCCAAAAGATTCAACATTTGATTTAACTGGATTTTCTGATGCTGATTATGCTGGATGCAGAATTGACAGGAAAAGCACCAGTGGAACTTGTCAGTTCCTTGGTGACAGACTTGTCTCCTGGTTTTGTAAGAAACAAACTTCTGTGTCAACTTCAACTGCTGAGGCTGAATATATGGCTGCAGGTAGTTGTTGTTCACAAATCTTGTGGATTCAAAACCAACTCCTAGACTATGACTACAACTTAGAGAAGTCTAAAATCTTTTGTGATAACACCAGTGCTATTTCTATAGCTCAAAATCCAGTCCTCCATAGTAAGACAAAACACATAAAGATTAGGCATCATTTCTTAAGGGATAATGTTGAAAAGAATAAAATTGAACTACAATATGTAAGACCCCTCCTCCCCGGATCCCAAAACACGGCACGAAGGGGGAGTCTTATGCCCGGAACAGCCGCCTTGCGGTAGGATTAGCATACGGGCTAACCTGTACCACAAGAAGCCTATTCCGCCGGCTACAACCATATCAATATAAATGCCAACCCAACCAAATAAATAAGCAAGAGAAGTCAAAATCCACACTAAGTAATATATAATGTCCAAAACATCAATAATGAGAAGCTAAACATGCTTCTACAAAATATTAGAGTACAGCTAATCATTGCCCAAACGGGCTACATCAGAGTAATCAAAATACTAACATCAGTAACCGACGGTATCGACGGCACCGTCACATCAGGCCTTGTCGTCCTGGCCTGGCTGTCCTGCTGCGTAGTCTGCGGCTGCTCTACCTGCGGCGTGACCTCCTAAAAAGGTAGACGTAGCAATCGTTAGTCGAAACGACTAAGTGGTTTCACATCCGCTCCCCCGGTGACTCCTCGGCACCGGGCGGAGAAAAGGAACAAGAGTATAGTATATAACAAGTATGCAAGTAAAGGAGTGTAAGCAGGTGGTAAGGTACATGGATATAATGTATAATCTAGCAGTTCTACAAGCTATCATCATGTAACAACAGGTGTAAGGAAATCTACAGCAGGAAAGTAACTTAACTTATAAGAATGCCCATACAAACTTATAAGTTAAGGATCGGGTTACATAAAGTAACTCATCGTATAGGAGTGTCCATACAAACTTATACGATGAGGATCTTGTTGTGCAATGTTATGAAATGCTATGAATGCTATGCAATGACTCACCCTTGCACACCCATGCAATTGCTATGTCGACACAGACTATAGTTCCCACTTTTCGAGCAGGTAGCTAACCTCTCAGGCATCAGCCGCCGTGGCCAGGTGGTGACAGTAGAATGGGAACTTCTACTACTAGGCGGGTATCACACTACTTCACCTAGGCCTCCGTACGCCTCAACGCTAAGAACACAACAGCGGAGCCCATGCGTACTATGGCCCAGCGGGGTATTGGGTAGATGTGCACCAAGAACACAGCCCGAACTGGCCTTGCGTGACCCGGAAGGGGCCTCGTTAGAAAGCACGAGGACACAGCCCAACCGTTCACATGGCCGGAGGGGCCTCAGGACGTGAACACCGAGGACACAGCCCAAACCGACCAAGCCTAACTGCCAACTCCCGTCGGTGTGATGACTGGCGAGCCCGTAGACCTGCTACACTATCCTTAACCCAGGATTACGACACCGCGTGTCGACTCACACGAAATGCAAATACCACATCAACATATCATGGAAGGGGCCTCGGAAGTAAACACGAGGACACAACCCAACCATCCATCCACACCTTATCCCAACACAACCAAAACAAGTGGCGGTCAACCCCGCACTTACATCCCTTCACAATACTACCCGTAGGGAGACGACGCTCTAAGTATTGGTCCACTAGACTTATTTCATTAATCAAACATATCCATGGCCGTGATCTATTCATCTATTTGACTTCCCATATGATGACAATATAATATAAACATGATGCGCATATGAGGTCTATCACACTTTCCACTTGATAATGTCATAATTTAAACATGAAGTGCAACAATCATGCACCGAATTCGTTTAAATAAGATTGTTTCACAATTTGATAATATGAAATCTGATTAATAAGCAACTTCAATCATGCAACAACTGATTAATCATAAGGGTTCATCCAAGGCAAGTATCATGCATTATTAATTCCACCGAATCAAAATCCATCTTTCATTAAGCCCAGAATTTAGGCGCAGGTTGAATCTGGACAGCAACTTCGACCGGAGATTCCCGAGGCTAGAGGAATTCGGTGAAGTCGTGTAACCCCTCGATGGAAAGGTATTTCCATGAACTACATCTTTCATATTCAGAGCTCAACCCAGATTTGACATTATCCTATTTGAAATCGGACCTGAAGTCCGCTGCGTACAGAACACAGTTTCTGCATACAAGATTTATAGAACCCAATTTTCGTTTAGACTTTCCCGTGGCTACATACTTCGCCAGAAGTCGTGCAACCACTCGTTGGAAAGGTATTTTCAAGGGCTTCAACGTTTGTGTTTAGTTGAAAGTCCAGATCCGGCCATATCACACTTAACAATGGTCAAGAAGTTCGCTGCGCGCAGAATACAGATTCTGCATGCATCTTAAGGTGGAATGAACGACATCGATTCATCTTCCTCCTCAAGGTGATCTTCCCAAATCATTCCAGAATTTCCTCCACCCTTATTCAACCTCAAGAGGCCATTATTCTTCACGAAACCATCCTTCATCATCACATAGAAGAAGAGAGTGGTTGAAAAGATCTAAAATCTAGAACACAAGTCCTAGCATGGCCAAACCTAGAAGACTTCTTCTCTCCATCAAGACTCTCTTGAGTCGATGTCTTGCCTAGGAACTAACTATATATCTAGCACCAAGGGAGAGGGTAGGAAACTCACATTGGCTCCAGCGGTACCATCATTTCCGGCCATGGATCTCGTAATTCTCCTTGGCGGCATCTTCTCTTTCACGGCGATGGAGGATCTCCTTCGGTAGAACTTGCTCCAGCAGTTTTCCCTCTCACCAGGAGTTCTCACAGGAAATAGGGGAAGAAATGAGAATGAAAACGGCTAGGGTTTTCTCTCCCCCTTATATATAAAATGTGACACGGGTAGGGACACGGCCGTGTCCTAACCCGTGTCCTGTCTGGCGAAGCGGCAACGACAGTTTCCATGTCTGTTCAATACTTGACACGGGTTGGGACACGCCCGTGTCCCGACCCGTGTCCACATGACGGCCGTGTGCCTGCCGTGTCCTTGGCCGTGTCCTTCTCGGGTTGCACGACATGCTCGTCGAGCTCACTGCCTGCCCGTGTCACTACCCGTGTCACTTGGTGTCGACACAGTTCGACGATCTCAACATGCCTCGTCAAGCTCAACTCGACGCACACGGGTAGGGACATGGCCGTGTCACTACCCGTGTCACTTGGTGTCGACACAGCTCGTCAGTCTCGACACGGCTCGTCGAGCTTAACTCGACGCACACAGGTAGGGACACGCCCGTGTCGCTACCCGTGTCGCTACCCGTGTCACTACCCGTGTCACTACCCGTGTCACTACCCATGTCACTACCCGTGTCTTTTTACACTGATTTCTCCACTTCTCCACAAGTGCAGTCCAATTCCCTGCACTTCTCAGGACTCGAGTCAACCCTCCTGACTCAAAAACACACACACTAGGGGCCTAGAGCGATTCGGGACGTTACACAATATATCCCAACTGATTTACAAAGGGGAGATATTTTCACCAAGCCCTTGGATGAAAAGAAACACACCTTCTTCATAAATCAGTTAGGAATGTTAGATGGAGGAATTCTTAAATAATATCCCAGATTTTGAAAGCTTAAAAATTGACCAAGACTAGGCAAACATCTTGATTTTTCTTAATGTCTAGAGTTTTTCTGATCTCTGAACTGCGCTCGATGATTTTCCCTCAAATCGTCGAACGGAGATCGACGATTTCTGAGATCGTCGACCTGAGTTCAGCGTTTCTCAGATATTATGAACTATCTCTTCCGGTCAACGATCGTCGAACGGCGATCGACGATCTTGTTCTCTGAACGATCGTCGAACAGAGCTCGACGCTCTCCAATATCGTCGAACGGAGATCGACGATGTTGAAGACTCTTCAGATTCCTTTAGAAGCCTCGATCGTCGAACTGAGTTCAACGAGCTTTTCAATTCTGCGTCGAACCCTAATATAAAATTCATTTTTCGCCGTCGTTCTCCTTTGCATTTTTGATTTCTCTGCAAGAATTTTCTTTCCCTCCAAACAATTCTGCACTTGGTCGTTTTGTTTGTTGAATTTTTGCAGGTACCCATGGCTGTGTCTGTTGCTGTTCTCGCCGCCATGAAGTTTGATGCTGGCTTCGACATCTACATGAAATCCTTCAGCACAACCAACCAGGTTTTTCAGGATATCTTGGGGTTATTCAAAGAGCAGAACCTGACAGCAATCATGCCCACAAGGATTAAGCTTGCCTCTGATGAGATTAAGGAATGGGTCTACACTGCCCACAATCAGGACAACTCCACCATTGTTGGATCAATATCTGGCACACAGGTACCTCTGACCCCAACAATTTTAACAGAGGTTTTTGAGTTAAGAACTGGTGGAGATACTGCTGACTTGTCTGGAGAAGAGTATACTGACTTGCTTGCCAGAATGGGTCATTCTGAGGCTAACCCTAGCAAGCTCTTGAAAAAGAACCTTTCTGTGGAATACAGATTCATGGTAGATGTAGTTGGGAAAGTGCTACTGGCTAAGCACTCGTCTCATGATACAATCTCAAGGTATTAGCTCTGTCTAATAGGAGCCCTAGTAGACAGGAAGAATTTGAATTGGGGAGAGGTATTCTTTGACCTCATTAAGGAGAAGATAAACAAAAGTTTTGTAAACTTTGGAAGAATTATAGGGGTGTTTCTGCAGCAAAGGTGCCCTGCATTGCTGGTCTCTTCTGGAATCCACATCAATGCATCCAAGAGACTGTCCTGTGCCCTCTTTGGAAAATGGGACAGACAGATCAGCAAGTCCAGAAGGCCCTCCTCCAGCACTCCTTCAGGCACCAGGACTCTCAGAGTCACTTCCCCATAGGTCTTTGCCCCTGCAGATGACCTGCCTGCTGATGTTGCCTCTCCTCCTCCTCCTCAAATTCCATCTCTTCCACTTCCATCTACCATTCAGACTCCATCCACCATCATCATCTCCAGCCTTCTCCAACATCCACACCATCTCCAGTCCCTACTCTTCCACTCACAGAAGACCACTTCCATCCATTATTCTCCTACACTCAACAAGATATCACTTCATCACCCTCCATTCCATACTTCACCCTCATTAAAGATTCCTTTATGGATGATTCACCATCCTCTCCTCCTGAGCTACCCTCATCCTCAACATCCTATCAAGATCTTCTACAAGAGATCATTGACCAACCCACCTTCACCCCATCCATCTCCATCCCACTGTCCTCTATATCCACCTTACCCACACCTCAGCCATCTCTTCCCCCATTCCCCAGCTCACCATTACCCTCACCAACAGCTACTCATCCATCCTCTACCTCTGCTCCAGTCACTACTGAGCAGTTAGACATTCCAGCCCTTGCTGACAGGTTGTATGAATTGCTAGCCCCCAGGCTATCTCTTCACTTGGAGACCTCCTTTGCTCCTTTACTCCTGTCAGTGGCAGCCCTCTCTGCCAGGCTTTCCTCCCTGTAAAAACCGAACAGAAACAAACCGAAATGGTTTTAAACTGAACTTTATTATCCGAAAAAGGTAACTATTACAAAGGTATGCCCTCCCTTATATAAAATGGAGGAGAGATGAGAGAATACAAATAAGAGATGTGGGACTAAAAATTTACAAGCTAAGCGGACTATACAAAGTAAACCGTACAGGCCGCGCGGTTAGACAGAAGGGCTAACCGCACGGCTACCACAAGAGAAGCAGAGAGGTCGCCTGTGAAGATCGCTAGACCGCCCGGTTTACAAGCCGGCGAGTCAAACCGCCAGACCGCGCGGTCTTCAACCCGTCAAGACAGACCGCCCGGTCACCAACTTCAACACTCCCCCTCAAGCTGGAGCATATATATCAATCATGCCCAGCTTGTCGCAAACATGCAGAAACGAGGCGAAAACTGGCTTGGTGAAGATGTCAGCCAGCTCTTTATCAGACGTGACAAAAGGAGTGCAAATTTGTTCTTTTAAAATCTCTTCACGAATGAAATGACAGTCAACCTCAATGTGCTTTGTTCATTCATGGAATATCGGATTTTTGGAGATGTATATGGCGGCCTTGTTATCACAGAACATAGGTAGAGGATGGTTGTACACCTCTCCTAAATCTAGCATGAGAGCCCGCAGCCATTTTAACTCACAAGTGGTTGACGCCATACTGCGATACTCAGCTTCTGCACTGGACCTGGAGACAACAGACTGCTTCTTGCTCTTCCAGCTCACCAGATTTCCCCCAACAAAGGTGCAAAAACCTGAGGTTGACTTGCGATCCCCTTTGTCATCAGCATAACTTGCATCTGAGTAGGCTTCAATCCTCAGATGACCATTCTTCTGAAAAAGTAATCCTTTCCCAGGCGCTGCTTTGACATACTCCAAGATCCGCAAGGCGGACTGTAGATGACACTCCCTAGGCGCTTGCATGAATTGACTCACCTTTCCCACAGCATAGGAAATGTCGGGTCTGGTCACTGTGTGATATATGAGCTTACCAACCAGACGCCTGTACCGCGAACTATCTGAAAGAGGAGGCAAATCATCTGTCCAGGTTTTGTCCTCCCCAGTTGCCATAGGGCATCGGGCAGGTTTTGCTCCAGTCAATCCTGCCTCTTTTAAAAGATCAAGGGCATACTTACGCTGAGAGAGAACTAAGGAGTCGGGCTTCCGAGAGATTTCGATCCCCAGAAAGTACTTTGGAGAGCCCATATCTTTAGTGATCAGATGTTGGCGAAGATGTCGCTTTGTCAGGGCTACCCCTTCCTGTCATCGCCAGTGAGAAGAATATCATCGACGTACACAGCAAGAACAACCAGCCCAGAAGGATTTTTGCGAATAAAGAGAGAGTGATCAGCAGAGCTTCGCACAAAACCAACAGCCGCCACAATGCCGCTGAACTTGTCAAACCAAGCTCGAGGACTCTGCTTGAGGCCATAAATTGCCTTCTGCAGCCGGCATACGCGTGTCTCCCCCTGAGCAACATACCCAGGAGGTTGCTCCATGTAAACGGCCTCGTGAAGATCACCATAAAGGAAGGCATTCTTGACGTCCAGCTGAGAAATCGGCCAATCCCGATTGACGGCCACAGAGAGAAGGACCCGGATAGTGCTGAGACGAGCCACGGGGGAGAAGGTGTCAAAGTAATCAACCCCATAGGTCTGAGTAAAGCCCTTAGCAACAAGGCGAGCCTTATACCGATCCACAGTGCCGTCTGGGCTAAATTTGACCACAAATACCCAGCGACAGCCAACAACATCAGTACCGAAGGGAGGAGGAACAAGAGTCCATGTACCCCGCTCCGTGAGGGTCGCTATTTCCTCATCCATGGCAAGCTTCCAGTGGGGAATAGCAAGGGCCTCCTGATAGGAACGAGGCGTGGCAGTAGCAGAGATAGCCAGTGCAAAGGCCCTGCGAGAAGGTGTAAGACGATCATATGAAACAACAGCAGCAAGGGGGTGGAGGGTACACATCCGCACCCCTTTGCGAAGAGCCACAGGGAGATCCAGGTCGGCAGCCCCCTCGGGATCCGGAGCGTCCGTGGCAGAGAGAGCTGGCCCGGGAGAAGAGAGCGACTGCGGCTGAGAGAGTGGAGACGGAGGTGGAGAAGTGGGAGAGAGAGGTGGAGCGAGAGGAGGAGACGGAGAGGGCGGAGGGGTGGGTATCTCGGTAGGAGACGAGGGAACGAAGGGAAGAGCAGGAGAGTCAGAAGGCGGGGAAGGAGAGGAGGAGTCAGCCAAGAAGTAGGAGGCATTCTCGAAGAAGGTAACGTCAGCAGAGACGAACTGCTGACGAAGAATAGGGTTAAAGCAACAATAGCCTTTCTGAGTGGTGGAGTACCCCAGAAAGACACATTTGGTGGAGCGAGGGGAGAGCTTGTCACGGTGGCAGATGGGGTATGGACAAAGGCAGTGCATCCAAAGATGCGGAGAGGGAGAGGAAAAGGTTCATTGTCCGGATATAGAATGGAGAAGGGTGTTTTCCCGTGGAGAATGGTGGATGGAAGTCGATTGATGAGGTAGAAGGCAAGGAGAACGACATAGCCCCAATACGAGCGAGGGACATGCATCTGGGTCATCAATGTGCGAGCCACATCGAGGAGGTGACGGTTTTTGCATTCCGCCACCCCATTTTGTTGGGAGGTGTAAACACAGCTAGTCTGATGAATAATGCCATGTTGCACACAAAAAGAAGTAAACGCATGACTCAGATACTCTTTAGCATTGTCGGAATGAAAAGTTTTAATACAGATATTGAACTGAGTTTTAATCAACTAGTAAAAGGATATCCATACATCTAAAAGTTCAGAGCGATCTCAGAGGAGATACACCCAAGTACATCGAGAAAAATCATCTATAAAGGTTACAAAATAAGAACTACCCCGACCAATGGTGAGGGTAGGAGCAGGTCCCCAGATATCCGAGTGGACAAGATCAAATGGACGAGTAGAGCCCCGTCCGTGCTTCGGCGGGAAGGAGGAACGGTGATGCTTGCCGAGTTGACAGGCGTCGCATTGGAGAGAAGTACTGGACGGAGGGAGGTGCGGCAGAAGCTGATGTAGAAGACGGGGTGGAGGATGACAGAGGCGGAGATGCCACTGAAGAAGATCCGTACAGGAAGACGAGAAGGCGGATAAGGCGGAAACATTGTCGAGGAAGTAGAGGCCGCCGCTCTCAGTCCCAGTAGCAATCGTCCGGTGGGAGCTTGGATCCTGAAAAGAACAAGAAGTTGGTGTAAATGTCACAGAACACTGAAGCTGTTTGCATAAAGAGGTAACAGACAACAGATTGCATGGAAACTTGGGCACATAGAGAGTGTCCGCTAGGCGTAGGGACAGAGTAACATAAACTACTCCCGTCCCATGAACCGGGGAGGGAGAACCATCCGCAACTAGTACCAGGGGCAACCGATCATGTTGTTCGAGCAAAGAGAAGCACTGAGGGTTGCCCGTCATGTGATTAGTGGCACCAGAGTTGATGAGTCATTTACCTTGAGTCACCACGTGGGCACTACCTGAAGAAGTTACAACAGAGGCAGACGGCTTGGAAGAGTCACCGGAGGGGCGAAGATGAGGATGCTTCATCCAGCAGCGTTCAAAAGTATGGCCGGTGCGGCCACAATGAGAACAGAGGTAGCGGGAAGAAGCACGGCCGCCGGACTGGTGACTGCGACTACCAGAGCCACTCCGCTGTGTGTGATGAGAATAGTTGTCCGGTGGTGGAGAAGGAGCAGGCAAAAGTGGGCGCTGAAGTAGGGAGGTGACAGCAGCGATGCGGGCAGCGGTGGCATATAAAGTGGGAGATTCAGCCTCACCCAGAATTTGCTGGCGGATCATGTCATAAGTATCAGGAAGCCGGAGCAGATAACACACAACCAGATGCTCCTGGAAGTGCTTGTGTTGTTGAGCCAAATCCGCAGAAAAGGGACGATTTTGAAGAATCTCAGCCCCAAGAGCCTGGACCTGTTGGTAGGCAGCAGCAGGAGACAAGGTGGGACGGGCAAAGAGGTCCGCATACAACGTATAGATGCGGGAAGTCTGAGCCCCTTTGGAGTACAAAGCGACAAGATGAAGCCAAGCGGCCTTGACCGTCTCATCATGACGTATGACGGGAAGGCACTCATCAGAAAGACTGTTCGCGAGCCAAGTACGCACAAGCGCGTCACTTGCATCCCAGTCATCAAAGAGAGGTGAAGTGATAGGAGGTGGGTCATCAACGAGATGGTGGCGTTTGTGTTGTGAGCGAAGAAGAAAGGTGAAAGAGACGCTCCAATCAGGGTAGTTGGAGCCAACAAGCTTGGAAACGGTCCCAAGGTTCCCGAAAGGAGTAGGAGGAAGAGGCGGAGCCGGATTGGCGACAGGGGTGGTGGCAGTTGAGGCATCAGAAAAAGCCATAGGAGCTGGAAACAAAGGAAGCCGGGCGGTTAGGCAACAAACCGCGCGGATAGGAGAAAGAAGGGCGGCAGCGGTCATAAGGGGATAAAACCAGCGGCCAGAAAAGCCACAACCTAGCTGCAGACACAAATAGAGGGGAAGAAGTCGAACGGCTAGAGGACAGGCCGCGCGAACAGAAGAAGGCGAACGACTAGAGAACATGCCGCGCGAACAGAAGAAGGACAAAACAAGTCGCGGGAAAGCCACGACCAAGCTGCAGACACTAGTAGAGGGGAAGAAGAGACCGCGCGGACAGGGAGCAAACCGGCGCAACAAGCCGCGCGGACAGCAACACACAGAATCAGGAGGAGTAGATCGAACCCTCTGATACCATGTAAAAACCGAACAGAAACAAACCGAAATGGTTTTAAACTGAACTTTATTATCAGAAAAAGGTAACTATTACAAAGGTATGCCCTCCCTTATATAGAATGGAGGAGAGATGAGAGAATACAAATAAGAGATGTGGGACTAAAAATTTACAAGCTAAGCAGACTATACAAAGTAAACCGCACAGGCCGCGCGGTTAGACAGAAGGGCTAACCGCACGGACTACCACAAGAGAAGCAGAGAGGTCGTCTGTGAAGATCGCTAGACCGCCCGGTTTACAAGCCGGCGAGTCAAACTGCCAGACCGTGCGGTCTTCAACCCGCCAAGACAGACCGCCCGGTCACCAACTTCAACACTCCCTCTTCCATCAGGCAGCCCCTTCAGCAGTGTGCCTTGATCCAGCCATGTCTGAATCTAGGAAGGGGGAGATGCCCTATGAAGTGAGTCTGCCTGCTGCTGCTGCTGCTGTTATTGCTGTTTCTGTGAGCCTGCCTGCTGATATTTCCTTAGTTCTTAAATCTGCTACTGCTCCTGCTGCTGCGTCTCAAGCTTCAGTTCAACCTCCTGCTGTTGTTTCCTCAGTTCTTGAATCTTCTACTGCTCCTGCTGCTGTGTCTCAAGCTTCAGTTCAACCTCCTGCTGCAGTCTTTGCATTAGACCTCAGGGCTTTGCTCTCAGAATTTGATTATGCATATTTCAGATGTCTGCCAGAGACAGTTACTGTCCAGCCCCCAGAGGATCTGTCCAATGCCGTTGTGTCATTCTCTTGCTGTGACCCCAGCATCATCACCTCTTCTGTCCACTCAGTGTATGCTGCTGCTTCTTCTGATGAATGCATTGCTGTTGTTTCTGATGTTGCTGCCCCTACTGCTGCTGAAAGCTTTGATACTACTGCTGCTACTTCTGTTACTACTGATGAGCCAATCTCTAAAGAGATCCTTATGACAGAGGCACCTGAGTTTGAGCCTTCTGAATTTTCTACTGATATTTCTACTACTGATATTGTTGTTAGTGAATCTGTTGCTGCTGCTATTGTTACTGATTCTACTTCAACTGCAACAACTTATGTATCTGCTGTTGTTACTTCTGCCACTGCTTCAACTTCTGCTGCTACACCCTCTACTGCCTCATCTGTTTCCATACAGCTCAAGAAAGATTTGATGAAGAAAATTGATGCCCTTTATGATGATCAGAGTTCTGAAAGTGATGAGTACAGAACAGACTCTGATGATTCTTCTGCTACCATTACCAGGAAAAGAAAGGCAAGGAGCAAAGCCATTAAGAGAGTACCTCCTGCCAAGGTCAAGGATAACAATGACATACCATACTACATTCTTCATGATTGCCCTATCACTGAGCACTGGATGCAGTACTCTAAGAATCAACTGAAAGCAATGGAAAAGAAGAGGAAATATGAAAAGGGTTCTTCACAATTCCAACACTCTCATCCTCCTCCCCCACCTCCTCCTAATGTAGGTGCAGGTGGAAGTTCTGCTGCTCAACCCCCTGCTAGAAGTCAAGCCCCCTATCAGCCACATGCCAGATCTTACCATAGGGGAAGCCAATCCAGGGGTTCTCAATCCAGGAGAGGAGGATACAGAGGCAATCAAAGAGAAGTCCAAGTCTACTCCAAAGGATACTCAAGGCAACACCCATACTCCAGGGAAGGACAAATTTTATCTGATACCACATCTGGTCCTTTTCCCTATAAGCTGAAGGAAACTGTCCAGGCCTGCTCAAGACAATCCTTCTAACAGATATGAGCCACCAGTACCTTTTGAGGACCCTGAGAACAATCCAGCTGCTTGGACTGCAAGGATGAAGGAACTTGCTGCACTGGATCAGATCAAAAAGGCTAAAGAGCAAGGAAGAGATTCCTCCAACATCTCCACAATGTCTGAACAGAGAACGAGAGAGCTAGAAAGATATGCATCAAGCAAATTTTTTGATTCAGATAGATACATGGAACTGCATCCTGAAGCTGTAGTTCCCAGGCCCAAACAGCAAACCACTTTAGGTGTAGCAGATGATACTAGATCAAAGAAGGAATCCCTCAATCCCAACATAGAAATCAAACTTGTTAAGGGCAAGGAAAAGAAATGATTATGTAAGGTGACAATCTATCTGACTTCTGGTTATTATCTGGGATGATATATATATATATATATATATATATATATATATATATATATATATATATATATATATATATATATATATATATATATATATATATATATATATATATATATCTGTGGTTCTGCAATGTCTAGCTTGTTGCTTTTCTGTTTTGCTGCTTGTTGTTATTTAAATTTTCCAAACTCTGTAAATAGTAATCCTAATCCAAATAGGGGGAGATTGTTGGAACACCCTATTACTAATTTGGGTCAGGATCACTATGTCTCTAGGAAACCAATGTTTGACCTCCTGTATAGCTCAAAAGGTCAATTAGAATTGAGTCTAAGGGTTAGAAGTCTAAGTTTGGAAGCTGCCCTCAAGACCAAGACTTTTTCAGTTTGAGACTAAGTTATATCGTCGAGCTCAGCACGACGATTCGTCGAACTCCGATCAACGATCGTCTAGCTCAACTTCGACAGATCATCGAACTCCATTCGACGATTGCTGAGCTCAACTTCATCATATCGTCGAACTCCATTCGACGATCGGTGAGCTCAGTTCGATGATCTTGACTCAGCTTTGGATCTCTATCTCTGAGCTCAGTTCGACGATCTTTAAGCTCAGATCGACGATATTTTGCTGTTGTGTAAATCCATATCGCTGAGCTCAGTTCAACGACAGCAGAGCTCAGTTCGACGTTTTCAAATAACTTCAAGGATTTTCAAGATTCAAATTCAAATCAGTTAAGGAGTTATTCTGCAATTAATTCAGAAGATTTACTAGCCGTTTTCATTCATTTCTGGACCAAGTTTCAAGGGATTTTCAAGGAATATTTCTATGGACTTTCCTCTAGAAGACATTTTGCAATTAAGGATGCAATCAATGCAGGCCAACGACTATTCTTGACAGAGGATGTTTTTCCATTCTGTACCAGAGAATAAAAGAGAAGGATTTTTGAATCTCACATAGAACACAGATACACAGACAGACATCAGTAATCTTCAGAACAAGAAAAAAATATTCTGTCTCAAAGAATTCTCAAAACACACATCCGAGGAGATCAAACTTTCTCAAATCCTCAGATCTCTCTTGTCTCAAGTGTTCAAGGCTAACATATTTCAAGACTCCAAACATCTAACATTTCAGCTATTGGTGAAATCATCTTTTGCTGGAGCTCAACTTGTGAAGGCCTATCACCCTACAGCAAAGCTTCTTTTCCTGAAGATCTCAAGGACTCAGGGGGAGCTTTGACACCATCAATCCACATAGTCTTCTCAGCTGTTTGAGAAAGAGAAGACTTCCATGACTCTCTCACCCCCATCTCTGTAAAGGGTTTCTCAAACTCCCTTCAAAAGTTTGAACTTGGTTTTTGAGCACCTTGTCAAAAGCTCATTGGTGGCAAGACACCTGATCAAAAATCTGATTTGGTTTTTGAGCACCTTATCAAAAGCTCATTGGTGCCCAGGACACCTGATCAACTCATCCTGCAGTGGATTCCTACCTAGGGTGGTAGAAGAGTGGATGTACCCAAGTTTAGGGGAACCACTATATTTCCTTGTGTCATCTGGTTTTGCTTGTCTTTATTTTTGTTTCTGGCTGTGATTATTCTGTGATTAGCTTATGATTAGTTTAGTTCTGTAATTAGATTTATAATTGCTTCCCTGCTCACTCACATTACAACCATTGTTGTAAAAAGCTTTCAAGCACCATATACTCTATTCACCCCCATCTAGATTATATCAGATCTAGCTACACTTTCACAATGTCTTATTACGCCCGACCGAATTTGGACGATACTGGGTCTAGTATTGTTCGCCCTATGGTGGCGAATATTAATTTTGAAATAAAATCAAGTGTCTTTCAAATGGTCCAAAACGCTATGCAATTCGATGGACTGCCGGATGAGGACCCGAATGTCCACTTGTCCAACTTTTTGGAAATATGCGACACCTTCAAAATTAATGGCATCACTGATGACACCATTCGCTTGTGCCTATTTCCTTTTTCCCTTAAGTACAAAGCCAAGGCGTGGTTGAATTCCCTCCCGCGAGGATGTATCACCACGTGGGCTGAGTTAAGGAGCGGTTCCTGACGAAGTACTTTCCGCCCGCAAAAACTGCAAAGTTGCAGGCGGACATTTTTTCATTTGTGCAAAATGAACCCGAGTCTCTATATGAGACTTGGGAACGGTTTAAGGAGTTCCTCCACCGGTGCCCGCACCACGCACTGCCAACGTGGTTATAGGTACAGAGTTTTTATAACGGCCTTAATTTTCAGACGCGTCAAATGATTGAAGTGGCTGCCGGGGGTACCTTGAATAACAAAACCCCCGAGGCCGCCCGGGCTTTATTCGAAGAGATGGCTATGAATGCCTATCAATGGAACATCCCGCGGTGATGCCCAAAGCCCGAGGCCGACCTTTCTGAAGTGGATGCCACTGCTCTCTTAACCCTTCAAGTTGAAAGGTTAACAAAGCAGGTGGCGGAGATGTCTGTTGCCTCCTCCACTTCACCTTGTTTTATTCCCCCTAACGTCTGCGTGGCTGAAGAGTTCGTGGACTTCGTAGGAAATTCTGGTCGTCCTTCCTTAAACCGCAACAATAACCCGTATAGTAATAACTATAATCTGGGTTGGAGGAATCACCCCAATTTTTCTTGGACCAACCCGAACAATGCTCAACGCCCCCTATTTCTTATGCACCCGGATTTTTTCCGCCTCCCCCTCTTCCAAAACCCTCCCCGATGGAGGAGAAGTTTTCTAAATATATAGCGTCCAACGAATAAAATATCCGGAACATCACCGGATCGCTAAAAACACTTGAACAATAGGTTGGACAACTAGCGAGGATGATGTCCGAGCGCGCGCTCGGGGCACTGCCGAGAAACATGGAGCCTAACCATTAGGAGAACGCCAATGCTATAACCCTCTGTAGCAGAAAGGAGGTGATCGCTCCAAAACGGATCGATCCACAGGTACATATTTCACCTCCGACCCCTCTTCCCCCTTCTTCGACTACGCCGCCTTTACCAATTTTAAATGAAAAATTTATTTTAAACAAGGCCTTACTGTATCCGCATAAATTAGATAACGAGCGTAAGGGCGCACAATACTAAAAATTTATTTTATTATTAAAACAAATTCATATTAATCTTCCTTTTTACGAGGCTATCTCACAAATGCCCAAATATGCTAAACTTTTTAAATGAATTACTTTCTAATAAATGAAAATTATATGATATTTCACATGTATCTCTCAACGCTTTCTGCTCGGTAGCCCTTACTAATAAATTGCCCACAAAACAAAATGACACGGGACGGTTTTCCATGCCGTGCATTTTTGGCAATATATTAGTAAAATACGCCTTAGCTAATTTAGGGGCTAGCATTAATCTGATGCCGTTCTCGCTCTTTCAACATTTGGCTTGGGTACTCCTAGTTATACGAATATGCACATCCAATTAGCGGATCACTCGGTTAAGTTCCCTATCGGGGTAGTGGAGGACGTACTTGTCCAAGTAGACAAGTTTACCTTTTCGGTAGACTTCGTCATCTTAGACATCGAGGAGGACGCCGAGGTAACAATAATACTCGGTCACCCTTTTCTCGCCACTTCCCGTGCACTAATAGATGTTAGTAATGGTCGTCTTCTCCTCCGGGTAGGAGATGATCAAGTTACTTTCTCTATTAATCCCTCGATGGAAAATTTGTCATCGAGCGACGATTTCTGCTATTCCTTAGGATACCTTTTTTGGAGATCGTTCTTCTCCCGTTTTTGAGTCCGTATTTTTAAAAGATGATATTTATGCACTCGAAAATTTTAAATGCGGTGAGGATACCTCTATAGACATGCCTTTCAAACCAATTGGTAAGAAAGACATAGGAATTAAAACCTCCCTAGAAGAACCGCCCATCCTAGACATCAAACCCTTACCCGCATCACTCAAATACGCTTTTTTGGGAAAAGGCGATACACTTCCCGTTATTATTTCCTTGGATTTGAGTGATTCGGAGACTTCTGATTTATTGGAAGTTTTACTTAAACATCGCCACGCAATTGCGTGGCAAATCTCTGACTTAAAGGGGATTAACCCCTCCTTTTGCACCCATAAGATATTTCTTAACGATAATTACCGCAAAACGATTCAGCCGCAGCGTTGTCTTAACCCAAACATGAAAGATGTCGTTAAAACCGAGATTATTAAGTTATTAGATGCGAAGATTATCTACCCTCTTTCGGACAGTGCATGGGTTAGTCCCGTTCATGTCGTGCCCAAGAAGAGCGGTCTAACCATAGTGGCGAATGAGCATAACGAGATCATCCCAACTTGTACTGTTACGGGTTGGCCAGTGTGCATCGATTATAGAAAACTTAATGATGAACCCGCAAGGACCATTTCCCACTCCGATTTCTTGACCAGATTTTAGAGCGTTTATCCGGTCATCCATATTATTGTTTTCTTGATGGTTTATCAGGGTTTTTCCATATCCCCATTTCCTCCGATGATTAACAAAAAACAACTTTTACTTGCCCATTTGGCACCTTCGCATACCAAAGAATGCCATTTGGACTCTACAATGCTCCGGCTACATTCCAAATATGTATGCTAGCGATCTTTGGCGAGCTAGTAGAAGACATTATGGAAGTCTTTATGGATGACTTTTCTGTTTTAGGACGCACTTTTCCGGATTGCCTTCACAATCTATATCGTGTCCTCCAACGGTGCGAGGACACAAGCCTTGTTTTAAATTGGGAAAAATGCAACTTTATGGTTCGAGGAGGTTTTTTCCTCGGCCATATGATTTCGTCTAAGGGGATGGAGGTGGATAAGGACAAGATAGAAATCATAGAAAAACTTCAGCAACCAACAAACGTAAAATCTATTATGAGTATCTTAGGCCATGCATGCTTTTACCGACGATTTATTCAAGAATTTTAAAAAATAACAAAGCCGCTAACTCAACTCTTGGAAAAGGAATTACATTTCATCTTTAGTAGGGAATGCGAGTCCGACTTTAATTTAATAAAACAAAAACTTATCACCTCTCCAATTTTAGTGGCCCCTAATTGGTCCCTTCCACTCAAAATTATGTGCGACACTAGTGATATTGCCTTAGGTGCCGTTCTTGGCCAACACGTAGAAAAACATTTTCATCCAATTTATTACGCTAGCAAGACACTCACTTCCGCACAAGTAAATTACAAAACAACGGAAAAGGAACTTTTAGCCGTCGTTTTCGCTTTTGATAAGTTTCACTCGTATATAACGCTTTCTAAAGTTATCGTATTTACCGATCACTCCGCCCTTAAATATTTATTAGCTAAAAATGATGCGAAGCCCCGCCTTCTTCGGTGGATTCTCCTCCTACAAGAGTTTGATTTGGAGATCCAAGATAAGAGGGGCGCGAAAAATCTAGCGGAATACCACCTCTCCCGCTTAGAAAATCTGGGTGCGGAAGCGCTCATCGAATCTGAAATAATTGACAGATTCCCCGAGGAACGCCTTCTAGCCATTCATAATTCTTCATCATCTTCGCCTTGGTTTGCAGATTTAGCAAATTACTTAGAAGCGTGGGTGCTTCCAAAAGAGTTTTCAAGTCATCAAAAGAAGAAATTCTTTTCTGACTTGAAAAATTTCTTTTGGGAGGACCCATTTATTTTTCGTATCTGCGTGGACCAAGCGGTCTGAAGATACGTTGCGGGTGTTGAGTGCTTGAAAATTCGTAAGCACTGCCACGAGGGTCCAGCCGGTGGGCATTATCAAGCCAGCCAGACCGCTCAGAAGGCGCTAGAGGCAGGCTACTTTTGGCCCACTCTATTCAAAGACGCGCACACTTTTGTGCGCGCATGCGAGAGCTGTCAGCGGTCGGGTAACATCTCTCGTTGTGACGAGATGCCCCAAACATGTTTTTAGAATGTGAAGTCTTCGATTTATGGGGCATAGATTTTGTTGGCCCCCTACCTCCCTCTTTCAAAAATATGTATATTTTAGTGGCGGTCGACTACGTATCGAGGTGGGCGGAAGCGCAAGCTCTCCCCACCAACGATGCGCGAGTTGTCGTTACATTTCTTAAAAAACTATTTTCTCGCTTCGACACACCTCGCGTAATCGTTAGTGATAGGGGAACGCATTTCTGTAACGCTCTTATGGCTAAGATGTTAGCTAAATACGGAAGTTACGCACAAACTCGCCACCCCTTACCACCCGCAAACTAGTGGCCAAGTAGAGGTGGCCAATCGAGAGATTAAGCGAATATTAGAAAAAACCATTTCACTAAATAGGAAAGATTGGTCCGTTAAACTCGACGATGCGTTGTGGGCGTATCAGACGGCATACAAAACCGCAATTGGTTGTACGCCGTTCCGGTTAGTCTATGGCAAAACGTGCCATTTACCCGTAGAACTAGAGCATCACGCTCTTTGGGATTTAAAACTCTTAAACCTCGACCCCAACTTAGCCGCTCAGAATAGAAAACTACAACTAAACGAGCTCGATGAATGGCATGTAAATGCTTACGAGAGTAATAAGTTCTTTAAGGAGCGTTCTAAGTTATATCACAATCGAAAAATAAAGTCCCCCAAAATGTTTTCTCCTGACGATCTTGTCCTTTATAATTCACGTCTTAGGCTTTTTCTGGGTAAACTAAAATCACGTTGGTTCGGCCCCTTCCTTGTCGAAGAAGTTTTTCCATATGTGACTGTACTCGTCTCCCTCCCGGAAAAAGGTTTGTTTAAAGTAAACGGTCATCGGTTAAAGTCTTATATAGCGGGCAACCTAGTGATTGAGCATAACGAAATCATAACTTTCCTCAACATTATAAACCCGCCAAAGTAGTCAAGCTACACGACTATAAATAAAGTGCTCCTGGGAGGAACCCCTCGCTTATCTTTTTCGCTCTTTATTTATTCTGTTTGCTACTTATTCTAATAAACTGTAGGGTTTCTGATTGATATCTTTCGCATCAATTCCAAAAACTTAATGCGGTTAAAACTCCAAAAAGATTACGAAGCGCGGCGCCCCGGACGGTTTTATTTAAGTAGAAAAGCGGATTTGGTTTTTATTTAGAAAACGGGGCGCTTGTATTTATTTATTTTGATATAAAAAGGTGTGATCGAGTTTTAACGAAAGAAGGCAAGTGCACCTATCGTGAGTAGTACAGGATATTCCAGGTGGAATATCGAGGTCGTATTGTTCTCGGGGTCAGTTCGTTTATTTCTACTCTTCCCTGGAGGGGACTATTATTTTACCGATATTTACTTGTCGGGTAATTTATATATATAATAAAAAGGGCAAGAAAAATGAAAGCATAAAAAAGGTGGAGCCGATGAACAGCTTAACTCGATGGCACCGAATGAAATTCGAACTAAAATAGACCTTTAATAAAAAGAGATCCTAAATTTTAACTAATTAGGGCGGAGACTTGGCCGTGGAGGATCCACTAAAATGAGCTCACCTATCTCTAGGACTATCGCTCACCTGAACATTAAGACTATTCGACCGAGCTCTCGTCCGATGAAGGATTCTTCTTAATGCCCGCATTACGCTAAGAACCCCGCTATTGGGTGGGGAACCCAATCCAGTAGAGTTGGCACGCCTCCTCTCTCGAGGGTTAGTGCGGAACTCCATTTACTAAGGGGTGATCAGTCCATATGCATGGCCTCTCGGCTAGCTAGCATATGGACTATAGAAATAAGGCCCACACATCGATTATGTGGTCTTACACGTCGTAAACCCCGGGCAAACCTTAAGTGATTTTAATTAATTAGAAAATGAGACCTTTAATTATTTAAAGCTATTTTATCTATCCCAATGCTCTTTGATACTGAGGGCTAAGAACGTTAGCCACTCATCGGAATGGGGACAGAAGCGGTGAAAAAGCAGATAATTAAAGCTGTAAAATAAAGCAGGAAAATGAAAGCAGTAAATGGAAAGCAGTAAATTGCAAGTCCTACTCAAACGAGTAGGACTGAAATGAAAGCTGTAAAAGTGCAAGTCCCGGCTCAAATGAGTGGGCGGGAAAAGAAATCAAGTTCTACTCAAACGCGTAGGAGAAAATAAATGCATTTACAAGTCCATTCTAATTATTACAATAAAGACCGGCCATTTAACTCAAGTGAGTAGGTGGTAAATAAAATCCAGCCATTTAACTCCTAGCGAGTAGGCGGAAAATAACAGCTAACACTCACGCTATAATGCCCCAAAAATTGTGTGCGAGTCGGTCACGAAAAAAGGGTTTTTGGTGCCTGTATTGGGGTAAACGGCCTAGGACACGGGCGTGTCCAAGGACGTGTCTGGCTGGTGATTTTTTTGGTCGTTTTCAACCTGAGAAGGACACGGCCAGGAACACGACCGGATGACACGGGCGTGTCATCCGACACGGGAGTGTGCCTACCCGTGTCCCTACCCGTGTGCAGTTCGGTCGTGTCCGTTGTCGTGGCGGTTATGCGTGACACGCCCCCGAACACGGGCGTGTCGAGGAACCCGACACGGGCGTGTCAGGTGAGACACGGGCGTGTCTTAGTCCGTGTGTTGTTTCTCAGTTCGACGATCGTGCCTGGATCGAGGCACACGGCCTGGGACACGGTCGTGTGCCAAGCCGTGTTCGGCCCAGGTTTGGAGAATTTTGTGCAGATCTGAGCCGTTCATTTTCTTTAATTAAGATCTGACGGCCCAGATGAGATCCTGCTCTGTTAAGGCCGAGAATAGGGGGTTAATTCCTCATTTTCATTCCAAAGCTTTCTCTTTCCAAAGTGAGAGAGAAGAGGAAGAAGAAGGAGGTTTCCGGCCACCGGCGGAGCATCGGAGCACCATTTCGAAGTCTGAGAGCGGATCCTTGGAGGGAAGGTCGTTGCGAAGAGTTCTGTCCGCGCAGTTTTTCCATGTCGCCAAAACGGACTACAAGGGTAACGATTCTCAACTTGAGTGTTTGAAGCTCTTTCTTTTGCATAGGGAACGCCGCTCCCGCGAGTGTGCGGCGAGTGCATGGTGTTCCTTGTGGTTGATGTGAATAGTCCCCCTTGTGTTGCATATAGAGCCCAGAATCGTAAGTACGGGCATAGGAATTGTGTGTGAAGCCTACCCGGACGTGTATTGTCTGGATCGGTGATGTTGCATTTGATATGTTTTGCCGGAGAAGACTCCGTGCTTTGGGTTTTTCGGGTTTCTACGCGGTAGATTGCAGCAGGGATCCTTGGAGGTTAGCTTCAAGGTGCACCCAGAAAATTGAGCGGAAACGTGTTCTGCTAACTTGGCGGTCTGGGAACCGGCCTTGATCATAACTAGGTTATGAGATTGTTTTGGAAAAAAAATTGGGATCCGAGAGAAGCTTGGCCCGCGCGTTGGACTTAAATTGTATATGCGGCGTGAGCAACGGGCAAGTGGAATTGGACCTAGGCTATGTGGTACGGTGCGAGAAATCCGAAGACGGGCACTGGCCGTAGACATAGTCGGAGCCTTAGACGGTGGTCAGATAGGCTAAATGCTCACATGTTGTTGCCATCCTGGGGGTGGTGGTGAATGCACTGATTTGTCAGGGTTCACCATGAATGTGCCCTGAGTGCACGGGCTGTTTGGCCATGCGAGCCTACACCTGTGGAGAAATATTATTACGCTATATTATTTTGTTGGACTAATGCTATGCAGGGAAAGAGCACGGCCGTCCCGAGTAAGGGGCAGGGTCGTTATAATTTGGTCGGCTTTTAGCTGACCGTTGCCTTGTTTGCCACCGTACGGTGATATGTGCTTGCAGGTGCTGCGGAGCCGAGCGCCAAATAGCGGGCTAGAGCCCATGTTGCTGTGCTGGCCCTAGAAGGCCGTAGAATAGTTGTTTTTACATTTATCATGTGTGGCCGGCCTGCGAGCCGATGTATGTAAGACATGTTATATTTTATGAATAGTTGTAAGGCCATAAGGCCATGTACCCGTTTCAGTGTATTTGGGGTTTCATTCCTGTAGTTGTAGCTGTGGACATTCATATTTGATGGATTTAAGTTTGGGTTCTTTCAACTTTAAAAACTTCCGCTAGAATGCTCTGTGATTAGGACGAGTAGTCTTAATTGGTTGGTTTGATTATTCATTTGGTAATCCTTCCGACTGTCTTTGGTATGTGGCGTCGGGTTCCAGCTGGACCTTCTGTTATATGTCATGCAACAGATGGGGGTGTTACAATTTGGTATCAGACTTCTGGTTACGGTCAGGCTTAAATGAATTCATGGGCGAATTATTTTAAGGGGTGGTGAGCACATGTGTGCGTCATCATTATAACATCAAAAAGAACCCATGAATGTCAACTTAGGAATGAAAAATACACTTGTTTGGTGGAACCTGAGTGTTCCAATGATTGCTTTTAGAAATTTGTTTGTCGTCTAATCGCGTGTCTTTGCTACTATAGGCAGCTGGGAGCGGTGCTGGTCAGTCAGAGCGTCCGCAATCAGCGGAAAGTAGTGCACCAAGGGACGTGCCTGCTACACCTCCTTCAGTGGAAACCATCAGGATGGTGGTTGAGGCCATGTTCGCAATGATAAATGCCCAACCTGTAGGGAAAATGCATCGCGCACCTCCTGTGAATGAGCAAGAACCGGTTAGGGTGGCAGAGCCGAGAGTAGTGGAACGTGCAACAGTGGAGTTAGTAGAGCCGAGAAGAACTACGGAGAGGCAGCTAAAGCATGTGATGGGCTTTTATCCTCCGAGGTTTAATAGGGTTGGAACGCCAACTCAAGCTGAGGACTGGCTCTATTCCATTAAGAGGGTCTTGACGGCCACAATAACTGAGGAGTGCCAGAAGACCACCATAGCGACTTTTCTTTTGGAAGGTGAAGCGAGGCTGTGGTGGGACGAGATGGAGTTTCATCTTCTAGTGGGAAGGCAACTTGCGGATGTGCCGATGGAAGAATTTTGAAGATTGTTCCTAGCCAGATTTGTACCCTCTACTCAGAAGTTGGAGATGGAGAATCAGTTTCTTGGGTTGACTCAGGGATCCAGAAGCGTGGACGAATATCTGCATGAGTTCACACGGTTGGGTCGTTATGCTGGTGCTATGCTTACAGAAGAAGAGAGGAAGATCAACCGATTCTATGAGGGTCTTCGCGGCGATTTACAGTTACTCCTTGTTGGGCCTAAGGCGCAGGGTTTCCTAGCCTTGGTCAATTCGGCCCTATCGTTGGAAAAGGTTGCGAAGAAAGTTCAAGAGAAGAAGGACCCAGGAGAAAGGAAGACCGAGTTCAAGGTGCCACATAACAAGTCAAGTTTCCGCAGGTGGAACAAGAAGCGGAGGACTTCGAACTCAGCCCCTTCGGCTGATGTGTCGGGGGCAACTACAAGTCGAGTCCCCGGTGCTTGCTACAACTGCGGGAAGACGGGGCATTTTGCTCGGGAGTGTTGGAGCGAACGTTCAAAGTCCGAGAAGAGAACTGGAGCGACTTGTGAGGAGAAAGGGAAGGCGGTGGAGTCAACTGCGTCCCATCATGCTCTAGCCCAGCCTAGAGTCTACAACCTTGGTCTGTAGGAGGCCATAAAGCAAGTGGACGTGGTGACAGGTATGAGTTAAATTACAGTGGTTTTAACTTTTATAGTTGTTACCTTTGTATTTGTTAGCTTACGTTTGTCAGTGCTAGGCTTTGTGTTAATTTTTGGGTTTCCGGCAAGAGCCCTTTTTGATACGGGAGCATCACATTCCTTCTTGTTTGAAAAATTCATATCGCGCGTTGGAGTTCCGTTCTCGATGGCCGAAAACAAGTTGGATGTGCTGTTGCCTAATGGGTACTCCATGCGTGCGGATAGGATTTGTGTTGTGAAGATTCGGATTGGAGACCGGGAGTTTGATTTGCGGGCGTTGATTCTACCATTAGTGGATTTCGACGTAATCTTCGGTATGGATTGGCTCTCGGAGCAAAGTGTATGTATTGATTGCAACCGTAAAGAAGTCAAGTTGGGTCTGGACACTGATCGAGAGACTACTTTTGCGGGCATGAAGGGGTCAAGGAAAGTTCTGATGTCAACCCTTCAGTTGTTGAAGGTAGTTCGGTCTGGGGCAGAACTATATGTCACTCTAGTGCAGACTTCGACTCCTAAGCCTAGTTTGGACAGCATCCCAGTTGTGTCC
The DNA here is from genome assembly GCA_039583875.1 of Platanthera guangdongensis. NCBI lineage: Eukaryota > Viridiplantae > Streptophyta > Magnoliopsida > Asparagales > Orchidaceae > Platanthera > Platanthera guangdongensis. Next base: position 204,008,727 of record CM077158.1, on the reverse strand, counting down.
GAGTATCCTGATGTGTTTCTAGATGATCTCCGACGAGCCCCTCCTCAGCGGGAGATAGACTTTACTATAGAGCTGGTACCGGGTGCCAAACCGATGTCACGCTCCCCCTATCAGATAGCCCCAAGAGAAATGGCAGAGTTGAAGGTGTAACTGCAAGAGTTGCTAGAGCAAGGTTATGTACGTCCAAGTTCGTCGCCTTGGAGCGCACCAGTTCTCTTTGTCAAGAAGAAAGATGGGAGCTTGCGGCTTTGTATCGATTATCGGGAATTGAACAAACTTACGGAGAAGAACAAATATCCAATCCCGAGGATTGACGATCTATTTGATCAGTTGGTTGGATCAACTGTATATTCGAAGTTAGATTTGAAGTCCGGTTACTATCAGTTGAGGATAAGGGAGAGCGACATCCCAAAGATAGCATTCAGTACACGGTTTGGGCATTACGAGTTCACGGTTATGCCATTTGGGTTGACGAATGCGCCATCCGTGTTTATGGATCTAATGAATAGGACGTTCAGAGAATACCTCGATCAGTTCGTGATGGTATTTATCGATGATATCCTGGTGTATTCGCGGTGCGAGGAGGATCACTACAAGCATTTACACATGGTGTTGGAGACATTGAGGAAAAGTAAGTTGTATGCAAAGTTCTCAAAGTGTGAATTCTTGTTATCCTCGATAGCTTTCCTTGGTCATGTTGTCAGTGGAGAAGGAATAGCTGTGGATCCGACAAAGATAGTGGCGATACGGGAGTGGCCTACTTTGACTACGGTGGTAGATGTCCGGGAGTTTTCTGGGACTTGCTGGCTACTACAGGCGCTTCGTAGAGAACTTCTCGCGGATAGCACTACCACTCACGACGTTGACAAGAAAGGATCAGAAGTTTGTGTGGTCTCCGGAGTGCGAACATGCTTTTGAAGAGTTGATGAGGCGGTTAACCACGGTGCCTATTTTATGTTCGCCAAGTGGAACCGAAGGGTTCAAGATTTATAGTGATGCTTCAGGCAGTGGTTTGGGCTGTGTCCTGCTACAGCATGGGAGAGTGATAGCTTATGGTTCTCGAAAACTGAAGGTTCATGAGAGGAATTATCAGGTCCACGACTTAGAGTTAGCGGTCGTGATATTTGCTCTAAAGCTTTGGAGGCAGTATCTATACGGTGTGAAGGTCGATATTTACACCGATCATAAGAGTTTGAAGTACCTGTTGGAACAAAAGGATCTGAACATGAGGCAGCGGAGGTTGATGGAGTTCTTAGGGGACTACACCTTCAAGATACACTATGTGCCTGGGAAGGTAAATGCAGTGGCGGATGAGTTGAGTCATAAGATTCCCTCACAAGCCAACTGGTTATCAGTACATGATGAGGGATTGGTCCAAGAGTTGGAGGCATCAGAGATATCTTTTTCGATAAGCAGTCCAGTGCCGAGGCGAAAATGTTTTGGACAGAGGTGCAGTGTGACCTAGCGGATAGAGTTCGGCGGGCTTTGGTTCAGGATAGCAACATGAAGCAGATCTTGGATGAAGCTTTGGATGGGTCAAAATCCCAGTTTGTGGTTGAAGATGGGTTGCTAAGGAAGGACGGTCGTCTATGTGTTCCTAGTGCGGATAATATTCGGGAGGAGTTGATGTATGAGTCTCATCATACCAAGTACTCAATCCACCCGGGAAGCACGAAGATGTATAGAGACATGAAGAAATTATTCTGGTGGCCGAGTTTGAAGAAGGATGTAGCACTTTATGTGGCCAAGTGTCGTACGTGTGTATTGGTGAAAGCGGAATGCCAGAAGCCCAGAGGTTTCTTGAAATCCCTTCCTATCCCAGAATGGAAGTTTGATGACATATCTATGGATTTTGTGCACGGTTTGCCGAGGTCGCGGAAGGGAAACGAAGCCATTTGGGTGGTCATAGATAGGTTGACAAAAGTGTCGCACTTTATCCCAGTCAGAAAGGAAGATCCAGTGGAAAAGTTAGCCAAACTCTACGTGGATAATATTGTACGATTACATGGTGTGCCTCGCAGTATTGTGAGTGATCGTGATGGATGCTTCACGTCGAATGACTGGAGGTTGGTGCATGGTCTGTTGGGTACTAAGCTAAAGTTCAGCACAGCCTTTCACCCACAGACAGATGGCCAAACTGAGAGAGTCAACAGGACTATGGAGGACATGCTTCGCATGTGCGTCCTAGATTTCGGGAAGAATTGGGAGGATCACTTGTACATGGTGGAGTTTGCATACAACAATAGCTTTCAGGAAAGTATTGGAATGACGCCATTCGAAGCCTTGTACGGGAGGAAGTGTCGTACGTCGTTGTCTTGGTTGGAGGCAGGCGAATCAAAGTTGTATAAACGTCAAGCGGTGGAAGGCGCCACTTCAATGATACAGACAATTCAGGAAAGGCTGAAGATTGCTCAGGATAGACAGTCAAAGTATTACAATGCCAAACATAGAAATATGGAGTTCAACGTTAGCGACATGGTATATCTAAAAATCAAGCCGTTCAAGGGTGTATCGCGGGTTCGACGCTTGAAGAAGCTGAGTCTGAGATAGCTTGGACCATTTGAAATCCTGGAGCGTGTTGGCAAGGCGGCGTATAGGTTGAAGCTGTCGACAGAGTTGAGTGGGCTGCATGACGTGTTCCACGTATCGGTGTTGCGTAAGGCAGTGCAAGAGCCGTCGCAGATCATTGCGGACAATCAGGTACCGGTTGATTATGAGTTAACAACAAGGGTCAGGCCAGTACGAATTGAAGATGTTGCAGTAAAACGACTTCTCAACAAGGAGGTCCGAATGGTAAAAGTCCGTTGGGATAATTGCGGGCGTGAGGAGCTTTCTTGGGAGCGAGAGCAAGCTATGTTAGAGGAATACCACGAGTTGTTCCACTCAGGTATCAGTTAGATTTTGTGTACCTTTGTTTAATTTCAGGACGAAATTCCTTAAGTGGGGGAGATTTGTAACGCCCCAAAAATTGTGTGTGAGTCGGTCGCGAAAAAAGGGTTTTTGGTGCCTGTATAGGGGTACACGGACTAGGACATGGGCGTGTCCATGGACGTGTCTGGCTGGTGATTTTTTTGGCCGTTTTCAACCCGAGAAGGACACGGCCAGGAACACGGCCGGATGACACGGGCGTGTCATCCGACACGGGCGTGTGCCTACCCGTGTCCCTAACCGTGTGCAGTTGGGTCGTGTCCATTGCCGTGGCGGTTATGCGTGACACGCCCCCGAACACGGGCATGTCGAGGAACCTGACACGGGCGTGTCAGGTGAGAAACGGGCCTGTCTTAGTCCGTGTGTCATTTCTCAATTCGACGATCGTGCCTGGATCGAGGCACACGACGTGGGACACGACCATGTGCCAAGCCGTGTTCGGCCCAGGTCTGGAGAATTTTGTGCAGATCTGAGCCGTTCGTTTTCTTTAATTAAGATCCGACGGCTCAGATGAGATCCTGCTCTGTTAAGGCCGAGAATAGGGGGTTAATTCCTCATTTTCTCTCCAAAGCTTTCTCCTTCCAAAGTGAGAGAGAAAAGGAAGAAGAAGGAGGTTTCCGGCCGCCGGCGGAAAATCGGAGCACCATTTCGAAGTCTGAGAGCGGATCCGTGGAGGGAAGGTCGTTGCGAAGAGTTCTGTCCGCGTAGTTTTTCCATGAAGCCAAAACGGACTACAAGGGTAACGATTCTCAACTTGAGCGTTTGAAGCTCTTTCTTTTGCATAAGGAACCCCGCTCCCGCGAGTGTGTGGAGAGTGCGTGGTGTTCCTTGGGGTTGATATGAATAGTCCCCCTTGTGTTGCATATAGAGCCCGGAATCGTAAGTACAGGCATATGCATTGTGTGTGAAGCCTACCCGGACGTATATTGTCTGGATCGGTGATGTTGCATTTGATATGTTTTGCCGGAGAAGACTTCTTGCTTTGGGTTTTTCGGGTTTCTATGCGGTAGATTGTAGCAAGGATCCTTGGAGGTTAGCTTCAAGGTGCACCCGAAAAATTGAGCGGAAACGTGTTCTGCTAACTTGGCGGTCTGGGAACCGACCTTGATCATAACTGGGTTATGAGATTATTTTGGAAAAAAAATTGGGATCCGAGAGAAGCTTGGCCCGCGCGTAGGACTTAAATTGTATATGCGGCGTGAGCAACGGCCAAGTGGAATTGGACCTAGGCTATGTGGTACGGTGTGAGAAATCCGAAGACAGGCACTGGCCGTAGACATAGTCGGAGCCTTAGACGGTGGTCAGATAGGCTAAATGCTCACATGTTGTTGCCATCCTGGGGGTGGTGGTGAATGCACTGATTTGTCAGGGTTCACCATGAATGTGCCCTGAGTTCATGGGGTGTTTGGCCGTGCGAGCATACACTAGTGGCGAAATATTATTGCGCTATATTATTTTGTTGGACAAATGCTATGCAGGGAAAGAGCACCGCCGTCCCGAGTAAGGGGCGGGGTCATTATAATTTGGTCGGCTTTTAGCTGACCGTTGCCTTGTTTGCCACCGTGCGGTGGTATGTGCTTGCAGGTGCTGCGGAGCCGAGCGCCAAATAGCGGGCTGGAGCCCATGTTGCTGTGCTGGCCCTAGAAGGCCGTAGAATAGTTGTTTTTCCATTTATCATGTGTGGCCGGCCTGCGAGCTGATGTATGTAAGACATGTTATATTTTATGAACAGTTGTAAGGCCACAAGGCCATGTACCCGTTTCAGTGTATTTGGGGTTTCATTCCTGTAGGTGTAGCTGTGGACATTAATATTTGATGGATTTAAGTTTGGGTTCTTTCAACTTTAAAAACTTCCGCTAGAATGCTCTGTGATTAGGACGAGTAGTCTTAATTGGTTGGTTTGATTATTCATTTGGTAATCCTTCCGACTGTCTTTGGTATATGGCGTCGGGTTCCAGCTGGACCTTCTGTTATATGCCATGCGACAGATGGGGGTGTTATACACGCACTCGACATAAAATTAAAACACACCCACTCTACAGAAAGTAAACACACTCTACTGGAATTGAAATATGCACACACACGATAGAAATGAAAATGCACACGAATCCTACTCAAATGAGTAGGAGAAAATTAAAGCACGCCATTTAACTCTTAACGAGTAGGTGAAAATAGATTCAACACACGCACGCACTCTACAAAATTGAAAGAAAGCAGTTTAGACTAACTCATACACGCACGCACAAGTACAAAATTAAGAAAAACAAAGTGATTGAAAAATTAAAACGACTACATTTCTACCGATGAAGTGCGGTAGAAATACATAAAAAGTGGAAATAAAATTTAAAGGATCAAAAAAGTTTGCAAATAAACGAAAAGTGCAAGTGCTCGAAAAATTGAAAAAAATACATTTCTACCGATAAAATGCGATAGAAATGCATAAAATGAAGAAATAAAATTTAAACGGGCAAAAAGTTTTTGAAAATAAAAGCAAAAATGAAGTGTTTGAAAAATTAAAATGACTATATAAACGTTCATATAACTCCGCAAAAGTGGTTAAAAAGTGAAAATAAAGTAAAAAGGAATAAAAGTTTTACGACCTAAAAGGAAAATCTAAGTTAGTGAAAAATCAAAACCACTTTGAAAACGCTTTTACAGGTTTATAGGAATGCATAAAGAGCAAGAAAAAGCCTGAGTCTAACCAAAACTAAGTAAGAAATAACTAAGTATAAGACTATGAAAATTAATCTCATACACACACACACATACTAAAAGAGAACAAAAATAATGTTAAAACAAAATAAAAGAAATAGGATTGCATAAGAGAGGCTTAGATCCATTCGAAAACCACATAAAGAGACAAAAATCTAAACATTTATTAAGTTAAAATGAGAGTTACAGAAAGAAAAAAAAACAAATATAAGAGAGGGGGAGAAAGTGAATTTACATAGTGAAAGGGAAACTAGATCTGATATACTCTAGAGGGGGGTGAATAGAGTATATGGTATATTTAAAATTCTTTTGCAAGCTTTATAACAATTGTTGTAATGTGTGTGAGCAGGGAAGCAGAAATAAAACTAATCACAAAACTAAGCTATGCAAGAGCTAAGCACAAGAAAATCTAGGCCAGAAACAAAAAGAAAACAAGCAGAACCAGATGACACAAGGAAATATAGTGGTTCCCCAAACTTGGGTACATCCACTCTTCTACCACCCTAGGTAGGAATCCACTGCAGGATGAGTTGATTAGGTGTCCTGGGCACCAATGAGCTTTTGATAAGGTTCTCAAAAACCAAAACAGATTTTTTGATCAGGTGTCTTGCCACCAATGAGATTTTGACAAGGTGCTCAAAAACCAGATTCAAACTTTTGAAGGGAGTTTGAGAAACCCTTTACAGAGTGGGGGTGAGAGAGTGATGGCAGTCTTCTCTTTCTCAATCAACTGAGAAGACTAAGTGGATTGATGTCAAAGCTCCCCCTGAGTCCTTGAGATCTTCAGGAAGAAGAGCTTTGCTGAGGGTGATAGGCCTTCAAAGATAGATCTCCAGCAATAGATGATTTCAGCAAGCTGAAATGTTGAGTGTCTGGAGTCTTGAGATGATGTTGGCCTTGAACACTTTGAAGGCTGAAGAGATCTGAAGATTTTTTGAAAACTTGATCTCTTTGATGAGTGTTCTTCAGAATTCTCCTTGATAGAAGATTTTGAAAGAGTCTCTGTATTCTGAGTTGTGTGTCCTCTTTTTGTTCATCTGTGTCTCTTGATTCAAAAACATTCTGTCTTTTATTCTCTGTGCCAAAATAGAATATCACTCTGTCAAAGATAGTCGTTGGTCTGCATTGATTACAGCCTTAATTGCATAATTTCTTCTGAAGGAAAGTCCACAGAATTATTCCTTGAAAAATCCCTTGAAACTTGGTCCAGAAGTAAATGAAAACGGCTAGCAGATCTTCTGAATTAAATGCAGAATAACTTCTAACTGATTTGAAATTGAATTCTGGAAGATAACTGAAAACGTCGAACTGAGCTCTGCTATCGTCGAGCTGAGCTCAGCGAACTGGAAAATTCAATCAGCAACATAATCGTCGATCTGAGCTCAAAGATCGTCGAACTGAGCTCAGAGATAAAGATCCAGTGCAGAGTCAAAATCGTCGACTTGAGCTCACCGATCGTCGAATGGAGTTCGACGATATTGTGAGGTTGAGCTCAGCGATCGTCGAATGGAGTTCGACGATCTATCGAAGTTGAGCTAGACGATCGTCGACCGGAGTTCGACGAATCGTCGTGCTGAGCTCGACGATCAGACTTGGTCTCCAGACAGAAAAACTTGGTCTTCAGGGCAGCTTCCAATCCTAGACTTCTAACCCTTAGACTCAATTCTAATTGACCTATTAAGCTATACAGAAGGTCAAACATAGATGCCTAGAGACATAGTGATCCTGACCCAAATTAGTAATAGGGTGTTCCAACAATCTCCCCTATTTGGGTTAGGATTACTATTTACAGACTTTGGAAATTCAAATAACATCATACAACCAGAAAAGCATAAAAACAACAGCAGCTAGACACATTACTGAAACATCACAGAGATATATATATATATATATATGACATCCAGATAGCAGTCAGAAAAACCAAAGATTGTCACCTTACAGAGTTACTTCTTCTCTTTGCCTTTAACCATTTTGATTTCTTTGTTTGGATTCAATGCTTCCTTGTTGGACCTGGTGTCATCAGCTGCACCCAAGTATGTTTGCTTTGAAGTCCTGGGAACCACAGCAGCAGGATGCAACTCCATGTATCTGTCTGCATCAAAAAATTTGCTGGAGGCATATCTTTCTAGCTCTTTTTGTCTTTGCTCTGACATGGTAGAAATATTTGAAGTGTCTAAGCCTTGCTCTCTGGCTTTCTTTATCTGGTCTAATGCAGACATTTCTTTCATTCTAGCAGTCCAAGAGGCTGGGTTCTTTTCAGGGTCCTCAAATGGTACAGGTGGCTCATACCTGTTGGAAGAAGTGTCTTGAGGAGGCCTAGCAGACACTGTCTCTCTTAGCTTGTAGGAGAATGGACCAGAATTAGTGTCAGCCGAAACATGTCCTCCCCTGGAGTAAGGGTGCTGCCTGGAATGCCCTTTAGAATAAACTTGAATATCTCTTTGACTTCCCCTATATCCTCCTCTCCTGGAATAAGAACCCCTAGACTGGCTTTCCCTTTGGTATGATCTGGCATGGGGTTGATAGGGAGCCTGGCTTCTAGATGGGGCTTGACTTGCAGAGCTGCCACCTTCACCTGCATCAGGAGGAGGTGGTGGAGGAGGATAAGTGTGCTGGAACTGGGAGGAGCCCTTCTCATACTTTCTCTTCTTCTTCATTGCTTTCAGCTGATTTTTAGAGTACTGCATCCAATGTTCAGTGATTTGGCAGTTATGCAGAATATAATATGGAATATCATTATCATCTTTTACTTTTGCAGGAGGAACCCTTTTCATAGCCTTGCTTCTAGCCTTCCTCTTCCTGTCAATAGTGGCAGCAGAGTCATCAGAGTCTGTCTTGAACTCATCAGAGTCAGAACTCTGGGCATCATATATAGCATCTATCTTCTTCATCAATTCTTTCTTCAACTGAGCAGCAGCAGATGAGGCAGAAGCAGAAGGAGCAGCAGCAGGAACAGCAGCAGAGACAGTAACAGATTCAGTAGCAGATACAGAAGGAGAAGCAGAAACAACAACAGTAACTTCAGGAGTGATGGCAGCAGCAACTTCAGTAACATCAACAAAATCTACAGCAGGCTCAAAAACAGTGGCCTCTGTCATCAGGAAGTCCTTGGATATCTGCTCATCAGAGGCAGTTGGGATTTCAACAGCAGCAAAAACAATTTCAGAAGCAGATTCAGTCTTTCCTTCAACAGCAGCAGCAGCAATTTCTGAGAGCACAAAAGAAGAAATAATGCTGGGGTCACAGCCATAGAAAGGCACCAGAGCCTTGGACAGATCTTCTGGGGGCTGGACAGCATTAGGCTCTGGGAGATAGCTGAAGTATGCAGTATCAAAGGCAGAAAGCAAAGACCTTAGGTCTATTGCCAAAACTGGAGTAGGAGCCTGAACTGGAGTAGCAGCAACAGGAGCAGCAGATACAAAAACAACAGCAGCAGCAGCAGCAATAGCATCAACAGCAGGAGCAGAAGCAGCAGCAACAGCAGCATGAAGGCTGGCTTCATATGGCATCTCCCCCTGCCTGGATGCAGATGCATCTGTATCAAGGCACACTGCTGGAGGTGCTGCCTGAGGAAGAGGGAGGTAAGCCTGGCAGAGAGAGCTGCCACTGACTGTTGTAGAGGAGCTAAGGAGGCCTCCATGAGAAGAGAGAGCCTGGGGGCAAGTAGCTCATACAACTTGTCAGCTAAGGCTGGGAGATCTACATGCTCAATAACAGGAGCAGAGGTAGGAGGAATAGGGATGGCTGAGGATGCTGGAAGTGGAGGGCTGGAGAGGGGAGGGATGGTGGGCTGAGGTGTGGGGAAGGTGGAGATGGAGGATAAAGGGATGGATATGGATGGAGTGAATGATGGTTGGTCAATGATGTGGAGGAGGAGATCTTGGAATGAGGTTGAGGAGGAGGGTAATTCTGGAGGAGAAGAGGGGGAATCATCCATGTAGGAGTCATCCAGAAGGGTGAAAGATGGTATGGATGGAGAAGAAGTGACATCTGGAGGTGGATATGAGAACAATGGGTGGAAGTGGTCTGCAGGAGGAGGGAGAATTGGTTCTGGAGATGGGATTGATGTTGGAGATGGGCTGGAGATGGTAATTGTGGATGGAGCTGGAATGGTGGATGGAAGAGGTAGGGTTGGACTTGGAGGAGGAGAGGAAGCAGCAACAGCAGCAGCCAGGTCTTCTGCAGGAGCAGAGACCTGTGGGGGAGTGACTTTGTGAGTCCTAGTGCCTGAAGGAGCACTAAATGAGGGCCTGCTTGGCTTGCTGATTTGCCTGTCCCACTTGCCAAAGAGGGCACAGGTGAGTCTCTTGGAGGCATTTATGTGCACTCCAGAGGAGACCAGTAAGGTAGGGCACTTGTTTTGCAAGAAGACTCCAAGGATCCTTCCAAAATTAACAAAGCTTTTATTGATTTTCTTCTTTATCAGGTCAAAGAAGACCTCTCCCCAGTTCAAACTTTTCTTATCTACCAGAGCTCCCATGAGGCAGAGCTGATGTCTGGAGATAGTGTCATGTGCAGAGTGCTTTGCCAACAGCACTTTTCCTATAACATCTGCTAGGAACCTGTACTCAACAGACAAGTTCCTTTTGAATAACTTGCTAGGGTTTCCCTCTGGATGACCCATCCTGGCAAGTATATCAGAAAACTCTTCCCCAGATAATTCAGCAGTATCATCTCCATTTCTCAAACCAAAAACCTCTGTTAAAACTGTGGGGGTCAGAGGTACCTGAGTTCCAACAATAGATCCAACTATTGTGTTGTTGTCAAGATTGTGAGCAGTATAGACCCATTCCTTTATTTCATCTGAAGCAAGCTTGATTCTAGTGGTCATGAGGGCAGACAAGTTCTGATCCTTGAATAAACTCAAAATGTCCTGGAAGATTTGATCAGTAGTGTTGAATGAGTCCAGATCAATGTCGAAGCCTGCATCAAACTTCATTGCGGCTAGGACAGCAACTGATACAGCCATTATATCTGCAAAAACTTAACAAACAAAACGAACAAGCGTAGAACTGTTTGGAGGGAAGAAAATTCTTGCAGAGAAATTGAAAGCGCAAGAGAGAACGACGGCGAAAAACGAGTTTTATATTAGGGTTCGACGCAGAATTGGAAAGATCGTTGAACTTGGTTCGACGATCGAGGCTTCTAAAGGAATCTGAAGAGACTCCAACATCGTCGATCTCCGTTCGACGATCTGGAAAGGCGTCGAGCTCCGTTCGACGATCGTTCAGGGAACAAAATCGTCGAGCGCCGTTCGACGATCGTTGACCGAAGGAGATAGTTCATACTATCTGAGGGGCGCTGAACTCAGTTCGACGATTCGGGGAATCGTCGAACTCCGTTCGACGATCTTTGGGGAAATCGTCGAGCGCAGTTCAGAGATCAGAAAATTCTAGACACTAAAAGAAATCAGAATTTTTGCCTAGTCTTGGTCAATTTTTAGCTTTCCAAAATCTTGGATATTATTTGAGACTTCCTCCATCTAACATTCCTAACTGATTTAGGAAGAAGGTGTGTTTCTTTTCATCCAAGGGCTTGGTGAAAATATCTCCCCTTTGTAAATCAGTTGGGATATATTGCAGTTCAATTTTGTTCTTTTCAACATTGTCCCTTAAGAAGTGATGCCTAATCTCTATGTGTTTTGTCCTACTATGGAGGACTGGATTTTGAGCTATGGAAATAGCACTTGTATTGTCACAAAAGATTTTTGACTTCTCTAAGTTGTAACCATAGTCTAGGAGTTGGTTTTGAATCCACAGTATTTGTGAACAACAGCTGCCTGCAGCCATATATTCAGCTTCAGCAGTTGAAGTTGACACAGATGTTTGTTTCTTACAAAACCAAGAGACAAGTCTGTCACCAAGGAACTGACAAGTTCCACTGGTGCTTTTCCTGTCAATTCTGCATCCAGCATAATCAGCATCAGAGAATCCAGTTAAATCAAATGCTGAATCTTTTGGAAACCAGAGACCTAGATTTGGACAACTTTTAACATACCTGAGAATCCTCTTTACTAATGTTAGGTGTGACTCTCTAGGGCTTACTTGGAACCTAGCACATATACATGTAGCAAACATTATATCTGGTCTACTAGCTGTAAGATACAGTAAAGAGCCAATCATTGCTCTATATGTTGTCTGATCAACAGGTTTCCCATGCTCATCAGCATTCAATACAACATTGGTAGGCATGGGTGTTTTCATACAAGATGCCTCAGACATACCAAATTTCTTAACCAGTTCATTAGCATATTTGGTTTGAGAAATAAAGATGCCTTCAGCATGTTGTTTGACTTGCAATCCTAGGAAGAAGGATAGCTCACCCATACTACTCATCTCAAATTTAGAATGCATCAGGTTAGAAAACCTTCTGCATAATTTTGAGTCAGTAGAACCAAAAATGATATCGTCTACATAAATTTGTACTAATAGGGTATGGGACTTATGGGTTCTAATAAAAAGAGTTTGGTCTACTCTACCCCTTATAAAACTATTTTCCAAGAGAAACCATGCTAGGGTCTCATACCATGCTCTAGGAGCTTGCTTGAGACCATATAATGCTTTATTTATTCTAAAAACATAATCAGGATAAGTTGGAGAGATAAAACCTGGAGGTTATCTGACATAGACTTCCTCTTTGATGTCTCCATTTAAGAAGGCACTCTTGACATCCATCTGATAAACCTTGAAGCCTTTGTGAGCTGCATAAGCTAGAAATATTCTGATGGCTTCCAATCTTGCAACAGGTGCAAAGGTCTGGTCGTAGTCAATTCCTTCTTCTTGAGAATATCCCTGGGCAACTAGCCTTGCCTTGTTCCTTATTATTACTCCTTGATCATCCAGTTTATTTCTGAATACCCATTTTGTTCCAACAATGGAATGATCCTTTGGCTTTGGTACTAGTTCCCATACTTTGTTCCTCTCAAATTGATGCAACTCCTCTTGCATTGCAATGATCCAGTGTGGATCTTGCTCTGCATCTTGAATGGACTGAGGTTCAATTTGAGAAAGGAAGCAGGTGTGCAACAGGTTTTGGTTGACCTGATTTCTGGTTTGCACACCAGCTGAGATTTCTCCAATTATTTGGGAAATTGGATGGTCTCTTGATGTTACTAAATCAACAGGGGTGTTGATTGTTCACCAACCTGTGTTGTTGTTTCCTCTTGTGGTACAACAACTGGCTCTTCAGGTTGTGCTTCAATGTGTGGAGCATTCCCTTCATCTTCACTGCTTTCATCTTCTTGAGCAACCTGTAGCTTGTTCATATCTTCAACTAGAGAGTGTTCCTGCAAAGGTTCTATGGTAGAAGAAATCTTCTCCTTGAAAGACATGGTAGTTTCATCAAAAGAAACATGAACAGATTCCTCAATTTTCAAAGATGATTTATTATAGACCCTATAGGCCTTGCTGATCATGGAGTATCCCAGAAACACTCCTTCATCAGCTTTGGCTTGAAATTTTGCTAGGTATTTCTTGTCATTATTGTGAATATAGCAGATGCAACCAAAAATTCTGAAATAGTCAACTTTAGGTTTCTTCCCTTTGAGTAATTCATAGGGAGTCTTTCCCTTCAGTTTATGTATCAGACTTCTGTTCAGCACATAGTTGGAGGTGTTCACTGCCTCTGCCCAAAAGGATAGAGGTAGATGAGCATCTGACAACAATGTAGTGGCAGATTCAATAAGGGTTCTATTTTTCCTTTCAGCTACCCCATTTTGTTGAGGAGTTCTAGGAGCTGAGAAAGTATGCCTGATCCCTTCACTCTGACAGAACTCTTGCATAAGAAGAGAATCAAACTCTGTCCCATGATCACTTCTGATCAGGGCAATGTGAGTATTGAACTCAATCTGTATACATTTGAGAAACTCTGTCAGACACTTAAAGTTATCAGACTTCTTCCTTAGAAAGAACACCCAAGTGAATCTAGAGAAGTCATCTACAATTACTAAAGTGTAGGATTTCCCTCCTAGGCTTTGTACTGTGATGGGTCCAAATAGATCCATGTGTAACAGATACAATATCCTAGGTGAATCACTCTTATTAAGTGACTTAAAACTGTTTTTAGTTTGCTTGCCTAATTGACAAGCCTTGCAGAGTCCTTCCTTCTTGTAGGGGCCAGAAGGTAGTCCTCTAACAAGGTTGTCCTTGGATAGCCTAGCAATAGTTCTAAGGTTTAGGTGTCCTAGTCTCTTATGCCATAAAATATTTGGTCTACAGACTGAATTGAATAAGCAGATATCTACAGTAGTTGAAAGAAAATCTACTAGGTAGATGTTACCTTTCCTTTTACCTGTCAACACAGTTGTGTTGTCCTCTGACTTGATTTTGCATAAGGTTTTGCTGAAGGTCACCTGGTAGCCTTCATCACATAGCTGACTGATGCTGATTAGGTTGTGCTTCAGTCCTTCCACATATGCTACCTTCTTGAAGGTTACTGAACCAATCTGGACTGCACCATATCCTTTAGTTTGTCCAAAGTTGGAATCACCAAAGATAACTTTGGGTCCAAGCTTGGCTCTAAAGGAATTGAGGTTGTCCTTGTTCCCTGTCATGTGCTTAGAGCACCCACTATCCAAATACCATTGCTGGTTAGATGTTGGATAGGTCTTCACCTGCACATAAAATAATTCACTTGTTTTTGACCCATTTTACCTTGGGCCTAGGTTGATAACCTTTAAATTCAGAAATGAAAGACATCCCTGGCTGACTCTTATATCCTTCAGGATGATATCTCCTTGGAGGTATAATCCATTCAGTATAAGGGTTAAAGGTTTGGGATGAAGAACCCTTAGGATTCAATTTTGACTTGCCTTTGAAAGAGTTTCCAGAGCTCTGTCCTCTGTTCGACGATCTTGGAGCTGAGTTCGACGATCTTGGGTCAGATCGTCGAGCTCCGTTCGACGGTCGACTATGGCTGAGGTCAGGTATATGAGATCGTCGACCTGCGTTCGACGACCTTGGCTGAGATCGTCGATCAGCGTTCGACGATTTTTCCTGAGATCGTCGAGCTGCGTTCGGCGATCGTCGATCTTCATTCGGCGATCGTCGATCTCCGTTCGACGATTTTTGCTGGGACTTAGTTTTCTGAGGCAGATCAGAATTTTTCCTGGCAACCTCTACAACTCCCTTTCCCTTGTCAGAAATGAACTTGATAGGAGTTGTTAGAACAATAGGTTGGCTGGATGAGGCACCCAAGCCCAGTGTACTGTTGAATCTTGAGTTCACTGTGCTTGTGATGTCCATCAGCTTGATGCTTCTCCCATTGAGGGATTCTTCAAGCTTCTTGGCCTCAGAGAGCTCACTTTTCAGTGTAGCTATCTGTTCCCTATAGTTCTCCAACTCCTGAGAGAGTTTGAGGTTTTCTGACTTTAAAACATTGTGTTCAGATAATTAATTTCTGAGAGAGATGATCTCTTTCTCAGACTTTAGCAGGTCTAAACACAGTGCTTTAAATTCAGATTTAAAATCTTCTGAAGTAAAATCAAAAGAGCTAATTACCTGATCTTCTTCAGGTTGAGTCTCTGAGTCTGACTCTGACTCCTCTTCCTCTGAGTTGTGTTGTGAGGCATTGATTGCCATCATGCAGAACTCCTTTTCTTCTGCATCATCCTCATCATCACTGGAGCTGGAAGAGGCTTCTGACTCCTCTTCAGTCTCACTCCAGGATTCAGCAACAAACCCTTTCCTTGTATGCTTATTTTTGCTGAAAGAAGGTTTGCTATTGCCACTCCTTTTGGAGTCTTTCTCCTTTCTTCTCTCTTTTCTTTCCCTTCTGTCCTTGTTCTTGTTCTCTGGACAGTCAGGAACTATATGCCCTGGTTTCCTGCAACCAAAGCAAATAATGTCTTTGTTATTGCCAATGGACTTGTCATACCTTGGCTTGTCCTGCTCCTTGTATGATCTTCTTCTGAAGTCCTTTCTGGCCATCTTATAGAATCTTTTGGCCAACAAGCTGAGAAGTTCATCATTGCCTGTAGCTTTTTCTTCAGGCAGATCCTCAGTTGCCTTGAATGCTATGGTCTTCTCTTTTCTTGTGGCTGGTGAAGCAGCCTTCTGTTCTTCCTCTCTATTCTTGATGAGCAGCTCATAAGATTTGAGCTTACCCAACAAGGCTTCAGTGGTGATCTCATTCAGACTTCTGGCATCTTTGATTGGCCAGATTCTTGAATCCCAAGTGCTGGGGAAGCACATTAGGATCTTGTCATTGAGTTCTGTCAGAGAAATCTCTTTGTCCAATGTCCTTAGTTCACTGACAATTAGACTCAATCTATTGTACATGTCTCCCACTGACTCAGTCTCTCCCTTCTTGAAGTTTTCATATTGAGAGATGAGATGGGATCTTCTGTCCTTTCTCTCATCAGCTGAGCCTGAGACTATTTCTGAGAGTCTATCCCAGATTTCCTTGGCTGAATTACATTCAGCTACCTTTTGAAAAATGTCATCTGACATTGTCTGGGCTAGAATGTTCATAGCCTTGGCATCAGCTACTTTCCACTTTTTGATGTCAGCATCTGTTCCTGATGGAGGTGGAACAGCATTTGTGCTTGTGCTTTCTGGGGGTCTTGGACACACTGTCAAAACAGAATTAAATATATCTTCGTCAATAGAATTCATGTAGAGTCTAATCCTTGCTTTCCAAAGTGCAAACTTTGACAGATTGCACACTGGAGGTCTGGTGCTAGCATAATCTTTATTTAGGGCCATGATTTGTGCAAACAGAATCTAATAATAAAATACAAAAGAAAAACAGATCTAGTGTAGGATCTTGGGGTTCAGGTGTTAGCCTGTACAACCAACCAGATATGGTATGTTTAACCAACCTCCCTCTGATACCAATTGAAAGGGAAACTAGATCTGATATACTCTAGAGGGGGGTGAATATAGTATATGGTATATTTAAAATTCTTTTGCAAGCTTTACAACAATTGTTGTAATGTGTGTGAGCAGGGAAGCAGAAATAAAACTAATCACAAAACTAAGCTATGCAAGAGCTAAGCACAAGAAAATCTAGGCCAGAAACAAAAAGAAAACAAGCAGAACCAGATGACACAAGGAAATATAGTGGTTCCCCAAACTTGGGTACATCCACTCTTCTACCACCCTAGGTAGGAATCCACTGCAGGATGAGTTGATCAGGTGTCCTGGGCACCAATGAGCTTTTGATAAGGTGCTCAAAAACCAAAACAGATTTTTTGATCAGGTGTCTTGCCACCAATGAGCTTTTGACAAGGTGCTCAAAAACCAGATTCAAACTTTTGAAGGGAGTTTGAGAAACCCTTTACAGAGTGGGGGTGAGAGAGTGATGGCAGTCTTCTCTTTCTCAATCAACTGAGAAGACTAAGTGGATTGATGTCAAAGATCCCCCTGAGTCCTTGAGATCTTCAGGAAGAAGAGCTTTGCTGAGGGTGATAGGCCTTCAAAGATAGATCTCCAGCAATAGATGATTTCAGCAAGCTGAAATGTTGAGTGTCTGGAGTCTTGAGATGATGTTGGCCTTGAACACTTTGAAGGCTGAAGAGATCTGAAGATTTTTTGAAAGCTTGATCTCTTTGATGAGTGTTCTTCAGAATTCTCCTTGACAGAAGATTTTGAAAGAGTCTCTGTATTCTGAGTTGTGTGTCCTCTTTTTGTTCATCTGTGTCTCTTGATTCAAAAACATTCTGTCTTTTATTCTCTGTGCCAAAATAGAATATCACTCTGTCAAAGATAGCCGTTGGTCTGCATTGATTACAGCCTTAATTGCATAATTTCTTCTGAAGGAAAGTCCACAGAATTATTCCTTGAAAAATCCCTTGAAACTTGGTCCAGAAGTAAATGAAAACGGCTAGCAGATCTTCTGAATTAAATGCAGAATAACTTCTAACTGATTTGAAATTAAATTCTGGAAGATAACTGAAAACGTCGAACTGAGCTCTGCTATCGTCGAGCTGAGCTCAGCGAACTGGAAATTCAATCAGCAACATAATCGTCGATCTGAGCTCAAAGATCATCGAACTGAGCTCAGAGATAAAGATCCAGTGCTGAGCGTCGACCTGAGCTCACCGATCGTCGAATGGAGAACTGAGCTCAGCTTCGTCAGCGATGGGAGTTCGAATGGAGTTCGATGATCTGTCGAAAGTTGAGCTGACGATCGTCGACCGGAGTTCGACGAATCGTCGTGCTGAGCTCGACGATCAGACTTGGTCTCCAGACAGAAAAACTTGGTCTTTAGGGCAGCTTCCAATCCTAGACTTCTAACCCTTAGACTCAATTCTAATTGACCTATTAAGCTATACAGAAGGTCAAACACAGATGCCTAGAGACATAGTGATCCTGACCCAAATTAGTAATAGGGTGTTGCAACACATAGCTCGGAAATGCATCTAACAGCCGGCCCCTATACAAAATGGTTCAAAAAATTAGAACCCTGAACTCATACAACAACTGGGAATTTATAGAAAAAATTTTCAAAGTACACGGCCTTTGACACGGGCGTGTTAGGGGGCGTGTCAACACTATTTAAATGGCGGCCATCCGATTTGATTTGAGATTTGACTTGGCGGCTGAAACCACGGCGGTCACGCCCTAGGTCATGGGCGTGACTGTGGGCGTGTCGACAATATTAAGCAGCAGATTTCGGTGACTTGACTGCGATTTGACATTGTGGTGGAAATCGCGGCGGTCATGCCCCAGGTCATGGGCATGACGGTGGGCGTGTCGGGGAGGTTGAACAGGGCTCCGTTTGCGTCAAAAGTCGTAGGCGGCGGGTTGTCGGGCCAGGTGGTGGAAGTCATGCCCTAGGTCAAGGGCGTGACTCTAGGCGTGTCGGGTTGGCTCGACGAACGTCGAGCGAAAAACATCGATCGGTTGGTCACGGTCTCGGGTCACGCCTCGTGTCAAATGACACGGGCGTGTCGCCGAGCGTGTCAGCTGGGTCGACGATTGTTGAGCGTGATTTCGTCGATCTGGATGGTCACGGGCATGGGTCACGGGCGTGACTCGGGTGCCACAGGTGTGACATGGGCGTGTCACGATATTTCTTCAAATTTTTTTCATTTCTCAAGATTTTGACGTATCACGCTCTGGTCACGGGCTTGACCAACAGTACACGTGTGTGTACTCCGATTTTTTGACAATTTTTCCTGAAAAATTCAGGAAACAAAAATAACTCTAAGTTAGAAAATATTTACAAAAAGGAAGCAATTTATTACGGAAAAACAACTAAAAATAACAAAAAGGAACTAATACGTCTTATTTAATGTATATAAAAACACTTATATTTACAACTCATCAAATACCCCCATACTTAAGCTTTTGCTATTGCAGAGCAAAAGTTGGAGATGAACTTATAAGGAATAAAAGAAATCCTAAGTTTAACTATCGCTTGACTTAATTGAAAAAAGATCAAAATGAGTATCCGGGGTATTCGAGTTAAATCCTAAGTTATGCCAAAAATTTAAATAAAGGAAGAGTTTCAGCAAAAGATATCTCGTTATAAGCAAATAGATTGCAAAAATTTTATTTGTGAGGCTAACAAAAATAGATTAGATTTATGAAACTATAGCTTGGAAAAAATTAAAGGAAATAATTTAATTTATAAATTATGCTCTCAAAAAGATTTTAAAAATAAATCTAGAATTTTTTTGAATTTGGCGGAGGGAGATATCGTGGTATATGAAGAAGGCTAAGAATTTTTAGAGGCGAGGGTATATTTTTTCGCTCGAAGCTCTAATGAATTTTTTTTTTCGAATATGGATGTTAGGAAAACGAAATCTTATTTTCCATAACATAAATCTTTTTTACAATCTTCAAAATAATCCAATGTATATGTATAGGAGTAACGAATTTTATCCTCTTACTCCGTAACATATAATCATTTCAAATATTGGATGCTTATGTTTACGGAACGAAATCTTATTCCCATTTACATAGGATCTTTTAAGATCGAAATCATGTCAAGTATGACATGAAAAAAAGTGATAGAGTTGTTTCAAAAATAAAACTAGATTTAATAAAAAACTTTTGAGAGCAACCTTTATTAATTAAACATTCCTAAATTTCAAAAAAAATCTTGGAGTTATCATAACTTGAAACCTAAGATCGTTATTTTCTAACAAAATAAATGTGCAACTATTTAGATAAGTAGAACTGATTCTGAAAACAGGTCTCTATCTAAATAAAAAAAAGCATACAAAAATTTTTTAAAACTTAACCCCAGATATCTAAATCTATCGATCTCCAATTAATAAATGAATAGTAAGGAAAGAATAACTAAAATTCACTTATAAATTAACTCGCAACTACATTTTTGGAGAGCGAAATGGGTTAAGAATTGAGATATTCGAATTATTTGTTATATAAGTAACAATACATTTATTTTTTTTTTAGGGTTTTTTTCTTTTTTTTTGAATTTGTGCTTATCAACTTTTTTGAATTTTTGTTTATCATCTTTTTAGCATTTTTGGAGTTTCAAATTTTTTATGATTTTTTAGATTTTTTTATCAAATTATTTACAAAAATTTTACAAAGTAAACATTTTTTTTTTGATTTTATAGTTATTGGCCCGCGAACAGACTATTTTTAACATGGTTGGTTCGATGAGTCGAATGCAGCAGGCTTGCTAAAAAGCTATTTTTTACAAATAAGAAGAGTGGGGGAGGAAAGAGAAAGATTTTTTTTTTTGAGTTTTTTTGGATTTTTATTATAAAAAACAAGGATTTTTTTTTTTGGGGTTTTAAGTTTTGTAATTTTTTTTGTATTTTTGATGAGTACAGAAAAAAATGCAGAATAGGAAAACACCCCCATACTTAAACCCAACATTGTTCCCAATGTTGTAATCTAAGTATGTGGAACAAGTAATATACAAAATAGAATAAGTACAAAAAGAAAAAGAGAAGGTAGAAACTTCCTTTTGACGAGTTCGGGGAGGCCCGGGTCGAAACCCTGCATTTATTGTGAGAAGAAGAAGAAAGACGCAAATAAAGGATATCAGAAAAGTAAAAAAAGATAAATTCGACGAAAAGATATCCGGGCGGTAGGGGCATGTGTGTGTGTGTGACTCGAAGCTAACGTCATAGCTGTTGAGTGTGTACAAAAATGCGCTCCCCTAGCGCGCATAAAAATGGGAAGCGCGCCGAAGCAAAACAAGTGAAAATAAAATAAGCAAAATATATACATAGTTTTAAAAATCAAATTATTATTTTTTTGTTTTTTTTAAAAGTAGATTTTTTTATTTTTTAGTTGAATTTTGAGGTAGGTTTTTTAGTTTTTTTTATGTTTTGAGTTTTTTAAGTTTTTTAAGTTTTTTAAGTTTTATTTTTTATTTATTTTGTTTATAGTTTTTTCATAAAAATAATGAAATTTTTTTTAAAAGTTTTTATCATTTTGTAGATTTCTTTTTGGTGTTTTAGAGGTTTTTCGATTTTTTCAGTTTTATGGGTTTTTCAATTTTTTTAGTTTTACAATTTTGTAAGTTTTTTAATTTTATTATTATGATTCTTATGATGGTTATTATTATTAGTATATGTTTTGTTAGTTGGCCAAACTATTATTTTTGTTATATAAATATATATAGGTAAAATTAATAAATTTCCAGGGTTAAAAATATGACTCGAAAAATCCCTGGCAGCGGCGCCAAAAACTTGATTGATATCTTTCGCATCAATTCCGAAAACTTAATGCGGTTAAAACTCCAAAAAGATTATGAAGCGCGGCGCCCCGGGCGGTTTTATTTACGTAGAAAAGCGGATTGGTTTTTATTTAGAAAACTGGGCAAACATATTTATTTATTTGGATATAAAAAGGTGTGATCGAGTTTTAACGAAAGGAGGCAAGTGCACCTATCGTGAGTATTATTGGATATTCTGGGTGGAATATCGAGGTCGTATTGTTCTCGGGGTCGGTTCGTTTATTTATACTCTTTCCTAGAGGGGACTATTATTTTAGCGATATTTACTTGTCGGGTAATTTATATATTTAATAAAAAAGTGCAATAAAAATGAAAGCATAAAAAAGGTGGAGCCGATGAAGAGCTTAGCTCGATGGCACCGAATGAAATTCGAACTAAAATAGACCTTTAATAAAAAGAGATCCTAAATTTCTAACTAATTAGGGCGGAGACTTGGCCGTGGAGGTTCCACTAAAATGAGCTCACCTATCTCTAGGACTATCGCTCACCTGAACATTAAGAATATTTGACAGGGCTCTCGTCCGACGAAGGATTCCTCTTAATGCCCGCATTATGCTAGGAACCATGCTATTGGGTGGGGAACCCAATCCGGTAGAGTTGGCGCGCCTCCTCTCTCGAGGGTTAGTGCAGAACTCCATTTACCAAGGGGTGATAGGTCCATATGCACGGCCTCTCGGCTAGCTAGCATATGGACTACAAAAATAGGGCCCACACATCGATTATGTGGTCCTACGCATCGTAAATCCCGGGCAAACCTTAAGTGATTTTAATTAATTAGAAAATGAGACCTTTAATTATTTAAAGCTATTTTATTTGTCCCAATGCTCTTCGATACTGAGGGCTAAGAACGTTAGCCACTCATCGGAATGGGGACGACAGCGGTGAAAATCAGAAAATTAAAGCAGTAAAATAAAACAGGAAAATGAAAGCAGTAAATGAAAAGCAGTAAATTGCAAGTCCTACTGAAACGAGTAGGACTGAAATGAAAGCTGTAAAAGTGCGAGTCCCTGCTCAAATGAGTGGGCGGAAAAAAGAAAGCAAGTTTTACTCAAACGAGTAGGAGAAAATAAATCAATTTACAAGTCCATTCCAATTATTACAATAAAGACCGACCATTTAACTCAAGTAAGTATGCGGTAAATAAAATCCAGCCATTTAACTCCTAGCGAGTAGGCGGAAAATAAAAGCTAACACTCACGCACTCGACATAAAAATAAAACACACCTACTCTACAGAAAGTAAACACACTCTACTGGAATTGAAATACGCACACACACGGCAGAAATGAAAACGCACACGAATCCTACTCAAATGAGTAGGAGAAAATCAAAGCACCACATTTAACTCTTAACGAGTAGGCGAAAATAGATGACACACACGCACGCACTCTACAGAATTGAAAGAAAGCAGTTTAGACTAACTCATACACGCACTCACACGTACAAAATTAAGAAAAACAAAGTGTTTGAAAAATTAAAACGACTACATTTCTACAGATGGAGTGCGGTAGAAATGCATAAAAAGTGAAAATAAAATTTAAAGGAGCAAAAAAGTTTGCAAATAAACGAAAAGTGCAAGTCTCGAAAAATTGAAATAAATACATTTCTACCGATAGAATGCGGTAGAAATGCATAAAATGAAGAAAAACATTTAAACGGGCAAAAAGGTTTTGAAAATAAAAGCAAAAATGAAGTGTTTGCAAAATTAAAATGACTATATAAATGTTCCTATAATTCCGCAAAAGTGGTTAAAAAGTGAAAATAAAGTAAAAAGGAATAAAAGTTTTACGACCTAAAAGGAAAATCTAAGTTAGTGAAAAATCGAAACCACTTTGAAAACACTTTTACAGGTTTATAGGAATGCATAAAAAGCTAGAAAAAGTCCAAGGCTCTATTTGTTTGGGCGTTTTGGTGCTTCGTTTTGGGAAAACGCTGCCGGAAGGCTGGTAAACAAATGAAATTCCGACGGCGTTAGCTCTGTTTCCACCACCTGCCTTGAGAAACGCCCCAAAAAAAGCTCCGTTTGGAGCAGGCACCTCCCCCCTCCCTTTCGAACACTCCGTTTCCACCCGCCGGATCGACCCGCCACCGCCGAAACAAATGAAGCCTAAGTCTAACCAAAACTAAGTAAGAAATAACTAAGTATAAGAATATGAAAATTAATCTCATACACACACACACACGTACTAAAAGAGAACAAAAATAATGTTAAAACAAAATAAAAGAAATAAGATTGCATAAGAGAGGCTTAGATCCATTCCAAAACCACATAAAGAGACAAAAATCTAAACATTTATTAAGTTAAAACGAGAGTTACGGAAGGCTAAAAACAAATATAAGAGAGGGGGAGAAAGTGAATTTACATAGCTTGAAAATGCATCTAACAGCCGACCGCTATACAAAATGGTTCAAAAAATTGGAACCCTGAACTCATACAGCAACTGGAATTTATAGAAAAAATTTTCAAAGAACACGCCCTTTGACACGGGTGTGTCAGGGGGCGTGTCAACACTATTTAAATAGCGGTCGTCCGATTTGATTTGAGATTTGACTTGGCGGCTGAAATCACGGCGGTCAAGCCTCAGGTCACGGGCATGACTGTGGGCGTGTTAATAATATTAAGCAGCAGATTTCGGTGACTTGACGACGATTTGACGTTGCGGCGGAAATCGCGGCGGTCACGCCCCAGGTCATGGGCGTGACGGTGGGCGTGTCAGGCAGGTTGAACTGGGCGCCGTTTCAGTCGAAAGTCGTCGGCGGCGGTTTGTCAGGCCAGGTGGTGGAAGTCACGCCCTAGGTGACGGGCGTGACTCTAGGCTTATCAGGTTGGCTCGACGAACGTCGAGCGAAAAACATCAATCGGTTGGTCACGGGCTCGGGTCACGCTCCGTGTCAAATGACACGGGCGTGTCGCCGAGCGTGTCAGCTGGGTCGACGATCATTGAGCGCGATTTCGTCGATCTAGATGGTCACGGGCATGGGTCACGGCCGTGAATCGGGTGCCACGAGCGTGACATGGGCATGTCACGATATTTCTTCAAAATTTTTTACATTTCTCAGGATTTTGACGTATCATGCCAAGGTCACGGGCTTGACCAACAGTACACGGGCGTGCACTCCGATTTTTTGACAATTTCTCCTGAAAAATTCAGGAAACAAAAAATAACTCTTAGTTAGAAAATATTTACAAAAAGAAAGCAATTTATTAAGGAAAAACAACTAAAAATAACAAAAAGAAATTAATACATCTTATTTAATATATATAAAAACACGTATATTTACAACTCATCAGTTTCTGATGGGCCTCCCCAAACACGTTTCAGGGAAGCTTCTACCCCCCCTCTCTTTATTTTCTTTGTAAATATTGTATGTTCTCTTTTGTTCCGCATACTTACATTGCAACATTGGGGACAATGTTTGACTTAAGTATGGACGTATTTTTGTGCTTTATTTTCTGCACTTCTATTTTCTGCATTTCAAAAACCAAAAAAATTATATATAACAACAAAACAAACCAAAAAACTTTAAAATGAAAAATCCAAAAAAAATTTTCATTCCTTTTAAAAAAAAATTCAAAAAAAAATTATAAAACACAAAATCGAAATATTTTTTTTCTTTTCCTTTCTTTTTATTACAAAAATTCCAAAAAAATGATAAAAATAAAAATTCCAAAAAATGTTTAGTTTTATTTTGTAAATATCTGTTGTAAATATTTTTTATTTTTTCTTTCTTTTTTCTCTTCCTTTTTTTTTTGTAATTATCATTTCTCTACTTCCTTATTTTGTAAATATTTGCTTATAAAAATCAAAAAATCCAAAAAAGTTAGAAACAAATATAGTTCAAAATATATATATATATTTCTTATCGTTTTCCATATGTATATAATAACAAATTTAAAAACAAAACAAAAAAGATAATAAGTCAAAAATTCAAAAATATTGAGTAAAACAAAACAAAATTCAAAAAAAGATAATAAATTAAAAACACAAAAAATGATGATAAAAGCTATAAAAATCCAAAAAAATATTTAGAGGCACCTAAATCAAATATACCATTCTTAATTTTCTTACTATCCAAAAATTTTGTTTTGAGTTTATTTATATGTGAATTTAATTAATTCTTTGTTCACTATTCGTTTGTTAATTATTGATTGAAAAATTTAAATAGCCGGGGTCAAGTTTTAAAGAATTCAGTATGCTTTGTTAAAAATAGCAAACTCGTTTTGGGCACTACTTCTAATTTTTCATTGATATGAGCACATGTATTATGTTAGAAATAACGACTATAGAATTCAATTATGTTCACTTTTAGCTTTCTGAAAAATTAGAACATACAATTTATTAAGGTTGCTCTCAAAAATATTTTTTAATTAAAAATCTAGTTTTCTTTTCTCCCCTTATCATGCCTTACTTGGCATGATAAAATTTCTATCCAAAAAAGGATCCTATGTCAATGGGAATAAGATTCGTTCTCTAAACATAGGCACCCAATAATTTTAAAAAAATTATGTTATAGAGTAAGAGGATAAAATTCATTACTCCCACACATATACATTGGGTCAATTTTATTATGAAGTTGAAAAAAAAAAGAAAAAAAAATGATATTAGGAAAATAAGATTTCATTTTCCTAATAATCCAAAAAGAAAAAAATTCGAGGTTCGAGAAACAATCACCTCACCTAATATCCAAACCCTCTTCATAAACCAACATCAACCCCCTTAGCCAATTCCACGATTCTAGAATTAATTCAAAAATCTTTTTGAGAGCATAATTTATAAATTGCATTATTTTTAGTAAAACTCCTATAAGCTAAAGTTCATATAATTCCAAACTATTTTTATTTATCTAACCATTACAATTATTGCTTTCTATTTGATTACATCAAGAAGTCTTTTGACCAAAACTTTTGCGCTATTTAAATCATCTACATAATTTTAGGACTTAACTCTTACACCCCGTATGTTTATTTAGATATCTCTTATAATTAATTAAGCGCTAGCTAAACTTAGAATTTTTTCTATTCCTTATAAGTTCACCTCACACTTTTGCTCTGGAATAGCAAAAACATAAGTTGTGGGTATTTGATAAGTTGTAATTATATGCCTTTTTTCTATGTTATTATTATGATATTTTCGTTTAGTTTTGCCTTTTTTAGTTAGTTTTATTTAATAAATTTCTCCTTTTTGTAAATATTGTTTCTAACATAGCTTAAATTTGATTTCTGAAATTTTTCAGAAGATGGTCAAAAATTGACATGACACGCCTGTGTCAGCTAACCTGACACGCCCGTGTCATTTCCGATCGATGATCAAGGCTTGCAGCTCGACGAAACGCTCTCGATATTTGTCGACTAACCTGACACGCCCGTGTCAGCCAACCCAACACGCCCGTGTCATTCCCGATCGACGATCAAGGCTTCCAGACTCGACACAATGCTCTCGACATTCGTCGAGATCTACCCGACACGCCCAGCGTCATGCCTGTGACCTAGGGTGTGACCACCACATGACTCCTCCACCTGGCCAACAAGACAACGTCGACGACTTTGTACTCAACCCGACCCAGATCCTCCTGTTGAACACTCCCACCGACATGCCCCATGTAGATAGAGACACGTGCGTGACTGCCATGTGGACGCCGCAAGTCAATGCTGCCATCAAATCGCCGGATCACATCGCAAATAGTGTTGACACCCCCCCCCCCCCCGACACGCCCGTATCGGAGGGCATGTACTTTGATTTTTTCCTATAAATACCCCATTTCTGTAATGACCAAGGGTTCACTTTTTTGAGCCACTTTAGTGTGTTTTGTGGGCTGCCCTTGTGAATTCACTTGCTATGTAAGGAGATTTCTCCCCCCTTCCTTTCATGTTTGTTTTTTTGCTTTAGCTTTAGCTTTGTAATAGTTTCATTATGATAATAAAAATGTTAGAGTTTCTCTCTCTACATGGCATGAAAATTCATTTGGGTGGCTTATCTCTTTCTCCTTTTATCCCTAAGTTTCTCTTTGTTCTTCCCTTTATGAAAAGTGTGTGTGTGTGTGTATGAGTTTAACTTGTTTAGTTCTTACGCTTTTCTTGATGTGTATCCATGTTATGTTTTGATATAGACTTTATCTCTAAATGAAAAGTGTGTTTAGATTGTTTTTTTCTCCATGCCTCTTTTTTAAAGTTTTAAATTTCATTCTTATGAATTTATAAAAGAGGTTTGAAAGTGAATTTGTTTTTTTACTTAATTTTTTTTGTAGGATTGTAAAACTTTTTTGTTCTTTCCATTTTCTTTTCACTTTTTAATCACTTTTATGAAATCCTAAGAATGAAAAAGTTGGAATTTTAATTTTTTGAAAGACTTTAGTTTTTAATTTATTTTCAAAATTTTTTGTTCTTTTAATTTAAATTTGTTCTTTTTTTGTGTTTTTGATAAAATATAAGTAAAAAAGTAGTTGTTTTAATTTTTAGGTAACTTTTATTTTGTTTTTAATTTGTGTGTGTGAGTGTAGGAGTTAGGTTTTCATTTTGGTCTTTAAAATTTCATGATGTGTCTGTGAGTGTATGAGCATAATTTTTCATGCTTTCTTTTATGCTTTCTTCAATTATGTAGAGTGTGTGTGTGTAGGAGATAAATTTTAATGCTTTATTTTATCGCTTTCTCAAATTATGTAGAGTGTGTTGTGTGTAGGAGATAGTTTTATTGCTTTCTTTTAATTCGTGAAGAGTGTGTGTGTGTGCGCATTTATTTCCGCCCAGTCGTTAAAAGTTAAATGACATGTTTTTATTTCCCGCCTACTCGTTTGAGTAGGACTTTCTTTTCCGCTTACTCATTAAGAGTTAAATGGTGCACCCTTATTTCCTGTCTACTCGTTTGATTAGGATTTTTAATTTTCCTTTTTTGTACCTTAGTTCTTTTTGTTTATTTGTAATTTGAAGTGTGTGAGAGTTCTTATTTTAGCTAACTTTTTAAGATTTCTAAATGTTTGTTATTTTCATGTTTTCTTCTTATAATCCTTTAGCGCTTAATTACGAACTCGTGCCTCATCAAATTATAAAGCCATCCCCATACCGATGTGTGGCTAATCGTTATTAGCCTCAGCATCGAAGAGCATGGGACATTTAAATTGATTTGTAATAATTAAAGTTCTCTATTTCAATTTAATTTTAGGACTTAAGGTATACCCCGGGTTAACGACGCGTAGGACCACAAATTGATATGTGGGCCCAATTTCCGTTATCCATACGCTAGCTAGCTGAGAGGTCGTGTGTATAGACAGATCACCCCTGGGTAAAGAGAGTTGCGTGCATACCCTCGAAAGAGGACAAGCGTAATTCTTCTGGATTGCGTTCCCCACCCAATAGCAGGGTTCTTAGCGTAAAGCGGGCTTTAAGAGGAATCCTTCATCGGACTATTGTTCGGTCGAATAGTCTTAGCGTTCCAATGAGAGATATCCCTATAGCTAGGTGAGCTCATTTTTGTGGAACCTCCACAGCCAAGTTGCCTTTTATTAATTTGAAACCTAAGTTCAGTAATTATTAAAAGTTATTTTAGTCTTAATTTGATTTGGTGCCGAGTGTTAACCCTTCATCGAATTTTTCTAAATCATTTTTCGCTCTTTTATTTTTCCTGTCTTTAGTTAATTAAAATCTCCACCTTACTTTCAGTAAAATAATAGTCCTCCTAGAGGAGTAAGAATAATTAACCCGACCCCGAGAACAGTATGAACTCGTTATTCTCCCGAATATCAAGTACTACTTGCGATATGTGCACTTGCCTCCCCCAGCAAGCCCGCGATGATCGACTCCTCGAACCAACCACCCACATAGGAGTCTATTCGCGGGAGATCAAGTTTTTGGCTCCGTTGTCGGGGACTTCTCTTGAGTTGTTATTCCGAATTCCGTAGTCAATTTCTTTTACTTATTTTTCTAAAAAAAATAAATAAAAACACCCAAAAAAGTTTCTTTCGTTTTAAAATTTTTTTGAGCAATGTTAAAAGCACACTAGTTTTCGCCATTGACAGCCAAGCTATATTAACACATCAAATTATTTTATTTCCACACCAAGACGTTATTGCCACACCAAATTTTAAAATCATTATTTATACATCAAAATTGATATTACCAAATTGTAAAAAATTCTACTCAAAATTTTGCCTTATTTCTCCGGATGTTGAAAGAGAAACATAAAAATAATTCCATTGCCTTCCTTCCAAGAAGTTGAAAAACTTCACTTTCTTCAAGGTAGAGATGGTGATTTGATGTGATCAGTTCTGCCAGTTCCTTCCAAATGCCCTTGAAGAAGATCCTTTGAGAAACTAAACAATGATACCCTTGAAGAAGATCTTTTGAGAAACAGAGCAATAATACCTTTGAAGAAGATCCATAGGGTGAAGAACCATAGCCCATCTTGCTATTCTCGCAAAAACTGCAAAGAAGATGAAGACCAATCTACAGTTATTTTGCTCCAGAACAACAGAGAAGATGAAGACAAAAAAGCTTAGACTCCTCTCTGCCAAAAACATAAAAGAAAAAGGAGAGTTGGTAGTTACTCAAAATGGGGAAGGGAAGACCCAGAGATTTCATGACCGTAGTTCCAAAAATTAGTTAGGGTTAAAACAAATTAAGGAAGGGCGAGAAAGAAAGAGAGGCCAAAACTAACATGTAGGATGAGAGGGGGCATTCTTTCGGCAAAACTTGTCTACTTTCTCCTTCATCGGCGGCGATCGGGTGCGAAGAAGAAAATCGAGGGCGCGCGGCCAAGAAAGCGAAAGAGCAAACATTAGGAGCGGCGGATTTCAACGGGTGTGCGCTTAAAGTATATGGGGTTAGGGTATTTGAGTTTCTTTGATAGTTTTTTGGTGTGCTACTAGCCTATTTTGATGTGCTTATAACATTGCTCTTTTTTAGGGTGTATGACCCATGGACAACCCTCCGAGTCTGAAGATTTTGACTTTGACCCTGATATTGAACGCTCCCTTACGCGCATTCGGTCTCAATGCCGAATTCCTTCTTTAGACCCCGAAGAATCTATCGGAGAACCCTCTATCGTAGTAATGGCCGACCGTAATCCGAACACGGTCGCCGATCATACAATGTCTTATTACGCCCGACCAAATTTGGATGATAATTGGTCTAGTATTGTTCGCCCTATGGTGGCGAATAATAATTTTGAAATAAAATCAAGTGTAATTCAAATGGTCCAAAGCGCCGTGCAATTCGATGGACTGCCGGATGAGGACCCGAATGTCCACTTGTCCAACTTTTTGGAAATATGCGACACCTTCAAAATTAATGGCATCACTGATGACATCATTCGCTTGTGCCTATTTCCTTTTTCCCATTAGTACAAAGCCAAGGCGTGGTTGAATTCCCTCCCGCGAGGATGTATCACCACGTGGGCTGAGTTAACGGAGCGGTTCCTGACGAAGTACTTTCTGCCCGCAAAAACTGCAAAGTTGCTGGCGGACATTTCTTCATTTATGGAAAATGTACCCGAGTATCTATATGAGACTTGGGAACGGTTTAAGGAGTTCCTCCACCGGTGCCCGCACCACGCACTGCCAATGTGGTTATAGGTACAGATTTTTTATAACGGCCTTAATTTTCAGACGCGTCAAATGATTGAAGTGGCTGCCGGGGGTACCTTGAATAACAAACCCCCGAGGCCGACCAGGCTTTATTCGAAGAGATGGCTATGAATGCCTATCAATGGAACATCCCGCGGCGACGCCCAAAGCCGGAGGCTGACCTTTTTGAAGTGGATGCCACTGCTCTCTTAACCCTTCAAGTTGAAAGGTTAACAAAGCAGGTGGCAGAGATCTCTGTTGCCTCCACCACTCCACCTTGTTTTTCTCGCCCTAACGTCTACGTGGCTGAAGAGTTCGTGGACTTCGTAGGAAATTCGGGTCATCCTTCCTTCAACCGCAACAACAACCCGTATAGTAATAACTATAATCTGGGTTGGAGGAATCACCCCAATTTTTCTTGGACCAACCCGAACAATGCTCAGCGCCCTCTATTTCTTATGCGCCCAGATTTTTGCCGCCTCCCCCTCTTCAAAACCCTCCCCGATGGAGGAGCATTTTTCTAAATATATAGCATCCAACGAATCAAATATCCGGAACATCACCGGATCGCTAAAAACACTTGAACAATAGGTTGGACAACTAGCGAGGATGATGTCCGAGCGCGCGCTCGGGGCACTACCAGGAAACATGGAGCCTAACCCTCGGGAGAACGCCAATGCTATAACCCTCTATAGCGGAAAGGAGGTGATCGATCCAAAACAGATCGATCCATAGGTACATATTTCACCTCCGACCCCTCTTCCCCCTTCTTTGACTACGCCGCCTTTACCAATTTTAAATAAAAAATTTATTTTAAACAAGGCCTTACTGTATCCGCATAAATTAGATAACGAGCGTAAGGACGCGCAATACTAAAAATTTATTTTATTATTAAAACAAATTCATATTAATCTTCCTTTTTGCGAGGCTATCTTACAAATGCCCAAATATGCGAAACTTTTTAAATGAATTTCTTTCTAATAAATGAAAATTATAGGATATTTCGCTTGTATCTCTCAACGCTTTCTGCTCGGCAAACCTTACTAATAAATTGCCCACAAAACAAAATGACCCGGGACAGTTTTCCATCCTCTGCCTTTTTGACAATATATTAGTAAAATAAGCATTAGCTGATTTAGGGGCTAGCATTAATCTGATGCCGTTCTCGCTCTTTCAACATTTAGGTTTGGGTACTCCTAGTCCTACGAATAAGCACATCCAATTAGCGGATCACTCAGTTAAGTTCCCTATCGGGGTAGTGGAGGACGTACTTGTCCAAGTAGACAAGTTTACCTTTCCGGTAGACTTCGTCATCTTAGACATCGAGGAGGACGCCGAGGTACCAATAATACTCGGAAACCATTTTCTCGCCACTTCCCGTGCACTAATAGATGTTAGTAATGGTCGTCTTCTCCTCCGGGTAGGAGATGATCAA
Organism: Platanthera guangdongensis; assembly: GCA_039583875.1. Lineage (NCBI taxonomy): Eukaryota > Viridiplantae > Streptophyta > Magnoliopsida > Asparagales > Orchidaceae > Platanthera > Platanthera guangdongensis. The sequence continues at coordinate 203,976,432 of CM077158.1, read as the reverse complement.
GTTACTTTCTCTATTAATCCCTCGATGGAAAATTTGTCATGGAGCGACGATTTCTGCTATTCCTTAGATACCTTTTTTGGAGTTCGTTCTTCTCCCATTTTTGAGTCCGTATTTTTAAACGATGATATTTATGCACTTGAAAATTTTAAATGCGATGAGGATACCTCTATAGACATTCCTTTCAAACCAATTGGTACGAAAGACATAGGAATTAAAACATCCCTAGAACAACCGCCCATCCTAGACATCAAACCCTTACCCGCATCACTCAAATACGCTTTTTTGGGAAAAGGCGATACACTTCCCATTATTATTTCCTCGGACTTGAGTGATTCGGAGACTTCCGATTTATTGGAAGTTTTACTTAAACATCGCCACGCAATTGCGTGGCAAATATCTGACTTAAAGGGGATTAGCCCCTCCTTTTGCACCCATAAGATATTTCTTAACGATAATTACCGCAAAACGATTCAGCCGCAGCGTTGTCTTAACACAACTTGAAATATTTTAAAAAATAACAAAGCCGCTAACTCAAATCTTGGAAAAGGAATTACATTTCATCTTTAGTAGCGAATGCGAGTCCGCCTTTAATTTAATAAAACAAAAACTTATCACCTCTCCAATTTTAGTGGCCCCTAATTGGTCCCTTCCGTTCGAAATTATGTGCGACACTAGTGATATTGCCTTAGGTGTCGTTCTTGGCCAACGCGTAGAAAAACATTTTCATCCAATTTATTACGCTAGCAAGACGCTTACTTCCGCACAAGTAAATTACACCATAACGGAAAAGAAACTTTTAGCCGTTGTTTTCGCTTTTGATAAGTTTCACTCGTATATAACGCTTTCTAAAGTTATCGTATTTACCGATCACTCCGCCCTTAAATATTTATTAGCTAAAAATGATGCGAAGCCCCGCCTTATTCGGTGGATTCTCCTCCTATAAGAGTTTGATTTGGAGATCCGAGATAAGAGGGGCGCGAAAAATCTAGCGGCATACCACCTCTCCCGCTTAGAAAATCTGGGTGCGTAAGCGCTCATCGAATCTGAAATAATTGACAGATTCCCCGACGAATGCCTCCTAGCCATTCATAATTCTTCATCATCTTCGCCTTGGTTTGCAGATTTAGCAAATTACTTAGAAGCATGGGTGCTTCCAAAAGAGTTTTCAAGTCATCAAAAGAAGAAATTCTTTTCTGACTTGAAAAATTTCTTTTGGGAGGACCCATTTCTTTTTCGTATCTGCGTGGACCAAGCGGTCCGAAGATGCATTGCGGGTGTCGAGTGCTTGAAAATTCTTAAGCACTTCCACGAGGGTCCAGCCGGTGGGCATTATCAAGCCAACCAGACCGCTCAGAAGGCACTAGAGGCGGGCTACTTTTGGCCCACTCTCTTCAAAGACGCGCACACTTTTGTGCGCGCATGCGAGAGCTGTCAGCGGTCGGGTAACATCTCTCATCGTGACGAGATGCCCCAAAACATGTTTTTAGAATGTGAAGTCTTCGATTTATGGGGCATAGATTTTGTTGGCCCCCTACCTCCCTCTTTCAAAAATATGTATATTTTAGTGGCGGTCGACTACGTATCGAGGTGGCGGAAGCGCAAGCTCTACCCACCAACGATGCGCGAGTTGTCGTTACATTTCTTAAAACACTATTTTCTCGTTTCGACACACCTCGCGTAATCGTTAGTGATAGGGGAACACATTTCTGTAACACTCTTATGGCTAAGATGTTAGCTAAATACGGAGTTACGCACAAACTCGCCACCCCTACCACCCGCAAACTAGTGGCCAAGTAGAGGTGGTCAATCGAGAGATTAAGCGAATATTAGAAAAAACCATTTCACTAAATAGGAAAGATTGGTCCGTTAAACTCGATGATGCGTTGTGGGCGTATCAGAATGCATACAAAACCGCAATTGGTTGTACGTCGTTCTGGTTAGTCTATGACAAAGCGTGTCATTACCCGTAGAACTAGAGCATCACGCTCTTTGGGATTTAAAACTCTTAAACCTCGATGCCAACTTAGCCACTCAGAATAGAAAACTACAACTAAACGAGCTCGATGAATGGCGTGTAAATGCTTACGAGAGTAATAAGTTTTTTAAGGAGCGTTCTAAGTTATATCACGATCGAAAAATAAAGTCCCCCAAAATTTTTTCTCCTGGCGATCTTGTCCTTCTTTATAATTCACGTCTTAGGCTTTTTCCGGGTAAACTAAAATCATGTTGGTTCGGCCCCTTCCTTGTCGAAGAAGTTTTTTCATATGTGACTGTACTCGTCTCCTTCCCAGAAAAAGGTTCGTTTAAAGTAAACAGTCATCGGTTAAAGTCTTATATAGTAGGTGACCTAGTGATTGAGCATAACGAAACCATAACTTTCCTCAACATTATAAACCTGCCAAAGTAGTCAAGATATGTTGGGTATTGTATCCACAACGTACCTGATTTGAAGAAGCCCCTGGACAAGCTAAGGTAAATAGACAATGTATTTGACAAAATATTTCAAGTTGTGCTTGCAGTTATTCCACGTTAAGTGCACACCAATGTCAGGGTGCAGTAGGTCAATATACACGGGTCTGCATGACGTAATCCCTCGTTGAGCAGATCAGCGTGTTGGCCTACGTGTACTCTCTCTATTGGAGTGCACTTAATTTCAAGTACAGGGCTGTGTTAAGGCAAGAGCAGAGAAGGAGAAAGGATGGGTCAAGAAGCAGCTATTGGATGGAAAGATGAAAAATCATCCAAGTAAGAATCGACGAGAATCACCAAGTGATTCTCGCCGAATCGTCGAGAATCACTGGCTGATTCTCGCCGGCTAGATCAGCGTGCTATCAAGGCAAATTCGACGAGAATCCCTTTGTGATTCTCGACGAATCGTCGAGAATCACTTTGCGATTCTCGCCGAATCGTCGAGAATCACCCTTTATTCTCGACGATTCGACGATAATCACAGGTGATTCTCGCCGATTTTGACTTGGCAATTTTTCTGGAACTCCCTGAACCGGATTCTGCCGCTGCACTATTTTGAATCGAATTTCGAGTTTCTACTTGTGGGACCCACAACGGTCATATTGAAAGTGTCTACAGTATATATACGGGTATTTCTTGAACAGTAATAATACACAGAAAAAAGCCGAGCGAAAAACCTTGACCTAAAATCGCGATCTCCACTCCACCGCCGCCGTCGCGCTCGAGCTAGTTGGTCGCCGCCTGTGATCGAGATTTCTTCGTGATCTTCTGGCGACAGAAGCTTAGCCAAGCTTAGAGTCTCACGTGTCTATCCAGAGATCCCTTGTGTCTCGATTTGTTGATCGGGAAAAACTTCCCCGTCCGAATCGATCGAGACGACCGATCCTCGTGTGACCATTGGTAGACCTAGCTTGCTTCGCTACGAAGTTTGGATCTCCAAAGAACACCCGCCGCACATCGTTGTTGCCACCGATCCCGTGAACCTAGCTGCCGCCCATCTTGCCGCCGCCGGTTCCGGGTAGATTCTCTCCAAGAGAGACCAAGGTTGTGGACTCTTTGTAGACTTCACGATCACGTCGTCAACGAAGAGGGACACCGTAGTCTCCTCACGTAGTTTGTATTTCTTGTACATTCTATTTTACTTTTGTTGTAAAGGAACGTTGGTTCCTAGTTGTAAGGGTTGGGTGCAACCCGGTTTGTGGGAGTGTTGACTCCTACGTGTGGAAGGTTTCCTTCCGATAGTGCAAGGATTGGATTTCAATCCTGTTGGTGAAGAGACCGAGTCGTCCCGTGTTGGGAGATAGGTCGAAGGGGGAAAGTGGATTTACCCAAGTCGGGGAACCACTATAAATAGCTTGTGTATTCTGTGTGCTGTGCTGTTTATTTTTATTGTGCAGGTACATATTTAAATTCCGTAAAAACGCTGCTGATGTAGGCTACGGTGTTTGGCGCTATAACGACAAAGGGAGTAACACGTACGCCTCTCTATTTCCACTATTACGCTCACACAATAACTAAACGCAGCACACCCACGAACAACGTTATCAACTATCGCTAACATACGGTAGCCACGCCGATTAAAGATCGAACAAACGACTAGAGGTCGCTGTTCTCTCAAGCTAAAAGGACCAATCTTGGGTCCGACCGAGCGATGGTTGTACCAAAAGAGATCTACCGAAAGGTTCGGTTCGGAAATGGTAGATCTCCCCCAACAAAACGAAAGCGAGGCTCGCCAAACCTCTCTGAAAAATTAAACAATTAGAAAGAACAACACATGCGATCGGAAAGATAAGCCACGAACGAAAAAAACGATTCCAAAGTAACACAAAGGTATTCCACCAATTAAAAATCTAAAGAGATAAGAATCACACAAGAGGTAGAAGATCTCGTTACCCAACCAGAATAGATGATTCCGGTTCACTTTCAAGGATCGTTCTTCCACGACTCCGCCGGAGTGTTGCCGGATGGAGAGAGACTTGCCTGCTTCCTTTGCTTCACGGCGGGATGGAGGAAAAAAACCACAAAGGGAGAAAAAAACACCTTTAATCTTGGTCGATTTCACTATGGAAGGGGGATTGATTTGGGGGCTCTTGATGGAGGTCGGGTTTTGGATAAGGGAGAGGATGGTGGTTCGGTTTGGGGTGTGGAAGTGAGGGTCGGCTTGAGAGTGGTGGCCGAATATTGGGAGGTGGAGTTGAGGGGAAACCGAGGGGAGCAAAGGAGGAAAGGGGAGGGGGGAAGAGCAAGGAGGCCAAGCAAGAGGAGGGGAGAGGAAGGGCGGCCGGCGGCCAAGAGGAAGGGAGGAAGAGGGGGCCGAATATTGCCTAAGGGGGAAAAGAAAGGTGAGGGGGAAATTCAAATTTTGAATTCAAGTTTTAATTTTTTTCATTCTCTAATTATTCCTTCATAACCATGGCTATATATAGCCTACACCACTCAATCATCATCCATTCAAAATTCAAAATTCAAAAAGAAATTATGATGGTTATATGCACCCATCATAATACATGAAATGAAAATACAATACATGAAATTAAAGAATTCACTAACTAAATAAAATGCATGAAATAAAGTACTTTTAAAATAGAATTGCTTAAAATAAAAATTGATAAAATATATAATTATAATTATTTAATTTATAATTATATATTTTATTTATTCGCGGCGGCGGACGTCGAGCAAAACATGTAGCGGTGACGGCGTTGGCGAAGAAACATCATGGCAGACTCCCATCTTCGAGCTTGCGGCAACGACCGTCCCAATCCACGAACTCTCGATGTCGTAGATCCACGGCCGCATCAGCATCGTCGCCATCAATCCTCCCCCGCTCAAAATCACTCATCACCGATGAGTGGCCCGTGAGGGGGGAACCGTCGAAAGCAGCAGCAACATGGGACAAATATGGCCCCGCAATCCGTGTCTTCGTAGCATGAACATCCCATAGCACTGAGAACCTGTCTGACACACAAACAACAATACTTTCGAGAAAACTCGAAAGGGTGTCAATCAAAAGAAAATAAACAAGAATCTTACCGACCGGTTCAAGAACCAAGGAGTCAACATGGAAAATACACACGACAGTACTAACACTCCCCATCCCAAGAGAATATTTAGTGGTAGCAAGAGACGACGGAGAAAGGCGCTCAAGTGGAACAGAGACGTACAGTAAAAAGTCCGGAAACTTGAAATAAAGTGAAACACCATGTGCTATATAAAAATCTAAAGTAAAAGCCTAAAATCCGATGTTCTTCATAATCACGGATGGGTCGGCGTTCCTACATATTAATTTATTAACGGAGCCAGAAGGCATCCGCTCGGGGACTGACCAGACTAAACCCAAATCACTATATCTAGCATCAGACAGTCTCAAAAAGGAGTAGAAGTGCATGCGATAAAACTTAAAATGAACCACTAATGACCTAGATACATGAGGAGAGAATCCATGTGCTATATGACTTGACCCAAGAGCAGAGGATAAGGGGGGTAAGTCAGGTGGCACAACAGCCTTATAATCAGAGATAATTTTTACGGGCTCCGACATCGTAGTCTTAGTTTCAATTTTAATATTTTCACGCTTGGCATGAATATATGCCAAGGAGAACCGCGCATCATAACCAATATAGTTGGATGCCCCCGAATGTGCAAAGGTATGCGAGCGAAACAACTCAAGAGACCCAACTATAGTCGCTAACGTGGGGAAATGAGGGTCATCAAATGGCGGCGGGTAAATGCGTGCGATTGGGTGTGGTATATAAGTATGTATAAGGGACACCACATCCAGAGGCACAGTCGCCAAAGAAATAGAGTCACTTGTTGTAGGCGACAGATCCGTAGACGGACATGTAGAAAAAGGAGCTGCCAAAAGTGACACGTAGTCATGACTATGAGGTGCGGTGAATAGTCCAAATACTAGTGCACGCAATATAGTAATATCTACACACTGAGTCAACGTCAAAGTAGGAGCTAATAAAGTGTGCGTGACATAACAACTCAGACTAGGGATACCGGTTTCACGTCCTAAAAAGTCATCTAAGACAGGCAAATAAATAGGGGGAAGGGTCGGTAAAATCAAATCCGGGATAAAATCCGAATCAGTAAAAATTTCACCCAATGGTGATGACATCAAAGAACTCTCATCCGGGTGTACAACCACTGAATCGTCCAAAAATACCCATCCCTTAGATGGTAACTCATCCAAAATAACACTTGGGACATCCTCACTCTCAGACTCCTCAGATAACTCAGATATAATCTCAGTGGGTGCGATCATAGGATCTAACACGATAGGGATCGTATCATGGAGAGGGCACTCAATACTAGGGTGAACAGACACAACGCTAGTAGGGCACGTAATAGGCAACATAATACTCTCATAGATCGGAATGTAATCATCCCATACATCATCTTCCAAATCACTAGGGTATCCAATCTCAATTTCAGACTCGGTAGAATCGTCGGTCACTAACGTACATGATAGAATACACTCACCTAGTTGGTCATCCTCAAGATCAAGAGATACCACATCTATATCAGCATCCTCATGGATATCAGTCACTACATCAGGAGGCTTAGGCGTCGAGGATAAAGGAGTCAAAATTCTAGGAGTAACATCTTTTGAGTCCAAGGCATAAGATCTAGTAAGAATGGTTTCCCTAAAGGTGGTAGTAGGTACACTAAGAGCAGGCCGACCTTTGGGAGCAAATGATCTAGCATTAGGTATATGGTCATTCCTATAAGAAGGTATGGGACTAGCGCCATAACGATACTCACTCACAAGCTTGGTGTTAGTAGTGCGGAGGTAGGCGGGATCAAATTGATCCGAGAGTAGACTACGCAGTGTCGGCCAAGCATGTTTATAACTACCAACACGACGCTCTTCATTTAGCCAAAACACGCGGGCTTGACCTACTAATCGATCTCGGGCTATGTTAACCTTTTGGTGGTCGTCCCATAAGTGACAATTAAAATAATTTTCTATTCCCTTAAGCCAGTCTCTAAAATTTTGGGGATATCCCAAACCGTCATAAGTAGGTGCCTCAATTCTAGTGGGAGGATGAGCATGGGACGGTTGGTATTCCCATGGTATGAAGGCAAGGCTGGGGTGTGTTTAGCCATGGGATTAACATACCAGTAATCTAAACGGGAAGCATAAACGTCATAGGCCATAATAATGAGAACCAGAGAAAAAACTCAACCGGAACTGGTGCACATGCAATGAATAATGAACCTGACCCTATATAAAATGCAACAGATGTATTTGTTCCCGCTTAATAACTAAGGCAAGAAAATATTTTTTGTAATTTTCTTACTGACAATAAATGAAAGATTATTAAAATATTTTTTTGATATTTGTTTGCTAAAAAATAAAAATATAGACCGCTATTGGCAGACCAAATTTAAAAATTAATTTATATGTTGTGCAATGAAACGGGCAAGTGCGTGTCGGCATGCTAAAGAAATATTTCCTAGGATGGTACTAATTAAGAAATTAGCACAACCTGCCTCTGATACCAAATTGATGTAGGCTACGGTGTTTGGCGCTATAACGACAAAGGGAGTAACACGTACGCCTCTCTATTTCCACTATTACGCTCACACAATAACTAAACACAGCACACCCACGAACAATGTTATCAACTATCGCTAACATACGGTAGCCACGCCGATTAAAGATCGAACAAACGACTAGAGGTCGCTGTTCTCTCAAGCTAAAAGGACCAATCTTGGGTCCGACCGAGCGATGGTTGTACCAAAAGAGATCTACCGAAAGGTTCGGTTCGGAAATGGTAGATCTCCCCCAACAAAACGAAAGCGAGGCTCGCCAAACCTCTCAGAAAATTAAATAATTAGAAAGAACAACAAATGCGATCGGAAAGATAAGCCACGAAAGAAAAAAACGATTCCAAAGTAACACAAAGGTATTCCACCAATTAAAAATCTAAAGAGATAAGAATCACACAAGAGGTAGAAGATCTCGTTACCCAACCAGAATAGATGATTTCGGTTCACTTTCAAGGATCGTTCTTCCACGACTCCGCCGGAGTGTTGCCGGATGGAGAGAAACTTCCCTGCTTCCTTTGCTTCACGCCGGGATGGAGGAAAAAAACCACAAAGGGAGAAAAAAACACCTTTGATCTTGGTCGATTTCACTATGGAAGGGGGCTGATTTGGGGGCTCTTGATGGAGGTCGGGTTTTGGATAAGGGAGAGGATGGTGGTTCGGTTTGGGGTGTGGAAGTGAGGGTCGGCTTGAGAGTGGTGGCCGAATCTTGGGAGGTGGAGTTGAGGGGAAACCGAGGGGAGCAAAGGAGGAAAGGGGAGGGGGGGGGGAAGAGGAGGGAGGCCAAGCAAGAGGAGGGGAGAGGAAGGGCGGCCGGCGGCCAAGAGGAAGGGAGGAAGAGGTGGCCGAATATTGCCTAAGGGGGAAAAGAAAGGTGAGGGGGAAATTCAAATTTTGAATTCAAGTTTTAATTTTTTTCATTCTCTAATTATTCCTTCATAACCATGGCTATATATAGCCTACACCACTCAATCATCATCCATTCAAAATTCAAAATTCAAAAAGAAATTATGATGGTTATATGCACCCATCATAATACATGAAATGAAAATACAATATATGAAATTAAACAATTCACTAACTAAATAAAATGCATGAAAAAAGTACTTTTAAAATAGAATTGCTTAAAATAAAAATTGATAAAATATATTAATTTATAATTATGTAATTTATAATTATATATTTTATTTATTGGCGGCGGCGGACGTCGAGCAAAACATGTAGCGGTGACGGCATTGGCAAAGAAACATCATGGCGGACTCCCATCTTCGAGCTTGCGGCAACGACCGTCCCAATCCACGAACTCTCGATGTCGTAGATCCACGACCGAGCCACTAAGAGTCGGATAGATAGAAGGCCGGTGGCCAAGAGAGAAGAGAAAGGGGGAGAATTTCTCAAAGAGGAAGGAGAAAGGAGGGGGAAAATTCAAATTTTGAATTCAAGTTTTAATTTTTTTCATTCTCTAATTATTCCTTCATAACCATGACTATATATAGCCTACACCACTCAATCATCATCCATTCAAAATTCAAAATTCAAAAAGAAATTATGATGGTTATATGCACCCATCATAATACATGAAATGAAAATACAATACATGAAATTAAACAATTCACTAACTAAATAAAATGCATGAAATAAAGTACTTTTAAAATAGAATTGCTTAAAATAAAAATTGATAAAATATATAATTATAATTATGTAATTTATAATTATATATTTTATTTATTGGCGGCGGCGGACATCGAGCAAAACATGTAGCGGTGACGGCGTTGGCGAAGAAACATCATGTCAGACTCCCATCTTCGAGCTTGCGGCAACGACCGTCCCAATCCACGAACTCTCGATGTCGTAGATCCACGGCCGCATCAGCATCGTCGCCATCAGCTGCACGTCACCTATTCCCCCCCCCCATAGGTGAAGATAGTTGACACTAGGTGGACTTTCAAGTGGTATCAAAGCCAGGTTACTCATCCAAAAGGTTAACACCTTGAGTTGAATCCTGCCGCTAGTGTCAAGAAAAAGGCAAGCATCTACTATGGACGGGCTCAAGTTCACTGGCAAGATCCCCGTGTGCACCAGGCTCAACTTTCCTATTTGGAAGGAAAGGATCAGATTCTACATGGAGGCAGTTGATCCTAGACTCTTCATGATCGTGGAGGAGGGACCTTATGTCCCCACTAAGGTATCCACCATTGATCCTACCAAGAAAGTGCCGAAGAAACTTTCTGAAATGGACAAGGACGAGATGGTGCTAGTGGGACTGGACTAGAAGACGCAGAACATTCTGGTCAGCGCAGTTGATGACTCAATGATGCAGAACTTCTGCAACTGCAGGACAACATAGGAGATCTGGCATGCCCTGATCACCCTAATGGAGGGGACTGATGAAGTGAGGGATGATCGGAGATCCCTCCTGAACCAGAAATATGAGGTCTTCAAACAAGGGCCTAAGGAAGAGATCGGAGTCACCTACGAGAACTTCCTCAAGATTGTCAATGCCCTCAAAGGATACGGAAGAGTGTTCACTAATGGTGAACTCAATGATAAATTCCTTAGGTCCCTCACTAAGGAATGAGACCCAAAGATCTGCGCCATCCGAGAGTTTGGCAGACTAGCTGAAACAGACCCGCAAATCCTGTTTGGAAAGCTAATGTCCTATGAGCTTCAACTGAACACCAGGAAAGCAGAAGAAGAAGCAGAGAAGGCTGCAGCCAAAGAAAAGACTGTGGCTCTAAAAGCCAATCACTCCGGAAAAGGCAAGGGTGCGGTTTCATACCGTGCCAGGAATAAGGATGAGGAGGAGGACTCCGAGCCATGCTCCTCCAGCTCGGAGCTGTCAGAGGAGGATTTCTCCCTCATCACCCGAGAGTTCAAGAAGTTCCTCAAGATGAGAAATCAAAGAAAGAAGACGGCTCCTCCTCCAGGCATCAGAAGAAAAATTATTCTTCTGACAGGTATGCTTCCAAACCGAACAAACATCGCTCTTCTGACATTATTTGTTTTGGATGCAATAAGCCAGGACACGTCATGGCCGACTACTATCAAGGCAAGAGAGAAAAAGGGAAAGGAGAGGAGCACAAATCCTCTAGAGATAAGAAGAAAGAGCAGAGCTACATATCCAAAAGGCCAAAGACACTAAGTGAGTCTGATTCCTCAGACTCCAGTGATGATGAGGAAGCCTACTTCGGGCTGGTGGGTCGCTCCGACTCAGAAGGATAATGTCCCCCATTTACTGGGAAGGTAAAAGCTCACACCCCTCTCTTCGACTCTGACTCTGATCCTGAGTCTCAGGATGATGAACCTGAGGATAGCCTTTCGTCCCGTGAAGCTGAGCTCCTCGAGAAGTATGAGATTCTGCTCAACACTTTCGAGGAGTGCCGTAAGAGATTGAAGGCTGAGAAAAAGGAAGTAAAATTCCTTAAGGGTGAGTGTGTTTCCCTAAGGGAAGAGGTCACCAGTTTCATTTCTCTCCGACAGGAGCACCTTGACCTGACTTCAAAGCACTCAGAGTCCCTTAAGCTCCTTGATCTTAAGCAGGAGGAAGTCGACAAGTTGGAAGAACAACTTGCGGCAGAAAGGAAGATCGTCAAGAGCTTCTCTATGCCAAAAACTGTTCTTCCAGTTTGTTGAAGTATTAGACCGGGCGGCTTGGCGGTCTGATCCAGCGGTTTGTTGACCGAGCGGCTTAGCGGTCTGATCCAGCGGTTTGAAGACCGGGCGGTCTGTCGGTCTACCTCTGCGGTTGTTCTATCCTGCTGGAGTTGCCGAGCGGTTAGCCCACCTGTCTAACCGCGCGGCCATTGCGGTCTCCATTATTCTAGCCGCTCAGTACTGTAAATGTTTAGTCCCACATTGTTTGTATACTCTCTTTCTTATCTCCTCCATTCTATATAAGGGAGGCCATACCTTTGTAAATGATATCTTTTTTGGATAATAAAATTTCAATTATTCAAAAGTTTGTTCTCTTGCTCTCTACTTTTCGCTTCTTGTTCTCTACTTTCTAACATGGGTATCAGAGACACGGTCATTTCCTCTTGATTCTGTGCGCCCTCTGTTGTTCGCGACTTCTTTTCCGCGCTCTGTGACTTGATTTGCGGCTTGCCCTCTCTTCTATCCGCGCGCCTGTTCTATCCGCGCGGCTTGGTTCTGCCGCCAATCTGTTCGCGCGGCTTTCTCCTTCTCCTTTTGTCGCAGCGACCTGTTTCGTTGTCGCCGCGCCTCCTTGTTCTTTCTTGCCTCTCCGACTCCTATTCGTTGCGGCCTGTCCCTGTCCGCGTGTGTATTGTCTCTCTACTCGCGGATTGCTGCTGTGATCTGCCTGACCGTGCGGGTTGTTCCTTTCTCACACCGCATCTTGGTCGCGGTCGCCAGCTTTTCTCCTCTTTTCTGTTCGCTCGGGCTTCTCAGTTCGTGCGACTTTCCCCGCCGAGCCTTTGACCACCTTCTAGCCGCTGCTGTGATCTGCTGACCGTGCGGGTTGTCTCTTTCTTACCCGCATCTTGGTCGCGGTCACTGCTCTTCTCCTCTCTTCTGTTCGCTCGGCCTTTTCAGTCCGCGCGACCTCTTCCCGCAGTGTCTCTTTCTAGCCGCGCTACTGTTCGCGCGGCTTCCTCTGTTTTCTAACCGCTCCTGTTAGTGCGGCTTCTTCTGCTTCCGGGTTCTATGACTACCTCCGGTCTCACCACTACTCCTGCAGCTCCTTTCCTCCTCCTCCTTCGGGCAACCTTGGCACCCTTTCCAAGCTTGTGGGCTCCAACTATCCCGATTGGAGCGTCTCTTTCACCTTTCTCCTTCGTTTCTAACGCAAGCGTCATCACCTCACCGATGACCCTCCTCCTCGCACCTCTCCTGAGTTTGATGACTGGGATGCGAGTGATGCTCTTGTTAGCACCTGGCTGGCCAACAGCCTTTCTGATGAGTGCCTTCCCGTCATTCGCCATGATGAGACGGTCAAGGCCGCATGGCTTCACCTCGCTGCTCTTATTCTAAGGGGGGCCAGACGTCCCGCATTTATACTCTCTATGCGGACCTCTTCGCCCGCCCTTTCATGTCCCCAGCTGCGGCTTATCAGCAGGTTCAGGCCCTTGGGCTGAAATCCTCCAGAATCGCCCCTTCTCCGCGGACTTGGCCGACCAGCACAAACACTTCCAGGAACTCCTGGTTGTTTTTATCTCTTCATCTTCCCGACTCTTATGATATGATCCGCCAGCAGATCTTGGGTGAGGCGGAATCTCCTACTTTGGATGCCACTGCGGCTCGCATTGCCCCGTTACTTCGCTCCTCCAGCGGCCTCTGTTGGCCTCCCCCTTCCCAGGACTCCTCTGCTCACCAAGCTCAGCGGGGGGGCCGAGTGGCCGAAGCTCCTCTGGCGGACGGGGTTCCTCCCGGTTCTTCTGCTCTCACTGTAATCGTACTGGTCATACTGTTGACCGCTGCTGGCAGAGAAACATCCTCATCTTCGCCCTTCCGGTGATGCTCCTTCGGCCTCCGCCTCTTCTAGGCCGTCTGCCTCGGTGGCCACGACGTCAGGTAGTGCCCACGTCGTTACCCAAGGTAAATGGCTGATTGACTCCGGTGCCACCAATCATATGACGGGCAACCCTCATTGCTTCTCCGTCTTGAGACCCATGACCGCTTACCCCCAGTTCGTGTGGCGGATGGTTCCCCGTCTCCGGTTCAGGACGGGCATGGTTCAACTCACTCCATCGCTTTGCTTGGAGGATACCCTCTATGTCCCGAAGTTCCCGTGCAACTTGTTATCTGTTACTACTTTATGCCGGCAACTTCAGTGCTCCGTTTTATTCACCCACTACTTGTTCTTTTCAGGACCGAGGACCCAGCGGACGATGCTACTGGGACTGAGAGCGGCGGCCTCTACTTCCTCGACGATGTTTCCGCTCTTTCTGCTACTCTCCTCCACCGATCTCCTTCAGTGGCATCTTCGTCTTGGACATCCTCCTCCTCGGCTTATTCGTCAGCTTCTGCCCCACTTACCTCCCACCAGTTCTCCCGCTCAACTGTGATGCGTGTGTCAGCTTGGCAAACATCATCGCGCGCCTCCTTCCCGCCGAAGCAAGGCCGTGGCTCCTCTCGCATTTTGATCTTATTCATTCTGATGTATGGGGTCCTGCTCCTACCCTCACAGTTGGTCGGGGCAGTTCCTATTTTGTCACTTTTATCGATGATTTTACTCGATGTACCTGGGTGTATCTCTTAAAGGATCGCTCTGAACTGTTTTCTGTTTGGCAATCTTTTTTACTTTATGATTAAGACTCAATTTGCTATCTCTATTAAAGTCTTACGTTCTGATAATGCCAAGGAATATCTGTCTCATGAGTTCTCCGCGTTCTTTCACCAACACGGTCTCATTCATCAAACGACTTGTGTTTACACCTCCCAACAGAATGGGGTGGCGGAGCGTAAAAACCGTCACCTGCTTGATGTTGCGCGTACTCTCATGGCGCAGATGCACGTCCCTCGCTCTACTGGGGCTACGCTGTGCTCCTCGCTTGCTATCTTATCAATCGCATTCCCTTCCACGGTCCTCCACGGCCGGACTCCCTTCTCTCTTTCTCTACCCCCCCCACCAGGAAACCTTTTCCTCTTCCTCTCCGTGTCTTTGGCTGTACGGCCTTTTGTTCACGCTTCCTCCGCTACACGCGACAAGCTTCCCCCCGTTCCACCAAATGTGTCTTTTTGGGGTACTCTACCGCTCAAAAAGGCTATTGCTGCTTTGACCCCCTTCTCCACAAGCAGTTTGTCTCCGCAGATGTGACTTTTTTCGAAAATGCTTCCTATTTCTCTCTTCCTCTTCTTCCTTCTCTTCCTTCTGATATCTCCGTTCCTTCCACACCTCTCGACGTTTTCCCACCTTCGTCTCCTCCTCCACCCACCCTTCCCAGTCCGTCTCCCCACCCACCCCTCCACCCTCCTCTCCGCTGCCGTCTCTCTCTAGTCCCGGGCCAGCCTTCTCCGCCACGGACGCTCCGGGTCGCTGACGCTCCCGTCGCCGACGCTCTCGATGATCTGGATGTTCCCATTGCCCTTCGCAAAGGGGTGCGGGCGTGTACTCAACACCACGCTCACGGCTGCTGTTTCTTATGATCAGCTTTCTCCTTCTCGCAGGTTTTTTTGCCTTGGCTATCTCTGCTACTTCTACTCCTCATACTACCAAGAGGCTCTCTTCTCCCTCATGGAAGTCTGCCATGGATGAGGAGATGGCTACTCTTACTGAACGAGGTACCTGGACCCTGGTTCCTCCTCCCGTGGGCACTGATGTGGTTGGCTGTTGCTGGGTCTTTGTTGTGAAGTTTCGCCCGACGGCACTGTGGATCGCTACAAAGCCCGGCTGGTGGCCAAGGGCTTTACTCAGACTTATGGCGTTGATTACTTTGATACCTTCTCTACGGTTGCTCGCCTCAGCACCATCCGGGTCTCTTTTCTGTGGCTGTTAAAGGGCTTGGGATATTTCCCAGCTTGATGTGAAGAATGCCTTCTCTATGGCGATCTTCAGGAGGACGTCTATATGGAGCAACCTCCTGGGTATGTTGCTCAGGTGGGAGACACGTGTCTGTCATTTGAAGAAGGCCATTTATGGCCTAAAGCAGAGCCCTCGGGCATGGTTCGAAAAATTCAGTGGTATTGTGGCAACCATCGGCTTTCAAAGGAGTTCGGCCGATCACTCCTTATTCATTCGCAAAACGGCCTCGGGACTGGTGGTTTGGCTGTATATGTGGATGATATTCCTTACTGGTGATGACCGAGATGGGGGTGGACTTGACGAAGAAGCACCTCCGTCAGCACTTGGTCACGAAGGATATGGCTCCCCAAAATACTTTTTGGGGATAGAAATCTCTCGGAAACCTGACTCCTTGGTTCTCTCTCAACGGAAGTATGCCCTTGATCTTCTTCAAGAAGCAGGCTTGACAGGTGCCAAAACCAGTCATCTTCCCATGGCTGTTGGAGAAGACAAAACGTGGACGGATGAATCGCCTCCTTATCTGATGTCACACGGTATAGACTTTGGTAGGGAAACTCATCTATCTCACGGTGACTAGACCCGACATCGCCTATGCTGTAGGAAAGGTCAGTCAGTTTTGCAAGCTCCCAGGGAGTGTCATCTTCAGTCCGCCCTGAAGATTTTTAGAGTATATCAAAGCAGCACCGGGCAGAGGGTTACTCTTCCAGAAAAATGGCCTATCTGCGGGTTGAGGCCTACTCAGACTCAAGTTACGCGGATGACAAAGGCGATCGTAAATCCACGTCAGGTTTTTGTACCTTTGTTGGAGGTAATCTTGTGAGTTGGAAGAGCAAGAAACAGTCTGTTTTCCAGATCCAGTGCCGAAGCAGAATACCGGAGTATGGCGTCAACTACGTGTGAGTTAAAGTGGTTGCGGGCTCTCATGCTTGACCGGGCGAGGTATATGATTGTCCTACTCCCTATGTTCTGTGACAACAAGGCCGCTATACACATATCCAGAAATCCGGTCTTCCATGAGAGAACGAAGCATATAGAGGTTGACTGTCACTTCATTCGGGAGGAATTTTGAAGAATCAAATTTGTACTCCTTTTGTCACCTCTGACAAGGAGTTGGCAGATATCTTCACCAAGCCGGTTTCTACTTCCTTCTTCCGCATTTGTGACAAGCTGGGCATGATTGATATCTATGCTCCAGCTTGAGGGGGAGTGTTGAAGTATTAGACCGGGCGGCTTGGCGGTCTGATCCAGCGGTTTGTTGACCGAGCGGCTTAGCGGTCTGATCCAGCGGTTTGTAGACCGGGCGGTCTGTCGGTCTACCTCTGCGGTTTGTTCTATCCTGCTGGAGTTGCCGAGCGGTTACCCACCTGTCTAACCGCGCGGCCTATGCGGTCTCCATTATTCTAGCCGCTCAGTACTGTAAATGTTTAGTCCCACATTGTTTGTATACTCTCTTTCTTATCTCCTCCATTCTATATAAGGGAGGCCATACCTTTGTAAATGATATCTTTTTTGGATAATAAAATTTCAATTATTCAAAAGTTTGTTCTCTTGCTCTCTACTTTTCGCTTCTTGTTCTCTACTTTCTAACACAGTTGTTGATACCTTCTCTGCTCAGGCCAAAGGAGCTGGCTTGGGGCATGTAGGGGTATCTGGTTCCTCATCCAGGAGAAACAGGAACCAGAGGAAGAATAAGGCGCCAAGAAGGCCTCTGCTGATGAAAAGGGAAAGGCTCCGCTCAGTCCCGTTGCGTTTAGAAAGCCTGGCTTTCCTTGTAACCAACATGACTTTGAATCAACATTTGGCCATCATTTCCGGCACTCGGTTGCAAAGCCAAAGAGCCGATATGACGGTTGGACCTTTCCCCAGAACTTCGGTGAGAGTGCCTTCAAGGCACCTTATGAGGAAATCCACATGGGAAATTATGGTCACTTCTCTAGCGGCCATAATAGAAAGCAGGCACCAAGGCCAAGCCTGTTATATAGAAGGTGAAGAAGTCTTGTGACTGCAATCACTGTGAGGCCCCCACCTCCAGATCCAAAGCCCCTGCTGTACCCACCGTTCCCAGGGTAAGGCGGGAGACTAGGAAGAGGTACAACAGAATTGACTGTTGGTGCTGTGGCAAAGTCGGTCACTTTGCCGTGGATTGTTGGTTAATCCAAGGTATCACGAGACTCCCTATGTTAGCAATGCGAGGCCGACCACTCGTAGGCTTAACCAACCGAGGGAGTATGCTAACCAGGATCTAGGACCCAAGTTCGATTGGGTTCCTAAGGGAAATTAATTTTGTTTTGCAGGAATGTCCAAAGGCCCAAAATGCCAATCTGGTATTTGGACAGTGGATGCTCCCGCATATGACTGGGACAAGAAGCCTGCTACGTGATTACACTCTAGTCGAGAATGGACCCAAAGTCACCTTTGGGGGTCAGATCGAGGAGTCACCAGAGGTTATGGTATGATTTCCAACGGTATAATCTCTATCACCGACGTGGCTTATGTTGAAGGGTTAAACCATAACCTGATCAGTGTAAGTCAGTTATGTGACAAAGGTTATGACGTTAAGTTCTGCAAGGATAAATGTCTGATAATTTCACGTATCTCTACTGAGACGGTATTATCAGGCATTAGGAGCAGGAATATCTTCTGCTTAGATTTTCTCAGTTTAGATTCATCTACCCCCGTATGTCTTGTGGCAACAGGCAGTGCGTCTATTTGTGAAAAATGGCACAAGAGATTGGCACATATTAATTTCAAAACAATTAGTATGCTGTTTTCTAAAAACTTAGTAAGGGATGCTCCGGTTATCAAGTGCATCAAAGATAGCCCCTGTCCTGCATGCCAGATGGGCAAACAGACTCGCGCTACCTTTAAGTGCATCGCTGACAAAGACTCTTCCCGATGTCTTTACCTCTTACATATGGACTTGCTTGGTCCAATTCAAGTTCATAGCTTGGGAGGCAAGTCCTTTACGCTAGTGATAGTTGATGATCATTCTCGGTTTACATGGGTGTTCTTTTTGAAACGAAAGTCAGATACGTTTGACATCTTCACTAGTTTTATCAAGCAGGTTCAGAACGAATTTAACTGCTCAGTGGTCAAAATCAGAAGTGACCATGGAACAGAATTTGAAAGTTGTGCTATGACAGAGTTTTGTGAAGAACAAGGTATCTTTCATGAGTTTTCCTCCCTACACACTCCCAGCAAAATGGAGTTGCGAGAGGAGAAATAGAACTCTCATTGAAGCCTGCACGACAATGTTGAAAAGACCTTCTCTCCCCCAAATACTTCTGGGCAGAGGCTGTCAACACAGCTTGTCATGTACAAAACCGAGCATTGATCAACAAGCATCATCGTAAGACGCCTTACGAGCTACTGAAGGCAGGAAACCAACCAAAGTCTACTTGAGGATCTTTGTTGCAAATGCTAGTACTAATAAAGGGAAGTACCCGCATACTAAATGTGGTGAAAAATGCTTCAAAGGCATATTCATGGGCTATAGTTCCCACAGTCGGTCCCATATAGGGTCTTCAAAAGAAAACCCTAGTGGTAGAAGAATCAATTAATGTTTGTAATTTGATGAAGGAAATTTGCTTAACAACAATTCATCCAGTGGTATTCTTGAAGATGCAGGTGCACACTTGAACCAACGGATCTCAATGAGACCTCCTAAAGATGAAACTCCTAAGTACGTCAAAGTCTCACCCCTCCACGTTGTAACATCCATTTCCAACTAGACCCCTAAGAGTGGTTTTGGCCATGACTAGGTCATGACAAAACCCTGGGAAGCCAGAAATGGGCCAAGAGATAGGAGGCCAAGGTAGGGATCACCATGGTCTGTAGATAGTAGAATTCTGAACAATAGTTTAGGATGACAATGGGGCTTCACCATGACCCCAAGACCCTACCACAACACTCCCAAACATTTTGGGAGACCCATTAGAGCCAAAAGGACCCATTAGGGCCAACCCAAGAGGCCCAGTTGACCAAGGTCAACCCTAGCCCTGAATGGGTCAACCTAGCCTACTTAGGGCCAATAGACCCACTCCTAGTCTAGAGGACCCCACCTATGCCCTCCTAACCCTAAAGTGAGGTCAATGGGCCACTAAGGACACATTGGGGTCAGCCCTAGAGGCCAGGTTGACCCAAGTCAACTCAAGCCCTAATCTGGTCAAAGTACCCTTACTAAGGGTATGTGACCTCCAAAGTGCAGGGTAACCCCACATAACCCTACCTAGACCCTAAGGGAAGTCAATGGGTCACCAAGGATCCATAGGGGTGGACCCTAATGGTCATGTTGACCCAAGTCAACTCTAGCTCTAAAATGGTCAAAGTGACCTTACCAAGGGTCAAGTGACCTTTAAGGTGCCAAGTCAACCCTACCCAACCCTACATAGACCTTAGGGGAGGCAATGAATCACCCAGGACCCAATGGGGTCAACCTAGATGGTCAAACTGACCAAGTCAACCCTCATTGAGGGTCAAGTCAACTTAGCCCAAAAAGGGCTAACCCAAGCTCAAGCCACTTCTCCCTTAGGCTAAGCCCATTCCCATGATCATCATAATCCAGTGGGCTGCCTTTAGCTTGTGGGGTTGACTAGTCAACCAGAGGTGACTAGGAGAGAGAAAGAGCTCCTCTCCATGATAATGGAGGAGAGAGAAAATGGGAAGAGAAAGGGAAGAGAGAAGCCGGCCAAGGAAGGCCAACAGCCACCAGTGATGGCTGTAATCAACTCCTCTAGGGGAGAGGAGTTGATTCCAGCCGTTTCCCGGCCACCAAGGGGTGGGTTCAGCCCCCCTCCACACAACCCGAGCCACTCCATTAATGGTGATAATGGCCATTGAAGAACCAGCCTCTCCCCTCCCCCAATTGCCATTTAACACCTTCAGGGAGCCGAGGGGATCATTTTGGAGCACTTACCTGGAGGAGACGAGCCATTCCACTGTGCAGTTGCAGAAGCCGAGCGCCGCCGCCGTCGCCAATGGCATCCCGCCGCTCCTCTCGCATCCAGGCCGCCAGGAAGGTCCTCCTCCTCTCCTTAACTCGCGGGTAGATCCTAGGAATCGTTAGGCTTGAGTTTCGGGCTCAATTGAGCCCGATTCAGAATCCGGGATTTCTCCTGGTTTCGGCAAGAAAATTCTTGCTTAATCCGCCGGAAAACGCCTCTCCGGCGGCGGAGCCGCCGCCTGACGATAGCCACCACCTCAACGGAGGTGTTGGTGGCGGTGGCCGGCCGGGGAAGGGGCTGGATCGCCGGCGGCAGGGCTTGGAAATCGCTCCAGGCAGAACCAATCTCAGCCGTTGGCTCAGTGGGGACGATGACCAGATGCCGTCGATCTGCGCCAAGATTCGCGCGGCATCAGATCAAATACTATAGGAATTAAATAAGAATCATTTCATTTCTGTCACACTGGATGTATTTAATGTATTTAATTTTTAAAAATACTTAGGGACCCTGATGGAAATTTGCCCAACATGAACATTGTAGCTTAGGGTGTCTAGTTTGCAGCAAAAATTGTTTGGACCCTTTTGGGTCACTGGTTAGACCAGGGCACCCATTTTGGTGGGACATACCCTTAGGGCTAGGCAGTCACTAAATTGAGTGCCCACTCTTCACCCCAAGCCCAAATTGGCTGAAATTTTGGCAGAGAGTCTATCCTAGACATACCTAGGGCCTGCCCAAAAATGGGAATTTTTGGGGAAAATATTTCTATAGTTTTGGTAAATATTTAATAATTATTAGATAAATTAAATAGGTGCCCTAAACACATCCAAACCCTCCAAATTTTGGTGAGTGGTCCCTGGGCTCCAATTAGGTTCCTGTATAAAATTTCATTTGATTTGGATGTGTGTTGAATAGGTTTTGACCCAACCCTATTTATACCCTATGAAGGGCATTTTGGTCAAAAGTGGCACTTTTGGTTTTGAGTGACCAAATCACCTCAACAGAGGCTGAAATTTTGGCCACTGATATAATTTGACTTTTTACACTCACTTATGGAGTTTGGAGTGGATTGGACTAGGGTAGCCCTAGAATGTTAGGGTAGGCCCTTTAGGGTAAATCTCTAGGGTTTGAAGAAACTGGGGTCAAAAGACCTTGGATGGACTTGAAACTTGGGAATGATGTCCATAGGGTTGCTATGGTCCTGTGGTTAAAATTTTAGGGCTTTTGGAAGACTTAAGACCCCTTAAATCCATAACCCTAGTTTAGGGCACTAGCTTTGAAACCATAAGATCTAATACCAAAACTTTCTGAAAAGGCCTGAGTTTTTGAATGGGTAGTTGCTTAGGGTATACATATCTCTGGAAATTTATAATAAATTTTGGATGAATATTTTTGGTACTTTATTCACAAAGTCATATTTTACAATTTTCACTTAGGAATTTTTGCAGAAAACTATACTTGATTAAACCTGATGAAACTTAGCAAAGGGGCTTATAGTCATGATACCCATCTCTGTAAAGTTTTATGAATTGTTGAAGAATGATATTTGGTAGCTGCTTCTTTAACTATTTAATTCTATGAAACTTTGGAAAATTTATTAATGACATTTAGATTGTCTGAAAATTTTAATTTCTTCATCATGATGTTTCTAGTTCCTTATGAAGCCCTAGTAATTTTTACATAATTATTGGAGACATATTTGTGGCACTTCCTTCATTATATTTGATTTTAGGAATTACTTAAATAAATCCTTTAGAGGTCAAGAACTATCTGGAAAATTATGAAATTGGCAACCAATAATATTTCTCTGTTATTTAGTGAATACAAATTTTAGGAGGCCATTACCTGAGAAAATCTTATGGTTCATGTTCAAATTGACTATGGCCTAGTTTTGAGGAAAATTCAATAAATAGTAGATTAATTGGAAAAATATGATTTTCTGAATTTAGTCTATATTTATCATAATAGACCTCTAATAATTATCATAAGGGTACTGGATGAGTATTTCATGTACTTCCCTTTTTACGGGTCATGTAGCTTAAGTGGTCTGCATATAGCAAAACTGCAGGATTTCATTTGGATATGAATTAGGGCACGTATGATGGGTCCTGATGGATTTGCAAGGACAAGTGGAATGGGCTGCATCTTTGAAGATGAGTGAGTAGGGTGTGGTTTGTCTAGGGTTATAGATGTTTGGGTCCGACGAAAGATCGTCCTACCCAAGGAGAGTTGGAGTCAAATCACCCTAGGATTAGCATATCGAAACATGAGAAAATAAAGGGTAAGGGAATCAACCAATAATAAAATAAGTACCTTGCGAAAGGGAACGCTGGGCGTAATCCCAACACAGTTCCTAGTGCCCCTTGAGAGCCCTTCACAGGGAATACCGGGGGCAGTCCTGGGTTAACGTAAACTGTTTAACAAGCTGAAAAGAGTAACTTAGTAATTAGGGTTGCACATTTCACAGACACTGATGGCACGGGATGTTAGCTGGGAGCTTCGGCTCGGATGGTTAAAGACGGACTTTGGGTCCGGGGAGCTTCGGCTCGATTTTTTGTGACGGACGTGTTGGTCCGGGGAGCTTCGGCTCGGGTTTTGATCACGCTAAATTTGCATGTGCATAAAAGGAAAGTAAATTAAGGTGGTGGGTCTTCGGTATTGGAGGGTCGATGCACCGACGCCAATACGTTGACTCGGCAAGTGTGGTTAGCACTTCGCCAACAGAAGTCCGGTGCGCCAGCCGGCAAGAGTACGCAGGAGTCCGCTTCGTGCACCAAGCGTTGAGGCGTACGATAGGTCTGACCGGTAGTGCTTTACTGGTTTAGAGGTGGGCGAGGCCCAACCCACCGCTTCCGTCTGCCACTACGGAGGTATCCTGGGAGGTTACGGCTCCAGAAAGGGGGAACTAAAGGTCTGTGTGCACAGAGTCGGGTGTGTGTGTTGCACTTGCATGATCCATCATACCCACTTGCATGTCATAGCATAATCGTTACCTTAAACCTTGACACCTAAAGTATAAGTGGAATGGGACGCTTATACTTTAGGACCTGCAAAACGACCCCTTAGTCTATAAGCTTGTGTGGGCAAGTTTATAAATTAAGGTTAATTTTGATATATTTAGTTACTGCTGTTTGACCACCGACACCCCAACGTATAAATCGGTATGGGACTTTTTATACGATGGGAGCCTTGCAAAAGACCCCTTGGCTTATGTGTTTTTCACATAAGTGAAGGTTACATTTCATTTACAGCTTATTGTCTTTATATGCTATAGAACTTGCTAGAATAGGACCGCTGCATCTGCTTTGATATTCTCCACCTTCAAGTCCTCCCCTTTCTCCTCTCCGCTCGGTGCCTAGGAGCCGGGGGGAAGGGGTGGGGATGATAGGACTTAGTCTTTTAGACTAACGGTTTTCGAACCGCATCATTTAGGGGATCGCGGAGACCAGCATGGAGGAGCAGCCCCAGAGACCGGTGCGCTTGGAGGTGGGGCAGTCTAGCTCCGGAGTTCATACAGCCGGGACTGTGAGTCTCGACCTTGAGTAGTTTTTCAGCTTTTGCTTCCGCATGAGTGATTTTGTAGTGAGGATATGTTGTACTGGGCATAAGCCCGTTTTGCTACTCTGATGTTGTTTTCTGTGGACACTCCCTTCGTGGAGTTATATTTATATGTCATGTGATTCTCTGTGGACAGATAGTTTCCATTTTACTTCATTTTGCTACTTTATGTGATCGAGATGGCCGGCAGAATCGGCGCTTTGTGGTGATGACTCTTCAGGGCGTGAAGGGGTCACCGCAAAACGGCGGTTCTGGGCCTAAGACCCCGTTGTCCGAAAAGAAAAAAAAAAGGGGTCTTACACACGTCATCTGGGAATGTTGAAGATCAAAATGGAACAAATCTCTTAGAAGGAGGAGAAGTCCAAGAAGTAGTCGAAGCTCCAGACGCCAGACTTCTAGAGCTCCAGCACGTGAGGGATCATCCTAGAGATCAGATCATCGGAGATCCTCGTGTTGGTGTTAGAACTCGAAGAGGTACTATTAACGAAGTTTTGCATCTTAGCTTCCTGTCGCAGGTTGAGCCAAAGAGGTTCGACGAGGCGAACCAAGACTCGGCATGGATTTTTGCCATGCAAGATGAACTACACCAATTCGAACGATGCAACGTTTAGACGCTGGTTCCCAGACCACACAAGCAGAATGTGATTGGCACCAAGTGGATCTTCAGAAACAAACTGGATGAACATGGTGTCATCATAAAGAACAAGGCCAGGCTGGTGGCTTAAGGTTACAGACAGGAGGAGGGGATTGACTTCGACCAGACCTTTGCACCAGTGGCAAGACTGGAGGCAATCAGACTGTTCCTGGTGTATGCTTCGCACAAAGGATTCACAGTCTATCAAATGGATGTGAAATCGGCATTCCTGAACGGAGACCTGAAGGAGGAAGTATACGTCGCTCAACCCCCAGTTTTTGTCAATCCTACTTATCCCAATCATGTATATTTCTTAATAAAGCTTTATATGGGTTAAAACAAGTCCACGAGCTTGGTATGAGACTTTATCTAGTTTTCTTCTTGAGAACAAGTTCTCTAGAGGCAAAATAGATAAGATATTGTTTCTCAGGGAAGTCAAAGGCAAGATTTTGCTGGTACAAATCTATGTCGATGACATAATATTCGGGTCAACGGACAACAATCTTTGCAAAAAATTTTCCAAACTTATGCAAGGAAAGTTTGAAATGAGAAGTATGGGAGAGCTCAAGTATTTCTTGGGACTTCAAGTGAAACAGTCTGAGGATGGAATCTTCATCTCTCAGACGAAGTTCACAAATGAACTCCTTAAGAAATTCGGGATGGAGAATGCAACCTCTATGAGGACTCCAATGGGATCCACTATGTCTCTGGATAAGGATGAGAAAGGTAAACCTTTCGATGAAACCAAATACATAAGCATCATTGGATCCCTGCTCTACCTTACTTCCAGTAGACCGGATATTATGTTCTCCACATGTGTCTGTGCCCGGTATCAGGTGAACACTAAGGAATCTCACTATGTCGCTGCAAAGCAATTCTAAGATACCTCAAAGGTACTCCCAGTCTTGGCCTGTGGTACCCGCGAAACAATGATGTCGAGCTAATAGGCTTTTCAGATGCTGATTTTGCAGGGAGTAGAGATGACAGGAAAAGCACTTCCGGGACGTGTCAATTCCTCGGAAGAAGGCTTATCTCTTGGAACAGCAAGAAGCAGAATTGTGTAGCTACCTCCACTGCAGAGTCTGAGTACATCTCGGTTGGCAGTTGTTGCGCACAACTCCTATGGATCAGAAACTAGTTAGCCGACTATGACCTTCAGTTCAAGGAAGTGCCGATGTACTGCGACTCCTCCAGTGCTATTGCGATTGCCAACAATCCGGTATCGCACAGCAGAACGAAGCATATTGAAGTGCGCTACCACTTCATTCGGGAGCACGTGGAGAACACGGACATCTCTCTCTGTTATGTCCCCACGGACAAGCAGATTGCAGATATATTCACAAAACCCTTAGACGAAGCCAAGTTCAGTCTTTTCAAAACTGAATTGGGCATGCTCAACTATGAGGAATGAAGACTACAGAAGCTCCAAGCTCGTGCAAGAACTGAGGGGGAGCAAGGGACTCAAGTGTGAGCACAGATGCAAGAACTGAGGGGGAGCAAGGGGTCAAATACTACAGACCCAGATTTGCAGAAGCCGAAAAGGGGGAGATTACCCTCTCGGCTAAGGCTAAGGTGGCTCTAAAGTTTGCTCGCACGGAATTGGTATCGGTAATGAATACCTCACTCAACTCAATTTCAAATATAGGATTTTCTTTCCCATATACTCTATTCACCTTAGCTTGTAGGGTTTAGGCTTCTTCAAATAGGGGGAGATTGTTGGGTATTGTATCCACAACGTACCTGATTTGAAGAAGCCCCTGGACAAGCTAAGGTAAATAGACAATGTATTTGACAAAATATTTCAAGTTGTGCTTGCAGTTATTCCACGCTAAGTGCACACCAATGTCAGGGTGCAGTAGGTCAATATACACGGGTCTGCACGGCGTAATCCCTCGTTGAGCAGATCAGCGTGTTGGCCTACGTGTACTCTCTCTATTGGAGTGCACTTAATTTCAAGTACAGGGCCGTGTTAAGGCAAGAGCAGACAAGGAGCAAGGATGGGTCAAGGAGAAGCTATTGGATGGAAAGATGAAAAATCATCCAAGTAAGAATCGACGAGAATCACCAAGTGATTCTCGCCGGCTAGATCAGCGTGCTATCAAGGCAAATTCGACGAGAATCCCTTTGTGATTCTCGATGAATCGTCGAGAATCCTTTGTGATTCTCGACGAATCGTCGAGAATCACTTTGCGATTCTCGTCGAATCGTCGAGAATCACCCTTAATTCTCGACGATTCGACGAGAATCACAGGTGATTCTCGCCGATTTTGACTTGGCAATTTTCTGGAACTCCCTGAACCGGATTCTGCCGCTGTACTATTTTGAACCGAATTTCGAGTTTCTACTTGTGGGACCCACAACGGTCATATTGAAGTGTCTACAGTATATATACGGGTATTTCTTGAACAGTATAACACACAGAAAGAAGCTGAGCGAAAACCTTGACCTAAAATCGCGATCTTCCACTCCGCTGCGCCGTCGCGCTCGAGCTAGTTGGTCGCCGCCTGTGATCGAGATTTCTTCGTGATCTTCCGGCGACAGAAGCTTAGCCAAGCTTAGAGTCTCACGTGTCTATCCAGAGATCCCTTGTCTCTCGATTTGTTGATCGGGAAAAACTTCCCCGTCCGAATCGATCGAGACGACCGATCCTCGTGTGACCGTTGGTAGACCTAGCTTGCTTTGCTACGAAGTTTGGATCTCCAAAGAATAGCCGCCGCACATCGTGTTGCCCCGCCGATCCCGTGAACCTAGCCGCCGCCCATCTTGCCGCCGCCGGTTCCGGGGAGATTCTCTCCAAGAGAGACCAAGGTTGTGGACTCTTTGTATACTTCAAGATCATGTCGTCAACGAAGAGGGACACGGTAGTCTCCTCACGTAGTTTGTATTTCTTGTACATTCTATTTTACTTTTGTTGTAAAGGAACATTGGTTCCTAGTTGTAAGGGTTGGGTGTAACCCGGTTTGTAGAGTGTTGAATCCTATGTGTGGAAGGTTTCCTTCCGATAGTGCAAGGATTGGATTTCAATCCTGTTGGTGAAGAGACCGAGTCGTCCCGTGTTGGGAGATAGGTCGAAGGGGGAAAGTGGATGTACCCAAGTCGGGGAACCGCTATAAATAGCTTGTGTATTCTGTGTGCTGTGCTGTTTATTTTTATTGTGCAGGTACATATTTAAATTCCGTAAAAACGCTGCACGTCACCTATTCCCCCCCCCCCCCATAGAGGTGAAGATAGTTGACACTAGGTGGACTTTCAAGATACACGACTATAAATAAAGTTCTCCTGGGAGGCACCCCGCGCTTATTTTTTTCGCTCTTTATTTATTCTGTTTGCTACTTTTTCTAATAAACTGCAGGGTTTCTGATTGATATCTTTCGCATCAAGTCCGAAAACTTAATGCGGTTAAAACTCCAAAAAGATTACGAAGCGTGGCGCCGGGCGGTTTTATTTAAGTAGAAAAGCGGATTTGGTTTTTATTTAGAAAATGGGGCCCGTGTATTTATTTATTTGGATATAAAAAAGTGTTATCGAGTTTTAATGAAAGCAGGCAAGTGCACCTATCGTGAGTAGTACAGGATATTCTGGGTGGAATATCGAGGTCGTATTGTTATTGGGGTCGGTTCATTTATTTCTACTCTTCCCTGGAGGGGACTATTATTTTACCGATATTTACTTGTCGGGTAATTTATATATATAATAAAAAAGGGCAATAAAAATGAAAGCATAAAAAAGGTGGAGCCGATGAAGAGCTTAACTTGATGGCACCGAATGAAATTCGAACTAAAATAGACCTTTAATAAAAAGAGATCCTAAA
Source organism: Platanthera guangdongensis (assembly GCA_039583875.1). Lineage (NCBI taxonomy): Eukaryota > Viridiplantae > Streptophyta > Magnoliopsida > Asparagales > Orchidaceae > Platanthera > Platanthera guangdongensis. The sequence goes on along the minus strand of CM077158.1, from coordinate 203,947,978 downwards.
TTTCTAACTAATTAGGGCGGTGACTTGGCCGTCGAGGCTCCACTAAATGAGCTCACCTATCTCTAGGACTATCGCTCACCTGAACATTAAGACTATTCGACCGGGCTCTCGTCCGACGAAAGATTTCTCTTAATGCCCGCATTACGCTAAGAACCCCGCTATTGGGTGGGGAACCCAATCCGGTAGTGTTGGCGCGCCTCCTCCCTTGAGGGTTAGTGCGAAACTCCATTTACCAAGGGGTGATCGGTCCATATGCACGACCTCTTGGCTAGCTAGCATATGGACTACAGAAATAGGGCCCACACATCGATTATGTGGTCTTACGCGCCGTAAACCCCGGGCAAACCTTAAGTGATTTTCATTAATTAGAAAATGAGACCTTTAATTATTTAAAGCTATTTTATCTATCCCAATGCTCTTCGATACTGAGAGCTAAGAACGTTAGCCACTCATCGGAATGGGGACGGCAACGGTGAAAAAGCAGATAATTAAAGCAGTAAAATAAAGTAGGAAAATGAAAGCAGTAAATGGAAAGCAGTAAATTGCAAGTCCTACTCAAACGAGTAGGATTGAAATGAAAGCTGTAAAAGTGCAAGTCCCGGCTCAAATGAGTGGGCGGGAAAAAGAAAGCAAGTTCTACTCAAACGAGTAGGAGAAAATAAATGAATTTACAAGTCCATTCTAATTATTACAATAAAGACCGGCCATTTAACTCAAGAGAGTAGGCGGTAAATAAAATCCAGCCATTTAACTCCTAGCGAGTAGGCGGAAAATAACAGCTAACACTCACGCACTCGATATAAAATTAAAACACACCCACTCTACAGAAAGTAAACACACTCTACTGGAATTGAAATACGCACACACACGATAAAAATGAAAATGCACACGAATCCTACTTAAATGAGTAGGAGAAAATTAAAGCACGCCATTTAACTCTTAACGAGTAGGAGAAAATAGATGCAACACACGAACGCACTCTATAGAATTGAAAGAAAGCAGTTTAGACTAACTCATACACGCATGCACACGTACAAAATTAAGAAAAACAAAGTGATTGAAAAATTAAAACGACTACATTTCTACCGATGGAGTGCGGTAGAAATGCATAAAAAGTGAAAATAAAATTTAAAGGAGCAAAAAAGTATGCAAATAAACGAAAAGTGCAAGTGCTCGAAAAATTGTAAAAAAACATTTCTACCGATAAAATGCGATAGAAATGCATAAAATAAAGAAATAAAATTTAAACGGGCAAAACATTTTTGAAAATAAAAGCAAAAATGAAGTGTTTGAAAAATTAAAATGACTATATAAACGTTCATATAACTCCGCAAAAGTGGTTAAAAAGTGAAAATAAAGTAAAAAGGAATAAAAGTTTTACGACCTAAAAGGAAAATCTAAGTTAGTGAAAAATCGAAACCACTTTGAAAACGCTTTTACAGGTTTATAGGAATGCATAAAAAGCTAGAAAACGTCTGCGTCTAACCAAAACTAAGCAAGAAATGACTAAGTATAAGAGTATGAAAATTAATCTCATACACACACACATATACTAAAAGAGAATAAAAATAATGTTAAAACAAAATAAAAGAAATAAGATTGCATAAGAGAGGCTTAGATCCATTCCAAAACCACATAAAGAGACATAAATCTAAACATTTATTAAGTTAAAACGAGAGTTACAGAAAGCAAAAAAAACAAATATAAGAAAGGGGGAGAAAGTGAATTTACATAGCTTGGAAATGCATCTAACAGCCGGCCCCTATACAAAATGGTTCAAAAAATTGGAACCCTGGACTCATACAGCAACTGGGAATTTATAGAAAAAATTTTCAAAGTACACGACCTTTGACACGGGCGTGTTAGGGGGCGTGTCAACACTATTTAAATGACGGCCATCCGATTTGATTTGAGATTTGACTTGGCGGCTGAAATCACGGCGGTCATGCCCCAGGTCACGGGCGTGATTGTGGGCGTGTCGACTCTATTAAGCAGTAGATTTCGGTGACTTGATGGCGATTTGACATTGCGGCGGAAATCGCGGTGGTCACGCCCCAGGTCATGGGCGTGACAGTGGGCGTGTCGGGGAGGTTGAACTGGGCGCTGTTTGCATCGAAAGTCGTAGGCCGCGGGTTGTCGGGCTAGGTGGTGGAAGTTACGCCCTAGGTCAAGGGCATGGCTCTAGGAGTGTCGGGTTTGCACGACGAACGTCGAGCGAAAAACATCGATCGGTTGGTCACGGGCTCGGGTCATGCCCCGTGTCAAATGACACAGGCGTGTCGCCGAGCGTGTCAGCTGGGTCGACGATTGTTGAGCGTGATTTCGTCGATCTGGATGGTCACGGGCATGGGTCACGGGCGTGACTCGGGTGCCACGGGCGTGACATGGGCATGTCACGATATTTCTTCAATTTTTTTTAATTTCTCAGGATTTTGACGTATCACGCCCTAGTCACGGGCTTGACCAACAGTACACGGGCGTGTACTTCGATTTTTTGACAATTTTTCCTGAAAAATTCAGGAAACAAAAATAACTCTAAGTTAGAAAATATTTACAAAAAGAAAGCAATTTATTAAGGAAAAACAACTAAAAATAACAAAAAGGAACTAATACGTCTTATTTAATGTATATAAAAACACGTATATTTACGACTCATCAAATACCCCCATACTTAAGCTTTTGCTATTCTAGAGCAAAAGTTGGAGATGAACTTATAAGGAATAAAAGAAATCCTAAGTTTAACTATCGCTCGACTTAATTGAAAAAAAGATCAAAATGAATATCCGGGGTATACGAGTTAAATCCTAAATTATGCCAAAACTTTAAATAAAGGAAGAGTTTCAGTAAAAGATTTCTCGTTATAAGCAAATAGATGGCAAAAATTTTATTTGTGAGGCTAACAAAAATAGATTGGATTTATGAAACTGTAGCTTGGAATAAATTAAAGGAAATAATTTAATTTACAAATTAGGCTCTCAAAAGGATTTTAAAAATAAATCTAGAATTTTTTTGAATTTGGCGGAGGGAGATATCGTGGTATATGAAGAAGGCTTAGAATTTTTAAAGGTGAGGGTTTATTTTTTTGCTCGAAGCTCTAATGAAATTTTTTTTTCGAATATGGATGTTAGCAAAATGAAATCTTATTTTCCATAACATAATGTTTTTTACAATCTTCATAATAATCCAATGTATATGTATAGGAGTAATGAATTTTATCCTCTTACTCCGTAATATATAATTTTTTCAAATATTGGATGCCTATGTTTACAGAACGAAATCTTATTCCCATTTACATAGGATCTTTTAAGATCGAAATCATGTCAAGTATGACATGAAAAAAAAGTGATAGAGTTGTTTCAAAAATAAAAGTAGATTTAATAAAAAACTTTTGAGAGCAACCTTTATAAATTAAACATTCCTAAATTTCAAAAAAAAACTTGGAGTTATCATAACTTGAAATCAAGATCGTTATTTTCTAACAAAATAAATGTGCAATTATTTAGATAAGTAGAAGTGATTCTGAAAACAGGTCTCTATCTAAATAAAAAAAGTATACAAATTTTTTTTAAAACTTAACCCCAGATATCTAAATCTATCGATCTCCAATTAATAAATGAATAGTAAGGAAAGAATAACTAAAATTCGCTTATAAATTAACTTGCAACTATATTTTTTGAGAGCGAAAAGGGTTAAGAATTGAGATATTTGAATTATTTGTTACATAAGTAACAATACATATTTTTTTATTTTTAGGGTTTTTATCTTTTTTATTTGAATTTGTGATTATCAACTTTTTTGAATTTTTGTTTATCATCTTTTTAGGATTTTTGGAGTTTCAAATTTTTTTTGATTTTTTAGATTTTTTTATCAAATTATTTACAAAAAATTTACAAAGTAAATATTTTTTTTTTATTTTATAGTTATTGGCCCGCGAACAGACTGTTTTTAAGGTGGTTGGTTCGATGAGTCGAATGCCGCGTGCTTGCTAAAATGCTATTTTTTACAAATAAGAAGAGTGGGGGAGGAAAGAGAAAGATTTCTTTTTTTTGAGTTTTTTTGGATTTTTATTATAAAAAACAAGGAAATTTTTTTTGGGGGGGTTTAAGTTTTGTAATTTTTTTTGTATTTTTGATGAGTACAGAAAAAATTGCAGAATAGGAAAACACCCTCATACCTAAACCCAACATTGTCCCCAATGTTGTAATCTAAGTATGCAGAACAGGTAATATACAAAATTGAATAAGTACAAAAAGAAAAAGAGAAGGTAGAAACTTCCTTTTGACGAGTTCGGGGAGGCCCGGGTCGAAACCCTGCATTTATTGTGAGAAGAAGAAGAAAGAAGCAAATAATGGATATCAGAAAAGTAAAAAAAGATAAATTCGACGAAAAGATATGCGGGCGGTAGGGGGCAGGTGTGTGTGGGACTCGAAGCTAACGTCGTAGCTGTTGAGCGTGTACAAAAATGAGCTCCCCTAGCACACACAAAAATGGGAAGCGCGCCGAAGCAAAACAAGTGAAAAAAAAATAAGCAAAATATATACATAGTTTTAAAAATCAATTTTTTTGTGTGTTTTTTTAAAGTAGATTTTTTTATTTTTTAGTTGAATTTTGAGCTAGGTTTTTTAGTTTTTTTTAGGTTTTGAGGTTTTTTTAGTTTTTTAAGTTTTATTTATTTTTTTATTTTGTTTATAGTTTTTTCATTAAAATAATGAAATTTTTTTTAAAGTTTTTTTTTCATTTTGTAGATTTCTTTTTGGTGTTTTAGAGGTTTTTCAATTTTTTCAGTTTTATGGGTTTTTCAATTTTTTTAGTTTTACAATTTTGTAAGTTTTTTAATTTTATTATTATGATTCTTATGATGATTATTATTATTAGTATATTTTTTGTTAGTTGGCCAAACTATTATTTTTGTTATATAAATATATATAGGTAAAATTAATAGATTTCTAGGGTTAAAAATAATTACTCGAAAAATCCCCGGCAACGGCGCCAAAAACTTGATTGATATCTTTCGCATCAAGTAATAAAACTTAATGCGGTTAAAAGTCCAAAAAGATTACGAAGCGCGGCGCCCCGGGCGGTTTTATTTAAGTAGAAAGGCGGATTTGGTTTTTATTTATAAAACGAGGCACACGTATTTATTTATTTGGATATAAAAAATGTGTGATCGAGTTTTAACGAAAGGAGGCAAGTGCACCTATCGTGAGTAGTATTGGATATTCTGGGTGGAATATCGAGGTCGTATTGTTCTCGGGGTCGGTTCGTTTATTTATACTCTTTCCTAGAGGGGACTATTATTTTACCGATATTTACTTGTCGGGTAATTTATATATTTAATAAAAAAGGGCAATAAAAATGAAAGCATAAAAAAAGGTGGAGCCGATGAAAAGCTTAGCTCGATGGCACCGAATGAAATTCGAACTAAAATAGACCTTTAATAAAAAGAGATCCTAAATTTCTAACTAATTAGGGCGGAGACTTGGCCGTGGAGGTTCCACTAAATGAGCTCACCTATCTCTAGGACTATCGCTCACCTAAACATTAAGACTATTCGATCGGGCTCTCGTCCGACGAAGGATTCCTCTTAATGCCCGCATTACGCTAAGAACCCCGCTATTGGGTGGGGAACCTAATCCGGTAGAGTTTTCGTGCCTCCTCTCTCGAGGGTTAGTGCAGAACTCCATTTACCAAGGGGTGATCGGTCCATATGCACGGCCTCTCGGTTAGCTAGCATATGGACTACAGAAATAGGGCCCACACATCGATTATGTGGTCCTATACGTCGTAAACCCCGAGCAAACCTTAAGTGATTTTAATTAATTAGAAAATGAGACCTTTAATTATTTAAAGATATTTTATTTGTCCCAATGCTCTTCGATACTGAGGGCTAAGAACGTTAGCCACTCATCGGAATGAGAACGGCAGTGGTGAAAAAGCAGAAAATTAAAGCAGTAAAATAAAGCAGGAAAATGAAAGCAGTAAATGGAAAGCAGTAAATTGCAAGTCCTACTCAAACGAGTAAGACTGAAATGAAAGCTGTAAAAGTGCAAGTCCCAGCTCAAATGAGTAGGCGGGAAAAAGAAAGCAAGTTCTACTCAAACGAGTAGGAGAAAATAAATGCATTTACAAGTGCATTCCAATTATTACAATAAAGACCGGTCATTTAACTCAAGTGAGTATGCGGTAAATAAAATCCAGCCATTTAACTCCTAGCGAGTAGGCGGAAAATAAAAGCTAACACTCACGCACTCGATATAAAATTAAAACACACCCACTCTACAGAAAGTAAACACACTATACTGGAATTGAAATACACACACACACGGCAGAAATGAAAACGCACACGAATCCTACTCAAATGAGTAGGAGAAAATTAAAGCACGCCATTTAACTCTTAACGAGTAGGCGAAAATAGATGCAACACACGCATGCACTCTATAGAATTGAAAGAAAGTAGTTTAGACTAACTCACACACGCACTCACACGTACAAAATTAAGAAAAACAAAGTGTCTGAAAAATTAAAACGACTACATTTCTACCGATAGAGTGCGGTAAAAATGCATAAAAACTGAAAATAAAATTTAAAGGAGCAAAAAAGTTTGCAAATAAATGAAAAGTGCAAGTCTCGAAAAATTGAAATAAATACATTTCGACCGATAGAATGCGGTAGAAATGCATAAAATGAAGAAATAAAATTTAAACGGGCAAAAAGTTTTTGAAAATAAAAGCAAAAAATGAAGTGTTTGAAAAATTAAAATGACTATATAAACGTTCCTATAACTCCGCAAAAGTGGTTAAAAAGTGAAAATAAAGTAAAAAGGAATAAAAGTTTTACGACGTAAAAGGAAAATCTAAGTTAGTGAAAAATCAAAACCACTTCGAAAACGCTTTTACAGGTTTATATGAATGCATAAAAGTTAGAAAAAGTCTAAGTCTAACCAAAACTAAGTAAGAAATAACTAAGTATAAGAAAATGAATATTAATCTCATACACACACACACGTACTAAAAGAGAACAAAAATAATGTTAAAACAAAATAAAAGAAATAAGATTGCATAAGAGAGGCTTAGATCCATTCCAAAACCACATAAAGAGACAAAAATCTAAACATTTATTAAGTTAAAACGAGAGTTACAGAAGGCTAAAAACAAATATAAGAGAGGGGGAGAAAGTGAATTTACATAGCTTGGAAATGCATCTAACAGCCGACCCTTATACAAAATGGTTCAAAAAATTGGAACCCTGAACTCATACAGCAACTGGGAATTTATAGAAAAAATTTTCAAAGTATATGCCCTTTGACACGGGTGTGTCTGGGGGCGTGTCAACACTATTTAAATAGCGGCCGTCCGATTTGATTTGAGATTTGATTTGGCGGCTGAAATTGTAACGCCCCGAAACTCAAAGGGAGCAAAGGGGGACGTTTTGGGCCAGTTTGGGTTATGGCTGCAGGCACACGGCCTGGGATACGGGCATGTCCCAGGGCGTGTCAAGACTGTGTCGACACTGAGACGCGAAGTCGACACTGTGCTTTGACGAAGTGTCGAGACATGGCACACGGCCTGCGACACGGGCGTGTCGCAGTGCATGTCGACCCGTGTCGACACTTAGCCGCGAAGTCGACACTGTGCTTTGACGAAGTGTCGAGACATGGCACATGGCCTGCGACACGGGCGTGTCGCAGGGCGTGACGACCCGTGTCGACACTTAGCCGCGAAGTCGACACTTTGGTCTCGACACTATGTCGAGACAAGGCACACGGCCTAGGACACGGGCGTGTCCATGGCCGTGTCAGTAGGTCGACGATCTTCGCTCGACGAAGTGTCGAGTGTCGAGACCATATACACGACCTGGGGTCCAGGCGTGTTGAGGTGACACGGGTAGGGACACGGGCGTATCCTAGAACCCATGCAGTGCTCGTGTTGATTTCATGGAAAAATGATAGGGGTACACGGCCGGCCACACGGCCGTGTCACGTGGAACACGGGCGTGTCAGCTCGAACACGGGCGTGTTCGATACCCGTGTGAGGTTCCAGGCGAGCCGATTTTGACGGCGAATGAGGCACACGGCCCTGGACACGGGCGTGTGCCAGGCCGTGTTCGGTCCAGATTGGGCATTTCAGTCCCGAATCAAAGCCGTTCGTTTCCTTATTTTGAGATCCAACGGCTGGGGGTTGTTCCTGAAGGGATATACCCGGGATTGGACTTAGAAAACCATCACTTTTCTTAAGTGTTATCTTTCTAAAACCTTAGAGAGAGAGGAGAGCCAAGGGAGGAAGAATGAGCTAGATCCCGCCATTGGAGGAGCTTCGGAGCTCCGAATCGCGAGCCGACTCCGGATCCACGGAGGCAAAGCTAGTGCGGTGCTTTTCATCCGATTACTTTTCAATGGCACCAAAGAGGAACGCTAGGGTAACGATCCTCATCTTGAGCATGAGTGGCTCTCTTTCTTTGCATAGGAAGCCCGCTCTCGCGAGTTTGCGGAGAGTTCGAGGCGTTCCTTCGGGTAGATATGTGAAGTCCCCGTTGTTTAGAGTCCATAAGCGAGAACGGACATAGGCATGATGTGTGAAGCCTACCCGGACATGTTGGTCTGGATCGGTGATGTTGCATTGCATAATGCCGGAGAAGACTCCGCGCTATTGGTTGTTTTTCGGGTTTTCTACGTGGTAGATTGCAGTAGGGAGCCTTGGGGATTAACCCAAAGGTACACCCGGAAAACTGGGCGGATACGAGATCTTGCCAACTTGGTGGCCTGAGAGCCAACTTGAACATAACCAGGTTATGTGAATTGTGATGGAAATGGGACTCGGTGGAAGTTTGACCCGCGCAAATGGCTTAAATTGTCGTTGCGATGTGAGCACGGGTTAGATGGAACCGTACCCGTTCTATGTCATTCGGTAAAGAGACCTAAAGGCATGTGGCACTTACCGTTGGCATAGATTAGGGTCTTCGGCGGTCAATGGCTTAAATTGCCGTGACCCAGGCCAAGAAGACAAATTGCTCATAGGTTTGGCCGTCTAAGTGGCGGTGGTCAGTCCGGAATGTCAATGGCTTTAATTGACGTGACATCGACCGGTTCACCGAAAATGTGCCCTGAGAGCACGGGGCGTGTGGCCGTGCGAGCCAACGTCTGTGTTGATATGGCTATATGTTTATATTGCTCGCATATGCTAATGAAGTGCAGGGAAGGAGCATCGCCGCCGCGAGTTGGGGGCGGGATCGTTATAATTTGGTCAGCATTGCTGACCGTTGCCTTGTTTTGCCACCGTGCGGTGGTTTGTTGCTTGCAGGTGCAGCTGGACCAAGCGGTCAATAGCGGGCTAAAGCCCGAATGCGAAACCGGCCCTCGAACGCCCAAATGGAAGTGTTTACTGTTTTATTCATGTATGACCGGCCTGCGTGCCGTGGTTTGTAAAACATGTAATATCAAGTGAAACATTTTGTAAAGCCTTAAGGCTTATTTTTGGGTATTTTGTAAAACATTCCTATTTTGTATTAGTGGACATTCGTGCTTGAATGCTGGGTTCTTTGTCACAACTTTTATATATTGCTTCCGCTAGAATGCTCTGTGTAGGACGTTGAGATTGGTTGGATGGTTTCCATAAGTAACCACCCGGTCTGTCTGTAGTATATGGCGTCGGGCCCCGGCCGGACCTACTGCTATATGCTATGCGACGGATAAGGGGTGTTACAATTTGGTATCATACTACTGGTTTTGGTCGTGCTTAAAGTGAATTCGTGGGCGAATTCTTTTTAAGGGGTGGTGAGCACATTGTGTGCGTCATCGTAATAACAGTAAAAAGAACCCATGAATGTCCACTTAGGAATGAAAATACTCGTGTTTGGGGAACCTGCGTGTTCCTATAATTGCTGTTTGCAATGTATTTGGTCGCTTAACGGTGTTTTGTACCACTATAGGTGACCAGAAGTGGTGTTCGGCCGTCAGAACGCCGAGTTTCTGAGGCTAGTAGTGCACCGGAAGTTGCTCCCGCAACACCTCTGTCGGCTGAGAATATTCGATTGGTGGCTGAAGCGGTGTTGGCCGTGATAAATGCACAGCCTGCAAGGCAAGCGCAGCAGCCCGCTCCTGTGATGGAGCAGGAACCTCTTCAAGAGGCTGAGCTGAGGAGAGTGGAGCAAGTGGTTGTGGAACCGGTGGTGCCAAGGAGGGCAACCGAGAGGCAGCTTAAGCATGTAATGAGCTTTAACCCTCCGTTATTCTCGGGGTTGGGAACCCCATCTCAGGCTGAAGACTGGCTCTCAAGGGTGAAGAGAGTCATGACAGCGACGGAGACGGAGGAGTGGCAAATGACCACCATCGCTACGTTCCTTTTGGACGGTGAAGCGAGGATGTGGTGGGAAGGATTGGAGCTGCATCATTTGAGGGATGACAACTGATAGACGTTCCGATGGAAGAGTTCTCGGGATTGTTCTTAGCAAGATACCTCCCTTCTACTCAGAGGATTTTGATGGAGAACGAATTTCTGAAGTTGGTTCAGGGTGAGAAGAGCGTGGATGAATATCTCCATGAGTTCACTCGTTTGAGTCGTTATGCTAGCTCCACCATCATGGATGAGGAGCGCAAGACTAATCGCTTTTATGAAGGCTTGAGGGATGAGTTGAGACTACTACTTTCGGGGCCAATGATGCAGGGTTTCTTAACCTTGGTCAATACTGCCCGGTCCTTGGAGAAGGACATGAAAAATGTACAAGCAAAGAAAAGCTTGGTTGAGAAGAAATCTGAATTTAAAGTGCTGACTACTTCAAAGTTCGGCTATCGGAGGGCTTTCAAGAAGCATAGGACTTCGGGTCCAGCTCCTTCTGGTGCTTCTGGGGCGACTACGAGTCGGACCCCGGGCGCGTGTTTTACATGCGGAAAGACGGGGCATTTCGCCCGTGATTGTTGGAGCGGACGTCCTAAGTCCGAGAGAAGGCCGGGAGCTACTTATGAAGAGAAGGGAAAGGCGGTGGAGTCGACCGCATCCCATTATGCTCCGGCCCAACCAAGGGTCTACAATCTTGGCCAATAGGAGGCCATCAAACAAGCTGATGTGGTGACAGGTACGGTTTAATTTATAGCAAGTCAATTCCTTTAAATACTTGTTATGCACATATTACCTTACCACTGCTTGTTTAGGATTTGTATTGATTTGTGAAAATTCAGCACGAGCACTCTTCGATACGGGAGCATCACACTCCTTCTTGTCCGAAGGATTTATATTACGCATCGGAGTCCCTTCTTCGATGGCGAAGGATAAGTTGGATGTGTTGTTGCCCAATGGGTGTTCGATGCGAGCGGATAGGATCTGCGATGTTAAGATTCGTATTGGGGAGCAGGAGTTTGACCTGCGGGCATTTTTACTTCCGTTGGTGGAGTTCGACGTCATATTTGGCATGGACTGGCTCTCGGAGCAGCAAGCCCATATAGATTGCGGTAGCAAGTAAGTCAAGCTGGGAGCAAGTCGTGAGACGACTTTTACGGGCTTAAAGGGGTCGAGCAAGACGTTGATGTCTGCTCTTCAAGTGGTGAAGGCGGTTCGTGCCGGAGCAGAACTGTTCTTTACACTAGTGGAGGTTGCAAAGCCGAAGCCCGCATTGGATTGTATTTCAGTGGTATCGGAATACCCTGATGTGTTCCCCGCAGATCTTCCTGTAGCCCCGCCTCAGCGGGAGATAGATTTTACGATCGAGCTAGTGCCAGGTGCAAAGCCTGTGTCACGATCTCCGTATCGGCTAGCGCCTAAGGAGATGGCGGAGCTGAAAGTTCAACTGCAAGAGTTGTTGGAGCAAGGGTATGTGTGCCCGAGTTCTTCACCTTGGAGCGCACCGGTCCTCTTTGTTAAGAAGAAGGACAGAAGCTTGAGGCTATGTATTGATTATCGGGAGCTCAACAAGCTGACGGAGAAGAACAAGTACTCGATCCCTCGGATTGATGATCTCTTTGATCAGTTAGTCGGGTCGACGATGTACTCGAAGTTGGATCTCAAGGCTGGGTACTATCAGCTGCGAATAAGGGAGAGTGATATCCCGAAGACAGCGTTTAGTACGAGATACGGGCATTATGAGTTTACGGTCATGCCATTTGGGCTGACAAATGCACCGTCAGTGTTCATGGATTTGATGAACAGGACTTTCAGGGAGTACTTGGACCATTTCGTGATCGTCTTTATCGACGATATTTTGGTGTACTCGCAAAGTGAGGAAGATCACTTCAAGCATCTTCATTTGGTGTTGGGGACACTCAGGAGAAATCAGTTGTATGCCAAGTTCTCGAAGTGCGAGTTTTGGCTATCCTCAGTGGCGTTCCTCGGGCATATAGTGAGTGGAGAGGGTATTGCTGTGGATCCGGCGAAGATTGTTGCGATACGGGAGTGGCCTGAGCTTGCTACTGTAGCGGAAGTCCGGAGTTTTCTGGGGCTTGCCGGCTATTATAGGCGCTTCGTAGAGAACTTCTCGCGGATAACGTTACCTCTCACTACTTTGACGAGGAAGGAGCATAAGTTCGTTTGGACGCCGGGGTGCGTGCGAGCTTTTGAGGAGCTGAAGTGTCGGTTGACCACGGCGCCTGTGCTGAGTTCGCCATGTGGAACCGAAGGCTATGAGATTTGTAGTGATGCTTCGGGCAACGGTTTGGGTTGCGTGCTACTGCAACACGGAAGTGTAATAGCTTATGGCTCGAGACAGCTAAAAGTGCATGAGAGGAATTATCCGGTCCATGACTTGGAGTTAGCGGCCGTGATTTTTGCCTTGAAGCTGTGGAGACACTATTTGTACGGTGTGAAGATTGATATCTACACCGATCACAAGAGCCTGAAGTACCTTATTGATCAGAAGGATCTGAATATGCGGCAGCGTAGATGGATGGAGTTCATGGGGGACTATACATTCAAGATCCACTACGTGTCTGGCAAAGGGAATGCGGTTGTGGACGCGTTGAGTCGCCGAGCCCCAGCTCAAGCCAATTGGCTATCGGTTCATGATGAGCGGTTGGTGCGAGAGTTGGAGGCGTTGGAGATTGTTGGTGTGGATAGACAATCAATAACTGAAGCAGTTCTGAATTGGACTGAAGTCCAATATGACCTGCCTGATCGTATTCGGCAGGCTTTGGATATGGATGCTCATATGAAGCAGTTCATGGTAGAGGCTCTGGATGGGTCAAATTCCCAATTCGCCGTAGAGGACGGATTACTTTGGAAAGAAGGTCGTCTGTGCGTCCCAAGTGTGGGCAATTTACGGGTGGAGTTGTTGTACGAGGCGCACCATACCAAGTACTCGATTCACCCGGGGAGCACGAAGATGTACCGTGATGTGAAGAAACTGTTTTGGTGGCCGGGTTTAAAGAAGGATGTGGTGTTATACATAGCAAAGTGCCAAACTTGCGCCTTGGTAAAGGCGGAGTGCCAAAAGCCGGGATGAATTCTTAAGTCCTTGCCTATTCCGGAGTGGAAATTTGACGACATCTCTATGGACTTTGTGCACGGTTTGCCAAGGTCGCAAAAGGGGAACGACGCCATTTGTGTGGTTGTTGATCGATTAACGAAGGTGTCGTATTTTATTCCGCATAGGAAGGATGATCCGGTGGAGAAGCTGGCAAAGCTTTATGTGGATAACATAGTACGGCTTCATGGTGTGCCCCGCAGCATCGTGAGTGACCGAGATGGGCGGTTCACGTCCAATGATTGGAGGCTTGTGCAGCAAATGTTGGGAACAAAGCTGAAATTCAGCATAGTCTTCCATCCACAAACGGATGGGCAGACCGAGAGGGTCAATAGAACCATGGAAGACATGCTTCGCATGTGTGTCTTGGATTTTGGAAAGCAATGGGAAGACCACCTTTTTTTGGTGGAGTTCGCATACAACAATAGCTACCAAGCGAGTATTCAGATGGCGCCTTTCGAGGCCCTTTGTGGTAGAAAATGTCGCACGCCGTTGTCTTGGTTAGAAACGGGTGAGTCAAAGTTGTATAAGCGATCAGAAGTGGAGGATGCTACTTCTTTGGTGAGAACCATACGGGAGAGGTTGCTTATCGTTCAGGACCGGCAAGCAAAGTACTATAATGCCAAGCACAGGAATGTGGAGTTCGCTGTGGGCGATTATGTATACTTAAAGATCAAGCCGTTCAAGGGTGTCTCACGGGTGCGGCGATTGAAAAAGCTAAGCCCGAGGTACCTTGGACCGTTTGAGGTTCTGGAGCGAGTTGGTGAAGTAGCCTATCAGTTGAAGCTTTCAGTGGAGCTTCGTGGTTTACACGATGTATTCCACATTTCGGTACTTCGGAAGGCGGTGCAAGAGCCTACGCAAGTGATCGTGGTTGATTAAGTGCCGGTGGTTAGTGGGCTAACGACAAAGGTTATGCCCGTGCGGATTGAGGACTCGGAGGTCAAGCGGCTACGCAATAAAGAGATCAGGATGGTCAAGGTCCGGTGGGACAATTGCGGTCGTGAGGAGCTCTCTTGGGAGCGAGAGCAGACTATGCTTGACAACTATCCAGAGTTGTTCCGCTCAGGTACAAATTTTGGTTTCGTACATGTCTTTCCTTTATGTAATTTCGTGGACAAAATTCTTTTAAGAGGGGTAGAGTTGTAACGCCCCGAAACTCAAAGGGAGCAAAGGGGGACGTTTTGGGCCAGTTTGGGTTCTGGCTGCAAGCACACGGCCTGGGACACGGGCGTGTCCCAGGGCATGTCAAGCCTGTGTCGACACTGAGACGCGAAGTCGACACTGTGCTTTGAAGAAGTGTCGAGACATGGCACACGGCCTGCGACACGGGCGTGTCGCAGGGCGTGTCGACCCGTGTCGACACTTAGCCGCGAAGTCGACACTGTGCTTTGACAAAGTGTCGAGACATGGCACACGGCCTGCGACACGGGCGTGTCGCAGGGCGTGTCGACCCGTGTCGACACTTAGCCGCGAAGTCGACACTTTGGTCTCGACACTGTGTTGAGACAAGGCACACGGCCTAGGACACGGCCGTGTCCAAGGCCGTGTCAGTAGGTCGACGATCTTCGCTCGACGAAGTGTCGAGTGTCGAGACCGTGTACACGACCTGGGGTCCAGGCGTGTTGAGGTGACACGGGTATGGACACGGGCGTGTCCTAGAACCCGTGCAGTGCTCGGGTTGATTTCAGGGAAAAATGATAGGGGTACACGGCCGGCCACACGGCCGTGTCACGTGGAACACAGGCGTGTCAGCTCGAACACGGGCGTGTTCGATACCCGTGTGAGGTTCCAGGCGAGCCGATTTTGACGGCGAATGAGGCACACAGCCCTGGACACGGGCGTGTGCCAGGCCGTGTTCGGTCCAGATTGGGCATTTTAGTCCCGAATCAAAGCCGTTCGTTTCCTTATTTTGAGATCCAACGGCTGGGGGTTGTTCCTGAAGGGATATACCCGGGATTGGACTTAGAAAACCCTCACTTTTCTTAAGTGTTATCTTTCTAAAACCTTAGAGAGAGAGGAGAGCCAAGGGAGGAAGAAGGAGCTAGATCCCGCCATTGGAGGAGCTTCGGAGCTCCGAATCGCGAGCCGACTCCAGATCCACGGAGGCAAAGCTAGTGCGGTGCTTTTCATCCGATTACTTTTCAATGGCGCCAAAGAGGAATGCTAGGGTAACGATCCTCATCTTGAGCATGAGTAGCTCTCTTTCTTTGCATCGGAAGCCCGCTCTCGCGAGTTTGCGGAGAGTTGGAGGCGTTCCTTCGGGTAGATATGTGAAGTCCCCGTTGTTTAGTGTCCGTAAGCGAGAACGAACATAGGCATGATGTGTGAAGCCTACCCGTACATGTTGGTCTGGATCGGTGATGTTGCATTGCATAATGCCGGAGAAGACTCCGCGCTATTGGTTGTTTTTCGGGTTTTCTACGCGGTAGATTGCAGCAGGGAGCCTTGGGGATTAACCCAAAGGTGCACCCGGAAAACTGGGCGAATACGAGATCTTGCCAACTTGGTGGACTGAGAGCCAACTTGAACATAACCGGGTTCTGTGAATTTTGATGGAAATGGGACTCGGTGGAAGTTTTACCCGCGCAAATGGCTTAAATTGTCGTTGCGATGTGAGCACGGGTTAGATGGAATCGTACCCGTTCTATGTCGTTTGGTTAAAGAGACCTAAAGGCACGTGACACATACCGTTGGCATAGATTAGGGTCTTCGGCGGTCAATGGCTTAAATTGTCGTGACCCAGGCCAAGAAGACAAATTGCTCATAGGTTTGGCCGTCTAAGTGGCGGTGGTGAGTCCGAAATGTCAATGGCTTTAATTGACGTGACATCGACCGGTTCACCGAAAATGTGCCCTGAGAGCACGAGGCGTGTGGCCGTGCGAGCCAACGTCTGTGTTGATATGGCTATATGTTTATATTGCTCGCTTATGCTAATGAAGTGCAGGGATGGAGCATCGCCGCCCCGAGTTGGGGGCGGGATCGTTTATAATTTGGTCAGCATTGCTGACCATTGCCTTGTTTTGCCACCGTGCGGTGGTTTGTTGCTTGCAGGTGCAGCTGGACCAAGCGGTCAATAGCGGGCTAAAGCCCGAATGCAAAGCCGGCCCTCGAAGGCCCAAATGGAAGTGTTTACTTTTTATTCATGTATGACCGGCCTGCGTGCCGTGGTTTGTAAAACATGTAATATCAAGTGAAACATTTTGTAAAGCCTTAAGGCTTATTTTTGGGTATTTTGTAAAACATTCCTATTTTGTATAAGTGGACATTCATGCTTGAATGCTGGGTTCTTTGTCACAACTTTTATATACTGCTTCCACTAGAATGCTCTGTGTAGGACGTTGAGATTGGTTGGATGGTTTCCATAAGTAACCACCCGGTCTGTCTGTAGTATATGGCGTCGGGTCCCGACCGGACCTAATGCTATATACTATGCGACGGATAGGGGGTGTTACAGAAATCACGGCGGTCACGCCCCAGGTTACGGGCGTGACTGTGGGCGTGTCAACACTATTAAGCAGCAGATTTCGGTGAGTTGACGACGATTTGAAATTGCGGCGGAAATTGCGGCGGTCACGCGCCAGGTTATGGGCGTGACGGTGGGCGTGTCGGGGAGGTTGAACTGGGCGCCGTTTGCGTCGAAAGTCGTCGTCGACGGTTTGTCGGGCCAGGTGGTGGAAGTCACGCCCTATGTCACGGGCGTGACTCTAGGCGTGTCGGGTTGGCTCGACGAACGTGGAGCGAAAAACATCGATCGGTTGGTCACGGGCTCGGGTCACGCCCCGTGTCAAATGACACGGGCGTGTCGTCGAGCGTGTCAGCTGGGTCGACGATCATTGAGCGCGATTTTGTCGATCTAGATGGTCACGGGCATGGGTTACGGGCGTGACTCGGGTGCCACGGGCGTGACATGGGCGTGTCACGATATTTCTTCAAAAGTTTTTACATTTCTCAGGATTTTGACGTATCACGCCATGATCACGGGCTTGACCAACAGTACACGGGCGTGTACTCCGATTTTTTGACAATTTTTCCTGAAATATTCAGGAAGCAAAAATAACTCTTAGTTAGAAAATATTTACAAAAAGAAAGCAATTTATTAAGGAAAAACAACTAAAAATAACAAAAAGAAACTAACACATCTTATTTAATGTATATAAAAACACGTATATTTACAATTCATTAGTTTCTGATGGGCCTCCCCAAACGCGTTTCAGGGAAGCTTCTACCCCCCCCCCCTCTGTTTATTTTCTTTGTAAATATTGTCTTTTCTCTTTTGTTCTGCATACTTACGTTGAAACATTGGGGACAATGTTTGACTTAAGTATGGGCGTATTTTCATGCTTTATTTTCTGCACTTCTATTTTATGCATTTCAAAAACCAAAAAAATTATATATAACAACAAAACAAACCAAAAAACTTTAAAATGAAAAATCCAAAAAAAAAATTCATTCCTTTTAAACAAAAATTCAAAAAAAAATTATAAAACACAAAATCCAAATATTTTTTTCTTTTCCTTTCTTTTTATTACAAAAATTCCAAAGAAATTATAAAAACAAAAATTCCAAAAAATGTTTAGTTTTATTTTGTAAACATCTGTTGTAAATATTTTTTCTTTTTTCTTTCTTTTTCCTCTTCCTTTCTTTCTTTTTTTTGTAATTATCATTTCTCCACTTCTTTATTTTGTAAATATTTGCTTATAAAAACCAAAAAAAATCCAAAAAAGTTAGAAAAAAATATAGTTCAAAAAATATATATATTTATATATTTCTTATCGTTTTCCGTATGTATATAATAACAAATTTAAAAACAAAACAAAAAAGATAATAAGTCAAAATTCAAAAATATTGAGTAAAACAAAACAAAATTCAAAAAAAGATAATAAATTAAAAACACAAAAAATGATCATAAAAGCTATAAAAATCTAAAAAAAATATTTTGAGGCACCTAAATCAAATATACCATTCTTAATTTTCTTACTATCCAAAAATTTTGTTTTGAGTTTATTTTTATGTGAATTTAATTAATTCTTTGTTCACTATTCATTTGTTAATTATTGATTGAAAGATTTAAATAGCCGGAGTCAAGTTTTAAAGAATTCATTATGCTTTATTAAAAATAACGAACTCGTTTTGGGCACTACTTCTAATTTTTCATTGATAGGAGCAAATGTATTATTTTAGAAATAACGACTATAGAATTCAATTATGTTTACTTTTAGCTTTCCGAAAAATCAGAACATACAATTTATTAAGGTTGCTCTCAAAAGTATTTTTTAAATAAAAATCTAGTTTTCTTTTCTCCCCTTATCATGCCTTACTTGGCATGATAAAATTTCTATCCAAAAAAAGGATCCTATGTCAATGGGAATAAGATTTCGTTCTGTAAACATAGAAAGCAAATAATTTAAAAAGATTTTATGTTACGGAGTAAGATTATAAAATTCATTACTCTCACACATATACATTGGGTCAATTTTATTATGAAGTTGAAAAAAAAGAAAAAAATGATATTAGGAAAATAAGATTTCATTTTCCTAATAATCCAAAAAGAAAAAAATTCGAGGTTCGAGAAAAAGTCACCTCACCTAATATCCAAACCCTCTTCATAAACCAACATCAACCCCCTTAGCCAATTCCACGATTCTAGAATTAATTCAAAAATCTTTTTGAGAGAATAATTTATAAATTGCATTATTTTCAGTAAAACTCCTATAAGCTAAAGTTCATATAATTCCAAACTATTTTTATTTATCTAACCATTACAATTATTGCTTTCTATTTGATTACATCAAGAAGTCTTTTGACCAAAATTTTTGCGATATTTAAATCATCTACATAATTTTAGGACTTAACTCTTACACCCTGTATATTTATTTAAATATCTCTTATAATTAATTAAGCGGTAGCTAAACTTAGAATTTTTTCTATTCCTTATAAGTTCACCTCACACTTTTGTTCTGGAAGAGCAAAAACATAAGTATGGGGTATTTGATAAGTTGTAATTATACACATTTTTTCTATGTTATTATTATGATATTTTCGTTTAGTTTTGCCTTTTTTAGTTAGTTTTATTTAATAAATTGCTCCTTTTTGTAAATATTGTTTCTAACATAGCTTAAATTTGATTTCTTAAATTTTTCAGAAGATGGTCAAAAATTGACATGACACTCCTGTGTCAGCTAACCCGACACGCCCGTGTCATTCCCGATCGACGATCAATGCTTCCAGCTCGACGAAATGCTCTCGACATTTGTCGACTAACCTGACACGCCCGTGTCAGCCAACTCGACACGCCCGTGTCATTTCAGATCGACGATCAAGGCTTCCAGACTCGACACAATGCTCTCGACATTCGTCGAGACCTACCCGACATGCCCAGCATCACGCCCGTGACCTAGGGTGTGACCACCACATGACTCCTCCACCTGACCAACAACACACCATCGATGACTTTCTACTCAACCCGACCCAGATCCGCCTGTTGAACACGCCCACCGACACACCCCATGTAGATAGAGGCACGTGTGTGACTTCCATGTGGACGCTGCAAGTCAATGCTGCCATCAAATCGCCGGATCACATCGCAAATAGTGTTGACACGCCCCCCCCGCCCCCAACATGCCCGTATCGGAGGGCATGTACTTTGATTTTTTTTCCTATAAATACCCCATTTCTGTAATGAACAAGGGTTCACTTTTTTGAGCCACTTTAGTGTATTTTGTGGGCTGCCTTGTAAATTCACTTGCTATGTAAGGAGATTTCTCCTCCCTTCCTTTCATGTTTGTTTTTTTGCTTTAGCTTTAGCTTTGTAATAGTTTCATTATGATAATAAAAATGTTAGATTTTCTCTCTCTACATGGCATGAAAATTCATTTGGGTGGCTTATCTCTTTCTCCTTTTATCCCTAAGTTTCTCTTTGTTCTTCCCTTGATGAAAAGTGTCTGTGTGTGTGTGTATGAGTTTAACTTGTTTAGTTCTTACGCTTTTCTTGATGTGTATCCATGTTATGTTTTGATATAGACTTTATCTCTAAATGAAAAGTGTGTTTAGATTGTTTTTTTTCTCCATGTCTCATTTTTAAAGTTTTAAATTTCATTCTTATGAATTTATAAAAGAGGTTTGAAAGTGAATTTGTTTTTTTACTTAATTTTTTTGTAGGATTGTAAAACTTTTTTGTTCTTTCCATTTTCTTTTCACTTTTTAATCACTTTTATGAAATCCTAAAAATGAAAAAAATTGTAATTTGAATTTTTTGAAAGACTTTAGTTTTTAATTTATTTTGAAAATTTTTTGTCCTTTTAATTTAAATTTGTTCTTTTTATGTGTTTTTGATAAAATATAAGTAAAAAAAGTAGTTGTTTTAATTTTTAGGTAACTTTCATTTTGTTTTTAATTTGTGTGTGTGAGTGTAGGAGTTAGGTTTTCATTTTGGTCTTTAAAATTTCATGATGTGTGTGTGAGTGTATTAGCATAATTTTTCATGCTTTCTTTTATGCTTTCTTCAATTATGTAGAGTGTGTGTGTGTAGGAGATAAATTTTAATGCTTTATTTTATCGCTTTTTCAAATTATGTAGAATGCGTTGTGTGTAGGAGACAGTTTTATTGCTTTCTTTTAATTCCTGTAGAGTGTGTGTGTGTGCGCATTTATTTCCGCCCAGTCGTTAAGAGTTAAATGACGTGTTTTTATTTCCCGCCTACTCGTTTGAGTAGGACTTTCTTTTCCGCTTACTCATTAAGAGTTAAATGGTGCACCCTTATTTCCTGTCTACTCGTTTGAGTAGGATTTTTAATTTTCCTTTTTTTTGTAACTTAGTTCTTTTTGTTTATTTGTAATTTGAAGTTTGTGAGAGTTCTTGTTTTAGCTAACTTTTTAAGATTTCTAAATGTTTGTTATTTTCTTGTCTTCTTCTTATAATCCTTTAGCACTTAATTACGAACTCACGCCTCATTAAATTATAAAGCTGTCCCCATACCGATGTGTGGCTAATTGTTATTAGCCTCGGCATCGAAGAGCATTGGGACAATTAAATTGATTTGTAATAGTTAAAGTTTTTTATTTTCACTTTAATTTTAGGACTTAAGGTTTACCCCGGGTTAATGACACGTAGGACCACAAATCGATGTGTGAGCCCTATTTTCGTTATGCATACGCTAGCTAGCCTAGAGTCCATGCGTATGGACAGATCACCTATGGGTAAAGAGAGTTGCGTGCATACTCTCGAGAGAGGACATGCATAATTATTCCGGATTGGGTTCCCAACCCAATAGTGGGGTTCTAAGCGTAAAGCGAGCGTTAAGAGGAATCCTTCGTCAGACTAACGTTCGGTCGAATAGTCTTAGCATTCAAGTGAGCGATATCCTTATAGCTAGGTGAGCTGATTTCTGTGGAACCTTCACGGCCAAGTTGTCTTTTATTAATTTGAAAACTAATTTCAGTAATTATTAAAAGTTATTTTAGTCTTAATTCGATTCGGTGCCGAGCGTTAACACTCTATCAAATTTTTCTAAATCATTTTTCGCTCTTTTATTTTTCCTATCTTTAGTTAATTAAAATCTCCACCTTACTTTAGTAAAATAAAAGTCCTCTTGGAGGAGTAAGAATAATCAACCTGACCCCGAGAACAATACGACCTCAGTATTCTCCCGAATATCGAGTACTACTTGCAATAGGTGCACTTTCCCTCCCTCAGCAAGCCAGCGGCATTCGACTCATCGAACCAACCACCCACGTAAGAGTCTGTTCGCGGGCGATCACTATGCGATGGATATTGGGTGTTACAATTTGGTATCAGACTACTGGTTTAGGTCAAGCTTAAATGAATTCATGGGCGAATTCTTTTTAAGGGGTGGTGAGCACATGTGTGTGTGTCATCATTATAACATTAAAAGAACCCATGAATGTTCACTTAGAAATGAAAATACACATGTTTGAGGAACCTGCATGTTCCTACAATTGCTTCTTACAATTTTGTTTGGTCGCTTAACAGTGTGTTGTACAACTATAGGTGACCAGAAGTGGTGCAGGGCCGTTAGAATGCCCAGTTTCTGAGGCTAGTAGCGCACCAAATGATGCTCCTGCAACACCTCCCTTAGCTGAAACCGTACGATTGGTTGCTGAAGCAGTGTTTGCCATGATCAATGCGCCTCTTGCAAGGCAAATGCAGCAGCCCGCTCCTACGATGGAGCAGGTACCGCTTCAAAGGGATGAACCAAAAAGAGTGGAGCAGGTAGTGGTGGAGCCTTTGGTACTGAGGAGAGCAACCAAAAGATAGCTCAAACATGTTATGGGATTCAATCCTGCAGTGTTCTCGGGGATTGGAACCTCATCTCAAGCCGAAGACTGGCTCTCTCGAGTGAAGAGAGTCCTGACAGCTACTGAAACGAAGGAGTGGCAGATGACCACTATAGCTACGTTCATGTTGGATGGAGACGCTAGGCTGTGGTGGGAGTGTTTGGAGCTGCATCTCTTGAGAGGAAGGCAACTTACAGACATCTCGATGGAAGAGTTCTCGAGACTGTTCTTGGCAAGGTACCTCCCTTCGGTGCAGAGGATAATATTGGAGAATGAGTTCCAAAGTTTGGTGCAAGAAGAGAGTAGCATGGATGAGTATCTCCACGAGTTTACTCAATTGGGTCGGTACGCTAGCTCCACATTCGCGGATGAGGAGTGCAAGATGAACCGTTTCTATGAAGGTCTAAGAGATGACTTGAGGCTACTGCTCTCGGGGCCGATGACGCAGGGCTTCTTGACCCTGGTCAACACGGCCCGGTCTTTGGAGAAGGACTTGAAGAATGTGTAAGCAAAGAAAAGCTCTGGTGATAAGAAGACGAAGTTTAAAGTGTCGACTACTTCGAAGTCTGGATATCGTAGGTTCTATAAGAAGGCTTGGACCTCGGGTCCAGCCCCCTCTTTTGGTACTTCTGGGGCGACTACGGGTCGAACCCCGGGTGCATGTTTTACTTGGGAAATGTTGGGGCACTTTGCCCGTGATTGCTGGAGCGGACATCCCAAGTTCGAGAGGAAGCCGGGAGCAACATATGAAGAGAAGAGCATGGTGGTGGAGTGAACCGTGTCCCATTATGCTCCGGTTCAACCAAGAGTTTATAATCTTGGCTAACAGGAGGCCATCAAGCAAGCAGATGTGGTGACAGGTACGATTTAAAATTATAACAAGTTAATTTTTAAATACTTGTTATGCACATGTTACCTTAACATTGCTTGTCTAAGATTTGTTTTGATTTGTGATAATCCGGCGAGAGCACTCTTTGATACGTGAGCTTCGCACTCCTTTTTGTCCGAAAAATTCATATCGCGTATCAGATTACCTACTTCAATGGCAAAGGACAAATTGGATGTACTATTGCCGAATGGGTGCTCAATATGTATGGTCAGAGTCTGTGGCGTAAAGATCCTTATTGGGAGTCAGGAATTCCATTTTCAAGCGTCGTTACTACCGCTAGTAGATTTCGACGTAATATTTGGCATGGACTGGCTCTCGGAGCAGCAAGCTTATATTGATTGCAGCCGCAAGGAAGTTAAGTTGGGAACAGGTCGTGAGACGACTTTTACGGGCTTGAAAGTGTCGAGCAAGACTTTGATGTCTGCTCTTCAGGTGGTGAAGGTGGTTCGTACCGGAGCAGAGCTATTTTTCACGCTAGTGGAGGTTGCAAAGCCTAAGCCTACGTTGGACAATATTTAAGTGGTAGTTGAGTACCCTGATTTGTTCCCTTCCGATCTTCCTGGAGCCCCACCTCAACGGGAGATAGACTTCACGATTGAGTTAGTGCCAGGTGTGAAAACTATGTCACCCTCTCCGTATCGGCTAGTGCCTAAGGAAATGGCGGAGCTGAAGGTTCAACTGCAAGAGTTGTTGGAGCAGGGGTATGTGCGTCCAAGTTCGTCACCTTGGAGTGCATCGATCCTTTTTGTTAAGAAGAAGGATGAAAGCTTGAGACTTTGTATTGATTATCGGGGGTTGAACATGCTAACGGAGAAGAACAAGTACCTGATACCGAGGATTGATGATCTTTTTGATCAGTTAGTCGGGTCAACGGTGTACTCAAAATTGGATCTTAAGTTCAGTTACTATCAGCTGAGGATAAGGGAGAGTGAAATCCCTAAGACAACATTCAGTACGAGATACGAGCATTATGAGTATACAGTCATGTCGTTAGGGCTTACAAATGCGCCGTCATTGTTCATGGATCAGATGAACAGGACTTTCAGGGAGTACCTAGACCACTTTATGATCTTATTCATTGACGACATCTTAGTGTACTCGCAGTGTGAGGAGGATTACTTAAAGCATATTCATTTCGTATTGGAGACACTGAGGAGGAATCAATTGCATGCCAAGTTCTCCAAATGCGAGTTTTTGTTTTCCTCAGACACATAGTCAGTGGAGAGGGCATTAAGTTGGATCGGTGAAGATTGTTGCGATACGAGAGTGGCCTGTGCTTTCTACGATAGCTGATGTCTGGAGCTTTCTGGGGCTTACCGTGTAACACCCCAGATTTTGAGAGAGGGTCGATTTGCGTTTCTGGCCAATTTTTGGTTTCTGGCAGGGGGCACACGGCCCGTGACACGGGCTTCCCGGGCGTGTCCCAGGCCGTGTCAGGCTGGAGTCGACGACTTAGCCACGTAGTCGACACTTTGTGCTCGACGAAGTGTCGAGACAGGGCACATGGCCTGCGATACGGGGGTGTCGCAGGGCGTGTCGAGCCCGTGTCGACACTCGTCCCGGGGTGTCGACATTTTCGCTCGATAAATATGTCGAGACAAGGCACACGGCCTAGGACACGGGCGTGTCCAAGGCCGTGTGGGTCGGTCGACGAACTTCAGTCGGTGATGTTCACTCAACGACTGTCGAGTGTCGAGTGTCGAGACTGGGGCACACAACCTATGAAATGGGTGTGTCACAGGGCGTGTCCCGCCTGGTCGACTATCTTCGCTCGATGTTTTTCCGCGATGTCGACACAAAGGCTGTCGACGAGTGTCGAGACTTGGCACACGGCTTGGGACACGGACGTGTCCCAGGCCGTGTCCCTTCTCGGGTTATTTTCGGGGCTTTGTCGATGGAGGCACACGGTCGACCACACGGCCGTGTCAGTTGGGACACGGGCGTGTTGGGCCGAACACGAGCGTGTCGAATGCCCGTGTGCTGTTCCAGGCGCGTTGATTTGAGACGGCGAATGGGGGATACGACCCTGGACACGGCCGTGTGTCAGGCCGTGTTCGGCCTAGGTATTCTATTTTTTCAGACGGATCGTGGCCATTCTTTCCATGATTTTAGGATCTGGTGGTTCAGGACTGTTCTTGGGGAGTTAAGTCCGAGAATTGGTTTGGAAAACCTAATTCTTCTTCAAGCTTTTCTCTTACTAATTTCTAGAGAGAATGGAGAACAAGAAAGAAGGTGAAGGAGGGTTTGGGCAGTAGGAGGGGCTTCAGTGCTCCAAATCGCGAGCCGAGTCCACATCCGTGGAGGCTAAATCTTTGCGAAGGTTTTCATCTGGCTATTTTGCGAAGGCAAGGAAGAGGAGTCGGAAGGTAACGACACTTCTCCTCTCGGTCTTAGGATGCATGTCTTTAGCATCACTTCTTTTCTAGTTTTGGGCACAAAACACTCAAATGAGAGGGGTTTTGGGTCGCCAAGGTTCAAGAGGAACCTCCGGGTCGATTGAGTCCATCCCCGGCATGATTTGCATTAGAGATCCTCTCCGTTAGTGGACTAGGCATGGTGGGTGAAGCCGTAGTCGCGACCGTTAGTCCGACTCGGTGATGTTGCATACGAACTTTAAGGATTCGTAGAGTTTCCGTTGTGGCAAGATGCCGTTTGTGATATGGTGATGTTTTTTCCCTTTTTCTCGAGTGAGTACGTGTAGCCGGAATCGGACAAGGTTAGCTCCCCGTGGCGGTAAATGGTTTCCTTGGTGGACAAGGTTAGCTCCGCATGAGTTGTAGATGGTTTCCTTGGTGCGCGGGAACGCTGCAGTACAAATGAGGTACTAGGGTGGAATTGTCTTGGTTTGTGATGTGCCAAGGCGTGGCTATGTCTCCGCGACGTTCACGTCATGTATGGAGAGTGTCCCGGCGAGACTAGTCCCCCTCTGTGAGACTGACGAGAATGCCAAGTATGGGGGCAAGCCCGGGCAATGAGGCCATGAGCGGGTGGGGTCTGACAAGGCTTCTTAAAATCGGTCAGTTTGTGTTTGTTGGAATCCTGACAAGAGACGTCATAGCTTGCAGGAAATCCCGGGTCTAAGACCTTGAGCGGGTGGGGCCTAGGAATGAGTTCCATGTGGCGGCTTGTGTGCCATTGGGGGGAAATTGTGTTTCCCCTTTATTTGTGGCTTTATGCCAATGGGGAAATGATGAGTACCCATGTGATGTGATGATGTGCTAGATGCATACGAGATAGGGTGGCTTGGGTGAAACCCGGGTTGTTGCATACATGTTGCATAAGTAGGCCCTTTTTATTATATGCTCAACCCGTAGAGAACATGTATGATGTGTGTGACATCCAAGCCTGTTTCTGTAGTTTCTTTTCTTGCTTATGATTATTGCATACGAAGTGCTAACTTGTAGGTTGGAGGGGTACCCCGGGGTCCGTTAGGGGTGGCCGGGAGGACATGTGTTGTTACACAGTTTGAGGTCAGCCATTGCTGACCCATGCTACTAATAAATTTTACAGGGCAAAGATCGCATGCAGGAGCTAGCTCGTCGGCCAGAAAGGCCTAGGCCTCATGAAGTGCTTTTCTCTTTTGTAGCTCTACTTATATAATGTTGTATGTTTGAGACTCATGTTGTCCGGCTTGCATGCCGAGGTAGACTAGGAGTGTTATGACTTTCTCGACTGTTGTATTATTTGAGTTTGGACACTTGTTGTAAGGCCATAAGGCAACTGTTTTTTTACTCTTCTTGTAGTGGATAACTTCTAGTCTTGCTTATGTTTCCGCTGTGTTGTGAAAAGTGTTTTGAGTGTTGGTAGTTATATCAACTTATAATAATAAAGTTGTGGAGTCCGTATGTTGTGGGGCCCCGGCTGGACCCATATTATACGGTCGTTACAGGGGAGGTGTTACAATTTGGTATTAGAGCGTGGTTAGTTTCAAGGTCAATGCGTAGAGAAGTTATCCACATAAGAGTAACGCGGGACCATGAGTGTCCTTATGTTTAAGTCTTGAGATTAGAGACTGATTCCGTGTTTCTTGTTTTCTTGAAGAGTGCAAGCAACGAGGCAGAAACGTTGAGAGCAAGAGAATAGCTTTCGGCGAGCAGTGCTACTGCTCCAGGTCTTTTGGGCACGGGTGTAAACTCGGCCGACATCTGCCGCATGCTTGTAGAAGCGATGGTGGCAGCCCAAGCTACAGCGGCAGCTCAGGTATCAACCCCTACTACACTGGATATGGCGACGGCCGTGCCAGGAGGAGAAGCCAGGAGAGTGGAGCCTTTGGTGAAAAGGGTAGTTGTCGGACATGGAGACCGACACTTGAAGTACTTCCTGAGCTTCCATCCCTCGTCTTTCAAGGGAGTTGGTACGCCAATGGATGCGGAGGATTGGTGGGTTCGCATTCAAGAGCTTTTGAGGGTGGCAGAGACGCCAGAAGAAAAGAAATCTGATTATGCGGCGTTCATGTTGGAAGGAGACGCCAAGTTGTGGTGGGTGGGCCATAGAGTGCCCCAATTCCCGGGACGCACCCCGTCGGTGGAGGAGTTTGGGGATGCTTTTCTGAAGAGGTACATTCCCTTTTCTACACGGTTGGCACTTCAGAGGCAGTTCCTGCACTTAATGCAGTGGGACAAGACGGTGGATGAGTATGTGCAGGAATTCACCAGTTTGGGTCGTTACGCATGAACGACGATGGCAGATGATGTAAAGAGGGATAACCTCTTCTACTAGGGGCTGAGGGAGAATCTGAGGCAACCCCTCATCTCCATGAAGAGAGCGGGATTCAACGAATTATTGGAGGCTGCCAGGATGTTGGAGAGTGATCTGGAGTGAACCCAACATCGTAAGGGTTTCACTCCCAAGCAAGGGGAAGGGAAGCCTTCCCAATCCCATGGAAAGTCTGAAGGGAGTAGGTGGAGGAATAAGTCTCACACATCCAGGTCCGGTGAGAAGAGCAAGTGGACGCATGGAGGTTCACACTCTAGGGGACCACCGACGTGCTACAACTACGGTAAGGTGGGGCACATAGCTCGTGTTTATCCCCAAGGAGGAGTGGGGAAAGAGGCAAGGCAGGAGCAGACTGTGCGCTCCGGCCCAAGTGCTGCGGAGAAAGGAAAGATGGCGGAGTCAAGCGCTTCTCGGTTCCAACCGATGCAACCAAGGGCCTACAACCTTGGACAGCAAGAAGCGATCCGCCAAACCGATGTGGTGACAGGTATGAAGAAAATTTAAGTTTAAATTTTGTGCTTCATACTTTTAGAGTTTTTGTGTGATGTCTATGTTGTAGGTTTCATTTTAGTTTCCGGATACCCCGCTAGGGTATTGTTTGATATGGGAGCATCGCACTCCTTTCTTACGGAGAGCTTCATCCGGATAATAGGAGTTGAGTCTTTCTCGTCGGGCGCAGAGCTGAAAGTGCGCATGCCCAATGGGTCATCCATGACCACCGGGGCCAGAGGGCACATCTGTTGGGAGCTGGACGGAGTTGACTTCGTTTTGGTAGCAACGATTTTGCCATTGGTTGAGTTCGATGTAATTTTGGGCATGGACTGGCTTGCAGAGCAGCGCGCCAGTATTGATTGCCTATCTAAGGTAGTGACCCTAAAGAGCAAAGGGCAGGCGGAGGTCAAATTTGAGGACCTTTGTGCAGTGGCCTATTCCCTGATTTCGGCCATGCAATTGATGCGAGCGATTAACTTGGGTGGTGTAGAGCTTGTAGTGTTATTGGAGGTTCGTCTCTCTCACCTATCTATTGAGGAAGTGCCCGTAGTGGCAGAGTTCAAGGATGTGTTTCCGGATGAACTTCCTGGAGCGCCTCCTCGGCGGGAGATCGATTTCTTGATCGAGTTAGTGCCGGAGGCTAGGCCGGTGTCACGTCCTCCGTTTAGGATGGAACCAAATGAGTTGGTCGAACTCAAAGTATAGCTACAGTAACTGTTGGAGCAAGGGTATATTAGACGCAATTCTTCACCGTGGAGCGCGCTGGTGTTGTTTGTAAAGAAGAAAGCCGGTAGCATGCGGCTATGCATAGAATACCGAGAGCTGAATAAATTGACCGTCAAGAATAAGTATCTGATTCCTCGGATAGATGACTTGTTCGACCAATTGGTTGGGTCAGCAGTGTATTCAAAATTGGACTTGAAGTCAGGCTAATATCAGCTGCGAATTCGGGATGAGGACATACCCAAGACTGTCTTTGGTACAAGGTATGAACACTTTGAGTTTACGGTGATGCCGTTCGGACTAACGAACGCACCATCTGTGTTCATGGATCTTATGAACCGAGTATTTCCGGAATACTTGGATTCTTTTGTGGTTGTCTTCATCGATGACATCTTGGTGTATTCCAAATCGGAAGTGGAGCATGAGACCCACTTGAGGGTGGTCTTGCAAGTGTTGAGGGAGAATCAGTTGTATGTAAAGTTCTCCTAGTGCGAGTTCTAGTTAGAGAAGGTGGCATTTTTGGGCCACGTGATTAGTCGGGAAGCGGTGGCAGTGGATCCAACAAAAGTGTAAGCCATCAGAGATTGGCCGGTTTTTAGGACTGTGGCGGAAGTCCGAAGTTTTCTTGGACTAGCCGGGTATTATAGGAGATTCGTGGAGAATTTTTCGCGGATAGCTCTACCCCTCACCTCACTCACTCGTAAAGATCATAGGTTTGTATGGACTCAAGAGTGCAGTCAAGCATTTGAGGCACTGAAGGAGAGACTGATGATGGCTCCAATCCTAAGTCTACTACAAGGGACCGAGGGATTTCAGATCTTCACTGACACATCGGGATGCGGTTTGGGTTGCGTTTTGGTGCAACATGGCAAGGTGATAGCTTTTGGGTCTAGACAACTGAAGCCTCATGAGAGGAATTACTCCGTCCATGACTTGGAGTTGGCGGCGGTATTTTTCGCGTTGAAGATATGGCGGCATTATATGTACGGTGCAAAGGTGGAGATCTTCACGAATCATAAAATCCTGAAGTATCTCTTGGATCAAAAGGACTTGAACATGCAGCAACGCAGGTGGGTTGAGTTTCTTCGAGACTACGAAGTGGCGATTCAATATATGCCAGGTAAAGCCAATGTGGTGGCGGATGCCTTGAGTAGGAAGTACTCGGGGCAAGGGAATTGGATTGAAGCTCATGATGAGCGGTTGGTACGGGAATGAGAGTCCCTTGGTTTGGAGTGTGTTGCGAGAGGCGAGTCTAGCGTGGCTCGGTGGAGCTGGATTGAAGTGCAGAATGACTTGACCGATCGCATTCGGCAAGCGACTCGGTTGGATGTGGAGTTTCAACCATTTGTGTTGGAGGCTCAAACGGGCGAGAGCAGCGCCTGGGAGATGATTGATGGGATTCTGAGGAAGGATGGAAGGGTTTGTATACCGCAGTTCGACAAACTCTGTGAGGAGTTGATGTTTAAGGCTCACTTCACAAAGTAATCCATTCACCCGGGCAATACAAAGATGTACTTGGATATGAAGAAATCCTTTTGGTGGTCGGGGCTGAAGCGGGACGTAGCTTTGTATGTGAATCGTTGCCAGACTTGCGCCTTGGTGAAGGCCGAATGTCAGAAGCCGGGCGGGTTCCTGAAGCCCCTTCCAATCCCGTAGTGAAAATTTGATGACATCTCCATGGATTTTGTGCATGGTCTGCCTAGATTGCAGCAGGGTAATGATGCTATTTGGGTGATCGTGGACCGCTTAACCAAGGTGGCCCACTTCATCCCAAATCGGAAAGAGGACAACGTGGAGAAGCTGGTAGAGTTGTATGTTCGTAACATTGTGCGACTGCATGGGATTCCTAAGAGCATAGTCAGCGATCGAGATGGACGGTTTACGTCCAAGGACTGGAGATTGGTTCAGAAGAGTTTGGGCATGAAGTTAAAGTTCAGTACGACATTCCATACTCAAACTGATGGGCAAACTGAAAGAACGAACCGTACTATGGAGGATATGTTGAGAATGTGCGTTCTTGACTTCGGCAAGAAGTGGGAGGATCACCTCTTCATGGTAGAATTCACATACAATAACAGTTATCAAGCAAGTATAAAAATGGCGCCATACGAAGCTTTGTATGGGAGACGGTGTCGAACACCGATGTCTTGGGCAGAGGCGGGAGACACCAAAATTTTGGGAAAGGAGGCGTTGGTTGACGCTTGTGAGTTGGTACGGACCATTCAAGAGCGTATGAAGGTGGCGAAAGACCGGCAAGCAAAATACTTTAATGCTCGTCACAGGAAGTTGGAGTTTGTGGTAGGTGATTTGGTCTATTTGAAGATCAAGACGTTCAAGGGTGTCTCACGGATTCGCCGACTCAAGAAGTTGAGTCCAACATTTTTGGGGCCTTTTGAAGTTGTTGAACGGATGGGAGAAGCAGCCTATCGGTTGGCGTTGTCCGCGGAGCTGAGTGGATTGCATGACGTCTTCCATGTCTCCGTCTTGAGGAAAGCCTTGGTGGAGGCTAGTGTGGTGATCGAGCCAGCATTGGTGCAAATTGAGGAAGACTTGAGGACGCGAGTCCTTCCAATTGCTATAGAGAATTCGGAGACTCGGCAGTTGCAGAATAAAGAGGTTAAACTCGTGAAAGTCCGATGGGACAACTGCGGTTGTGAGGAGCTCTCGTGGGAGCGAGAACAAGCCATGCTAGAAGAGTATCCCGAACTCTTCATTTCAGGTACCATTTAAGTGTGTTCACTTTTGTTTTGTAATTTCGGGATGAAATTCTGTTAAGGGGGGAGAGTTGTAACACCCTAGATTTTGAGAGAGGGTCGATTTGCGTTTCTGGCCAATTTTTGGTTTCTGGCATGGGGCACACGGCCCGTGACACGGGCGTGTCCCATGCTGTGTCAGGCTGGAGTCGACGATTTGGCCGCATAGTCGACACTTTGCGCTCGACGAAGTGTCGAGACAGTGCACACGGCCTGCGACACGGGCGTGTCGCAGGGCGTGTCGAGCCCGTGTCGACACTCGGCCCGGGGTGTCGACATTTTCGCTCGACAAATGTGTCGAGATAAGGCACACGGCCTAGGACACAGGCATGTCCAAGGCCGTGTGGGTCGGTCGACGAAATTCAGTCGGCGATGTTCACTCGACGAGTGTCGAGTGTCGAGTTTCGAGACTGGGGCACACGGCCTGTGACACGGGCGTGTCACAGGGCGTGTCCCGCCTGGTCGATGATGGGCTAAAACCCGAACAGGCAAGTGTACCTGTCGAATTATAGTATCAAGGTCGTATTTAAACACGGGGTTGTCAAGTACTGCTACTTATGCTTGAACTATTATCCTACCGGAAGAAAGTGGGTTTTGAGAATTTTTTTTAAAACTAAACTGAAATGAAATTTAAAACCGAACTATGGATTAAAAGATAGCACTTGATCGACGATTCACCATGAAAAGAGATAGGAGAAATAAAAATAATATTTTATAATTGCGACTTTACTCGACCGTGACGGATCCGAAAATAAGACAAAATCTCGCTAGAGCATTAAGTCTCCTAACTTATAGACGATTTGATCGAAATCTCTTTACAAATCAAAGGGGCCTAAAGTTGCATTATCGAGGTGATCCGCACTATTGGATTTGACTCCAATCCGGAGGATTTACGTCGTCCTATCTCTAGGATTGCGTGCAACTCCTTCCCACTTTGAGTGATCTTTCAAATCAATGAGTCTCTCGACTATTATGAAATGAGATCAAAGGCCTACTACCGTATACCGGAAATACGGAGTCGGCTCAAAATAAATCAAAGAGGGATCGAGCGAAAGTTAGCAAAAATAAAATTATGAAGTAAAAATAATTCCTATCTCAAATCATGGATCCTCATGATCAAATGCTAAAAGAAGATTAGCTACGCATAGTTAAGAAAGAAAGCACGGAAAGATAAAAGAAGTTTATTTTCATTGATATATAAAAACAGAGAAGTACAAAATAATAAGGAGACAAGTTTATGCTACCGAAGAAAAGATTACACTATCAAAAGCAAAGGTTACACTAATAAAGACTTAACAACATGTAAGCAACAAAAAAGAAAGCACTCTCTTGAACTAGTACTTCACTTGCTCTCCAAAATCCAACTCTCCAAAGTATGAGACCATGGTGCCTTTTATAGATGAGGAGGGAAGATTCTAGATGGGAATGAAGAGAAGGAGGCAAGGGGGGTGGCCGGCCATGTGTAGGGGAGAGTGTTCATGCATGGCATTAAATGAAGGAAGAGGGAGAAGATACATTCATGCATATACATTTAAAAGAAATGAAATAAATATAAGAGGGAGGATGGATGTGTTTCAATGAGGATGAGAGAAAAGGAAGGAGGGGTGATTGAGAAATAAATAAGAGGGAGAGAGTGTGGATTCATTGCATGTGATTTATGGAAATGAAATAAAATAAAGTAGAGAGGGGGAATGGATGTAGAATAATGAAGGGGGGGACAAATAGGGAGCCGACCATGCATGAGTGGCAGCATGTGGGCCGAAATTTTATTTGTGGGCTGCTGAATTTGAAGGAGGGTTGCACTTGGAGAGGGGCCGGGCTACTACATGAAGAGGGCTGCACTTGGAGAGGGGCCGGACTGCTACATGAAGAGGGCTGCACTTGGAGAGGGGCCGGGCTGCTACATGAAGAGGGCTGCACCATGTGGGCTTTGTTGTAGGCTCGGGTAGGGCTAGGATTGCATGTAGGGGCTGCTCTAAAAGTGGCCGGGCTGCTCCAAAGGGCTTGATCAAGTGAAAGGGCTGCACTAGCATGGGCTTTGAACCTACAAATAAAGCACAACAAAACATTAGTTAATACAAATAAAACTAAACATAGCATATCATACTATTAATTAATTATATTCATAACAAAATACAAGTAAACATAAAACATAAAACATGTACTAAAACTATAGATTTTTATATCAAAACATAACAAAATAAAATTGCAACATAACAATCAAATAAAACTATAATAAAACTAGGAATTATAATATCCTAACACAAAAAAAACTTTAAGAAGAAATAAAACAAAACATGCATAAAAATACTTGAAACATATAACTAAACTAGGAATTTTGCATACTAAACTATCCCAAAAACGATGACTAAAATAAGTCATCGAATTCCCCTATGCTAAAGTATTTGCTTGCCCTCAAGCAAATAAAACTTAAAAAACTAGGGAAAGAAAACAAAGAAGATTTAGGTTGCATAATTAAGAAAAACAAAACTTCAAAAATTAAACTATCCTAATTCCTATGTTAACAACTAGTGGGGTGAGAAGTGCACAATAGAAAACTTGGAAGTGGAGACCTAAAAATATCATTAGAACATAAATAAAATTTACACATTTCTAAATATTAAAACAAGGCATCCAAAATTAATGAAAATAAGAAAAGCAAAAGTAGAAGTTCTAAATAAACGACGCATTAATGAACTACTAGGTTGCTAGAATAACAATTAACCCTAAATCACCTCAAGATAACCTCCAAAGAAATCCATCAATGATGGTGGCCATAGGCTTGTCCGTTCACACTCTCTCCACTACGCGAATTTACGTTCTAAAGATTAATAGGACTTCTATAGGCGTTAAATATTGGCTTAGGTAAATGATTAGGAAATGAAAACAAAGATAAACATGAGGGCTTAAACACTAAACCAAGGTTGAGCTCAAAAATAAAAACATGAAGAGAAATGAGAAATGACAAGTACATCATTTTTCAATTCAAACTAACAAACAAAGGCCATGAATTTTTTTCTTTTCATAAATTGGCCACAAATAAACTTCAATTTTTTTTCTTTTTGATTGATTTCACTTTTTTTTTTGATAATAATATTTTTTTCTTCTTTAATAACTTTTTAAGGAAAGCTCCAAATATAAGATTTAAACACTCCTTTTCATTTCAAAGATATAACCCTTCACAAAAAATGATAATTAAGCTCAAAGTTTAGTGTGAAATAGGAAAGATATTTGGCTTTGGTGAAATGATGAAATGAAAGGTGGAGCTAAAACAAAGAAACATGGAAAAAGGCCCAAAAATTGTTTTGCAATGGTAAATTTGTTGGTGGGCAAGAAAAGCTCAAACTAGTCAAAGGGTGGCCTAAATCATTTCTAAAGTACGTAACAACGACGCAAATGTTTCGAGAGTCGCTAGGGACAAGTTCTAGATACCAAGAAAGACTACCCCGCAAATGAAAAAGAGATAACATTACCTAGCAACCATTCATAAGCAACTAACCGAATAAAAAGACATAACTACAAATTGCTAACTTAAAACGTAAAAATCGGATGCCTATATTTAAGAAAAAGAAACTAGTAAAACTAAGCTATGTTAAACTGATAAATTTAGAAAACCAATTCAAAGAAATCTAAATAGAACTAAGGAACCGCACGGGCCTACACATCACTAGAAGAAACATAAAAATAAAGATAGAAAATAATTTTAGATTTTGTTTTTCAAATATATTTTAGCAAT
Organism: Platanthera guangdongensis; assembly: GCA_039583875.1. Taxonomy (NCBI): domain Eukaryota; kingdom Viridiplantae; phylum Streptophyta; class Magnoliopsida; order Asparagales; family Orchidaceae; genus Platanthera; species Platanthera guangdongensis. The sequence goes on along the minus strand of CM077158.1, from coordinate 203,911,930 downwards.
TTTTTGGATTTTTGCTTTTCTTCTTTTTTTGTGATTTTTGAAAAGGCTAAAATAAAAGCAATACTAGCAAAAAACTTATCAAAACTATGCTAATTTTTTTAGAAAATTTTTTTTTTGAAAGAAAAAGGAAAAAGAGAACTAACTAAACCCTCCCCCAAGCTTAGAGTTTTTCATTGCCCTCAATAAAATAAACAAAAAGAAAAACGAGAAGGAGACTGAGAAGGAGAGAAAAATGCAGAAAGTAAATGAAATAATAAACAAAACAGGACTTCCCCGGGTTTGTGAGATGAAGGCGGATGTCGCTCCCCCATGCTTGCTTTTTAGTGCACTGGATCGTCAGTAGGTTTGACTTGATCCATCTTTATATCAGCAACGTGGAGCGGCGGTCACGAACTTGCTTGGTTGGCCTCCGGAAGGAAGAGCAAAATAAAAGCAGAAAACAAAATAGAGTCCGTGGGCAGGTGCCCAAGATTGTTCTTTATTACAATAATTTAAAGTTCGAAAAATATTAACGAAATGTCTTTGAAAAAAAAATGTCCCACATAAAAGAAAGTTGCATAAAAGAAAACATTATGATAGAAATAAAAGTTGTTCCACAGCAGGAGATACATAATCATTTGAAAAATATAACTTTAAACGATGGCCATTTACTTTAAAATTACCCTTATCCGGGTGCGAGAGGAGCACAGTGCCATAAGGAAAAACCTGTTTGACCGTAAAAGGTCCAGACCAATGAGATTTCAGTTTTCCAGGGAAGAGACGTAAATGCGAATTAAAAAGAAGAACCTGATCGCCTGTTTTAAACGTTTTAGGGTGTCACAGGTTCTTATCGTGATAAAGTTTCGTGTGTTCTTTATACAGCTTGTTATTTTCGTAAGCGTACGCTCTCCATTCATCGAGTTCATTCAATTGATTTTTCCTATGCTCGCCGACTGAGTGCGGATAGAAATTAAAAAATTTTATCGCCCAATATGCTCGGTGTTCTACTTCTACCGGAAGATGACACGATTTTCCATAGACCAATCGAAAAGTAGTACAACCGATGGCGGTCTTGTACGCCGTCCAATAGGCCCAAAGAGCATCGTCTAATTTTAAGGACCAATCTTTACGAGAAGTAGAAACAGTTTTTTCCAAAATCCTCTTTAGCTCTCGATTGACTACCTCGACCTGACTGTTAGTTTGGGGGTGATAAGCGGTGGATAATTTATGTGTAACGCCATATTTAGTTAAAACCATAGCTAGTTACGCGTTACAAAAGTGGCTCCCCCTATCACTAATGATCGCGCGAGGAAAGCCAAAATGAGAAAATAATTTTTTTAAGAAATTTATGACTACGCGAGTGTCATTACTTGGTAAAGCTTGGGCCTCTGCCCACCTAGAGACGTAATCTACGGCGACTAAAATATATTTATTTCCAAAACTTGAGGGAAATGGGCCGACAAAGTCTATGCCCCACAAATCAAAAACTTCGCATTCAAGAAAATAATGTTGCTCCATTTCATTTTTATTAGAGATGTTCCCAGTCCGCTGGCACCAATCGCACCCACCCACAAAGATTTGTGCATCTTTAAAAATGCTTGGCCAATAGAAGCCAGCACTAAGTACTTTGTATGCGGTGCGGTTTGCTTGAAAGTGCCCGCCAGTCAGACCTTCATGAACATGTTTTAAAATTAGCTGACCTTCTTCCCTGGAGACACATCTTCTTACCACCTTGTCCGGACAAATGCGAAACAGAAACGGATCCTCCCAAAAATAATACTTCAACTCAGAAAAGAATTTCTTATTTTGCTGAGAGGAGTATTATTTTGGGAGGATGCGGGCCACCAGGTAATTGGCCAAATCGGCAAACCATGGGGTATAAGAAGAAATGTTTAAAATTTTCTCATCCGGGAAAGAATCAAAATGTAAATTTTCATCAAAAATATCAATTTTAGGATTTTCTAGGCGTGAAAGATGATCAGCCGCTAAATTTTCCGCTCCTTTCTTATCCCGGATCTCCAAGTCAAATTCTTGAAGTAATAGGATCCAACGAATAAGATGCGGCTTGACATCCAGTTTAGAAAGGAGGTACTTCAAAGCGGAATGATCCGTAAAAACGATAACCTTAGAAAGAGTGATATAGGGTCGAAATTTATCAAAAGCAAAAATGATAGCTAAGAGTTCCTTTTCAATTGTAGTGTAATTTTCTTGCGCTGAATTAAGCGTTTTGCTAGCGTAATAGATTGGGTGGAAATTCTTAGCTATACGTTGTCCTAGTACCGCGCCGACCGCAAAACTACTTGTGTCACACATAATTTCAAAAGGTAAATCCCAAACTGGGGCGATCATAATAGGAGCATTTATAAGTTTGGATTTAATTAAGTCGAACGCCGCTAAACAAGAATCGTCAAAAATAAAAGGAGCGTCTTTCTCGAGAAGATGGGTGAGAGGCTTAGTAATTTTGGAAAAGTCCTTAATAAATCTTCGATAAAAACCCGCATGGCCTAAAAAACTTCTTATCGCTTTAACATTCGTAGGCGGTGGTAACTTTTCAATTACTTCGATTTTTGCCTTGTCCACTTCAATTCCCTTGGCGGAAATTTTGTGGCCAAGGACTAAGCCTTCACGTACCATAAAGTGGCACTTTTCCCAATTCAAAACTAGATTTGTTTCTTCACAACGTTTTAAAACTTTTCCTAAATTCTTTAAACATAACTCAAACGAGTCGCCAAAAACCGAGAAGTCGTCCATAAACACTTCCATAATGTTTTCTACATATTTATCGAAAATGACCAGCATGCACCGCTGAAAGGTAACTGGTGCGTTGCATAGCCCGAAAGGCATCCTACGGTAGGCAAATGTTCCGAAAGGGCAAGTGAATGTCGTCTTCTCTTGGTCCTCGGGTGCGATAGGGATTTGGAAGTATCCCGAAAGACCGTCGAGAAAACAATAAAAACTATGCCCGGATAAACGCTCTAAAATTTGATCGATAAATAGAAGGGGGAAGTGATCCTTACGAGTGGCATCATTTAATTTCCGGTAATCTATGCACATCCTCCATCCCGTTACCGTCCTAGTTGGAATTAAATCATTATTTTCATTTGTTACTACCGTGATCCCACCCTTCTTAGGTACAACCTGAACCGGACTTATCCATTTACTATCGAAAATAGGATAGATTATCCCCGCATCTAATAACTTAAGAATCTCGCCCTACACAACCTCTTTCATATTAGGATTAAGACGTCGTTGAGGTTAGACTACATCCTTAGAATTATTTTCAAAAAATATTTTGTGGGTGCAAAAGGAGGGGCTTATGCCAGGAATATCAGAAATTTGCCACGCTATAGCTCGACGATGCTTTTGTAGTAGTTCGATCAATTGATCATTTTTAGATTGAGAAAGCAAAGCCAAGATTATAACGGGCAATTTAGAATTTTGTTCAAGAAAGGCATATTTGAGATGTTCGGGAAGGAGTTTTAGTTCGAAGTTGGGTGGTTCATCGTAAGAGTTCTTTAAAGCTTTTTCATTTTCAAAGACAATATTTTCATAATTTTTTTATCTAAAAATAGGTTCATTGGCAAAGTTGGTTTGCGCGGACATAACCGTATCTTCAAAAACATATGCAAAAAAATCAGAAAAAGAGGAAGAAAAATCATTGGAAGAAACATTTGAAAGAGAAAGAGAGGCGTCTTCATTTAAAACATCAAGGAAGAAACATGAGTCGTCATTTTCTAAAGAATTTTTCATTGATTGATTTATTGAAAACGTCACGTCATCATCTCCCACGCGAAGCAAAAGTTTTCCATTACTTACATCGATGACCGCACGAGAGGTGGCTAGGAAGGGACGACCAAGGATAAGGGGGACCTCGATGTCTTCCTCTATATCAAGAATGACAAAATCCACCGCGAAGATGAATTTGTCGACCTTCACTAGCACATCCTCAACGATACCTAACAGATACTTAATCGATCGATCAGCCAATTGAATGCTCATACGCGTAGGGCTGAGAGTGCCCAATCCTAGCTTTTTAAACAATGAAAAAGGCATCAAGTTGATGCTTGCACCTAAATCCGCTAGCGCATGCTTTACAAAAAGATCACCAAAAACACAAGGAATCGAAAAACTACCCGGATCATTTATCTTTGTAGGAAGATTGGAATTTTTTATGACCGTCGAGCATTCTTCATTTAACGTAACATGAGATAAATTTTCTAATTTCTTTTTGTTCGTTAACAGGTCCTTAAAATATTTGGCGTATTTTGGCATTTGGCTAATCGCTTCATGAAATGGCAAATTGATATGAATTTGTTTAAACATTTCAAGAAAGCGTTGGTATTGATCATCTAGTTTATCTTTCCTAAGCTTAGCGGGGTAAGGAGGTGGTGGAAATTCTTTTAAAATATCGAGATCATTATTTTTAAAACCATCTTTTTCCTTTTCCAAAATAGACGTTTCTTGTTTATTTTCAGAAATAGAAGTTTCTTTTCCAAAATTTTTATTAATTATATCTTCGTCACTAATTCGTGTAGTAGTAGGAGAGGCAATCACCTTTGGCTCTTCCCTTGTGGTGGGCTCGTGAATTACCTTGCCGCTCCGAAGGGAAATCGCTTTCGCATGCTCCCTTGGGTTTGGCTCAGTATTTGAGGGAAGAGTCCCAGGTGGCCTCTCGGAAACTATCTTTGCTAATTGACCGACCGTATTCTCTAAATATTTCATTGAGCCTGTTAGATTTCTAATGGTCGCTTCATTGGTGATTATGTATTTTGAAAGCATTTCCTCCAAAGAGGAAGGTTTTTGAAAATGTTGATTTTGTTGTGGTGGTGGTGGTGGAGTGAAATCGTACGGTGGACGTGCAGAATTCGCAGGATTACTCCAAGAAACATTAGGATGGTTACGCCATCCAGGATTATAAAAGTTAGAAGAAGAATTAAAACTAGGCGTAGCAGAAAAATTAGAAAAAGTAGAAAAGTTCGAAGCATTATTTTGAGCAGGCCTGGGTATGTCCCCAGATAATCCACCTGCTCGGCAGCAGCAGCATTTTCATTTTCATATACCTGAGCGGCGGAGGAAGCAGTCATCTCCGAAATCTTCTTATTCAGCATTTCCACTTGCAGTGCCAGTTGCGAAACCGAGTCCACTTCATAGATACCTGCAGGTTTAGATGGGCGAGTCCTAGACGAATTCCACTGATAAGTGTTCATCGCCATGTCCTCGATAAGCTCAAGAGCGGCTTCCGGAGTTTTGCGGTCCAAAGAACCAGCGAAAGCGACATCTATCATTTGCTTGGTTTCTTGATTTAGCCCATTATAGAATGTCTGAACCTGTAACCATACAGGAAGAGCATGATGAGGGCATCTTCTCAAAAGTTCTTTGAACCTCTCCCAAGTGTCATAGAGGGTCTCAGAAGCAATTTGAGAGTACGAAGTTATATCATTTCTTAGCTTAGCAGTTTTGGCGGGGGGTGGGGGTGGGGAATATCTAGCAAGAAATTTATCGACTAAAATGTTCCAAGTAGTGATTGATCCTCTTGGAAGAGAACTCAACCACTGTTTGGCTTTAGTTCTTAAGGAGAAGGGGAAGAGTCTTAGGCTTATAGCATCATCTGAGACACCATTTATTTTGAAGGTGTCACAGATTTCAAGAAAATTGGCAATATGCAAGTTCGGATCTTCATCTTGTAATCCGTCGAATTGTACATATTGCTGCACCATTTGTATGATGCTAGGCTTAAGCTCGAAGTTATTGTTCGCAATTACAGGTCAAACAATACTTGTTTCAGTCCCCTCTAGGTTGGGTCGAGCATAATCAGACATGGTCCTTTGCTGAGCCATTCCTGGGTTAGGATCTCCCATTTCAGAATTAAAATTACAATCACCGTCGGAATCCTCAACCGCTGTTTGAGAAGTGGAAGCCCCGAATCGTAGTTGTCTCCGAAAGGAGCGTTCGATTTCTGTGTCCTAATCAACAAGTAGCGACGGATTCGTGCGGGTCATGCACTAAACAAAATGAAGGAGAAATGGAAATAAATACTTGAAGAAAGAAAAAAAAGAAAGGAATTTTTTTTTTAATTTTTGCAGAAGTAATAGCGTAAGCGCTTTCTTAATATTGACGAAAAAATATCCCCGGCAACGGCGGCAAAAACTTGATGGGCTAAAACCCGAACAGGCAAGTGTACCTGTCAAATTGTAGTATCAAGGTCGTATTTAAACACGGGGTTGTCAAGTACTGCTACTCACGCTTGAACTATTATCCTACCGGAAGAAAGTGGGTTTTGAGAATTTTTTTTAAAACTAAACTGAAATGTAATTTAAAACCGAACTGTGGATTAAAAGATAGCACTTGATCGACGATTCACCATGAAAAGAGATAGGAGAAATAAAAATAATATTTTATAATTGCGACTTAACTCGACCGTGACGGATCCGAAAATAAGACAAAATCTCGCTAGAGCATTAAGTCTCCTAACTTATAGACGCTTTGATCGAAATCTCTTTACATATCAAAGGGGCCTAAAGTTGCATTATCGAGGTGATCCGCACTATTGGATTTGACTCCAATCCGGAGGATTTACGTCGTCGTATCTCTAGGATTGCGTGCAACTCCTTCCCTCTTTGAGTGATCTTTCAAATCAATGAGTCTCTCGACTATTATGAAATGAGATCAAAGGCCTACTACCGTATACCGGAAATACGGAGTCGGCTCGAAATAAATCAAAGAGGGATCAAGCGAAAGTTAGCAAAAATAAAATTACGAAGTAAAAATAATTCCTATCTCAAATCATGGATCCTCATGATCAAATGCTAAAAGAAGATTAGCTACGCATAGTTAAGAAAGAAAGCACGGAAAGATAAAAGAAGTTTATTTTCATTGATATATAAAAACGGAGATGTACAAAATAATAAGGAGACAAGTTTATGCTACCGAAGAAAAGATTACACTATCAAAAGCAAAGGTTACACTAATAAAGACTTAACAACATGTAAGCAACATAAAAGAAAGCACTCTCTTGAACTAGTACTTCACTTGCTCTCCAAAATCCAACTCTCCAAAGTATGAGACCATGGTGCCTTTTATAGATGAGGAGGGAAGATTCTAGATGGGAATGAAGAGAAGGAGGCAAGGGGGGTGGCCGGCCATGTGTAGGGGAGAGTGTTCATGCATGGCATTAAATGAAGGAAGAGGGAGAAGATACATTCATGCATATACATTTAAAAGAAATGAAATAAATATAAGAGGGGGGATGGATGGGTTTCAATGAGGATGAGAGAAAAGGAAGGAGGGGTGAATGAGAAATAAATAAGAGGGAGAGAGTGCGGATTCATTGCATGTGATTTATGGAAATGAAATAAAATAAAGTAGAGAGGGGGAATGGATGTAGAATAATGAAGGGGGGGACAAATAGGGAGCCGGCCATGCATGAGTGGCACCATGTGGGCCGAAATTTTATTTGTGGGCTGCTGAATTTGAAGGAGGATTGCACTTGGAGAGGGGCCGGGCTGCTACATGAAGAGGGCTGCACTTTGGGAGGGGCCGGGCTGCTACATGAAGACGGCTGCACTTGGAGAGGGGCCGGGCTGCTACATGAAGAGGGCTGCACCATGTGGGCTTTGTTGTAGGCTCGGGTAGGGCTAGGATTGCATGTAGGGGCTGCTCTAAAAGTGGTCGGGCTGCTCCAAAGGGCTTGATCAAGTGAAAGGGCTGCACTAGCATGGGCTTTGAACGTACAAATAAAGCACAACAAAACATTAGTTAATACAAATAAAACTAAACATAGCATATCATACTATTAATTAATTATATTCATAACAAAATACAAGTAAACCTAAAACATAAAACATGTACTAAAACAATAGATTTTTATATCAAAACATAACAAAATAAAATTGCAACATAACAAGCAAATAAAACTATAATAAACCTAGGAATTATAATATCCTAACACAAAAAGACTTTAAGAAGAAATAAAACAAAACATGCATAAAAATACTTGAAACATATAATTAAACTAGGAATTTTGAATACTAAACTATCCCAAAAACGATGACTAAAATAAGTCATCAGTCGACGATCTTCGCTCGACATTTTTCTGCGGTGTTGACACAAAGGCTGTCGACGAGTGTCGAGACTTGGCGTACGGCTTGGGACACGGGCGTGTCCCAGGCCGTGTCCCTTCTCGAGTTGTTTTCAGGGCTGTGTCGATGGAGGCACACGGCCGACCACACGGCCGTGTCAGTTAGGACACGGGCTTGTCGGGTCGAACACGGCCGTGTTAAATGCCCATGTGTTGTTCCAGGCCCGTCAATTTGAGATGGCGAATGGGGGACACGGCGCTGGACACGGGCGTGTGCCAGGCCGTGTTCGGCCCAGGTATTCTATTTTTTCAGACGGATTGTGGCCATTCGTTCCATGATTTTAGGATCTGATGGTTCAGGACTATTCTTGGGGAGTTAAGTCCGAGAATAGGGCTGGAAACCCTCATTCTTCTTCAAGCTTTTCTCTTACTAATTTCTAAAGAGAAGGGAGAACAAGGAAGAAGGTGAAGGAGGGTTTGGGCTGTAGGAGAGGCTTCGGTGCTCCAAATCGCGAGCTGAGTCCAGATCCGTGGAGGCTAAATCTTTGCGAAGGTTTTCATCCTGCTATTTTGCCACGGCAAGGAAGAGGAGTCGGAAGGTAATGACACTTCTCCTCTCGGTCTTAGGATGCATGTCTTTAGCATCATTTCTTTTCTAGTTTTGGGCACCAAACACTCAAATGAGAGGGCTTTTGGATCTCCAAGGTTCAAGAGGAACCTCCGGGTCAATTGAGTCCGTCCCCGACATGATTTGCATTAGAGATCTGTTCGTTAGTGGATTAGGCATGGTGGGTGAAGCTGTAATCGCGACCGTTAGTCCGACACGGTGATGTTGCATACGAACTTTAAGGATTCGTAGAGTTTCCGTTGCGGCAAGATGCCGTTTGTGATGTGGTGATGTTTTTCCCCTTTTTCTCGAGTGAGTAGGTGTAGATAGAATCAGACAAGGTTAGCTCCTCGTGGCGGTATATGGTTTCCTTGGTGGACAAGGTTAGCTCCGCATGAGTTGTAGATGGTTTCCTTGGTGCGCGGGAACGCTGCAGTACAAATGAGGGACTGAGGTGGAATTGTCTTGGTTTGTGATGTGCCAAGGCGTGGCTGTGTCTCCGTGGTAGGCTGGCTATCCCGTGACGTTCACGTCATGTGTGGAGAGTGTCCCGTCGAGACTAGTCCCCTTCTGTGAGACTGATGAGAATGCCAAGTATGGGGGCAAGCCCGGGCAATGAGGCCATGAGCGGGTGGGGTCCGGCAAGGAATCTTAGAATCAATCATTTTGTGTTTGTTGGAATCTTGACAAGAGAGGTCAGGGCTTGCAGGCAAGCCCGGGTCTAAGACCTTGAGCGGGTGGGGCCTAGGCAAGAGTTCCATGTGGCGGCTTGTGTGCCATTAGGGGGAAATTGTGTTTCCCCTTTGTTTGTGGCTTTATGCCAATGGGGAAATGATGAGTACCAATATGATGTGATGTTGTGCTAGATGCATACAAGATATGGTGCCTTGGGTGAAACCTGGGTTGTTGCATACATGTTGCATAAGTATGCCCATTTTATTATATGCTCAACCCGTAGAGAACATGTATGATGTGTGTGACATCCAAGCCTGTTTCTGTAGTTGCTTTTCTTGCTTATGATTATTGCATATGAAGTGCTAACTTACAGGTTGGAGGGGTACCCCGGTATCCATTAGGGGCGGCAGGGAGGAGATGTGTTGTTACACATTTTGAGGCCAGCCTTTGCTGACCCACATTACTAATAAATTTTACAGGGCAAGGATCGCATGCAGGAGCTAGCTCACCGGCCAGAAAGGCCTAAGCCTCATGAAGTGCTTTTCTCTTTTGTAGCTCTACCTATATGATGTTGTATGTTTGAGACTCATGTTGTACGGCTTGCATGCCGAAGTAGACTAGGAGTGCTATGCACTTTCTCGACTTTTGTATTATTTGAATTTGGACACTTGTTGTAAGGCCATAAGGCCACTGTTTTTTTACTCTTCTTATAGTGGATAACTTCTAGTCTTGCTTATGTTTCCGCCGTGTTGTGCAAATTGTTTTGAGTGTGGGTAGCTATATCAACTTATAATACTAAAGATGTGGCGTCCGTATGTTGTGGGGCCCCGGCCGGACCCATATTATACGATCGTTACAGGGGAGGTGTTACATACCGGCTATTACAGGCGCTTTATGGTGAACTTCTCGTAGATAGCGTTACCACTCATGACTCCAACGCGGAAAGAGCAGAAGTTTGTTTGAACGCAGGTGTGCGCACGAGCTTTTGAGGAGTTGAAGTGTCGGTTGATCACGACGCCTGTACTAAGTTTGCCGAGTGGGTCCGAAGGTTTTGAGATCTACAACGATGTTTCGGGTAGTGGTTTGGGTTGTGTGCTACTGCAGCACGGAAGTGTGATAGCATATGGCTCGAGAGCTTAAGATGCACAGGAGGAATTATCCGGTCCATGACTTGGATTTAGCGGCCGTGATTTTTACCTTGAAGCTGTGGAGGCACTACTTGTATGGGGTGAAGGTCGATATCTATACCGACCACAAAAGCATAAAATATTTGTTGGATCAAAATGATCTAAACATGAGGCAATTTAGATGTATGGAGTTCCCGGGAGACTACATATTCAAGATCCATTACATACCTGGTAAAGGAAATGGGGTTGTGGTTGCATTGAGCCGCAGGGCCCCATCTCAAGCCAATTTGCTGTCGGTCCATGACGAGTGGTTGGTTCGGGAGTTGGAAACATTGGTGAACTCTGACATAGGCAAGCAATCGAGTGCTGAAGTGCTATTGAACTGGGCGGAAGTTCAATATGACCTAGCTGATCGGATTCGGCATGCTTTGGATGTGGATAGTAGCATAAAGAAGCTCATGATAGAGGCTTTGGATGGGTCAAATTCCCAAAATGAGGTTGTGGAAGGATTGCTTTGGAAAGACAGTCTCCTGTGCGTCCCAAATGTGGGCACTTTGCTGGTGGAATTGTTGTATGAGGCGCATCATACCAAGTACATAATTCACCCGGGAGCATGAAGATGTACCGCAATGTGAAGAAATTATACTGGTGGCCAGGACTGAAGAAGGATGTGGCACTGTACGTGGTGAAGTGTCAAACATGCGCCTTAGTGAAGGCGGAGTGCCAAAAGCCGGGAGGATTCTTGAAGTCCTTGCCTATTCCGGAGTTGAAGTTTGACGACATTACTATGGACTTTGTGCACGGGTTTCCAAGGTCACATAATGGAAATTACGCCATCTGGGTGATCGTGGATCGTTTGATGAAGGTGTCACACTTCATTCCGCATAGGAAGGACGATTATGTGGAGAAACTGGCAAAGTTATATGTGGATAACATAGTACAGCTTCACAGTCTGCCCCGCAGCATCGTGAGTGACTGAGATGGGCAGTTCACGTCCAATGATTGGAGGCTGGTGCAGCAGATGTTGGGAACAAAGATGAGTTTCAGCACAGCCTTTCATCCGCAGACGGATGGTCAGACCGAGAGGGTCAATAGGATAATGGAGGACATTCTTCGCAAGTGCGTCCTAGACGTCGGGAAGCAGTGGGAAGATCACCTATAATTGGTGGAGTTCTCGTACAACAATAGGTACCAGGCGAGCATACAAATGGAGCCCTTTGAGGCCCGTTATGGTAAAAGATGTCGCACGCCATTATCTTGGTTGGAAACGGGTGAGTCAAAGTCGTACAAGCGCCAAGAGGTGGAAGATGCTACAACGTTTGTTCGAACGATTCGAGAGAAGTTTCTAATCACTCAGGACATCCAGGCTAAGTACTATAATGCCAAGCATAGGAACGTATAGTTCATTATCGGCGATTCGGTGTACTTTAAGATCAAGCCATTCAAGGGTGTCTCATGGGTTCGGCGTTTGAAGAAGCTAAGCCCGAGGTACCTTGGACTGTTTGAGATTCTGGAGCAGATTGGCAAAGCACCTTATCGATTGAGGCTATCAGTGGAGCTAAGTGGTTTACACGATGTTTTCCACATATCGGTGCTGTGGAAGGAAGTGCAAGAGCCTTCGCAAGTGATTGCGGTTGACCAAGTGCCGGTCGATAATGGGTCGACGACGAAGGTCAAGCCCGTTCGCATAGAGGACTCGAAAGTCAAGCGGCTACGCAACAAAGACTTCAGTATGGTCAAGGTCCGCTGGGACAATTGCGGTCGGGAGGAGCTCTCATGAGAGCGACAAAAGACCATGCTTGAGGAGTACCCAGAATTATTCCACTTAGGTACCGTTTAAGTTTGTGATTGTCTTTCCTTTATGTAATTTCGGCGACGAAATTCTTTTAAGAGGGAGAGAGTGGAAATGCCCTGAAACTCAAAAGAGCGACGAGAGGTGTTTTGGGCCAAGGTTGGAACTTGGCAGGGGCAAACAGCCTGGGACACGGGCGTGTCCCAGGGGCGTGTCGTGCTCGGGTCGATGATCTGGACTTGTGGTCGACAAACTTGGAGTCGACGATCGTCGAGCAGCAAACACAGCCTTAGAAACGGGCGTATCCCAGGCCGTATCCTTCTCGGGTGGTTGGCCGAGTTGATTTGGAGAAGAAACACGGCCTGGAGCCCAGGCGTGTTCGGGTATGACACAGGTGTGTCATTTGGGACACGACAGTGTCTAATACCTGTGTCCTTCACGGGTTGGTGTTAGGCATGTGTCGATGGAGGAACACGGCCGTGTACTAGATGACATTGGCATGTCAATCTGGACACGGGCGTGTCGCGAACCCGTGTCCTTTTCGGGACGCGTCGGTTTCTACGGTGAATGGGGAACATGACCCTAGACATGGGCATGTCACAAGGCGTGTTCGGCCCAGATTTTGGATTTCAGATCCGGATCATGGCCGTCTATTTCCTTATTTTGGGATCAAACGGTTTGGAACTATTCTTGCTTGGATATACCCAGGTTTAGGGCTTAGAAAACCCCATTTTACTTGGGTTATTCTCTTTCTAAAGCCTAGAGAGAGGGGAGAGCAAGGAAGAAGATAGGAGGCTAGATCAGGTCACCGACGGAGCTTCGGAGGTCATAATCATGAGCCGACTTCGTATCTATGGAGGCAAGGAGATTGCGGTGCTTTTCATCCGCATAGATTTCCATGGCGCCAAGGAAAAATGCTAGGGTAACTATTCTCATCCTAGGACATGTGAAGTCCTCTTTTCTTTGCATAGGAAGCCTGCTTGTTGGAACACCCTATTACTAATTTGGGTCAGGATCACTATGGTTTTAGGAAACCTGTTTTTGACCTCCTGTATAGATCTAAAGGTCAACTAGAATTGAGTCTAAGGGTTAGTAGTTAGGTTTGGAAGCTGCCCTCACGACCAAGGTTTTTCAGTTTGGAGACTAAGTCATATCGTCGAGCTCAGTACGGCGAATCGCCGAACTCCAATCGACGATCGTCTAACTCAACTTCGATGGATCGTCGAACTCCATTCGACGATCGCTGAGCTCAACTTCAACTAATCGTTGAACTCCATTCGATGATCTTCGAGCTCAGTTCGACGATCTTGACTTCAGTATTGATTCTCTATCTCTGAGCTCAGTTAGACGATAGTTGAGCTCAGATCGATGATCTCTGTTGCTGTATAAGTCCAAATCTCTGAGCTCAGTTCGATGATAGCAGAGCTCAGTTCGACGTTTTTCTGAAGAGTTAAAGGATTTTCAAGATTCAAATTTAGAACAGTTAAGGAGTTATTCGGCAATTAATTCAGAAGATTTTCTAGCCGTTTTCATTTATTCTGTACCAAGTTTCAAGGGATTATCAAGGAATGTTTCTTTGGACTTTCCCCCAGAAGACATTTGCAATTAAGGATGCAATTAATGACAGGCTAACGACTATTCTTGACAGAGGATCATTTTCTATTCATAACCAGGGAATAAAACACATGTTTTTTGAATCTCTCTCATACACAAAAAAGGGACAGAAAAGCAGAACAAGAAGAATAGAACAAAATTTTCTCTGGACGACATCTTTCTCAACATCAACTGTTCACACGAGAAAGAGCTGTAGACATTCTCTGTCTAAAAGAATTCATACAAGAACACACACCAAAGGAGATCAACAAATCTGAAATCTTCAGATCCCCTTTGATTCAAGTGTTCAAGGCCAACATCTTTCAAGACTCCAGACACCTAACATTTCAGGTGTTGCTGAAATCATCATTTGCTAGAGATCAATTTCTGAAGGCCTATCACCCTACAACAAAGCTTCATTTCCTGAACATCTCAAGAACTCAGGGGGAGCTTTGACAACATCAAAATCCACATAATCTTCTCAGCTGCTTTGAGAAAGAGAAGACTTCCATAACTCTCTCATCCCCATCTTTGTAAAAGGTTTTTCAAAATCCCTTCAAAAGATTGTGCTTGGTTTTTGAGCACCTTATCAAATGCTCATTGGTGGCAAGACACCTGATCAAAAAATCTGATTTGGTTTTTGAGCACCTTATCAAAAGCTCATTGGTGCCCAGGACACCTGATCACCTAATCCTGCAGTGGATTCCTACCTAGGGTGGTAGAAGAGTGGATGTACCCAAGTTTAGGGGAACCACTATAGCTCCTTGTATCTTCTGGCTTGCTTGTCTTTATTTTTGTTTCTAGCTGTGATTGATCTGTGATTAGTTAGGATCTGTGATTAGTTTCTTTTGTATTTGGTAACAATTGTTTAGATTTTTCATTTGCTTCACTGTTCACTCAGTTTGCAACAATTATTGTAAAAATGTTTTAAGTACCATACTCTATTCACCCCCCCCCCCCCCCTCTAGAGTATATCAGATCTAGCCGCACTTTCAATTGGTATTAGAGGCAGGTTGGTTAAACATACCACACCTTGGTGGTTGCACATGCTAACACCTGAACCCCAAGATCCCTAGTTAGATCTGCTTGCTGTAGATTTTATTGTTAAATTATTTCTTCAAAAATCATGGCCCAAAAAAAAGATTATGCTAGCACCAGACATCCAGTATGCAATCTGTGCAAGTTTACACTTTGGAAAGCAAGGATTAGATTATACATGAATTCTATTGACGAGGATATTTTTAATTCTGTTTTGACAGTTTGTCCAAGACCTCCAGAGAACACAAGTACAAATGCTGTTCCACCTCCATCAGGAACAGATGTTGATATCAAGAAGTGGAAGGTAGCTGATGCAAAGGCTATGAACATCTTAGCCCTGACCATGTCTGATGACATCTTTCAAAAGGTGGCTGAATGTAATTCAGCAATGGAAATCTGGGATAAACTCTCTGAAATAATCTCAGGCTCAGCTGATGAAAGAAAGGACAGGAGATCCCACCTCATATCCCAATATGAGAATTTCAAGAAAGGAGAATCTGAGTCAGTTGGAGATATGTACAATAGACTCAGTCTGATAGTCAGTGAACTCAGGACTTTGGATAAGGAGATATCACTGACTGAACTTAATGACAAAATCCTAATGTGCTTCCCAAGCACTTGGGACTCAAGAATCTGGCCAATCAAGGATGCCAGAAGTTTGAATGAGATCACCACAGAAGCTCTTTTGGGCAAGCTCAAATCTTATGAGCTGCTCATTAAGAACAGAGAAGAAGAGCAGAAGGCTGCCACACCAGCCACAAGAAAAGAGAAGACAATAGCCTTCAAAGCAACTGAAGATTAGCCTGAAGAGAAAGTCACATGCAATGATGAACTGCTCAGTATGTTGGCCAAAAGATTTTACAAGATGGCCAGAAAGGACTTTAGAAAGAGATCATACAAGGAGCATGATAAGCCAAGGTATGATAAGTCAAACAATAAAGAAATTGTTTTCTTTGGTTGCAGGAAACTAGGGCACATTGTACCTGACTGTCCAGAGAACAAAAACAAGGACAGAAGGGATAAGAAAGAGAGAAGAAGAGAAAATGACTTCAAGAAAAGTAGCAATGACAAACCCTCCACAAGCAAAAAACAAACACACTAGGAAGGGATTTGCTGCTGAATCCTGGAGTGAAACTGAAGAGGAATCAGAAGCCTCATCCAGCTCCAGTGATGATGAAGATGATGCAGAAGAGAAGGAGTTCTGCATGTTGGCAATCAATGCCTCTCAACATAATTCAGATGAAGAAGAGTCAGAGTCAGATTCAGAGACTCAACTTGAAGAGGACCAGGTAATTAATTCTTTTGATTTCAATTCAGAGTACTTTAAATCTGTGTTTAAAGCATTATGTTTAGACTTACTAAAATCTGAGAAGGAATTATTTCTCTCAAAAATCAATTATCTGAACATAGTTCCTTAAAGTCAGAAAACCTCAAACTCTCTGAGGAGTTGGAGTGCTGTAGGGAGCAGATAGTATCACTGAAAGGTGAGCAATCAGAGGCAAAGAAACTTGAATAATCCCTTAATGGGAGAAGTATCAAGCTGATGGACATCACAAGCACAGTGAACTCCAGATTCAATAGTACACTGGGCTTGGGTGCTTCGTCCAGCCAACCTATAGTTCTAACAACCCCAATCAAGTTCATTTCTGATAAAGGGAAGGGAGTTGTAGAGGTAGCTAGGAAAAATTCTGATCTGCCTAAGAAAACTAAGTTCCAGCAGAAATCGTCGAACGGAGATCGACGATCTCAAGCAAAATTGTCGAACTCAGGTTGACGATCTCTAATTTCTGAACTCTGCCACAATCGATCATCGAACGGAGCTCGACGATCTGACCCAAGATCGTCGAACGCAGCTCCACGATCGTCGAACAGAGATCAGAGCTCTGGAAATTCCTTCAAGGGCAAATCAAAATCCAATCCTATGGGTCCTTCATCCCAAATCTTTAACCCTTATACTGAATGGATAATACCTCCAAGGAAATATCATCCTGAAGGTTATAAGAGTCAACCTTGGATGTCTTTTATTTCTGAGTTTAAAGGTTATCAACCTAG
The DNA here is from genome assembly GCA_039583875.1 of Platanthera guangdongensis. NCBI lineage: Eukaryota > Viridiplantae > Streptophyta > Magnoliopsida > Asparagales > Orchidaceae > Platanthera > Platanthera guangdongensis. Next base: position 203,894,990 of record CM077158.1, on the reverse strand, counting down.
GCCCAAGGTAAACTAGGTCAAAAACAAATGAATTATTTTACGTGCAGGTGAAGAACTATCCAACATCTAACCAACAATGGTACTTAGATAGTGGGTGCTCAAAGCACATGACAGGAAACAAGGACAACCTCACATCATTTAAATCCAAGCTTGGACCCAAAGTTATTTTTGGTGATTCAAACTTTGGACAAACTAAAGGATATGGTGCAGTCCAGATTGGAACAGTAACATTCAAGAAGGTAGCCTATGTGGAAGGACTGAAGCACAATTTGATAAGCATCAGTCAGCTGTGTGATGAAGGCTACCAGGTGACTTTCAGCAAAGCATTATGCAAGATCAAGTCAGAGGACAACACAACTGTGTTGACAGGTAAAAGGAAAGGTAACATCTATCTAGTAGATTTTCTTTCAACAGATGTAGACATTTGCCTATTCAATTCTGTCTGTAGACATAATATTTTATGGCATAAGAGACTAGGACATTTAAACCTTAGAACCATTGCTAGGCTATCCAAGGACAACCTTGTTAGAGGACTACCTTCTGGCCCCTACAAGAAGGAAGGACTCTGCAGGGCTTGTCAATTAGGCAAGCAAACTAAAAATAGTTTCAAATCACTTAATAAGAGTGATTCACCTAGGATATTGTATTTGTTACACATGGATCTCTTTGGACCCATCATAGTACAAAGCCTAGGAGGGAAATCTTACACCTTAGTAGTTGTAGATGACTTCTCTAGATTCACATGGGTGTTCTTTCTGAGGAAGAAGTCTGATAACTTTGAGTGTTTGACAGAGTTTCTCAAATGCATACAGATTGAGTTCCATACTCACATTGCCCTGATCAGAAGTGATCATGGGACAGAGTTTGATTCTCTTCTTATGCAAGAGTTCTGTCAGAGTGAAGGGATCAGGCATACTTTCTCAGCTCCTAGAACTCCTCAACAAAATGGGGTAGCTGAAAGGAAAAATAGAACCCTTATTGAATTTGCTACTATATTGTTGTCAGACGCTCACCTCCCTCTATCTTTTTGGGCAGAGGCAGTGAACACCTCCAACTATGTGCTGAACAGAAGTTTGATACATAAACTAAAGGGCAAGACTCCCTATGAATTACTCAAAGGGAAGAAACCTAAAGTTGATTATTTTAGAATTTTTGGTTGTATTTGTTATATTCACAATAATAACAAGAGATATTTAGCAAAATTTCAAGCTAAAGCTGATGAAGGAGTGTTTCTGGGATACTCCATGATCAGCAAGGCTTATAGGGTTTATAATAAATCATCTCTAAAAATTGAGGAATCTGTTCATATATCATTTGATGAATCTAACATGTTTTTCAAGGAGAAGAACACTTCTACCATAGAACCTTTGCAGGTACATTCTCTTGCTGAAGATTTGAACAAGTTATAGGTGACTCAAAAAGAGGAAAGCAGTGAAGATGAAGAAAGCATTTAACATATTGAAGAGAAACAACTTGAAGAGCCAGTTGTTGTACCATAAGAGGAATCAACAACATAGGTTGGTGAACAATCAACACCCCCTATTGATTTAGTAACATCAAGAGACCATCCAATTTCCCAAGTAATTGGAGACATCTCAGCTGATGTGCAAACCAGAAATCAGGTTAACCAAAACCTGTTGCACACTTGCTTCCTATCTCAAATTGAACCTCAATCCATTCAAGATGCAGAGCAAGATCCACACTAGATCATTGCAATGCAAGAAGAGTTGCATCAATTTGAAAGGAACAAAGTTTGGGAACTAGTGCCAAAGACTAAGGATCACTCCAGTTGGAACAAAGTGGGTGTTCAAAAACAAATTGGATGATCAAGGAGTAATTGTAAGGAACAAGGCAAGGCTAGTTGCTCAAGGATATTCTCAAGAAGAAGGCATAGACTATGACCAGACTTTTGCACTAGTTGCAAGATTGGAAGCCATCCGAATCTTCTTAGCTTATGCAGCACACAAAGGCTTCAAGGTATATCGAATGGATGTGAAAAGTACATTTCTAAATGGAGACATCAAAGAAGAAGTATATGTCAGACAACCTCCAGGTTTTATCTCTCCAACTTATCATGATAATGTTTTTAAGTTGAACAAAGCATTATATGGTCTCAAGCAAGCTCCTAGAGCATGATATGAGACCCTAGCATGCTTATTTCTAAAAAATGGATTTATAAGGGGTAGAGTAGACCAAAGTCTTTTCATTAGAACCCATAAGTCCCATACCCTACTAGTACAGATTTATGTAGATGATATTATTTTTGGCTCTACTGATTCAAAATTGTGCAGAAGGTTCTCCAACCTAATGCATTCTAAATTTGAAATGAGTAGCATGGGTGAGCTGTCCTTCTTCCTAGGATTGCAAGTCAAACAACATGCTGAAGGCATCTTTATTTCTCAAACCAAGTATGCAAATGAATTGGTTAAGAAATTTGGTATGTCTGAAGCATCTTGCATGAAAACACCCATGCCTACTAATGATGTATTGGATGCTGATGAACATGGGAAACCTGTTGATCAGACAACATATAGAGCAATGATTGACTCTTTACTGTACCTTACAGCTAGTAGACCAGACATAATGTTTGCTACATGTATATGTGCTAGATTCCAAGTAAGCCCTAGAGAGTCACATCTAACATTAGTTAAAAGGATTCTCAGTTATGTTAAAAGTTGTCGAAATCTAGGTCTCTGGTATCCAAAAGATTCAGCATTTGAATTAACTGGATTTTCTGATGATGATTATGCTGGATGTAGAATTGACAGGAAAAGCACCAGTGGAACTTGTCAGTTTCTTGGTGACAGACTTGTCTCTTGGTTTTGCAAGAAATAAACTTCTGTGTCAACTTCAACTGCTGAAGCTGAATATATGGCTGCAGGCAGTTGTTGTTCACAAATATTATGGATTCAAAACCAACTCCTAGACTACAGCTACAACTTAGAGAAGTCAAAAATATTTTGCTATTCCTATAGCTCAAAATCCAGTCCTCCATAGTAGGACAAAACACATAGAAATTAGGCATCACTTTTTAAGGGATAATGTTGAGAACAATAAAATTGAACTTCAATATATCCCATATGATTTGCAAAGGGGAGATATTTTCACCAAACCCTTGGATGAAAAGAAACACACCTTCTTCCTCAATCAGTTAGGAATGTTAGATGGAGGAAGTCTAAAATAATATCCAAGATTTTAAAGGTTTAAAAATTGACCAAGACTAGGCAAACATCTTGATTTTTTCTTAGTGTCTAGAGGGTATTTCTTGTCTCTGAACTGCGCTCGACGATTTTCCCCCAGATCGTCGAACGGAGATCGACGATTTCCGAAATCGTCGACCTGAGTTCAGCGCTTCTCAGATAGTCTGAACTATCTCTTCCGATCAGCGATCGTCGAACGGCGCTCGACGATTTTGTTCTCTGAACGATCGTCGAACAGAGCTCGACGCTCTCCAATATCGTTGAACATAGATCGACGATATTGAAGACTCTTCAGATTCCTTTAGAAGCCCCGATCGTCGAACTGAGTTCAACGATCTTTCCTTTTCTGCGTCGAACCCTAATATAAAATTCATTTTTCGCCGTCGTTCTCCTTTTGCGCTTTCGATTTCTCTGCAAAAATTCTCTTTCCCTCCAAACATCTCTACACTTGGTCATTTTGTTTGTTGATTTTTCAGGTAACAATGGTCGTTTCTATTGCTGTTCTAGCCGCAATGAAATTCGATGCCGGATTTGACATTGTCATGGAGTCTTTCAGCACTACTGATCAGGTTTTTCAAGATATTTTGGCACTGTTCAAGGAGCAGAAATTAGCCTCCATCATGTACACCAGGATCAAGCTGCCTACTGATGAGATTAAGGAGTGGGTCTACACTGCCCACAACCAGGATCAAAACACAGTGGTTGGTTCCATCTCTGGAACACAGGTACCTTTGACTCCAGCCATTCTGACAGAGGTTTTTGAGTTAAGTTCTGGAAGAGATTCTGCTGATTTGTCTGGAGAGGAATTTTCTGATTTGCTTGCAATAATGGGTCACTCTGATGCTAACCCTAGCAAGCTGCTGAAGAAGAACCTAGCTGTGGAATACAGGTTCTTAGCTGATGTAGTAGGAAAGGTTTTCCTGGCCAAGCATTCAGCACATGATACTATCTATAGGTATCAGCTATGCTTGATGGGAGCCATTGTGGACAAGAAGCAATTGAACTGGGGAGAGGTCTTCTTTGACCTGATTAAAAAGAAACTCAATAAGAACTTTGTGAATTTTGGGAGGATCCTAGGGCTCTTTCTTCACAACAGATGCCCTGCTATGCTAGTATCTTCTGGAATACATATTAATGCATCAAAGAGATTGTTCTGTGCCCTATTTGGCAAATGGGACAGGCAGATAACAAAGCCCAGCAGGCCTTCTGCAAGCACAACTTCAGGCACAAGGACTGTAATAGTCTCTTCCCCTCAAGTCTCTTCCCCTGCAGAAGACTTGCTTGCTGCTGCTTCTCCTCCTCCTCCAATTTCATCTCCTCCAGTCACCTCAACCATTCATACTCCATCCACAATCATCATTTTCAGCCCTTCTCCAACATCTATTCCATCTCCAATTACTACTCTTCCAATCACAGAAGAACTATTCCATCCATTACACCACTACCCACAACCAGACATTGACACATCATCCACCATTCCCTCATTCAATCTTCTTGATGATTCCTTCATGGATGACTCTCCCTCATCTCCTCCTGAGCTACCCTCCTCCTCCACATCTTACCAACAACTTCTCCAAGACGTTATTGATCAACCCTCCTTCACACCCTCTATCTCCATACCACTGTCTTCCATCTTCACAATACCCTCACCTCAACCTTCACTTCCCCCATCCACCAGCTCTCCATCACCATCACCTGTTGCTCCACCTCCATCCTCTACCTCTGCTCAATTGCCTGCTGAGCAAGTAGATATTCCAGCCCTAGCTGACCAGCTGTATGAACTGATAGCTCCCAGGCTTTCACTTCTATTGGAGACCTCCTTGGCTCCATTACTTCAGTCTGTTACAGCCCTTTCTGCCAGGCTATCCTCCCTATTTCCTCAGGCAATCCCTTCATCAGTGTGCCTTGATCCAGCATTCTCTAAATCTAGGCACGGGGAGATCCCTAATGAAGTGGTGAGATTACCTGCTACTGCTATTTCTTCCGTTCCTGCTGCTGCTGTTATTTCCCCAACTCAAGCTCCAGTTCCACCTTCAGTTGCAATCTTTTCAGTAGACCTTAGGTCCTTGCTCTCCGATTTTGATTCAATTTATTTCAGTTGTCTTCCAGAGAAAGTTGTAGTCCAGCCATCAGAGGATCTTTCCAAGGCCATTGTGCCCTTCTCTAGCTGTGACATCAGCATTATTCATTCATTCATAAATACAGTTTATACTACTGAGCCTTCTGGTTCCAGTGATGCTGCTGCTATTCCTGCTGAAAGTATTATTGATATTTCTGTTGATGTTGCTGATATTGTTGGTACTGCTGATGTGTTAATCTCTAAGGATATGCAGATGACAGAGGCATATGATTTTGAGCCTTCTGTTTTTGCTGATGATATTCCTGCTGTTATTACTGATGTTGCTGATATTTCTGTATCTGAAAATGTTTTATTTGAATCTGTTGCTGCTCCAGCTGCTACTGTTATTACTGCTGCTATATCTTTTGCAAGGATTGCTCCAGAATGTTCTGTGTCTGTTGTTACAACTACTACGACAACTTTTGTTGCTACTAATGTTGTATCTGCTGCTGTCACCACTACTGCTTCATCTGCTCCAACCCAACTTCAGAAAGAATATTTGAAAAAGATTGATGATTTATATGATGAGAAAAGTTCTGAAAGTGATGAATTCAGGACTGATTCTGATGATTCTTCTGCCACTATAGCCAAGAAAAGGAAGGCAAGGAGCAAAGCTATGAAAAGAGTGCCTCCAGCCAAAGTCAAGGACACTAATGATATTCCTTATTACGTTCTTCATGACTGCCCAATAACTGAGCATTGGATGCAGTATTCCAAGAACCAACTGAAAGATATGAAGAAGAAGAGGAAGTATGAGAAAGGATCTTCTCAGTTTCATCATCCACATCCTCCTCCACCACCTCCTCCTGATACAGTTGCAGGTGGAAGCTCAGCTGCTCAACCTTCTGCTAAAAGCCAAACCCCCTATCAGCCTCATGCAAGATCTTATTATAGGGGAATCCAGTCCAGAGGTTCTCAATCTAGAAGAGGAAACTATAGAGGAAGCCAGAGGGAATTCCAAGTCTACTCCAAGGGCTATTCTAGACAACATCCATACTCTAGGGAAGGACAAGCTTCATCAGATACAACTTCAGGTCCTTTTGCCTACAAGTTAAAAGAAGTAGTCTCTTCCAAAGCTCCTCCAGATAAACCATCCAACAGATATGAGCCTCCAGTGCCCTTTGAGGATCCAAAAAATAACCCTACTGCATGGACTGCCAGGATGAAAGAGCTAACTGCCCTGGATCAAATTAAGAAAGCTAAAGAGCAAGGCAGAGATTCCTCCAACTTTACTACATTGTCTAAGCAAAGAAAGAAAAAACTGGAAAGATATGCCTCAAGCAAATTCTTTGATTCTGATAGATATATGGAGCTGCATCCTGAAGTTGTGGTTCTAAGGCCCAAACAGCAAACCTCTTTAGGTGCAGCAGATGATAGAAGGTCAAAGAAAGAAGCTCTTAATCCTAATAGAGAAATCAAACTTATAAAGAGCAAGGAGAAGGAATAATTATGTAAGGTGACAATTATTCTGATTTCTGATTTCTGTCTGGGATAATATATCTGTGATTCTGCATATTGTTCTGTATTGTTGCTCTGTATATTGTTGTTCTTTTATTTTTCCAATTTCTGTAAATAGTAATCCTAACCCAAATATGGGGAGATTGGTTGAACACCCTATTACTAATTTGGGTCAGGATCACTATGGTTTTAGGAAACCTATTTTTGACCTCCTGTATAGATCTAAAGGTCAACTAGAATTGAGTGTAAGGGTTAGTAGTTAGGTTTGGAAGCTGCCCTCAAGACCAAGGTTTTTCAGTTTGGAGACTAAGTCATATCGTCGAGCTTAGTAAGACGAATCGTCGAACTCCAATCGACGATCATCTAGATCAACTTCGACGGATCGTCGAACTCCATTCGACGATCGCTGAGCTCAACTTCAACTAATCATCGAACTCCATTCGACGATCTTCGAGCTCAGTTCGACGATCTTGATTCAGTATTGATTCTCTATCTCTGAGCTCGGTTCGACGATAGTTGAGCTCAGATCGACGATCTCTGTGGCTGTATAAGTCCAAATCTCTGAGCTCAGTTCGACGATAGCAGAGCTCAGTTCGATGATTTTTTGAAGAGTTAAAGGATTTTCAAGATTCAAATTCATAACAGTTAAGGAGTTATTCAGCAATTAATTCAGAAGATTTTCTAGCCATTTTCATTTATTCTGGACCAAGTTTCAAGGGATTATCAAGGAATGTTTCTTTGGACTTTCCCCAGAAGACATTTGCAATTAAGGTTGCAATTAATGATAGGCTAACGGCTATTCTTGACAGAGGATCATTTTCTATTCACAACCAGGGAATTAAACAAAAGTTTTTTGAATCTCTCTCATACACAAAAAAAGGGACAGAAAAGCAGAACAAGAAGAATAGAACAAAAGTTTCTCTGGACAACATCTTTCTCAACATCAACTGTTCACAAGAGAAAGAGATGTAGACATTCTCTGTCTAAAAGAATTCATACAAGAACACACACTAAAGGAGATCAACAAATCTGAAATCTTCAGATCCCCTTTGATTCAAGTGTTCAAGGCCAACATCTTTCAAGACTCCAGACACCTAACATTTCAGCTGTTGCTGAAATCATCATTTGCTGGAGATCAATTTCTGAAGGCCTATCACCCTATAGCAAAGCTTCATTTCCTGAACATCTCAATAACTTAGGGGGAGATTTGACAACATCAAAATCCACATAGTCTTCTCAGCTGCTTTGAGAAAGAGAAGACTTCCATAACTCTCTCATCCCCATCTCTGTAAAGGGTTTTTCAAACCCCCTTCAAACGTTTGTGCTTGGTTTTTGAGCACCTTATCAAAAGCTCATTGGTGGCAAGACACCTGATCAAAAAATCTGATTTTGTTTTTGAGCACCTTATCAAAAGCTCATTGGTGCCCAGGACACCTGATCAACTCATCCTGCAGTGGATTCCTACCTAGGTTGGTAGAAGAGTGGATGTACCCAAGTTTAGGGGAACCACTATAGCTCCTTGTGTCTTCTAGCTTGCTTGTCTTTATTTTTGTTTCTGGCTGTGATTGATCTGTGATTAGTTAGGATCTGTGATTAGTTTCTTTTGTAGTTGGTAACAATTGTTTAGATTTTTCATTTGGTTCCCTGTTCACTCAGTTTGCAACAATTGTTGTAAAACGTTTTTAAGCACCATACTCTATTCACCCCCTCTAGAGTATATCAGATCTAGCTGCACTTTCACTGCTCTTGCGAGTTTGCGGTAAGTTTGATGCGTTCCTTTAGGCAGACATGAATAGTCCCCGTTGTGTATATGTAGAGTCCGTAAACAAGAACGGACATATGTATGATGTGTGAAGCCTACCCGGACAAGTTGGTCTGGATCGGTGATGTTGCATTGCATGAATGCCGGAGAAGACTCCATGTGGATGTTTGTTTTTCGGGTTTTCTACACGGTAGATTGCAACAGGGAGACTTAAGGATTAACTCCAAGGTGCATACAGAAAACTGGGCATATGCGTGATTCTGCCAGCATGGTGGCATGGGAGCCAACTTGTACATAACTGAGTTATGTAAAGTGTGTATCAGATTGGGACTCGGGAAAGTTTGACCCTCGCATATGGCTTAAATTGTCGTTGAGATGTGAGCAACGGGTTAGGCGGAACTGTACCCGCTCTATGTCATTCGGTTGGAGACATTGACATAGATGGATGGTCTTAGGCGGTCTATGGATTAAAATGACGTGACCAATGCCGGAAAGACAAAATGGTCGCAAGATTGGCCGTCCAAGTGGCGGTGGTGAGACCACAATGTCTATGGCTTAAATTGATGTGACATGGTCCGATTCACCTAGAATATGCCCTGAGTGCACGGGGTGTGTGGCCGTGTGTGCCCACGCCTGTGATGAAGTATTGTTACTTTACTTGCTTTGTTATGCTAATAAAGTGCTGGGAAGGAGCATCGCCGCCCCAAGTTTGGGGGCGGGATCGTTATAATTTGGTCAGCATAGCTGACCGTTGAATTTATTTACCACCATGCAGTGGATTGTTGCTTGCAGGTGCGACGGAGCCGAGCGATAAATAGCGGGCAAAATCCCAAGTAGCTGAGCCGACCCTCAAAGGCCTAATTTTGAGTGTTTTCTTTTATTCCCATGTATGACCAACATGCGTGCCGAGGTTTGGAAAACACTTATATTTGCGTAAACAATTGTACGGCCATAAGGCTGTTGTACTTGTATATTGTACTTCATTCCTGTTGGTTTAAGTAGTGGACATTCATGCTTGTGCTGGGTTCTTTGTTTTGTAACCTTTAAATTGCTTCCGCTAGAATGACTCTGTGTAGGACGTTGGTTATTAGTTGGATGGTTTCCATTGAATAACCTTCCGGTCTGTCTGTGGTATATGGCGTCGAGCCCCAGCCGGACCTACTGCTATATGTTATTCGACGGACAGGGGGTGTTACACGCAGAAGTAGTCTCAGGTACACGCGATCCAAGATGCACCAAAGGGAGGCCCTGTCTGTACTTATTGCCAGAAGAGTGGGCACGATGCGGCCCATTATTGTAAGAAGGCTGGATCTTGTTTTCTCTGCGGCCAGAAAGGACACATGAGGGCAAATTTATATCTCGAGAATGACATGTCGGATTTTGGTTCCATCTTTGCAGTTGGATTCGTAGCGTCAGTGTTCGCCTATGATGCGAATTTCATTTAATTCGGTGCACGTTTTGGCCTCCGTTTTGAACTCGTATATTCTTGTTCAAAAATATAAAAATATGAATATTACAATGTTAAAGTACTATTCAAATATTAAAAGTACTATTCATTCCTAAAGTTTGATCAAGGGTATATTTGCAAAATCCACTATTCATGAGGAGAAAAAACACTGTTCTTCTCGAGTAGTCTGCAACACTTCCCGGGAAATCCTAAAGCCAGTACTCAAGAAATCAAAACCCGCCCGGGAAATCCTGAAGTTAGTACTCGAGAACTCTAAGTTTGTTCTCGAGAAATCCCTGCCCCCTTCTCGAGAAGTCCTACGCTGCACTCGAGAAATTTGAAATTCATCCCGAGAAATCTATTTCAACCAGCATTCGGGTGCCGTTTTGAGGGTCAAAATGGTGTCATATTGAAAAATGGTTAACATGGATTTTTTTTGTATCGACGAGTTTTAAAACTTCTGTGTTGATCACTTTTCAATTCAGAGCATTCTTTATCCCCTATTTTGAATTTTCCACGCACCCACACTTAAATTGCCAGCCTCCTTCCTGTTTAACATATATATATATATATATATATATATATATATATATATATATATATATATATATATATATATATATATATATATATATATATATATATATATATATATACATATTCATATACTTAAAGATAAATAGAACAACTTCATCTTCTTCCTTAAATCTAGACCGAACCAGAGAGCAAGAGTGACAACGAGGGTTCTAAGTTCGTGAAGCTTCAGATCGCCATTGTCGGAGGTATGATGCTCGGAATCGCAAACCGAACATTGATCCGGAAAGCTGTGGCTGAGATCTCATGATCGTGGTAAGTATTTTTCATTTTGTGGAAGTTTTTTGTTAGGGTTTTCGGCCCTAACCTCTCTTTTGGCCAAATCCTTGTAGATTCTACTTCCCCGCGCCTTCTTTTTGCTAGATCCGTGATGTGGAGCAAATTGATAGACCGATTGGAGTAGAAACTGAGGCAAGTGGTGTTCTTGCTCTCCCACTTGCTGTTTTCTTCCAAATTTTAGCCATATTTCATAGATTTGACATATTTAAGTTAATCTTATCAGTGATTTTCAAGTTAATTATGTCCGAAATTCCATAGTTGACCTAGAACCATTTCTCCTAGAACCACCTCTCCCAAATTTTACCACGTAGATTTGGTAAACAAACGTAGTTATCATGTCTCTTTATTTATCGAGTCATTTTGATCATTGCGACACCTTGCGCATCCCGTTGTTGACCCACTTTAAAATCTCGTCGAGATGGTCCTAGTTGATAAGTGTCCTTTTGATGTCTCGATTTCATTAAGAGTAAATTTATAGTTTGTTGACCGTGAGTCCATGTTGAATAAAAGAAAATCTCGGTAGATAAATATGTAACTAAAGAAAACTTTGATGGTCTCTATGAGTTGTGGCTTCTCCCTCGGCACAGTGCCTTATGGTTGAGTCTGTGCGCGTTGTGGACCTTCATCCCTGACACATTACCTTAACTATTGGTCTGTGAGAATTGGGGTTTCTCCCTCAGCATAGTGCCCTTTTTTGGCTAGGTTTATGTGCATTGTGGACCTTTTTCCCGTCACAGTACTCTATCTGGTTGAGCTGATCAGTCTCATTTAAAATGATGAACAACATGAAAAATAAAGAAGGATGAATATATGAACTTCTGATGTTTGACACTCTGTTCTGTCTAGTTATGATTAGCCTTGCTCAACTAGATTTACTGTTTTGTTTATGTTGCTTTGCTATTGACTTTTGTTGCAGTCGATTTGGTATCCCTCGTTCACTTCGAGGTTTGTTGGCCTTCTTTTTACTCTTTTGCACCACTTGTAGCTTACTTCTGACGTGTTCTTCTTTTGAATGTCTCAGGTCTAGAGCAATAGCAGAATTAGCTGACGGAGTTTTGCTTTTGGTGCTGCGAGTTGCTACGACTGTTTGTTTCCACCTCAGAGTGTCGAGGTAGTTATTTTGTTAGACATGATTATTTCTCTATGGGTTCGTGTCAGTTGTTGACGCTCATAGTCTAAGACTTCTTATGACAATTTACTTGTTACTTTTACTGTTGTTACTTATTGCTCGTTTGTACTTGCTCTCTGGGAGGGTTTTATGTTAGGATGCATGTAGTTTCTTTTAAGTATACAAAGTTGCATACTAAAATGTTTGCATGACATAACTTTTAAACTGTAAAACACACTACTTTGAAGCACTATAGAAAATCTCTTTTATTTATACTAAACTTAGAAGTCATACCTCATTGCATTTTATGCTATGTGCTCATTTTCATATAGGTTAATAAATGAATCAAGCTTAGTATTTTTCGCTCTGTAAATTTATATTTTCTCACCTATGGACTACATGTTCCACCCGACCGAGGGACACAGTAAAAAAACTCAAGAAATTAAATATGTTTTATCTTAAAACATAAAGCTCTTCCATTAGAGTAAATGTGAGGACTTGGTTGCCTGAATGCTTGCAGTTGTCCCCTGCACGGTGTGGCATCACTGCGCGTATTTTCTCTTACTCTGACGTATTATTTAAATACGGAGAAAATGCAGGTTGTGACCGTGGTGGGTCTTCGGTATTTGACAGTAATTCACACCGACGCCGGTACGCCGACTCGGTGGGTGTGGTGGACACTTGGCCAAGGGAAAGTATGGCGGTGGGTAAATAAAGTAAGCGGATACCCTGATTTTGTCCTTCAGGGGTGTACGTAAGGGCTAGGCCAGGTAGTGTCAATACTCGTCTAGGAGTGGGGTGGCCCGACCGACTATCTACGTTTGCCACGACAGAGGCTCCTGGGAGTGATTCTACCATCCAAATAGGGTGAACTAAAGGTCTGTGTGCATATAGTTGTGTGTGTGTGTGTTGCATTTGCATTAATCATGGCATAACATTTCACTTCAGTTATACTTGCATACAACCTGACACCCCATTGTATAAATTGGTATGAGACTTTTTATATAATGGGAGCCTTGCAAAAGACGCCTTAACATATATGTTTGTATGGAAATTCATATAAGTTAAGGTTACTTATTTCTTATTTTACTTTTCATATACTTTTTCCTTTGTTTTACTTGATTACTCTATTGTTTGTCTTATTATAGAACTTTTAGCTTGCTTTACTTTCACAGCTCTGTTGATTCACTATATTCCTACTATAATAGGTCCACCGTCATCTGCTTTTTACCACTCTCCACCTTCATAGCTTTCCTATCATTCCTCCTACACGGTGCCTAGGAGCCATTGGGGAAGGGGTAGGGGAAATCATGCTTAGTCTTATGACTAACGGTCGGTGGACCAAACATTTCAAGGTCTCCATATGGGAGACGGGGACCAACAGCAAGAGATGCAACACCAGCGGGGCACGGTGCACATGGAGGTGGGCCAGTCTAGTAAAGGAGCACCAGTCTCTCGCTCCGTGAGTGATAGTTTTTCTTAGCTTCTGCATGAGGGTTGCAGTGAGGATTTGATGTACCGGGCATAAGCCCGTTTATATTCCGTACTTTTGTTAACATGAGGACATTGCTGTGACTTTTATCATATGTTATATGTGATTGTGGACTTTCCTAATCTTAGTTGCATTTCTACTTCTTGATGATCTTCGTTGCCGGCAGAATCAGAGTTTTGTAATGGCGACCTTCCTGTGTGTCGGTGTCACCACAAAGCAGCTGTTTTGGGCGTAAGACTCGGTAGCATAGAAAAAAAGGAGGGTCTTACAGATCAACTCTAAAGATCTTGGAGTATGTGAAAGGATCTCCAAGAAAGGGACTTCTATTTAACAATAATAATCATTTTAGAGATGATGCCTATTCTGAAGCCAGCTATGCAGATGACAAGGAGGATAAAAAATCGACATCTGGTATTTGTATCTTCATAGAAAGAAATCTGGAAAGATGGAAGAGCAAGAAATAGTCTTTTGTCTCCAGGTCAAGAGCTGAAGTTAAATACAAGAGCATGATATTGACTACATATGAGTTGAATTTTTATAGACACCGATGTTTGATTTGGGAGAAGTTTATGATCATCCCTACCAATTTTCTATGATAACTAGACAACTATATATATATATATTATAAAGAATCCAGTGTTTCATGAAAAGACAAGGCATATTAAAGTAGATTGACACTTTATCAGAGAAGAGGTGTTACAGAATCAAATCTGCACTCCATTTGTCATCTCTGATAGAGTGCTTGCCGATATATTTACCAAACCAGTATCTGTTGGGTGAATTGGTCACAATGTACTTGATTTGAAGAAGCACTTTCAACTTAATGATATACATATATTTGTATTTGAGGTATATTTCAGTTTATGTTTGCAGGATTACATATTGATTGGACAGGTGGACACAAGATACTGACTTGATTTTGAAGAAAAAATGTCAAAGTTCAAAAGTGTCGACACACTTCAACTGTATCGACATATTTTGCAGTAGCTCTGTCGAGACAAGTCTGCACAGTCTATATTCAGTAACTTGCAGTGAAGAAAATTGACTAAGTACAAAATTGTCGACATACTTCAACTATGTCGACACCTTCAAAGAAGGAGTGTCGAGATAAGTCAGTTAACTTGACACATAGAAGATTCAAGACAACTGTGTCGAGACAAGTCAGTTGTCTCGACACTTTAAAGACTAAGTCAGCACTAAAAAGCTTAAAGTAGTTGTGTCAAAACAATACAACTATCTTGAAACAAAGTAACTGTGTCGAGACAAGTCTGCACAGTCTATATTCAGCAACTTGCAGTGCAGAAAATTGACGAAGTACAAAAGTGTTGACACACTTCAACTGTGTCGACACCTTCAAAGAAGCTGTGTCGAGATAAGTCAATTAACTCTACATATAGAAGATTAAAGATAGCTGTGTCGAGACAAGTCAGTTGTCTCGACACTTTGAAGATTAAGTCAGCACTATAAAACTTAAAGCATTTATGTCAAGACAATACAACTGTCTCGATACAAAGAAGACAGGAAATGTTACTAAGTAAAATTGTGTCGAGACAAATCAACTATCTCGACATAATAAAGAATCAAAGATAGACTTTCTGACATCAGGCCGATAGTTGTGTTGAGATAACCCAACTATCTCGACATAAGGCAGAACAAAAGATGTCGACACAGACAACGCTTGTGTCGAGACAAATCAAATCTCTCGACACTCTTAAGTTTCAGTTCAGAAATTCTTTCAAGTAGAATTGTGTCAAGACTACTAAAATGTTTCGACACAAGTGTCGACACACTTTGGACATCTCGATACTAATGTTTCAAAAAATGTTCAGAGTCAACACTAAAGTGCCAAGATGGGTCAAAACTATCACATCTGGTACATGAATAAGATATTTCAACAGAAATAGTCTAAAGGAGAATTTGATGTATGATGTCAGATGCTGATGTCATCATTCAGTAACTACCCATCCATGATGGCTATAAATAGAGGGTTAGTCTACACCAATGAGAGAGAGAGAGAGAATCGATCAAGCAAACAAAAAATTCTCATTCATTTTCCAATACCGAGGAGGAAGAAGACAAAAGTCTTCAAGAAAATCTCCAGATACTTTATACAAGTCGATCTGAAGAATAAGGTGGATCTGATCTATAATTTCTTCAAGGTTATCAATCTGATCAATATTAAGAAGATATCAGATCCAAAAAAACAACTTTTCAGCCAACCAATTTATCAAGAAGATAATCATTGCTGTTGATTTCAAGAATCTGTGCTAACAGATATACCAGATTACAGATTCTCTATTTTCTATGAAGTAATTTTTCATTTTTACTTCTAAAGTTTTTAAGATCTCCTTGAGATTTGAGTGTGTAAGAGATCTTATCTTTGATTTATAGGCCTATTTTATAAAGGCTAAGGTAAGGTTCATAAGGGAACTGAGGTAGGTGGTTTTGGGTGAATCACTGAGTTGTAGGCCTATTTTATAAAGGCTGAGGTAGGGCTCTTGAGGGAATTGAGATAGGATATTGGGAGAATCTATGAGGTAGTACCTGTTGGTGTGAGTGTAGGTTTCTTAACAGAAACTGAACCTGTAAGATCTTTGAATATGAGTTAAAGAGGAGTTATAACCTTATTTAGTACATTTCTAGTGAGGAAGAAGGGGGAAAGTGGATGTACCCAAGAATTTGGAACCATTATAAATTCTTTGTATGATGTGTGTTGTGGATTAATTTTGTTTGTGATTTGTTCTGGATTCTCTAACTACTAAATTTTTTAAGTGATAAAGATTTGCTAAAGTATTTTAAAAAGTCACCTATTCACCCCCTCTAGGTGATTATCTTCCCATAGGATTATCTTTCAAGTGGTATCAGAGGGAGGTTTTTCAAGAAAGACTTAACAGGTTGAAAAAGATCCAAAGGGTATTAGAAAAATAATAGATCTATGACTTTTGAATCTCACAGAGAACTCAATTATATGAAACTGCCTATTTGTACTAAGGACACCTTTGCTATATGGAAACAAAGACTAAGATTGTTCAAGGAAGCCACAGATCCAAGAATATTTGTTACTGTACAAGAATTACCATATATGCCAATGAATACATCAATTCTAGATGCAAATGTTCAAACCCCCAAGAAACTGTCAGAAATGACCAAGGATAAGGTGGTACTTCCAACTATGGATAAGTGGGCACAAAATATAATAGTCAGTGCAATAGACAATTCAACCTTTGAAAATCTTGTGCACTGTAATACATCCAAGGAGATGTGGCATACACTCATAGTATATATGGAAGGCACAAAAGAAGTAAGAAATGATAGAAAATCTCTCCTCAACCAGTAGTATGAGGCCTTCAGATAAGGAAAGACTGATTCTATAGAACAGTGATATGAAAAGTTTTTTAGAATAGTAAATGACTTAAGAAACAATGACATAATTTTCTAAAATTATGAGCTGAATGACAAGTTTTTGATATCCCTAAATAATAAATGGGACATCAAAATTTGTGTTGTAACAGAAATGGGGAATTTAAGAAATATATTACCCCAAGACTTGTATCAGAAGTTTATGTCACATGAGCTTTAGCTAAAATCTAGAAAAGCTAAAGTAGAATCAGTCAGAAGTTCAACACAGAAAAATCTATGGCCTTCAAAGCAGATGCATTTAAGAAAGCTAGAAGATAAATCCCACCATCACCTAGAAGGGATGAAGATATAGAAAGTACTGGAGTCTGTTCTTCATCAGAAGATCTATCAGATGATGAATAGGCACTGTTTACTAGGTAATTCAAGAAAATGCTAAGGAGAAGGAAGCAGTGGAATAAAAATAAAACTTCTGGATCAAGCTCCAATAAAAGCAAAGAGACTCAGAAAGATAAATCTATGGTCAGGTATGATTCACATCAGAACAAACAATCTAATACTGACATTATTTTCTTTTGCTATAACAGGCCTGAGCATGTCATAGCTGACTGTCCAGTAAAAAGGAAGGAAGACAAAAAGTCAAAAGAGAAGAAGTTCTATAAGAACAAGAAATCAGAGAAGGGTATGATGGCCAAGAAATCCAAGACCTTATCTGAAAGTGATACTGACTCAACTGAGTCAGAACAAGAACTTGCTAAACTGTTCTCCAGTGAAGAAGAGTTCATCAGAAAGGCTATTTATAAATTGAAAAGCTCCACAACTTCATCACACTATGGCAATACTGAATAATAAATGAAGATCAATTTAATAGCACTATCTGATGATCCAGAAATAGAAGCACTTGACTGTCAGAATACTCAGGCAAACTATATGAGACTGAGGATGAGTTAGACTCATGTTACTCATAGTTTGATTCACATAAGAATAACTCTGTGACTGAACTACAACAGCTCACACTCAAGTTTGGAAAGCTGTTGGATGCCCTAGTAAATAGCAAAAAGCTTGTTAAAGAACAAGCTATAGAGATAGCTTCACTAAAAGGTTTTGAGTATCATCATAAGATAGATACTCAAAAAATTCGTCTTCAAAGTTCTAATTTGGTAAATCTGACTAAGATCATTGATGATCAAATCTTAATGCTGAAGCAGAAGGATGCAACAATTTAGGAGGTAGAACTCAAACTCTTGAATGAGAAAAAGTTAGTTCAACAAATTTCTAAACTTAAAACTATATTGACCATTATAGATACCTTCTCAGGAACACCTGGAAGTGGTCTTGGGTATGTTAAACTCAAGAAGAAAAGAGGCAAAAAGCTGACATGACAAAAGGGTCAAGTCATTCCATAATTAGTAATTCAGACGAAAGGAAAAGAAATCCAGAAGTATTGACAAGTTGGACCGAGTTCGTATGTGAATAGGAAATCTATTCCTAATGTGCCTGCTCCAAGGAGGATAGTTGTAACTGAGAGACAAAACAACTTGTGTGCTCCCATTTAAATTACAACAGTCAAGTGTGCTGATTCCTATACTAAGGGTTGTCAGCATAAAGTTCCTTCTGTTCTTCTAAAGAGGAGGTACAACAGATATGAATGCTGGTGTTGTGAAAAGGTAGGACACTTTGCCTTGAACTATTGGTTCAATTACTCAGTGTCTCATTATCAAAAACGATATCTAGTTAAGAAGCTCAATGATGGTTTCAATAAAGTCACAACTAATAAGAACCTAGTACTCAAAATAACTTGGGTTCCTAAGGAAAAATAATTTCTGATTTTGCAAGAATTTCCAAGCAGTAGAGACAGACCAATTTGGTATTTGGATAGTGGGTGTTCCAAACACATGACTGTAACAAGTGGAAATTTAAGGGAATTTATCCCTATGGAGAATGGGCCAAAGGTGATCTTTGGTGGAGCTGACAAAGGAATAACCAAAGGTTATGGTAAGATCATAAATGGCTTAGTCACTCTCACTAAAGTAGCTTATGTGGAAGGGTTGCAACGCAACCTTATAAGCATAAGTAAACTTTATGATATTCGCTATGTCGTTTCTTTCCCCAAAGATGAGTGTCTAATTAAGAAGTCAAGTAACCACGAGGTTATCTTGACAGGCACTAGATGTGAGAATGTGTATTGTTGGAATTTTCTTTGTTTATAGTCAGACTAACCCTTATGTCTAGTTATAAATGAGAAAGCCTTGCACTATGTCAAATGACATAATAGGCTAGCTCATTTGAATTACAAGGCCATAGACAAACTTCTCAGTAGAGAGCTTGTTAGGAATGACCCTAACATTAAATGCTCAAAGGAAAACATATGCTCAGCATGCTAAAAAGGCAAGCAATCTAAAACTACATTCAAAAGTATTGAATGTAAAGATTCAGTGAGGTGTTTATACGTCTTGCATATGGACTTGTTTGGTTCTATGCCACTTCATAATTTTGGAAGGAGAATTTACACTTTTGTAATAGTTGATGATTATTTCAGATTCACTTGAGTTTTCTTTTTATGGAAAAAGTCTGAAACTCCTGTTGTCTTCAAGACTTTTGTCAAACAAATTCATAATGAATTAAACAGCACTGTGGTCAAAATCAGAAGTGATCATGTAACTGAGTTTTAATCTGATTATATGATAAACCTTTGTGAAGAATTGGTGATTCAGCAAGAGTTTTCCTCACCAAGAACACCCTAGCAGAATGGGATTGCTGAGAGGAAGAATAGGACTCTCATTGAAGCTGGAGGAACTGATGTCTTCTGATCGTTATGAAAATAAAAACCGAACTTGCAATCCAGATAAGGCAAGTATACCTATCGAACTGCAGCTAGGGGACAAAAGTGTCGTATTTAAATCCGGGAACCGTTGAGTAATCTTACTCACACGAAGACTATTATCTTATCAAAAGATTATTTTAAGGTTTGTTAACTAAATTACAAGAAAAGATTACTTGCATAAAGAAAAAACTAGCACTTAAACAAAGAGAGAACAACTGGTTATTAAAACGAGGGGTTAAACAATGATAAAGAAAAGCACTCGATCGGGAATTACCTCGACTTAAGTTGATCAAAACATGCGATAATAAACTTTAACTTAATAAGGCAAAGGACCTTGACCATTGAGGTTCCTAAAGCACGAACACGCTTCTCTTGAAGTCGTACCCACCTAAGTTTAGGAAGGTCTGACCGAACTCTCATCTGAATCGGATGCCTAATGTTAGCTTTACGTTGATAACCCTACTATTGGATTTCACTCCAATCCAGGAGATTTAACGTCTGCCTCTCTAGAGGGGTGCATGCAATTGTCTTTACACTTGAGTGTTCACTCCAAACTAGGAGCCTCTTGGCTATCTAAGAGTGGAAACAAAGATGGAAAACATACATCGATAATACATCTCCAAACACGATTAATCAAGACTGAATCAAGGTATAAGCCTTACAAAGAAAAACAAAACTAGAGCATCATAACTTAATCAACTCAAACCTCGGATCATCAAGATCGAGTTCATGAAGGATTTAGTTATTCATGGTGTAGAAAATGAAAATCATATTAAGAATATGAAAACTAATGCCGAGTAGAAGAGAAAGAGAAAAAAAAACTATTATATCTCTTAATGAAAATGATTCACAACAAGGGCATATATATACTATAAGGAAAGCTTGTACAAAGATTACAAGTACGATAAAAAAAGAAGTATAAGAACACTACAAAGACTTGCATGAAAACAAAAAATACAAAGACTTGAAATGAGAAGGAGAGAGAAAAGTGCTT
Source organism: Platanthera guangdongensis (assembly GCA_039583875.1). Classification (NCBI taxonomy): domain Eukaryota; kingdom Viridiplantae; phylum Streptophyta; class Magnoliopsida; order Asparagales; family Orchidaceae; genus Platanthera; species Platanthera guangdongensis. The sequence goes on along the minus strand of CM077158.1, from coordinate 203,874,356 downwards.
AAGACATGAACAACTTTAAAATGGCAGAACCTCTCTTCCCCAAAATCTGGATCCTGAACCCTTGTAGATGGGCTCAATTTATAGAAGTTTTTCGGGTGGGGTCACGCCCCCCTTATACGCCAGGGTCGGGCATGTACCTGGGGCGTGACACATTCGGTGTGACTTTTTTTGCTGAAATTAAATGCTGGAGGTGACAGGTGTCGTAGTTGAATTACACGCCCACATGTCATGCCCGTGTAGGCAGGGCGTGTAAGCTGCGACGCGACGGTGGAGCGGGGGAAAAATCATGTTGCGGTGATTCCTCGGAACTTAGGGACACGCCCCGGGAACATGCCCGTGTAGGTGTTACACGAGCGTGACAGAGGGTGTGTACATTGAGTTTACCTAGAATTAAGTTTCAGAATGATAGCTTCATTCCTCTAGGTTATACGTCCTAGGTACACGCCCGGGTAGGGCATGACCTTGGGGCGTGTAACAACAAAAATTGGCTAAAAGCCGTGAAAACCTTCAAAAAGAAGAAAACACATTAGTGACTATAATATATACAAAAGGAGGTCAATATATGCACTTACAAGACATGATTTGTGCTTTAAAAACCTGAAAATACCCTAATATTTTTGTCTGCAAAACATACTATCAAATTCCCCCAAGCTTAAGCTTTGCTTGTCCCCAAGCAAAGATATAAAAACTAGCTAATTATAAAAAGTTACTAGTTCAAAAAGTTTTAATCATGCTTACACAAGTACTATGCGAAATTTCAAGTAGGGAGAATGTGAAACGTAAACCTAAAGTAGTTACTTAGGCATGATTTAACAATATATAAACTTTACTAACGAAAATAAATCATCCAAAATTTTAAGAAAATTCTTTAAATAAATTTAAGTAAAGCAACAGAATAAAAAAGTTCATTGAGTTGTTACTAGATCCAAGAGACATATTATAACTATATCAATCAAATAACAAAAATCTAAATTCAAATCCAAAACTTTACTAATCTAGTTTTCTTCTTTACTTAGCTAATAAATAAAATTCAAAAGCATGATTCAAAAGCGCTTATTAGGATCGAAACATTTGGTTTAGGATTATGATTAGGAGTGGAATTCAAAGATAAATAAGGAGTCTTTAAAATCACACTAAACCAAAATAAAGAGTTTCAAAAAAAATCATCTTAAATTAAATATTTTTCTTTGTTTCTCTTTACCATTTTTTCTTCCCTTTTTTTCAAAACAAAAGCCATAAATAATTTTACTTTTAATTTTTAAATTGGACAAACAAAAGTAAACACTTCTTTTGAGCATAGTTTTTCAAATAGTTCTCCGAATAAATCACAACACAACCCTATCAAAATCATGAAATTTTTTTAATGAAACTCAGAAGGTTAGTGTGATTAGATAAGTTGGAAAATTTAGCTTTGGTGAAAATGAAATGATAAGTGGAGCTATCAATTGAAATTGAAAAAAGGCTCAAAAGCGGCGAACTAGGGGTAGAAAAATTTTTATGTTGGCAAGAATGATCAAACGAAAACAAAAACGGCCTAAATCATTTTCATGCTTCTAAATTTATTTAAATCATTAGCTTTGAAAAATTTCAAAAAACAAGTGTTAGATAATAAATAAAGAGTAATGAAATTATCTTGAAAATAGGAATAATAAGCGACTTGGATTGTTCACATCTACTACCCTAATCAAAAGTTGACATTACAAAAATTATCCAAAAATGAAAAACAAATAGTGGATGAAATATTTTTGAGAAAGTAAAGAAAATAAAGAACAAAAATCATAATAAAAATGCAAGTTTTAGAAAAACATTTCATGTTAACATGATACCGTGAATTAGAAATACAACATGCCCAACATTTTACTTGTGAAACATAATTATAAAGAATGATTAGAAAGATCATAATTAGCTAAGTTGTTATAGGAAATATTGAGAAAAATAAAGCAAAAAGCAAGGGGTACTATTGAAATACCAAAATTCGATTAAATTATGAAAGTATTGAAAAAAACAAATAATATATATATTAAAATATTTTTTTTTTAATTTTTAAGATATTCTCCTTTTTTTTGTATTTTTAAGATTTTCATAAAACAAAATTTTGATTTTGATTTTTTTAAAAGGAAACAGATAAAGACATGAGAAGGAGGAAATCCTCCGCCAAGCTTAATATAGACATTGTCCTCAATGGAGAAAGGAGGGGAAGGAGAGAGAGAAATTAAAACAGAAATAAAAGTACAAAATTGAAAAACTGGTACTTCCCCGGATTTATGCGCCACGAATGTTGATTGATGCCACACCTCCATGATTGCGCTTTGAAATATCTTGAAATGTCTTCTTTGGACTTCGTGATGGATTCAACATCATTGGAGCAGGCGATCGCAGAAGCTTCAGCTTGGCGGAGCCGTCTGAGGCACAAAAAGTGTAAAATAAAGAAAATAAAAAAATAGTTTGGGTTGCCACCTAAGAGCGCCCTTTGTTTAAAACGTCGTTTGAGCTCGACGCATCAAAATAATATTGTCCAAATGATTATTGTCCAAAATAATATTTAAAGTTTTTATAAAAAACAAAACAAAGTCTGAAGTTAGTTAAAGTTCATGCAGAAGAAACTTAATATTATTTGGAATGACATCATCATCACTAGAAAAATAGAGTTTAAGATGTTGACTATTCACTTTGAAATCACCTTTATCAGGGCGTGAAATTAAAATCGTACCATACGGAAAAACTTCTTTAACAGTAAATGGCCCAAACTATCATGATTTTAACTTGCCCGGAAATAAATGTAATCGTGAATTATATAAAAGAACTTAGTCGCCCAGCTTGAAGGTTTTTGGGTGCCTTAGGTGCTTGTCGTGAAAATTCTTTGCTCGCTCTTTATAAAATTTGTTATTTTCGTATGCGTAAGAGTGCCACTCATCGAGTTTGTTAAGTTGAAATTTTCGAAAATTATAGATAGAGTGGGGATCGTAATTTAAAAATCACAAGGCCCAAAAAGCTCGTTGTTCTAATTCTACGGGTAAATGACATGATTTTCAATAAACCAACTGATATGGTGTACAACCGATATCGGTTTTCTACGATGTTCTGTAGGCCCATAAAGCATCGTCTAATTTGGTTGACCAGTCTTTTCTACAGGTGGAAATAGTCTTTTCTAAAATTATTTTGAGCTCTCTGTTTACTACTTCGACTTGTCCGTTAGTTTGGGGTGGTAGGCAGTTGAAAGCTTTTGCATAACGCCGTATTTAATGAGAATTTTTGAAAACTGCGCGTTACAAAATGTGAACCCCTATCGTTAACGATGGCTCATGGCATACCGAATCGAGAAAATAATTTTTTCAAAAATGAAATTATTATTAGGGCGTCATTAGTACGAAGAGCTTGGGCTTCATCCCATCGTGAAACATCATCTACAACAACTAAAATGTATTTGTTCCCGAAGCTAGAAAGAAGAGGGCCAACAAAATCGATTCCCCAGGGTCGAAATCTTCGCACTCAAGGAAATAATTTTGCCGATCGTTGTCAACTATCACAGCTACTCACAAAGGCTTGCGCATTTTTAAACAGGCTAGGCTAGTAAAAACCCATGCAAGGCACTTTGTGGGCTGTGTGAGTAGCTTGATAGTGACCACCAGTCGGTCGTTCATGCAAATGTTTTAAAATATCTAATCCTACTTCAAAAGAGACGTATCTCCTTATCACTTGGTCCACAAAAACTCGGAAAAGATGTCGGTCCTCCCAAAAATAGTTCTTCAACTCAAAAAAGAATTTCTTCTTTTGCTGAGAGGAGAACTCTTTCGGGAGGACACAAATGACTAAATAGTTGGCTATGTGTGCAAACCAAGGAGAAGGAGATGTGCTAATTAAAAGCAGCTTCTCATCGGGGAAGAAATTATTAAAAGATTTTTCATATAATGTTTTTATAAACGGATTATCTAATCGTGAGAGATGGTCGGCGGCCAAATTCTCGGCTCCTCGCTTATCACGGATTTCTAAGTCAAACTCTTGGAGGAGTAAGACTTGGCAAATCAAGCGCGGCTTAGCATCCGTCTTAGAAAGAAGATACTTAAGTGTCGAGTGGTCCGTAAAAATGATAACTTTGGAAAGTATAATATAAGGATGAAATTTATCAAAAGCAAAAACAACAGCTATGAGCCCTTCTCGGTTGTGGTATAATTCTCTTGTGCCTATGTAAGAGTTTTACTTGCATAATAGATGGGGTGGAATTTTTTAGATATTTGTTGTCCTAATACATCTCCCACCGCGAAACTACTTGCATCACACATAATTTCAAAGGGAAGGCCCCACACTGGAGCTATCATAATAGGGGTATTAATAAACTTTTATTTTATTAACTCAAAGGCAGATAGACAAAGGTCATCAAAAATAAACGGGTCATCTTTTTCCAGAAGATGAGTAAGGGGTTTGATGATTTTGTAGAAATCTTTTATGAAGTAGCGGTGGAACCCAGCATGTCCTAGAAAACTTCTTATTGCTTTGACGTTCGTAGGCAGCGACAACATCTCGATAACTTCTATCTTAGCTATGTCTACTTCAATTTCTCTCGCAGAAATCTTATGACCCAAAACTAACCCTTCCCTTACCATAAAATTGCATTTTTCCCAATTTAGGGCATGGTTAGTTTCTTCGCATTTTTCTAAGAATATTTCGAGGTTATCTAAGAAACTATCAAAGACATCACCGAACACAGAGAAATCATACATAAACACCTCCATAATGCTTTCTACGTACTTGTTGAAGATAGCGAGCATACATCACTGGAATGTAGATGGCACATTAAATAATCCAAACGGCATTCTTCGGTAAGCGAAGGTGCTGAAGGGACAAGTAAATGTAGTTTTCTACTGGTCCTCGGGGGAGATGGGGATTTGAAAGTACCCCGAGAGACCATCGAGAAAACAATAAAAGCTATGGCCGGATAATCGCTATAAAATTTGATCGATGAATGACAAGAGAAGTGATCCTTGCGGGTGGCATCATTTAACTTTCGATAGTCAATACACATTCACCACCCCGTCACCGTCTATGTTGGGATTAAATCATTATTTTCATTACTAATTACCATTATCCCTCCCTTTTTTTGCACTACCTGGACTGGGCTAACCCACTTACTATCAAATATAGGATAGATAATTCTCGTGTCTAACAGTTTCATAACCTCGCCCTTTACGACTTCTTTCATATTTGGATTTATACGGTGCTGAGGTTGGATTAAGTTACAGGAATTATCTTCCATTAGAATTTTGTGGGTTCAGAAAGATGGGCTTATGCCCTTGATATCAGAAATCTGCCAAGCAATAGCATGAGGATGTTTACGTAATGCTAACAGGAGCTTATCATTTTGTACTTCGGTTAGGTAGGCTGAAACTATTTCTGGTAGCTTGGATTCCTTTTCTAAGAAGGCATACCTAAGATGTTCGTGCAGTTCCTTTAATTCTAGGGTAGGGGGTTCTTCATACGACGTTTTGGAAATTCTTTCTTTTTCAAAAATAATATTTTCGTAGAATTTTTCTTTGTACGAAAAATTGAAAGGGGTGGAGCTAGTGGCCTTGACGGCTTGTTGTAGAGATTCAATTGGAAGAGTAGAGGAAGAACAAAAATTGGAAAAATTATTTTCACTTTTAGAAAACTAGTAGCAAGATTCTTCACCAGAGGTATCTAAGAAAAAACAAGAGTCATCATTCTCTAGGGTATTCTTCATTGAGGGGGTTATAGAGAAGGTCACTTCATCGTCGCCTACTCGTAGGAAGAGGTTACCATTGCTTACATCAATGATAGCTCAAGAGATGACAAGGAAGGGTCGGCCAAGGATCAAGGGAACCTCAACATCTTCTTTGATGTCGAATATGACGAAATATATCGGAAAGATGAACTTGTAGACTTTGACTAGAACATCCTCCATGATTCCTAACGGGTATTTGACTGATCTTTCGATGAACTGGATACTTATGCGTGTGGGGTTGAGGTTACCAATTCCTAACTTCTTGAATAACGAGAGGGGCATCAGGTTAATACACGCACCTAAGTTGGCTAAGGCGTGTTTAACAAAAAGATCAAAAAAGACACACGGTATAGAAAAACTACCCGGATCATTGATCTTCTTTGGTAAACCATTTGTTAAGACCGCAGAGAACTGGACATTTAGTGTGATATGTGATAAGTTTTCTAACTTTGTTTTATTAGTCAGGAGGTCCTTAAGATACTTAGCGTACTTCAGCATTTGGGAGATTGCTTCATGGAAGGGTAGATTTATGTGGATTTGGTTAAATATTTCTTGGAAGAGGGAGTATTGATCATCCTGATGTTTATTGTTAAGTTCGTAAGGGTATGGTGGAGTTGGATCATTTTTAAGGATGGGTGGTGGAATGAGCTCTTTTTTATAATAGAGAGGGGTGATAACTTCTTTTTCAGTAGAGGGTGAAATGATAAAGTTTTTCTTGGCGGAGGGTTGATTTTTTAAAATGGGGGCGGAGCTTGCCTCGGGCTCTTCATTAACCATACAAGAAACTTGCTTCCCATTCCGAAGAGTTATTTCTTTCGATTGCTCTCTCGAGTTGGGCTTGGTGTTGGCCGGAAGAGACCCGGCAGGTCGCTCAAAAATAATTATTGCGAGTTGTCCTACTTGATTCTCTAAACTTTTAACGGTCCCGGCTAGGGTTCTTATAGTAGCGTCATTAACATTCATATATTTTGAATACATTTCCTTCAAACTTGGAGGATTTGGAAAATTTTGAGGAGGTGGTGGTGGTGCAGAAAAATCATTTTGTGGTGGCAAGCACATTGCATTCGATGGATTACTCCATGAAAACTTCGGGTGGTTTCGTAAAGCAGGGATTATAACTATTCAGAAAAGTGAAAACCGGCGTAGGTAATTAGCAGCAGAATAATTATGAAAAGAATTTCTAGGCATATTATTAACATAATCTAATTGTTCGGGAGCAGGAGTTGCAGATTCCCATACCTGAGGGGTGGAGGCAGCCATGTTGGATCCCTAGTTGGATTTGGGCTAGGTTCACTAAACTAGGATGTTTGATCCAACATATATAGCCAGGGTCATGGTTGTGTCCTAGAGTCTAGGCCATGTCCTTAGAGTCAACACTTCATGGACTAGCCATCAACATACTGTAAAAGACTCAAGAATTTGAGAAATTTCAAAGACTCAAAAAATGAGTTCGACGTTCGTCGAACTCAGGTCGATGAAAGTCGTGCTTAGCTCAACGAACTCAGAGAAAATTCTCTGAGCTGAGCTCGACGAACTTGGTTCTCAGGTCGACGGTCTCTGGATACTATACTTTAATATTCCATGTCCAGAATTCCTTTCTCTGGATTCCAGTCGACGAACTCAGTTCTTAGGTCGACGATTTCTAGGTATTCTACTTCAAAACTTTTATTCCAGAAACATCTAAATATTCTAAGTCTAGAATCATTCTCCAGTCGATGAATTCATCTTCTCAGCTCGACGAACTTAGACCACATTCTTAGCAAGCTTTATCAAGTAGCAGTTAGAAGTTCTCAGCTCGACAAAACTAGTTCTTAGGTCGACGATTTCTGGACACCATACTTCAACATTCATAAGTACAAGAAACATTTCACTGAACTCCAGTCAACGAAGTTATATTCTCTGCTCGACGATCTTGATGCACCGAATTAGCATGGTTCTAGAGAAAGCAGTTAATTACTTTCAGGTCGATGATCTTGGATCTCATCTCGAGGAACAAAGATTTTCTGGTCGACGAACATAATTTCTCAGCTCGACGAACTTTTGACCCAGGTCGACGAATTCTATTTTCTGCTCAACGATTTCTGTGAAGTTCCAGACTTAAATATTTTCCTCCCTCCGTCCTTAATTTATTGCAATAATTCATGAGTAATCAATGCTAAATATTCTCTGAATATTATCGTTAGATGCATCATTGATTATGAAGTTCATCAGGATTATTGCTTGTCATTTTTTAATGGGACACTTGGGGAAATCAATCAATGCAAATATTCTTCAAGCCATCAGCATTGAATGAAAGAAGGAATTCAAAATTCAGATGGAAGATTTCATGGAAAATATAAAAAGATTTTTCTTCCTTCTTCCACAGACAAGTGCATAGGGTTTTTCTCCTTCCTTCTCATCAAAACACAGAGAAAATAATACATAGGGCAATAACACATTAGAGAAATCAGAAGCCCTAGGCTAGAGAAAGAACAACAAGCTGAAGAAGAAGAACATCAATAAAAAATCTAGAGTCTTCTTCCTTCTTCATCTCAGGATTCTTCAGAGGACAACAAATATTCTATCTGTCAATAAAGTTCCTGGATACCATCTGGTCAAGGCTTAAATATAGAAGACCTACTCACCCTGCAGCAAGGCTCAAATCTTCCTGAGTTCAATATCATAGGGGGAGCTTTTGCTAACATCATATATCCACTAAGTCTTCTCAGTTATATTTGAGAAAGAGAAGACACCATTACTCTCTCATCCCCCACTGTAAAAAGGCTTCTTTAACTCCTTCAAAAGTTATTCTTGGTTGTAAGTCTCCTGATCAAAAGACTTGGGGTTGGTTTTTTAGCACCTGATCATAAGCTCATTGGTGGCAGTCACCTGATAAAAAACCTGAGTGGATTCCTACCAGGTGGTAGAAGAGTGGATGTACCCAGGTTGTGGAACCACTATAAAATTCTTGTGTTGTCTGCTTGCACTTTTTCTTTTGTTCTTGTTGTGGCTGTGTTACTTAGGTTTGCTGTGTTAATTATAGTTAGTTTGACATTTGCAGTACCGGTGGTAGTTTAGGTTACCTTAGGATTGCTCTTTAAATTACTGCATAGTTTTGGTATCAAATAGCTTCCCAATTTTAACCCTTTAATTTACAGCAAAAAAACTGTTATGGATTTTAAGTTTTAAAGATACTCTATTTAGTATGCCTTTCGCACGTTCTTTAAATCAATGTCATACTATGAATTCTAAGACCAAATTATCCTCATTATACATCATGTGTAAGAAAAATTGGATGTAAAATCTCTAAAAACAATTTATTAAGATAAATCATAAGGGTTTTTCTGAACACTAAGTTTTACGGCCGATTACTCCCTGAGGTAGGAAGCCTGCCAGCACTTCTAAGGTATGATTCCTTATGGGGGATCTAAGTTGTAGGATTATGGGAGTGGAATCTGAGGTAGGATCCTTTATGGATCTGAGGTAGGAGATTTGGTCTCTGAGTTGTATGATCTATAAATCTGAGTTATTGACAGAGTTTGTCGGGGCTTGCTCACTGTTATATAGGAGGAGGGGGAAAGTGGACGTACACAACTTGGGGAACCACTATAGGTACTTATTTGTGTTATATAATTCTGTGTGATTTGTGCTTGTCCATCTAAATCTGATTATTCCGCATAAAATTAATGAAAAGATGACCTTAACTATTCACCCCCCCCCCTCTGGGTGAAGAGACATCTCATGACTTACAAGTGGCATTAGTGCTGAATTATTCAAAATAATTTTAACATCTCGAACATATCTACGCTTGGGTGCTCTTCCTCATCATAGTTCCCAGAGAAAGTTACAAAAAGATAAGCTCATGAGGTTGTCAATTTACTCCAAAGAAAACTTTGCCATCTAGTAGCAAAGAATCAAGTTATTCATGGAGGCTTCAGATCCAAGGATCTTCATCATTGTTGAAGAAGGTCCATTTCAACCAAAGAAAGCATCTACTATCATTCTAACAAGGAAATTGCCCAAGAAGTACAATGAGATGGATAAGGATAAGTTGCATCGGTCACCATGAACAAGAAGGCCAAAAATATCCTGATTAGTGCAATTAATGGCTCCACCTTCAAAAAGTTATTTCACTACCAAACTACAAAGGAGATGCAGGATTTTCTCATTATTTATATAAAGGGAATTGAGGAGGTCAGGGTTGATAGAAAATCCCTATTAATCAGGAGTATGAGGCACAAACAAGAAAAGAATGACTCTATTGAAGAATGCTATAACAAATTCTTCATAATATTAAATGGTCTAGGAAATTACAGGAGAGAGTTCTCTAACTATGATCTAAATGACAAGCTTCTCAGATCCTTGAATAAGGAATGAGATTTAAAAATATCCTCTATTAGAGATAGGGAACCTTTTCTAGGATGGAACCCCAAATTCTATATGGCAAGCTTGTGTCCCATGAGCTGCAGCTTAATACAAAAAATGTTGATGCGGAGAACAATAGATCTCTTGGCAAGGAAATAATAGGTGGATTTCAAGACTGAAAGCTACAGAAATGGCAGAGAATATCTCACATTCCTATGTGATATATGTTGAGCATAAAGACACTGAACCCTTCACTTCAGGGTCAGAGTTGTCTTATAAAGATATGGCTCTCTTCACCACGAAATTCAAAAAGTTCTTCAACAAAAAAAAGACAGTGCAAGAATAGACCTTCCTCATCTTCCAAAAGCTGTTGTATATTATAAATAGACTTGGATGTTGAAATGAGTTATTCCTTTATCAACCCTAATACCTTTGACTTGGGATACACCCCTCTTTTCACTTTCACTCACTAATCTGTCTGAAATGAGATTAAAGAAATCAGTAGAGCTGTTAAGTGTCGGCTACGAGCTTGTTTGTGGGGGATTTTATGGTGGACAAGCAAGTTTGAAGGAAATAGTCACACTGCGTGCCTTGAGATGGTTGAATTGATGAAAAGAATTATTTTGAAGAAAAATATCAAATGGGGAAAGATATTGTTTGAGAAAATGAAGAGCTCTATGAAGAATCCAAAATTTGGGAGAATCTTGTCTCTTTTCATCTACATTGGTGGTGTGGCGGATTTAGAGTTAAGTGAATCCTTAGGTGTGACAATTCATTATATAATAATGATTATCTCAAGGCTATTGAAAGGTGTAATCAAGCTTTCCCAAATGTTGGAGAGATGCTAAAAGTAGGTAATTCGAAAGCTCTGATGGTTGTCTAGTAAGAGGTGGAAGAATCTAAAGAATCTTGTGCTCAAGTTGGGGGAGCCTAGACTAGATTTCCAAACAATGCTTGTGGAAGGGAGGGAAATGAAGAAATCCAAAAGATTAATAGGATGGACTCCAATGAGGGGGAGTCTTACAATGAGTTACCAACTCAATAAATAATAAATAAAGTTATTGAAGAGTCTGGGGAAGAAAACCACACTGAGTTGGTTGTCCTAGAAGACCTAGTACATCAAATTCCTCCCATACTATGCAATGTTCACCACCAGCTCCTGAGCCAAGTCCTTCACCTACTATTGATTCAGTGATAAGTGAGATCCTCTGCAGAGATGTCATTATTATCCCAACTATTTAAAATCAAGGAAGTGAGTAAAGCACTATTCATCATGCTGAAATACAAGATGTAGTTGTCTCACCCCACTCCATATTTGTTGATGATGTCAGGGATGAAATGTATGAGGACTTAATAAGGAAAGGTCCTATTCAAGAAATAGTTGCTCCCTATACTTTGACCATAAATCCATCAATTTTTGAAGAACCAAATGAAAGTGTTGATTGAAGAACATGGGATCAGAAAAGGATTGAAATGTTCATAGTCAAACAATACAAGAAGTAAAGGAAGAGTTGACAAACCAAATGAAGGTCATTAAGGAAGATATGGATCATATTAACATTCAGATAAATCAATAGTTTGTGCAAGCAGGGGAGTTGTGGATAAAATGTTCAAGTGATGAAATCTCTTGATAAAACATTGGAACGATCCACTCAGGACATTCATAACATCAAGGAGTACATTAATACTACTGATGAGGTGTTGCAAAATGGAATAAATTACTTACAAGACTTTATCCACAACTTCCAAAATGTGCTACTACAATTCTGAGGAACCAGTAACAGTCAGATTCTCCAAGATAAATAGAACATCAATAAGAATCTTGCTAGCAGATTAGAAGCTTGCAAAGTTGAAATCCAAAAGAACATTCTTGAAGAAGTCAAAACGAGGGAGAAGTATGATGTGGATCTAACAATCTAGATTGTTAATGAGTTACGAGCATCTTTTAACCATGTACCCTTTATCTATCACCAGAAAAAATAGAATCTATAAGAAGAGCAACAGGAATAGTAGTCTAGCTGGTTACAGAACACTCTAGTTCCATATTACCAGTTTAGTCCCACTGTTCAAGATTTAGAATAAGAAAATCTCTATGTGCCTCAACTAATGTATAATACTGACCATTCCACTATCATATACTCCAACAAGGGGAAGTAGTAGTTACTAAGAAGTATAAAATCACTATCAGGAAAATAAAACATAGAACGGAACTACACATGGATCCCAATATTGAAATATGGTCTCCTAATTCTAGAAAAATCATCTTGACAACTTGGGACCTCTACATTCAAGGAGAATATGGAAGAACGTTTCTCTACAGCTCGCTTAAATGACATAAGTATGAGATGCAAGAAGCTAAGAGGATATTTTATACAAATAATAGAAAAGCTGGAACACTTCGAACAGATACTCCTGAACGATCTTTTTACCATCTGAAATCACACAATTACTTTTAAATAATAAGAAGCAAAAGTGAGATCTAGCTAAAGTAGAGGTTGCTGCTGAAAAAGAAAAAAAGGCTTGGGAAATTATCATCAGGGAAATGGAATGATGTGGCTAACAAAAATTAATTCATTTTATACATACATGTATATATATATATATAAACATTATGTAATGATGTCCTTTCTTATAATTATTATTATGAGCAGGTCATCTATATTTGACGTTCTGTCTTTTTCAAATAGAGACAGATTATTGGGAACAGTGCTCATAAAGTTCCTGATTTGAAAAAGTCCTCACAATGTAGATGAACACGCTTTTATTTGATGAATGTGTATTCTTGTTGTAATTCAAACAGGTACATAACAGTACAAGCCTAGTACAGAGCTAGACTTAGTGTCATCAGACATTGTCTTGTAAATGTAATACCTCATTGAGCAAGACACCATACCGACCTAAGTTCTAGACTAGGTTAGACATGTTACTTACTCCGAAAAAGATCATTTAACCAAGTCCAAGAAGTATTGGGGTGTGCAAAGGAATCAATAACAAAAGATTAAAATTTAGTTAAGTTAAAATTTGATCGGATATCAAGTCGATCGGTTATACGATCTAGTCAAATGGTTAAATCAATCAAATCAAAATGTGTTTATGATCAAACCATTAGAATTCTTGTAAAGCACTAATTCGATTAGACAATCAAACCAAATGATCACAGGTTAGAAGAATCGTGCAGAAAATCTCAGTCAATTGGCTAAGTATTGAATCGACTAGAAAATCAAGTCACTCGGTCAAAAAAGTTGAAGACGATTCATGTTGCAGTATCTTGAAGTTGGAAATCAACTTAAGTACAAATTCAGGAAGAGACCAAGTCAATCATACTTAATTATCAAGTCGACTCTTGTAGATGTTTAAGGAAGATAAAGTTTGTGAAGGTTCGATTTTTGTTCAAAGTATTCATGCAAATGTTTCAACTCGATTCAAGATGAAGCTTCTTGAGGAATAATTGATAAGCTAACTAGATTGAAAGAAGATCTAAAGAAGATTTTAATCAAATGTTCTCAGTTCAACTAGAAGAAGAATCTGTCAGACAAAATGCCAAGCACATTCAAGAGGAAGGATTCTAAAGAAGTTATTCGATTGGATAAGAAGAGAATTTAACTAGATATTGAAGATTTGGACAAATGGATATATGCATGAGGAATTCGACTGAACAAAATAGATTTGGCTTGACAAGAGAAATTTGACTTAACAAAGCTTATCAAGTCGGATTTTTTAGAAAATGCAGAAATTCAAATTGCATGGAGATTTGTCTTATTGCATTTAATGTTGCCACGAAAACGGTCAATCAGATCTGTACTTTATGGAAAAAGATTTCTGATAGCTATAGACAAAGAAATGACTGTTAAAAATCTATCCGTCTTATAAAAGGATCATTTAATATTTTGAAAGCCATAATCAATCGATTAATAATTCAAGAAAGTGCTTTTCCGCCAAAATATTTAAAAAGCTTGAAGTTGGAGAATATTTTCAGAAGAACGCATCTCTGATTCTTTAGAAGAAATAGATTGATTCGTCGCAGCTTATATTCAATCAAATTCTTCTTTCATAAGTAGCAGAAGGATCTTCAGCATTGCTGAGCAGTTTTCATTTAAAAGATCAATATTACTTAAGCTGACGATCAAGAAGAAGTTGTTCAATATCAAAGCTTCAAGGAGACTCCTGTTAAATCAAGATATTCTAAACAAAGTATATAGAAAGTTTTTATCTATAAAAACTTAATCAACCATACAATCTCGTTGAGATCTGGGTTGTAAGATTCTTTGTGGATCTGAGTTGTAGGATTCCTTATTGGAAATTTGAGATGTTGGGTTCTGGAGTGAACCTGAGTTGTAGGGTCGATTGCAGCCTGAAGTAGTAAGCCATTCAACACTTCTAAGGTAGGATTCTTTATATAGAATCTGGGTTGTACGATTCTGAGTGAGGAATCTGAGGTAGGATCCTTTGTGGATTTGAGGTAGTAGATATGGTCTCTAAGTTGTAGGATATGTAGATCTGAGTTATTGGAGGAGTATGGCAAAGCTAGCTTGCTTCTAAATGGGCGGAGGGGGAAGTAGATGTACCCCACTCGGGGAATCATTATAGTTTCTTGTAGCTATCTATGTTATGGATTTCTATGTGATATGTGCATTCTTGATGCGCGAAAATGGCACCGGCTAGTTAACACGGAGGGGATGTTCGATCTCACAGGCTAGGAGAGGAAGAGGAATGAAGGCTGCGGGGGAAGAGGAATGACAGAAACTTATGAGTGCTCGAGAGTGGAGCAAACGCTTGTCAAGGAGTTACGGGGATAGAGGAGAGGGTGCGGGGAGCAGCCGGGAAGGCTGATGAGAAAAGGAGCTTGATCAGGAGCTATCAAGTAGCCATGTACTTGGACGGTTGTGTTTGAAGGTTGATGCCGAGAGGAAGCTGAGCTGAGCTGAGAAAAAGAGAGGGGGCCGCTAGCAGTGGAAACAACAGACTTCGCCCGCTGCGGCTTAAATGCCACTCTTGTGACGGGCTTTCCTTTGATTAATAGCGAGAGTTACAACTTGCCAATACACCTTTTCAAGAAAGCAGTAAAGGGTACAAGAAGGAAGCTGGTGGCTAAGGAAGAAGTGCCAGAAGAGGCCATGCGGACTGAAGAGCTTAGCTGGCAGGCTGCGCGGTTAAGGGAATCGGGAGACCGCACAGACTGGAGAACCAGAGGCATGCTGGCAGCGCGACTAAAGGCACAAAAGGGCGTGCAGACTGAGAAACGGAGTCCGCAGGAGGTGGGCTTGCTGGCTGACTTCGAGCGTGAGCACCTTGGCGCTGATCCGACCTCCTTTATGAGAGGCATGGGGGTCTATTTATAGGCCCGACGAGGTAACGACTTGCGGTGACGTTACCCCCGGTGAGATAGTAACTTGAGTGAGAAGGAGATGGAGTCCGCCGATTCCGCAATAGGCCGCATGGAATGGGGCTCGGTACTGAAGCCGGTGCTGCTGACGGCACAATAGGACTTAGTGTCGGACTGCGATGCAGGTTCGCGGAGTCCGTCACTAGTGAGATGGACTGTCCATCTACTGCTGGGGTAGCGGATGTTGGAGGCTAAGTGGCCGACTGCAAGGAGAATCCGCTGAGTCCGCCGCTGCTGAACTGAGCGAGCTATAAGGGGTGTGAGCAGGAGAGTGCCTGTAGAGTATGCCGAGTCTGCACGGGGTTATGCAGACTGGGACTATCTTCTGGAGGATCTACTGCCCGGCGGGCTGGAAGGAGTCCGCTACTACTGACTGAGTCAGCGCCAAGGCCGCGGACTGAGGATGAGTTGACCCTACTGTTGTAGAGAAGCTGGCGCTGGCCAAGGAAAGGTGGACTGCAAAGTGAGTCCGTCAAGTCAGCCGAGTCCGCAGCTGCTGCAAAGCTGAGTCCGCATACGTTGGAGATGGATAGCCTGGCTGTTGCTGTTGTTGTTCAGCTGGAAGTCTCGACCGCACTTCGAGTCCATCAAGCTTGCGATGAATGGGACGTTGCTACTGGTCTTGGCAGGTAGCCGGAGCTAGAGTCCGCGCTCTGTAGGTGGGCCAGAGGAGTCAGCTGCCCGTGCTGCTGGGTGATAAGGGATATGCGACCTTTTGCCGGCCTGGACGGATAGGTAGTTGAGTCCAACATAGAGAGTCCTACGGAGACAACCTTGCGATTAAGCTAAAAAAGGGGGAGACCTGCAGAGGCGGACTGCGGAAGTAGTCTGCGGCCCCTAACGACCAAGGGAAGGCGCGCGGCCTGGTCGGTCCGACCGCTGAGACCGCGCAAGCCATATGGCCTGAGCGGACAGAGAATTCTGTCCGCCCTCCCTAGGGTATTACGACCTCCAACAGGTACATGGGGCAGGCCGCGATGAGCGAGCTGGCTGTCTTGGGAAGGATTGCCGATTTCGGGGTTAACATAATCGCCACACTTTTTTTAAGTTACGAATAGAACTTCGAAAAATTTGGAGACCCACGAAAATCGTGATCCACCCCAATAGATAGAGAAGGGGTCTAGGAGAGATAGAACCTGAAGCCTCTCCTTAGGAGTTTGGTGCTACCTGTCTATTTTCTTGCAAGAAGAAAGTTAGAGTAGGCATGTATGGGTGGTACATCATGTGCGTACCTGAGTTTGCCTTTGCAAAATGACGAAGATGTGTCTTCCACTAAGTTCTGCAAAATGAAAGTGAGAGGAAAACATAGAAACATAATAACTTGCAAGTACCTGATGGAGGCTTGCAAGCACCTGTTATCCTCTGCAAAAGGAAGGATGAATAGTATACAAGAAGGAAAAATGAGCTGCAAGTACCTGAAAGGAACTTGCAAGTCTTTGCTGGTTTCTGTGAAGAAACTCGCAAGTATCGGATGATCTCTACAAAATGAGAGTTAGGAACAAACATGATATATATGAGTAGCTTGCAAGTACCTGTGAAGAAACTTGCAAGGATATGATGTTTTCTGCAAAGTGAGAGTCAGAAGCAGGTATTGTATATAAAGAATAAGCTGCAAGTACCCGGATATGACTTGTAGGTGCCTGCTAACCACTACAAAGAAAAGAGTGAGCCGCAGACATAGAATAATGAATTAAACGGCAAGTACGTAGATGAGGCTTGCAGGTGCCTACTGATCTCTACAAAGAGAAGAGTTAGAAGCAGACAATATACGAAATAAGCTTGCAAGTACCTGAAAGGAGGCTTGCAAGTGTCTACTACTCTCTACAAGAAAAGAGCTAGGAGCAGACATACATATATGAAAGGAGCTTGCAAGTACCTGAGAGAAGGCTTGCAAGTGTTAACTGTTGATAAGATAAGGTCGATATGACCAAATAATAGAGGAAGTGCCGAATACATCTTAGTAGAGTTTTAAGCAAGCAATGCATATAGGATGAGCATAAGCAAAGTGAATGCTGGAAATCCTTTTGGTAGGTCGGATTAACCTGTTCACCTATGAAAGAAGGCAGTTGACAAAATGGAGGTCTATACTCGGAGATGACCAAGAAAGACTGGATGCTGCCACAGGAGATCACCCGTGTGCCTTATGGATCGCTTGACCGAGAAAGGTCATCCCGAGCATAGTCCTAATCAAAGAGGGCTGGCCGTGCATCCTCTAGGAGGGCACAAAGGAAAAAAGCAAGGGAAATCCTGAGAAGGATCGCTAGAGGCACTGATCACATGCTTCGGGTTACTACATCACTGATCAATGAGACTGGTTGCGCCAAGAGGCCTATAGATTGTCTGTGGATTGGTCAGTGGAGTTGAGGACCCCGCGAAAGCATAGATTGGGAGCACTAGAGAACGCTCGGCCATCACAGCCGTGAGATGATCGAAGAGACAAGGCTACGCTTGGTATCTATTACTTGTCAAGCAAAGATCACTATAACTGTGATGTATCCTAACAGAGCACAACAGAGCTAACATATGGGGAATACCTATCATGCACTCTGTGTTAGATGCCGGATAGGATCCAAAGTCAAGTATTTTTCCGCATGAGAGTTGGATAGCCCCCACTACACACATATGCAAAATCTCCCCGCGATATGTGGTCACTGTGGTATTACGCTAGAATCTATTCCCAAGGGGGCCTATAACAAGACTCGGCGACATCTCGGTGGCTCAGTGATCTCTTAGAGAAGAGAGAATAGAGGAGGAAGCAATACAAGAAGGGAACTATGTCAGTATGAGATCCCTGATAAAAGCTTTGTTGAAAAGCAAGAATGAACATTAAGAAGTGTTTTGTAAAGAGAATGTTTGAAAAGGGTAAGAGTAGAGATAACCCATCGTGGTTGTGAGAATTTGGATGATTATGAAGTCCTTTGCTGGCTTAGAATAGCCTTCCAAGCACACCCTTGTCATCGGCATCGAAGCATTCGACAGTTTTGTTAACAATGAGGAGAGGGGGTTCTTCGACTAGGCTCACTCCTTTTGAGGAGCAAGGAACGTCTGCAACTTCTTTGCCTTTTGAGGTTGCTGGATCAGGGAGATCTTCTTTGGGAAGCATGTCACGCATCCTAACCTGCCAGAGCATCCTTTGTACAAGCTGGCAGAGTGCTCGACAGTCCTCAGTCAGGTGACCTGGCTCTTTGTGGAATTCACAGTAAGGTTCTGTATCCCTATACCTTTGATCAATTGGTCGGTAAGGCTTTTTGTAGCTAGCCATATCCTTCATGATCTGGCTTACTTCTAGCAAGGCTTCATCTAGTTCAGACTCAAGCAAGTCATCATCTTGCTGATGGTAGACTGCAGCTGTTTGAGAAGAAGCTAGTGGTAGCAATGAATCTTGAGCACGATCACGGCTCAGGAAAGGGTATCGATGTCGCTGAAACCTTTTTCCCTTCCTCGAATGAGTTGGGAAATCATTGTGAGGAGACCTCAGAGGCTGCTTGTGAAAAGGATCTTTCTCTGATATGAGCTTGGAGACGAAGCTTGGGTTGCTCTTTTCGCCTTGGATGTATGAGTTGGTTAGAGCAATCAACTCTTGGTATGTCCTCGGTGCACGGACATTGGCTTCAAACTTGAGAGGCCCTTCACGGAGACCGTGGATAAGATCCACTTGGTATATTTCTTGGCTAACAATCTCGATGTCCAAAATTTCTCGTTGGAAAAGATCAACGAACTGAGACCAAGTTTCATTGTCACGCTGCTTGATCTCAAAGAGGGCTTCAGGACCGCCCTTTCTCTTGGTTGAAGTAGAGAATCTGAGCAAGAACTCCCTTCGCAGATAAGCAAAGGAAGTGATGGAGTGAGGGTGAAGACCATAAAACCAGTCCCTCAGTTGCCCATCAAAAGGTGTGAAAAGAAGCTTGCAATTGGTTGCATCTGAAAGGGTTTTGAGAGCAACGACTGATTTGAAGGCTTGCAGATGCTTCACTAGATCAGTCTCTCCGGTGTATATTGTTAACCGGGGTTCTCTGAAATTTGCTGGAGTTGGTTCATGACGAACATTCTCTGTAAATGGCGAAGGCTCTTCCTGTTCTCCTACAACATAAGGATAAAAGGAGCATAAGATGCAGCTGCAAAAGTAGCAGGAGGGTAAAAGGGAAAAGTTATTGCAGGTGGAGAAAAAGCAGGAGCTGCAGGGTAAGGGTGACTTCCCTAAAAGTTGAGAAATCTAGCGGGGCTTCCCCGGGCTGCTTCCCGGAAGAAGTTTTGGCGAGCAGCAAATTCTTCATCTTGAGGTCACAGAGGAGCTGCAGGCCCTTACGGGAAGGTTGTTGTGTAAGGAGGATAGACCGACGGGCAAGCTGGAGGACAAGCTTGCAGATACTCCAAAGTTGGTGTTGGATTGATTGGAGCAGCTGAAGCAGCTGGAGTTGTTGCTGGTTGAGAGTCTAGTCACTATGTGATTGCAGCAAAAATTTTGTTGATTGCTTGGAACTGCCGAGCATTCTCACGGCGCGATTGCTCAAAGGCCTCCCAGATAGGATCAACTCTAGGATTTGGAGCAAAGTTCTCGGCTGGTTGACGATCTGACATGGCTAACTGTCGCTGTTCACCGTCTGTTCGGATCTGAAGGTCGCGTGTTAACTATTGATGCGTGAAAACGACAACGACTAGTTAACACGGAGGCGGTGTTTGGTTTCATAGGCTAGGAGAGGAAGAGGAATGAAGGCTGCGAGGGAAGAGGAATGAAGGAAGCTTCTCAGTGCTCGAGAGTGGAGCAAACGCATGTCAAGGAGTTGCGGGGATAGAGGAGAGGGTGCTGGGAGCAGCCGAGAAGGCTGATGAGAAAAGGAGGTTGATCAGGAGCTGTCGAGCAGACGGGTACTTGGACGGTTGTGCTTGCAGGTTGATGCCGATAGGAAGCTGAACTGAGTTGAGAGAAAGAGAGGGGGCCGCTAGCAGCGGCAACAACAGACTTCGCCCGCCGCGGCTTAAATACCACTCTTGCGACGGGCTTTCCTTTGATTAATAGCGAGAGTTACAACTTGCTAATACACCTTTTTGAGAAAGCAGTAAAGGGTACAAAAAGGAAGCTGGCAGCTAAGAAAGAAGTGCCAGAAGAGGCCACACGGACTGAAGAGCGTAGCCGGCAGGCCGAGAGGTTAAGGGAATCGGGATACCATGCGGACTGGAGAACCAGAGGCCTGCAGGCCGCGCGACTAAAGGCACAGAGGGCGTTGCAGACTGAGAAACAGAGTCCGCAGGAGGTGGGCTTGCTGTCTGACTTCGAGCATGAGCACCTTGGTGATGATCTGACCTCCTTTATGATAGGTATGGGGGTCTATTTATAGTCCCGAGGAGGTAATTGCTTGTTGTGATGTTACCCCCGGTGAGACGGTAACTTGAGCGAGAAGGAGACGGAGTCCGCCGAGTCCGCAATAGGCCACGTGCACTGGGGCTCGGTACTGAAGCCGGTGCTGCTGACGGCACAATGGGACTTAGTGGCGGTCTGCAATGCGAGTTCGTGGAGTCTGTCACTGCTGAGCTGGACTGTCCGCCTGCTGCTGGGGTGGCGGATGCTGGAGGCTAAGCGGCGGACTGCAAGGAGAATCCGTTGAGTCCGCCGCTGCTGAACTGAGCGAGTTATAAGTGGTGCGAGCAGGAGAGTGCCCATGGAGTCTGCCGAGTCCGCACGAGGTTATGCAGACTGGGACTGTCTTCTGGAGGATCTACTACCCGGCGGGCTGGAAGGAGTCCGCTACGGCTGACTGAGATCGCGCCAGGGCCGCGGACTGAGGAGGAGTTGACCCTGCAGCTGCCGAGAAGCTGGCGCTGGAAAAGGAAAGGCGAACTGCAAAGAGAGTCCTCCAAGTCCACCGAGTCCGCGGCTGTTGCAAAGCTGAGTCCTCTTACGTTGGAGATGGAGAGCCTGGCTATTGTTGTTGTGGTTCAGCTGGAAGTCTCAACCGCATTTCGATTCCTTCGAGCTCCGATGAACGGGACATTGCTGCTGCTCTTGGCGGGGAGCCAGAGCTGGAGTCCACTCTCTGTAGTCGGGATGGAGGAGTCGGCTGCCAGTATTGCTGGGTGACAAGGGAAATACGACCTGTTGCCGGCCTGGGCGGATAGGTAGTTGAGTCCGACAGAGAGAGTCCTGCGGAGATAACCTTGCGGTTAAGCTGAAAAAGGGGGCGTCCTAAAGAGGCGGACTGCGGAAGCATTCCGCGGCCCCTACCGACCAAGGGAAGGCGCGCGGCCTAGTCGGTCAGATCGGTGAGATCGCACAAGCCGCACGGCCTGAGCGGACAGAGAATTCTCTCCGCCCTCCCTAGGGCATCACGACCTCCAGGAGGTACCCGGGGCAGGCCGCGACGAGCGAGCTGGCTGCCTTGGGTAGGATCGCCGATTTTGGGGTTAACTTGCATGTCACTCTAAATCTGATTATTTTGCATAAAGTTAATGAAAAGTTGACATCACCTATTCACCCCCTCATGGTGATGAGACATTCCATGACTTACATTCGATATAGCAGAGGTACCCCAGATATATGCTTGAAGTTTGGTGAAGAGATGCGGAAGCTAGTTGGGCACTCTGACTTGGATATATTTAGAGATCTTGATTCTAGGTGATACACATTTTGGTTTTGCAGTCATATTTATATGTAGAGCTATGTCATGGCAGTTGAGGTTATAGAAGTGTTTTTCACTATCGATGATGGAGGTTAAATAAAAACACTAATGGAAGCATCAAAGGAGATCTTATGGATGAAGAAGTTCATACTTGAACTTGGACTCCACCAAAATGGGTTCAATGTGTATAGTGATAGTCAGAGCGCTATCTTTCCAGCCAATAATCATGTGTACCACTCCAAGATGAAGCACATTATTATCAGGTATCATTGGATATAAGATGCTGTAGAGGAGAAGCTGCCAAAGGTAGAGATAGTCTATATTGGAAAAACATTCGTTAGACATGATGATGAAAACCATGTCGAGGCTAAAATACGAGTTGTGTAGGTTGTTGATTAGCATGTTATCCACTTCAACAAGTTAGATGGAATGACTCCTCTTTATGATTTGCAGAGGGAGTCTGTTGAGGTTCAACCCCTAAAGACGAGTCTTGGAGACTTGTAAAAAAGATCAAGAATTCTAAATTCTGGAGCAGCATATCAACTTGAAGTAATATCATACTGACTAGAAGTTTTCTTCTGTCTCCAGACACAGTCATAGCTGGAACATACTTCCAGTACACAACTACAGCATCCTGTAGTGCCAGAAAACTGGACTTCCATAGAGTATAGCTCACATAGAGCTATCGCCAGCGATACTCACTGTAGTCAGGCGATATCCACAGTTATCCAAAAACCATGGTATTTTCTGGGTATATTCCTGGAGCGCATCCTCAGTACTTCTTATTACTGATTTCATAGGCACAACCACTCAGACTACATAAACTACCCATTTATACTCGAAGACATATCTAGCATGCAAATTAAAACATCACCAATCCAGGCAAACCTGTCTGGATGGGCTTCACACAACATGCTTATTCCGTATTACGATTTCCAGATATATATGCAATATTAACCCAAGGATACTACATATCGACCCATCAGAATTCACTACATTCTTCCACCTTTTGGTGGGCGATTCCGTGTATATGCAAAAGGAAAACTTCACTTGTCCAAGAATGAAGATCGTTACCCTCATAGTTCGTTTTGAAGACATGAGCAAGCCTTCTATCTGGATGGAAAGGTATGCGTCACTTTCCCCTCCATGGATCTTACCTCGGTTCTTGATTTCGACTACTGGATCTCTTTTACCAAGCCTTGCTAAGAGCAGACTCAGCTTTCTTCTTACTTAGCTCTTTTCTCTCTAGAGTTTGGATGAAAAGGAGGAGAGTGAGTGAGAAGAAGAGAAGTGAATTCTGTTTTCTCCACTCCTCTGCTTAAGTGGTCTCGGGATTAATCCCAGCCACAAGATCATTTCATCTAGGGCAAGTAATGGTCATAATTTCAGCTCACAAGTCAAACTTAACACTATCCCAGGGTGATATTCGTTATTGCCTGGGCGATATCGTCGATAGCCTCTTTGACCCCAATCAACCACCACTCTTCGCCATCCAACACGTGTCTAGCCATACATGGTAGAATCCCCTAACAATACCCACTATCGCCACTCCAATAGCTCACTTAATGCTTCGTCGAGTGCATTGATAGCATCGAGTGCGTCGAGTGCTATCGATATCGCCAGTGATACCCACTATCGTCCAACGATAGCCATTTTTAAGTTTTGTTTTACAGTTTGTGGTGTGTTACAAACCTCCCCTCCTTACAAAAAATTTGTACCGAAATTTTATTCATCTGTAGGAAAATATTTCAAAGCTATTACAACTTTACTTTTACAAATACAATTCGGGTAACTCATCCTGCATGGTTTGCGTACGCTCCCATGTCAATTCTTCACGGCCACAGTTGTCCCAATGGACTTTCACCATCTCGATTGTTTTATTTCGTAGCTGCATGACCTCAGTATCCTCGATCTGAATAGGTATAACCTTCATTGTTACCCCACCATCGACCGGTACTTAATCATCAGCCAGAACTTGCGTCGGCTCTTTCAAAGCATTCCGCGACACCGATATGTCAAACACATCGTGCAAACCACTTAGCTCCGTCAAAAGAGTTAATCGATAGGCAGCTGCTCTGATGACTAGTGTTTTAGTCATCATTTAGTGCTTAATATTATGAGATATATAAATAAATAAATACATTTGATCCGTGGATTTATAAAATTTTTGAAAAAATTATATTATATTCTAATCTTATATATATTTTATTTTGTAGGAATAAGGCGGGCCTGGGGGAAGTTATGTGCAATGTCCCGCTATCGCGTCCAGGGTTCGCATGTGAGTCCAACTTGATAACATGGGCCTCGGTCGGCTATATTCAACACCACCACCACCCTCCATAGATGCAACCCGAGCTCCTCCGGCCACCCATGAAAGCTACATTCATTATATATATATATATATATATATATATATATATATATATATATATATATATATACACACACACACACCATATTATAAAGAAATACTGAGGTCTGCAAATAACATGAGTTAGAATTTGTAAGGAAATTAGGTGGCCGTCGGATTTTAGATTTTTTTTATCATGAACTGTTGGATCAAACCAACCCTCTCTCTTCACATTTTACTAGGGGTCCTAAACCTACTACTAGGGGATCTTAAAGTTAGGTAGATAACATAAAAAAGGCCCGCTAAAAGCTCAGATTTAAAACCAGCCCGCAAAACCCACCTATTCATAGAATTAAAGATAAGCCCGGCAGCCCGCAAGCCCACAAGACCGACGAACTCAAGCTCAGCTCGACGAACTCAAGCTCAGCTCGACGAACTGTGTACTCATCTCGACGATTTGTGTTCTTCGTTCGACGATTCTAGACTAGGTCTTCTCCGGTTTCCCGTCCCTTTTCTTGGCGATGATTCCTGAGTAACCAATGCTCAATCTTCTCAGAATGTTACTGTTAGAACGTGCATTGATTATGGATTAATACATGCCATTTTTTCATGGGACAGTTAGGGAAATCATTGATTGTCTCTTCCTTCCCAGGCAGACTGCATTTACTGCTCAAGGATTCTAATTTCGAATGCATTCTTTAGTCAGTCTGGAGTTAGAAAAGAAAGGATCTAGCAGTACTACAGACACACAAGACAGACATTGTACTCAAGAACAACCTTACAGAAATCAAAAAGTTCTTTTCTGTAATCAGCCTAAGCCAGAGAACATCATCAAGAAGAAGAAGAACATACAATCACTATCAAGACTCTTCTTCCTTCAATCCTACAGGACAACTTCAGAAAGACAACAAATTCTATCTGTCAAAGAAGTTCCTGAAGCATCTCTGGTTAAGGCAATCAAGTCTTTGAAGACCTATCACCTTGAGGCAGTGCTCCAGTATTCCTGATCCATTCAAGATCTCGAGGGGGGGGGGAGCAATCTGCTAAAATCAATCCACATGTCTTCTCAGTTGTTATTGAGAAAGAGAAGACACCATCACCCCTTTTCCATCCTCAGTATAGGGTTTTAATTCCCTTCAAAATTATTCCTGGCTGCAAGTCTCCTACCAAAAGACTTGAGGTTTTGGTTTTTGAGCACCTGAACAAAAGCTCATTGGTGTCAGGCACCTGATCAAAAACCTGAGTGGTTTCCTACCAGGGTGGTAGAAGAGTGGATGTACCCAGGATGGGGAACCACTATAAATTTCTTTTGTCATCTGGTTGCCCTTTTTCTTTTGTTTTGGCTGTGCTCTGTGATTTACTAGGTTGCTGTGCTTATTATTTTATTTGCTAACATGTTCACCTAGCTTTACAACAAAAGTTGTAAAAAGTTTTTAAGAGAGCACAATACTCTATTCACCCCCCCCCCCTCTAGAGTATTTCAGATCTAACCTGCACTTTCAATTGGTATAAGAGCGAGGTTGGTTAATCTAGCATACCTTAAGAGGTTGATTGGTTGTACAGGCTAACACCTGAACCATAATGATCCCTCTTATTAGATCTGATTGTTTTGTTTCCCTTATTAGATTTATTTCTTCACAAAAATGGCTCAAAACAAAGATAATGCAAGCATCAGACCTCTAGTATGCAATCTTAATAGATTTGCCATCTGGAAGGCAAAAATCAAATTATATATAAATTCTATTGATGAGGACATTTTTGCTTCTATCTTGACAGGAGTACCTCCAGCACCTGCAGCTTCTACAAGCACCTCTACAAACATGATTGCAGTACCTCCTCCAGAGAATAATGATGCCTACAAGAAAGCCAAAATGACTGATGCAAAAGCCATGAACATCTTGGCACAGACTATGTCAGATGACATATTTCAGAAGGTGGCTGAGTGCACCTCAGCCAAGGCCATTTGTGATTCCCTCAACCAAATGGTAGCTGGTTCAGCTGATGAAAGGAAAGACATGAGATCAAATCTCATATCCCTGTATGAGAATTTTAAGAAGGATGAGGCTGAATCAGTGCTTGAAATGTACAATAGGTTGAGATCAATCATCAATGAGCTCAAAACCTTGGATAAAGACATCACCCTAACAGAGGTGAATGACAAAATCTTGATGTGCTTCCCTAGCTCTTGGGACTCAAGAATCTGGCCTATCAAAGAAGCCAGAAGCCTAAATGAGATATCAACTGAATCACTACTAGGCAAACTAAAATCTTATGAGCAGATGATTAAGTCAAGAGAAGCAGCTGAACAGAAGTCATCAACTCCATTTAGAAAAGATAACAGTATAGCCTTCAAAGCATCGGAGGAAAGTGAGACCTCAACATCCAATGAAGAACTCATGAGCCTCTTTGCAAAAAGATTTTATAAGATGGCTAGAAAGGATTTCAGAAGAAAATCATCCAGACAAGATGATAAGCCTAAGTATGACAAGACACCAACCAAGGAGGTTGTGTACTTTGGATGTAGAAAGCCTGGACATTACATCTCAGAATGTCCAGAAAATCAGAAGAAGGAGAAATGCAGAGAAATGGACTCCAGGAGAAAACACAGCAGCAGACCCTCCTCAAGAAAGTACAAAAAGAAAGATAAGGGCTTTGTTGCTGAAACATGGAGTGATATTGAAGAAGAATCATCCTCTTACAACTCAAGTGAAGAAGAGGAAGAAGCCAGATCCAAGGAGGTTTGCCTTACGATAATTGATGGCTCCAGGAGCAGTTCTGGATCAGAAGGAGAATCTG
The DNA here is from genome assembly GCA_039583875.1 of Platanthera guangdongensis. Taxonomy (NCBI): domain Eukaryota; kingdom Viridiplantae; phylum Streptophyta; class Magnoliopsida; order Asparagales; family Orchidaceae; genus Platanthera; species Platanthera guangdongensis. The sequence goes on along the minus strand of CM077158.1, from coordinate 203,847,132 downwards.
AAGATGAGGCAGCCTCAGACTCAGAGGCAGATCAGGTTCTTTCAGGCTTTGATTTTAATTCTGATTTATTTAAAATTGAATTCAAAACTATGTGTTTAGATTTAATTAATTCAGAAAAAGAAATAAAAACCCTTAGAGAAAGACTAGGAAATCTTGAATCTGTTAACTTAGAAAATATTAAACTAAAAGATTAACTAACTTTAGCAAATGAACAGATAATTAAATTAAAATCTGATTTATATGAGGCTAAACAACTTGAGCAATCTCTCAATGGAACAAGTCTCAAGCTGATGGACATAACAAGCACAGTGAATGCCAGATTAAATGGCAAGCTGGGCTTGGGTGTATCATCAGGTTTGCCCCCCATAATTAAGAAAAATATTCTTACCACACCCATTAAATTTGTTTCTGCCAAGGGAAAAGAGAAGATACCCATAGAAAAGAGCAATAAAAATCAGAAAACAGCTAATAAAAACAAGGTTCAGCATCATTCGTCGAACTCAGATCGACGAAATGTGGCCAGTTTGTCGAACCCAGATCGACAAACTCTGAACGCAAACTTCAGTAATAACAATTCGTCTAACTGCGATCGACGAACTTTGTATGTTTCGTCGAGCAGAGTTCAACGAACATGGGGGACAGAAAATGACTATTGTCATTCTCTGAGCAGAGATCGACGATCTCAGCCCTATTCGTCGAACTCTGGTCGACGAACTTACAAGAATTCGTCAAACCCAGAAAGACCAAACTTAAATCATTTCTCTTACAGAAATTCTAAGCCAGCTAATAAACCATTCAATCCTGTAGCTGATTGGGTTATTCCACCTACGAGATATCACCCCTTAGGTTATAAATCTCAACCTACTCTATCAGTTATATCTAAGTTTTCTTTTCAACAAAATAAAGGACCCGAGGTAACCTGGGTTAAGAACAATTGAGTTTTGTTTTTCATTACATGTACAAGTGAAGAGCTGTCCAAGGGTAAGTCAGACCTGGTACTTGGACAGTGGTTGCTCCAAGCATATGATAGGCAGCAAGGACAATCTATCCAATTACAAGTCCAAGCTAAGACCAAAGTTGATCTTTGTTGATTCAAATAGTGGCCAGTCTGAAGGATATGGAGCAGTAAAGATTGGAACAATTACTTTCAAGAAAGTAACATATCCTTTTGCAGGTTCCACAACTGTGTGAGTCCTTGGATGGACTAAACCTTACCCAAGAGGTGTCAACCCATCCTTCTCCACAGGTTGCTGAAGATTGTGAAGAATAAATTCAAGTGGAAGTGGCTGAACTTCCCTCAACAGCTATTAACATTCCTTAAGAGGAATTAATTACAGAAGCTGTTGTTGAACAAACTCCACCAACTAATCTTGTAACACTTAGAGATCACCCCAGATCTCAAGTGATTGGAGATATTTCAGCAGGTGTACAGACAAGGTATCGACTCAACGAAGACTTGATGCATGCCTATTTTCTCTCTCAGATTAAACCTCTCTCCATACATGAAGCTGAGCAAGATCCCCACTGGATCATTGCAATGCAAGATGAACTAAATCAGTTTTAGAGATGTAGAGTTTGGAATTTGGTTCCAAGACCTCATAACTACCCAGTTATTGGAACCAAATGGGTCTACAGAAACAAGCTGGATGCTCAAGGAAACATAGTGAGAAATAAGGCTAGGCTTGTTGCTCAGGGCTACAGGCAAGAGGAAGGAATTGACTATGACCAAACCTTTTCCCCTGTTGCAAGGTTAGAGGCCATAAGAATATTTCTTGCCTATGCAGCTCACAGGAGATTCAAAGTTTTCCAAATGGATGTCAAGAGTGCATTTTTGAATGGAGTGCTTCAAGAAGAGGTTTATGTGGAACAACCTCCAGGTTTTATCTCTCTAACTCAACCCACTTTTGTATTTAAATTGCATATAGCTCTCTATGGTTTAAAGCAAGCTCCAAGAGCTTGGTATGAGACCTTAGCAAACTTTCTTTTAGAGCATAAATTTACAAGAGGAACCATAGATAAAACTCTTTTCACTAGACATCATAAGGACCAAATTTTGTTAGTACAAATATATGTGGATGACATCATCTTTGGGTCTACTGATCCCAAATTATGCAAGAGGTTTGCTGACCTCATGCATTCCAAATTTGAGATGAGTAGCATGGGTGAGCTTTCCTACTTCCTTGGTCTCCAAGTGAAGCAGCTCCCTGATGGTATCTTCCTCTCCCAAGCTAAGTATGCTAAAGAGCTTATTAAGAAGTTTGGGATGGGTGATGCTTCAGGAATGAAAACACCTATGGCTACTAATGTTGTTGTGGATTCTGATGCAGCATGGAAACCTGTGGATCAGAAGCAGTATAGGGCAATTGTTGGATCCCTATTATACCTAACAGCTAGCAAGCCTGATATCATGTTTGCCACGTGCCTTTGTGTTAGGTTCCAAGTGAACCCCAAAGAATCTCACCTTATTTTCTTAAAATGAATTTTTAGATATATAAAGAGTTGCCCAAATCTAGGACTCTAGTATCCTGTAGAGTCAAAATTTGAGTTAACTGGATACTCAGATGCTGACTATGCTGGATGTAGAGTTGACAGGAAGAGTATCTCTAGAACTTACTAGTTCCTGGGTATGAGGCTTGTCTCTTGGTTTTGTAAAAAGCAAACATATGTGTCTACATCCACTGCAGAAGCAGAATATATGGCTGCTGGCAGCTGCTGTTCACAAATGTTATGGATACAAAACCAACTCCTAGACTATGATGTCAACTTAAATAATTCAACATTATTTTGTGATAATACTAGTGCTATTGCTATATCACAGAATCCAGTTCACCATTCTAGGACTAAACATATTGATATAAGACATCATTTCATCAGAGATAGTGTAGACAAAAAGAAAATTAACTAAATCCATATTCCTACTGATTTACAGAGAGAAGACATTTTCACCAAACCTTTGGATGAGAAAAATCATCTGTTCTTTATAAATCAACTGGGAATGATCAATGTAGAAGGGTTAAATTAGTTTCTGTCTGCATTCGACGAATTTTCCAGAGTTCGTCGAACGGAGTTCGACGAACTAGTGAAAGTTTGAGAGATGCTCGTAGAATTCTCTGTGTGGAAACAATTTTTGTCGACCGGAGATCGACGAACTTTGCTTCAAAAGATATTTCGTCAAACGGAGTTCGACGAACTATGTTCGCTTCTATTGGATGAGATCGACGAATTATCTATCTATAATTTATTTCGTCGACCTCAGTTCGGAGAACTATTTCTTTTTCGTGGAACGGAGTTTGACGATTCATATTCAAGAAAACCCTATATCTAGGTTTTCTTCGACCTCCATCCCGCGCTTTCTGTTCCCTTGCTCTTGATCATTGTTTTCTCTATCTATCTTGCAGGTGATCTCAATGGCGATTACAGCAGGAGCTCTCGTTGCAATGAAATTCGACACCGGATTTAACATGGATTTTGATTCATTCCAGCACTCTGACCCAATATTTCTCTACATTCTGGAACTTCTAGAAGAACTTGGTCTCAACGATTTTATGACAAGAAGAATTAAACTGCATGCAACTGAAATTAGAGAATGGGTATATACTTCTTCTGTTTCTGAGGAAAATGTCTTGACAGGAAATATCGGGAGTAATGCTATTTCTTTATCTCCTGCCGTTCTTTCTGAAATTTTTGGGTTGATAAATGGAGAAGATGGTTTGGATGTAGATTCTTATGAGTTTAGTGCAATGCTGAATCTGATGGGGTTTATTGGGAGTAACCCTAACAAGTTGTTAAAAAACAACTCTCTGCCGCCTACCAGTTCTTGGCGGACATTGCGGAAAAAGTGCTGATGGGCAAGCACTCTGTACACGATTACATAACAAGACACCAATTCCTTGTCATGTGCGCCGTGGTCAACAAGAGACACGTTGCTTGTGGCCAGATTTTCCTTGAGTTGATCAAGAAGAAGAACAGCAAGAAAGAGGTCTGCTTTGGAAGAATCTTAGGGATCTTCCTTCAAGAAAAGGCTGGTGAATTTATGGTCTCCCCGACCATCTTCATCAATGCCAGCTAGAGCCTCACATGCGCTCTGTTTGGCAGATGGGAGAGGACGATCACCAAGCCATCCAAGGCTTCCTCCTCCTCCATCCCTGCTTCTGAGAGCACAAGGGCTGTAAAGGCCACTCCCCACCCTGCAGAAGAGGTAATCCCATCTCCACACCCTCTTTTAGCAACCCATCTTACACATTCAACCAATCTTCCATCTCCTCCAGCACCCCAATCATAACAACATTCTCATGTCCCTACTCCTCCTCCCTCTCCACCACTTGACATACCTGACAGTCCATCTACCGCCCTTCAATAGAATCCACACCCAACTCCTCCAGCATCACCTACTCCACCTCATCTGTCTAGCATTCCACATTTTCATATACCATCCCCTACTCCACCTCCACCAGCCATCACCATAACAGATGCCATTCCATCTCTTTCCCCTCCATCTGTTCCCCCTACTTCATCTACTTCTCTACCCTCACCATCTACCTCTCCATCTTTTGAACCCTCCACTGTATCTACAATCATATACCTGCTCACTCCCCTCATTAAATCCCTAATCACAAAGGCCATTACACCTCTTGTGAATTCCATCAATTCTTTATCTTCCCAAGTTTCTCTCCTCTCTACTGCACCCTCTTCATTCATGGGCCTGGATCCAGGTTCTCCTGAACCCAGGAAGGGAGAGATGCTCTGTGATGAAGCAGCAGTAGATGCAAATGCAGCAGTAGTTCCTCCAGTAGTAGATGCAGATACAGCAGCAGATACAGATGCAGAAATTTTGACATAATTTGATTCAGATTTGATTGAATTGATTCATTTTATGGATAATGACATTGACTTAGATGAGTCAGTTCCATAGCAAATAATAACTGTTGGTGATTTCCATTTAAATCCCACAGTTAATTTGACTGTTTTGTTGAGAAGTTTTGATACAATTTATGTACAGTTACCCTTTACTAAGCCACAATTGGCTATTGTGCCCTATACATCTCCAATAAGTCCAGTAGTTGATAAGCAACTCTTTGACAGTTTTGTAATTCCTGTTTTTGCTTCAACCTCTGCAGTTATTCCAGAAGATGTCTCAGCACCAATTTTTGTTATGGATGACTCACCAATGCCTGATCTGGATGAGTTAATCTTGGCTGATATTGAAGAGGAAAATAAGGCAGCAGCTGAAAGCTCTGTCCCAATTACCTCTGATTCTTATGTAGTTTCTTCTAAAATTATTGCTGAAACTCCAGTTGTTGAAACTTTAACTTCTACCCCTGCTTTAGTAAAGGCTGTCATTAATGCTAAAACATTGAAAGCATTGGATGCTTTATATGATAACCCTCAGGGTTCTGACAGTGAAAATGATGAAGATGATGATGATGAAGATGACTCAGATGAAGAAGTTGCCAAGAAGAAGAAAATGTTGTCAAAGAAAAGGAAGGCTTCTCCTCCTCCAGCTCCTAAGCCCAATCCAGTAGCTGACACTCCCTACTACATATTGCATAATGTTACTCCTTATAAGGGAATGCCTGCTTGGATGTGGTTATCTAAGAACCAGCAAAAGGAAAGGAAAAGAAGTAGGAGATATTCTCCTCCTCCAGTTCATAGATATATAAAAGACCCTCCTTCTCCTCTCCTCCAGCAGCTGGTGCCACTGTCTCTAGCTCTCAAGGATCTTCCCCTATGAAAACCTATCAGAGACATCAAGGGAGATCCTCTGGAAGCAGTCAGCAAAGATATAAATCTTCAGGTAGTCAACAACATCAGCAACAATGTCAGCAACATCAACATCAGCAACATCATCAGCAACCTATCTCTGAAGATCAGAAGGCTAAGAATCCTGAAAGGCCATATTCTCCTCCTATTCCTTTTGAGGACCCTGAAACAGCCAATACTGCAAAAATGGCCAGATTCCAGGAGCTTATTGGTCTGTCCCTGATTAACAAAGCAAAGGCTGAAGGAAAGGATATTTCTGGGTTCACAACCATGTCAAAGTATAGAAAAGAGGAACTAAAAAGGTTTGACAAAGGCAACAAACTCTTTAATGTTGATGATTATATGAAGCTCCATCCTGAAGCTGTTGTTCCTAGAGCTTCTAGTCAGAAAATGCTTGGGATAGCTGATATGACAATGACTGCAACTCAGGCAGCTAATCTAAATAGAGAATTCAAATTCTCAAAGACAGGAGCTAGCAGCAGAAGCAGCAAAGAGAAGAAAGAAGACAAGCCCATGCAGAAGAAGCAGAAAAAGTAATCTTTTACTGTGTTTCTATTTCTTACTGCATTTGCTTTCAAACTATGTTATTTGTTTAAACAAAGCTTATGTTATATATATCTACTGCATGTATTAGTAATTCTCTGCCAGATATATTTTTTTCTTGCTTTGTTTATCTGTTTGTTTATGTTCTGAGTCTCTTAGTGACCTCACCCAAATAGGGGGAGATTGTTATATCCCTAGTTGATTTGGGCTAGGTTCACTATCTTAGGATGTGACCCATCATGTATAGCCAGGGTCAAATTTGTGTCCTAAAGTCTAAGCCAAGTCCTTAGAGTCAACATCAGATGGACCAGCTATCAACAAGACCATCAGAGACTCAAGAATTAGAAGATTTTCAGACTAAGTAAAATGAGTTCGACGTTCGTCGAACTTATGTCGATGAAAGGTGTTCTGAGCTCGACGATCTTGAGACATTTCTCTGTCTTGAGATCGGCGATCTTTGTTCTCTGTTCGATGAAGACTGAGATACTTCAACAAGCTAAAGTCAGGATAACTCGAGATGTTTTCTAAGTCCAAACTTCAGTCTTTGGTCGACGAACTAGATTCTGAGCTCGACGAACTTGGACCTCAAGTTCATAACTTCTCGGGTCGACGAATTCAATACTCTGCTCGATGAATTCAGGTCTACGATTTGAATCCTTCTCAGTCAGAGACTTCTTAGATTCTAAGTCATCAATCATTCTCAGCTCGACGAATGAAGATTGTCAATTCGACGAAGGTTAAAGCAGAATTGACAAGTTTCCCTGGAAGACTAATTGCTATTGTCTGGTCGATGAACTCATCAAGCTCAGCTTGATGAACTCATCAGCTCAGCTCGACGAACTCAAGCCCAGCTCGACGAACTGTGAACTCAGCTCGATGATTTGTGTTCTTCGTTCGACGATTCCAGACTAGGTATTCTCCGGTTTCCCGTCCCTTTTCTTGGCGATGATTCTTGAGTAACCAATGCTCAATCTTCTCGGAATGTTACCATTAGAACGTGCATTGATTATGGATTATTACATGCAGTATTTCCATGGGACAGTTTGGGAAATCATTGATTGTCGCTTCCTTCCCAGGCCGACTGCATTTACTGCTCAAGGATTCTAATTTTGAATGCGTTCTTCAGTCAGTCTGGTGTTAGAAAAGAAAGGATCAAGAAGTAATACAGACACACAAGACAGACAATATACTCAAGAACAACCTTACATAAATCAAAAAGTTCTTTTTTGCAATCAGCCTAAGCCAGAGAACATCATCAAGAAGAAAAAGAACATACAATCACTATCAAGAGTCTTCTTCCTTCAATCCTACAGGACAACTTCAGAAGGACAATAATTTCTATCTGTTAAAGAAGTTCCTGAAGCATCTCTTGTTAAGGCAATCAAGTCTTTGAAGACCTATCACCTGAAGTAGTGCTCCAGTATTCTTGATCCATTAAAGATCTTAGGGGGAGAAATCTGCTAAAATCAATCCACAAGTCTTCTCAATTGTTATTGAGAAAGAGAAGACACCATCACCCCTTTTCCATCCTCTGTACAGGGTTTTAATTCCCTTCAAAATTATTCCTGTTTGCACGTCTCCTACAAAAAGACTTGAGGTTTTGGTTTTTGAGCACCTGAACAAAAGCTCATTGGTGTTTGGCACCTGATCAAAAACCTGAGTGGTTTCCTACCAGGGTGGTAGAAGAGTGGATGTACCTAGGTTGGGGAAACACTATAAATTTCTTGTGTCGTCTGGTTGCCATTTTTTTTGTTTTGGCTGTGCTCTGTGATTTACAAGGTTGCTTTGCTTATTATTTTATTTTCTAACCTGTTCACCTAAGTCTACAGCAAAAGTTGTAAATTTTTTTAAGAGAGCACAATACTCTATTCACCCCCCCCCCCCCCCCCCTCTAGAGTATTTCAGATCTAACCTGCACTTTCATGTCCAAGTGCGGCCAAGTTGTCGCACCTCAAAAATTCCTGCACTTGCGATGAAAATATGCACGCCAAACAAAATATGGACAGACATATATATAAATAACTCAAAACACAGCATAGGAACAAACGGTCCAAGTTGGGTTGTCTCCCGAAACGGCCTGAAGGTAGACCAAATTCCTGTATTAACAGATCATATAGTAAAAAAAATCATTCAGCACCCAGATGGACACCCACAAAAATATAGATGTCGCATTGCCACCCCGGCTACAAAAAGTACAAAATGTTTTTGTTGATTAAATAAAGCACGGAAAAAAAAATAAATAAAAACAAAAGGCACGGTAGACAAGCTCTGTGGTGAGCTCCACTCACTCCCCCTGTAACGCCCCGAATCTCAAAGGAGCGAGAGGGGGACGTTTTGGCAGTTTGGGTTCTGGCTGAAGCACACTGATGTAGCGCCGTCCTATGAGCCTACACGAATTTTAGATCCTATGCGGACGGCGTCAAGTTCTCTCTTGCCACGCTAACAATCTCGTTACACGCTAACGAAAACGCAGCAATACCAATTGTGTTATTTATCTTACGCGCCAACGTTCGGTTAGCCATCCGATAGAGATCGACCACGACTAAAGGCCGAGATCCGATCAAGCTAAAAGGACAAATATTCGTGTCCGCACGAGCGATGTTGTACCAAAGAAAGATCCACCAAGAAAATTCCGATTCGCAAATGGTTGATCTTTCCCAACAAGAAATAACGAGGATCGCCAATCCTCCGAGAGTACCCAAAAATCGAACGAAATAGATCCACAAATTTATTAAGAAAACGCCGCGAAATTTCTTTCGTTATCACAAAGTCACGCAAAATCGTCCACCACATAAACAATCTAGAAGAGAAAAACTCTTGGTAGAAATTTCGTTACCCTCTCGGAATAGTAGATCCGGGATATTGGTTCCACTAGAAAATGATCGCTCTCCGTTGAACTTCACGGAAGATGCTCCAATGATGAAGAAACTCGGTCGTCTTCTCCGCTTTGCACCGTGAAGTTTCTCCCAAAACCTTTTGGCTCTTGCAAACACTTTGTCTCCTCCAAGGATGGTCGGTTAGGATGAAACAAGTGGAGAAATATCGTGGGGTGATGTGTGAAAGAAGGGCTTAGGAATATTGAAGGTGGAGAAGGGGAAAGAGATGGTGGCCAAGATCTTGGAAGGGGAGAAGGTGGTGGCCGAAGTTTTGGAGGAGAGACCCAAGGGGGGCGGCGGCAAGGATGAAGGAAAGAGGGGGAGACAAATTAGGTTAGAGGAAATTTAGCAACACAATAAAATCTGCTTTCTAATTAGAGTTTTTAGCCTTATATAGGCCTTACAACACAAATGCTAATTGCACACCAATAAGTCAAAATATAAAATGCAAGACATAAATAAAACATTAATAATTAATTAATTAATTGTTATTTAATTAATTTATTAATATAAAAGTTAATAATTAATTCTTGTGGCGTGGACGAAGATTGTAGCCGTGGTCGCCACGGCGCCGCAAGTCTTTAGTCGGTGGGCCATCATCATCATCATCCGCCGCAACTTCATGATCAACCAAAGCGCCATGTACGTCATCATCATCGAGTTGGCCGTCATGGTGGCGGTCGCCATCAATCCCCCCCCCCCTCAAAAGGACTCATCACCGATGAGTGGGCAGGAACATAACGGCGAAGGAGATCCGCATCAAGTATCTCCACCTCCGAAGCCGAGAGCCAAGAGTCGTCCGAAGCTGGGCGACCACGCCAACGAATCAAGAACCTGTGAACGGCACCGTCGGGAGTCGGAAACATAGCATCCTGCAAAATTTGTCAGGCAAGAAAACGGTCCGGGGAAACCTCGGAAATGCGTTAGGAAAGAAGAAAAACAAGTTTCAGCATCAGTAGGCGGCATACCTCCCGTAGAGTCCGCAGGAGAGAGCGATCCAGTATTGATCTCACCACCCATCCCAGTAGAAGATTTAGTGGAAATATTAAATGGCGAGACAGAAAGTTCATGTGGTGGAGCGACAAAAAGCGTTAAATCGGAAACGTTAAAAATAGGGGAAATTCCCCAATCAGCGGGTAACTGTAATAAATATGCGTTTTCGCCCAACTTTTTTAACACTCGAAAAGGACTGGCTCGCCTATTCGCCAATTTCTTTATAGTGCCCGAAGGCATCCGTTCAGGGGTGAGACGAACCATGACCAAATCACCAATATTCAAGGGGACCGCTCGCCTATGTACGTTGGCATTCGATTGATAAATGCATATTGTGTAGCTAGCGTTTCGCTAATGTGTTTATGGAGACTGTGAACGTGCGAGGCGAAATCCTGAGCAAACTGACTAGACTTAAAAGTTGGTGGTAACGGAACCAAATCAAGAGGCACGGGCGCCTTATAACCATGAACGATCTCGTTCGGAGACAAACCGGTGGACCTATTCCTTGAATTATATATAAGCTATTTGAGCGTGAGGAAGGATAAGGTCCCACGTACCTTTATGATCGCCAACTAAGCAACGGAGCAAACTACCCAAGCTACGATTAACCACTTCCGTTTGCCCATCCGTTGGGGATGATAGGCGCGAAAACATCAGTTTCGTACCCATAAGCTTCCACAGTGTTTTCCAGAAATAGCTAGTGAACTTAACGTCCCTATCAGACACTATCGTTTTGGGGACGCCCCGATGCGCCACGACCTCTTTGAAATACAACTTAGCAACATGGGATGCATCGTTGGTAGTGTGGCTAGCGATGAAATATGCCATTTTAGAAAATCGATCGACAACGACAAGGATTGAATCGTGTTTCCGAAATGTCATAGGTAGGCCCAAAATAAAGTCCATACTAACGTCCTCCAAGGAAACAGACGGAATAGGAAGTGGAGTATAAAGACCGCGCATTGGTTTTGTTTCCCTTCGCTAACTGACATACGCGGCAACTCCCTACGATTTTATTTACCATTGGCTTAAGCCCGGCCAAAAGAATTTATCTTCCACTAATATTATCGTTTTATCCCGGCCGAAATGTCCCCCTAACCCTCCACTATGTAGCTCCCATACAATGAAATGGCGTAGTGAAGAGCGGGGAATACACAATTGTGTATGCTTAAATAAATAACCGTCTCGAATGTAGTATGCCGAAATAGTCGAGGGAGCCTGTTCCTGAGCGGCTAAATAAATATCCTTAAAATCCGGGCATAGGACATACTCGTCCTTAATGCGTTCAAATCCTATTACCTTCACCTCCATTTTAGACAATAATAGCGTGACACGACTAAGGGCGTCCGCCACTCGATTTAACGTACCCTTAAGGTGCTTAATAATGAAAGTATACTCCTGAAGATAGGGACCCATTGGCGTGCCGAGGGCTAATTTTACTTTGAGAGTTTACAAATTTTAGCGCCTCATGATCCGAGAGGATCACAAACTCTTTCGATATGAGATAGTGTCGCCAATGTTGGAGACAACGTATCACAGCATAAAATTCACGATCATAATTAGAATAATTTAATTTCGGGCCCCTAGTTTCTCGCTAAAATATCCCACCGGATGTCCCTCTGGCTTGCTTAACACTCCTCCGATTCCTATTCCCGAAGCGTCGCAAGATAGTTCAAACACTTTAGTAAAATCCGGCAACCGTAGCAGGGGCTTCGGACATCCGATCCTTAATCATTTGAAACGCGATAGTGGCCGACTTGGTCCATTTAAAATCACCCTTCTTCATACATTCCGTGATTGGTGCCATGATACTACTAAAATTGCGAATGAATCGCCGGTAAAACGTGGCCAATCCATGAAAACTCCTAACCTCCCTAATATTTTGCGGTTCCGGCCATTCTCTAATCACTTGGACCTTCTTAGGGTCAACATGTATACCCTCAGCGCTCACTATGTATCCTAGAAATTCCACGGAAGTCACACCGAACGCGCACTTCTTAAAATTAATGAATAAGTTCTCTTGGCGCAGTGTAGTAAGGATTGTCCGCAATGAGTTTCATGATCGATCGGCGATATACTAAACACCAAAATATCATCGAAATAGACTACGACAAATTTACCCATATATGGCTTAAAAACTTGGGTCATTAATCGTGAGAAAGTGCTTGGTCCGTTAGTGAGTCCCTCTCCTAGCACTAACCACTCGTAAAGCCCATCCTTAGACTTAAAGGCCGTTTTCCGTTCGTCTCCCTCCCGTATCCTTATCTGGTGGTACCACTCTTTAAATCCAATTTGAGAACACGGTGGCACCGGATAACATATCCAACAAATCGTCCAAACGGGGAATGGGAAACCTATACTTGACAGTTATTTTGTTGATGGCCCGGTAGTCTACACACAACCTCCAAGACTTATCTTTCTTCGGGACCAACAAGGCTGGGACGACACAAGGGCTTTTACTATGGCGGATAAATCCCTTTGCTAATAAGTCGGAAATTAATATTTGAAGTTCATTATGTGCGGAGGGGTTGAGTCGGTAATGTGGTAGATTGGGCAGGGACGAGCCCGGGACGAAATCAATTTCGTGTTGAATATCCCTAATGGGTGGCAACTGGAAGGTAAATCTACCTGGTAGACGTCCTTATACTCTTCCAATAACGTGCGCAAAGATAACGGTAGGTTCTCTAAGGACGGTGAATCTTCCTTTACTTGTAGGCATACTAACGCATAAATGATGCCATCTAGAAAGGTCTCGCGTTCTAACTCCTTCCTACTTATAAAACTTATCACTTTCTTTCCGCGGGCACCACTGTGTCTTGGAAATAATCGACGGGTCTTTAGGTGGTGAGGGCTTCAAAACAATGGTCTTACCATTGAACTTGAACTCGTATGTGTTGGCTCTGCCCAAATGGGTCACATCATAATCATAAAGCCATGGTCGTCCTAGTAAAACGTGACATACATCCATAGGGATGACATCGCACCACACCTTATCGACATAACTCTTCACCGTAAGCGGTACAAGCATCTTTTAGAAACTGCGATAGATGTTTTGTTCACCCATGCTATCTTATACGGCTGTGGGTGTGGCTCAGTGACTAAGTGCATTCGAGTGATGGCATTCTCCGAAACAACATTCATACAACTACCGCTATCGATTATTAATTTACACCACTTGTCTCCGTGCTTAAAATTTACCGAAAAGATATTTGTCCGGTTGTAATCGTCCGTCGCTCGCGGTGTATTCAGAATACATCTCATAACCATCATGAAAGAGTCGTCATCAATATCACTCGGCTCGGCGTCAGACTCAGTACCGGCCTCATAAACGATCTCTGCGGGATCAGACGTGGAGCCTAAAAGGGCTAGAGGTTTCCCTTAGTGGGGCACTCATTAGCATAATGCCCTTGGATTCCACAGGAATAACAAGTGACGTTAGTCTTATTAAGACGCCCTATTGGAACTCTCTCACCCGTGGGATTTTTGATGTTCCTAGCGGTAACGACCACGGAGTTCGGATCTGTTGATCGAAACTTTCCTTTGTCTCGCACGGAGGATGAGGGTGGGGGTCCTAAATGGATTTTCTTTTGGAAAGCTCGTCCCTTGGACTTATAGGCATTGTGCTTTTCTATATCCAAAGCTGCATTAAACGTTGCGTTAAGATCCGTGTGACCGTAGCGCAGGAGCTTGCCTTGGATATCCGGCCTGAGTCCCTTACGAAAACGTGATAGTGTTACTTCGGGCATTTCCCGGACATCACATCTCACCATCATATCCTTAATTAGTCCCATGTACTCCGCTACCGATTTGTCCCCTTGGCGAAGGGTGGCTAATTCATCGAACATTTGTGTTCGGTGATACGCGGGGACATATTGGTCAGTCAACAGTGCTTTCATGGCAGCCCACCCAATTGGGGGTACTCCATTCACGGTACCCATTCGCCGCTCTTCGTTCAACCAGAACGTCTTGGCCCTACTCAGAAGCTTCATTCGTGCCACTCGCACCTTATCACCATCAGACAGGTTGTGCCACTCAAAGTAGCACTCGATCTCCATGATCCAATCTAGGAAAAATTGAGGTCTCCCATCCATCGTAGGATGGTGGATGGTGGATGTAGTCGCACGGCCCTAGTTAAATTGAAATCGTCGTCCTGATCACGATGGTGGTTTTGTCTTTCGTCTCGTTGTTGGCGGGCTGTGGTGGGGGCCCCTGACGATTTATCCAAAGCCAGGATTTTGAGGCGCCGCCTGATTTACAGCCAACTCTTGTATTAACTGGGTGAGTGCATCGAACCTAGCGTTGAACTCTCCCGAAGCTCCGCAATCGCTGCAGGAGCGTGCTCATCATCATAGTGGTCGGCCATGTGTGAGGTGGAGGGAAAATATTCCGCACCAGACCCTTGTGCGCATGAACTACCAGACAACCAGGAATTTGACCAGATATTTTATAAAAGATGATTTTTGGAGGCTATAAAGTAGGAATACAAAAATATTTTTTTTAGACTTTTTGCTTAGAAAAATAAGGAGAAAATTCAGGAATTTTTTTGTAATTTTCTGGAGAAAAAAAAAATTTTTGATGTTGCTATTTGCAGCCCAAGACGAAAATTCTGAATTTCGTTATCTAATATGCGACGTGCACGACCAAGTGTGGTTCGACGTCGTCCTACGACCGGAAAGCGTAAGGATGGCGTCGATTAAGAAATCAACACAACCTGGCTCTGATACCAAATTGATGTAGCGCCGTCCTATGAGCCTACACGAATTTTAGATCCTATGCGGACGGCGTCAAGTTCTCTCTTGCCACGCTAACAATCTCGTTTTACACGCTAACGAAAACGCAGCAATACCAATTGTGTTATTTATCTTACGCGCCAACGTTCGGTTAGCCAATCCGATAGAGATCGAACCACGACTAAAGGCCGAGATCCGATCAAGCTAAAAGGACAAATATTCGTGTCCGCACGAGCGATGTTTTACCAAAGAAGATCCACCAAGAAAATTCCGATTCGCAAAACGGTTGATCTTTCCCCAACAAGAAATAACGAGGATCGCCAATCCTCCCGAGAGTACCCAAAAATCGAACGAAAATAGATCCACAAATTTATTAAGAAAACGCGCGAAATTTCTTTCGTTATCACAAAGTCACGCAAAATCGTCCACCACATAAACAATCTAGAAGAGAAAAACTCTGGTAGAAATTTCGTTACCCCTCTCGGAATAGTAGATCCGGGATATTGGTTCCACTAGAAAATGATCGCTCTTAGTGAACTTCCACGGAAGATGCTCCAATGATGAAGAAACTCGGTCGTCTTCTTCTCCGCTTTGCACCGTGAATTTTCTCCCAAAACTTTTGGCTCTTGCAAACACTTTGTCTCTCCCAAGGATGGTCGGTTAGGATGAAACAAGTGGAGAAAATATCGTGGGTTGATGTGTGAAAGAAGGGCTTAGGAATATTGAAGGTGGAGAAGGGGAAAGAGATGGTGCCAAGATCTTGGAAGGGGAGAAGGTGGTGGCCGAAGTTTTGGAGGAGAGACCCAAGGGGGCGGCGGCAAGGATGAGGAAAGGAGGGGGAGACAAATTAGGTTAGAGGAAATTTAGCAACACAATAAAATCTGCTTTCTAATTAGAGTTTTTAGCCTTATATAGGCCTTACAACACAAATGCTAATTGCACACCAATAAGTCAAATATTAAAATGCAAGACATAAATAAAACATTAATAATTAATTAATTAATTGTTATTTAATTAATTAATTATTAATATAAAAGTTAATAATAATTCTTGTGGCGTGGACGAAGATTGTAGCCGTGGTCGCCACGGCGCCGCAAGTCTTTAGTCGGTGGGCCATCATCACATCATCCGCCGCAAACTTCATGATCAACCAAAGCGCATGTACGTCATCATCATAAAGTTGGCCGTCATGGTGGCGGTCGCCATCACACACGGCCTGGGCACGGGCGTGTCCCAGGGCGTTGGAAAGCGCTTGTGTCAACACTTAGCCGCGAAGTCTCGAGAGTTTTCCGACGATTCGCTGAGGAATGGGCACACGGCTGCGACACGGGCGGTCGAGGGCGTGTCGCAGGGCGTGTCGACCCGTGTCGACACTTAGCCGCGGAGTCGTCGAGCTATACCGACGATTTGTCGAGAATGGGCACACGGCCCGCGACACGGGCGTGTCGCAGGGCGTGTCGACCCGTTGTCGACGATCGTCCCGGGGAGTCGTCGAGAATTCGCTCGACATCGTCGAGACAAGGCACACGGCCTAGGACACGGGCGTGTCCGAGGCCGTGTCATCAAGTCGTCGATCTTCACGGGATGAAAGGTCGAGACCGTGTACACGGCTGGTGTCAGGCGTGTCAATGTGACACGGGCAAGGACACGGGCGTGTGTCTAGAACCCGTGCAGTGCTCGGGTTGAAAAAGGGGGAAAATCATGGGGTATCGGTCTTCTCGGCCTCACGGCCGTGTCAGCTGGAACACGGGGTGTCAGCTCGAACACGGGATGTTCGATACCCGTGTGAGGTTCAAGGAGATTCGATTTTGACGGCGAATGCGGCACACGGCCCTGGACACGGGCGTGTGCCAGGCTGTGTTCGGTCCAGATTGGCATTCAGCCCGAATCAAAGCCGCGTTCGTTTCCTTGTTTTGAGATCCACAGCTGGGGGATGTTCCTGAAGGGATATACCCGGGTTTTGACTGAGAAAACCTTACTTTTCCTTACTTATCATCTCTCTAAATCCTTAGAGAAAGAGGAGAGCCAAGGGAGGAAGAAGAGCTAGATCCTGCCATTGGAGGAGCTTCGGAGCTCCGAATCGCGAGCTGACTCCGGATCCACGGAGGCAACGCTAGTGCGGTGTTTTTCATCCGACATTTTTCAATGGCACCAAAGAGGAACGCAAGGGTACGATCCTCATCTTGAGCATGAATAGCTCTCTTTCTTTGCATAGGAAGCTCGCTCTCACGAGTTTGTAGAGGAGTTGGAGGCGTTCCTTCGGGTAGATAATGTGAAGTCCCCGTTGTTTAGAGTCCGTAAGCGAGAACGTACATAGGATGATGTGTGAAGCCTACCCGGACTGTTGGTCCGGATCGGTGATGTTGCATTGCATAATGCCGGAGAAGACTCCGCGCTTTGGTTGTTTTTCGGGTTTTCTACGCGTAGATTGCAGCAGGGAGCCTTGGGGACTAACCCAAAGGTGCACCGGAAAACTGGGAGGATACGAGATCTTGCCAACTTGGTGGCTTGAGAGCCAACTTGAAACATAACGGGTGAAAGATATGGTACCTAAACACCTAGAGGGGGGGGTTGAATAGGTGACCTAATCCATTTTAACTTAAATGACGCAATCAGTTAATTATCATAGATTTCTAACTTTTGCACAGCAATCACAAGCATTCACAGCATACACAGCACAATCACAGCACAACACAGTGGTTTATAGTGGGTTCCCCAAGATAGGTACATCCACTTTCCCCCTTCGCCTATCTAGCAGTGTACTAGATTCAGCCAAACTTCTCCACTGTCTCAGAACCCAAATTGGTTCCTACACCTCAGGCCAAGGCCCTACAACTCAGCTTTATCCCAAAGCCTACACTCAGCCACAAAGGCCTACACTCAGCCACCCAGTCCTACACTCAGCCAATCAAGGCCTATACTCAGAGATAACAATCTCCTACACTCAGGCCAAATGCCCTACCCTCAGCCTTTATAATTATAGGCTTACAATTCACTCAGATCCAATGGATCTACAAGTTAAAAATGAATTTCAAATATTAACTCAACAACCCTAAGACAAGAGAGGAAGGTTGTGAGTTTCTTGATGAGTTCTTAGAAGAACTCAGCTGGATCCAATCTGACTTAGCTTTCTTCAAATCTTCTTGAAAGTAGAACTGAATAAGAATGAATCCTTCTGCAGTTGATCCTTGACCTCTGACACATAGAATTCAGAATAAATCTGAACCCTTCTTCTCAGCCGAGTTCCAACGGCTGATTTCTTGGATGGAGCACTCTCTCTCCAACTTCTTAGATCTGCACTTGAACTGCAAGATCTTCTTGTGTTGATACTCTGTGTACCACTTTAAATAACTTGTTTTTCACAATCTGATCTACAGTTTCTGTAAACTGTATTTGCCTATTATAGGCTTCTTCATGGTAACCGGCTGGTCCGTCCATAACTGACTTCTGACATTTCTGACAGTTGCTGTAGACCGGCTGGAACGGCAGCTGTCAAGTATCCAGTCAATTCTTGAAAATCTAAACTGTCTGAAAGTGTCGAGACGTTCTGTCTTTAAGTGTCGACACTTATAGACCAAGTGTCGACACCAGTTGTGTAAGTGTCGTCACAAGTCTACAAGGTGTCGACACAACTCTTGTGTTGTAGATACTAAGTCTCGACACAGATTCTTCTGCATGTGTCGACACTGAAATTGAGTGTCGACACAAGTACTTGATCTTCCATCTTTTGCTGAATTCTTCAAGTGTGACACATCTCCTTTGTGTCGACACATCTTCTTGTCTTGAATCTGTTAAGTGTCGACACTACTTCTTGGTGTCGACACATAGTCTTCTATGTTGATACTTGCTGAGTGTCGACACAGCTCCTTGTGTCGACACTTGATTCTTCTGTTGAGACTTCAGCTGAGTGTCGACCATTCCTTTAGTGTCGACACTTGTACTTAGAATAATTTGATGAATTTCTTTCTTTGCTAAGTGTCGACACAGCTCCTTGTGTCGACACTTTCTTCAAGTGTTGAGTCTTTAGCTGAGTGTCGACACATTGTGCTGGGTGTCGACACTTACTTCATGTGTTGACTCTTCTGGTTGTGTGTCGACACATTATGCTGGGTGGTGTCGACACATACTTCAAGTGCTGACTCTCCTGTTGAGTGTCGACACATTGTTCTGAGTGTCCACACTTAACTTATTCTCTGCGACTTTTGCTGAGTGTCGACACATCTCCAAGTGTCGACACTTTCTGGTGTAGACATAGCTTCACTGGGTTTCGACACAGCTCCTGTGTCGACACTGCTTCTGCACTTTTCTTCACTGAGTGTCGACACAGCTCCAAGTGTCGACACTTTTTGTCTGGTGTCGACTCTGCATCCCAGGTGTCGACACAATGACTCCAAGTGTCGACACTGCTTGTCCGGGTGCGACACAAGCTTTCTTATGTGTTGACACTTTCCCTCTGGGTGTCGACACATGGACTTAGAAACTTTTTGCTTCAGTCCTTCAAATACTTAACCTGCACAAGTAAACTCAACATACATCAAATACATTATGATGTATATCATTGAGTTGGGTGAGGCTTCTTCAAATCAGGTACATTTAATCAATGTACCCAACAATCTTACCCCTATTTGGAGAAGTCATAACCCTTAGTAATGATATACACCATTCATAATAAAAATTACAAAATGATGTAAAGCAGGATTATGTAAGCAGGGTAAACATAACATGTATCAATTTCAAATGTATACACAAACATCAACACAAAACATATAGAAATAGACATACACATTCACAGAACAAAATGAAATATATTGATCATATATTGTTCTAACATTGTCTTATACATTTCAGTAGTTCACAGAAAATGTTTTACATTCAAAAGATACAAAATAATCTTCAAGTAAATTCTTAATCTATTTTGTTCTGGTTCCTTGATAACTATTCCTTGCCAGCTGAACTTGAGCTTTGACAGGGGATCAACAGTTTCAGCATCAGCAGGCTTCTTGCCTTTCAGATCTTTCTTTTGAGCTCTTCAGCTTTGATCTTCTGCCTCTCAAAATAGAATATAGGCTTTGGAAAGTACTTGCTAGGCTCCTGAGCTGTAGGAGGTAGCTTTCCCATCTTTGCCTTCCTTCTGTATTGAACAATGGCCTCTTGTCTTGATTCATGCTTTCTCCATTCAGATTCAGAGAACCATTTGTTCCTGTCATGAGTGTTATCCTTGGCAGCTTTCCAGGCAGTTAATATTATATTCCTAGAGGTAGGGCTCCACTGTTCAAAGTCTGGCCTTTGTTCTGCTTGTTCCTAAACCTCTTCTTAGACAACCTGTCTCCTTTCTTCTGTAGTGCCTCTTGCAGGGCTTCAGAAATAGGCTGAACCACTTTTTCCAAAATAACATTAGACTTCCCTTCAGTTGGGCTATACATGTGATGAACATCAGCTTGCACCATTGTCAAAATCTGGTGGAGGATAGATCACTGAGCTACCTTCTGGTTGCTCACCTCCAAGATATGCAGTTTGAATCCCAGATTCAGCAACACTGTCATCATCACAGAGTGGAGGACAGCCCAGTGTAGCTCTGATGGAATTAGATATCCATTTGGCATGGTCAGAGCTATCTTTGACTAAAACTCTCTCCCTTTATGACTTCTCTAGCCATATGATCTCTGACATCATCCTTTTGAAATCTTATTTGACTATCCAAGTATCTGATTCCCTCTTTAAAGAATGGTTTGAGCTTTTGAAGTTGGTCAGAAATAATCTTCTGGGATGCTTGGATAGCAGTCTTAACAGCAAATTTCTTCTTGAATGCTTTATCAAATGTAGCTTTAACAGCAGCAGTAGAGGTAGAAGGTTCAGCAGCCTTGTTCTTCAATTCAGTGACTATAGCATTATGAGAAGCTCAAGTTGTCATTCATTCTTAACTGATTTTCTAGAACATATCCTTGTTTCAATGCTATATCATCTACCTGTGCTTTGATCTTCTCTTGGTGTGTTGCCAAATACCACTGCATTTCCACCTTTGTGGAAGCATTCAGTCATTTCTTTCTTGTTAAGTTCATCTCAAACCTTATAGACTTGATATCTTGGGCAGATCAAACTGTAAGGATTTCTGCCCTTCATCCACAACTTCTCTAGTGCCGCCTTTGCTCATCCAACTTATCTGTAGTGTAACCATAAAGCACTATATCAGCAGTTGGAGCTTGCTGAACTATAGGCTGTGGTGCAATTGATTGTAAAGCCTTTTGTAACTTTGACTCCTTCTCTTGAAGACATAAAGTTTCTTTTTGTGCCCTAGCACCTCCTCATCTTCAGATTCTGAGGAACTGGCTATCAAACTCTCTCCTTAGGGCTTTTGAGGCTTCTCAGGTTGTTGTCTTAGAGGCTCTTCTAGAACTTACACTTGCTCCCCCTCAGAGCAGCATTCTCTCTTCAGCAATATCAGCTTCCTTACAAAAATCTGCTTGATCCAGATTTAGGAATAAGTCTTCCATTGTGTATTCTTGTGGTGAAGGAGCTGGAGACAGTCTTTTGCTCTTCAACACTGAATCAGGAACCACTTCTTGTACAGCAGATGTGTCTTCTCTAACAACATCCGGTTCTTGACTATGCAGTGAGTTGAGCTGATGTACATCAGACAAATCAGCATCTTCTATAAGAAATTCTAAAGTATTTAGGTCAGTGAGTACCTCTAGTATGGTGGTGGTGGCTTGTTCACTTTCCAGTGTAGATGGTTCTTCTACAACTGGAGGCTCCCCCTTGCTTTGATCCCTGTGGATGGGCTAGCTTGTGGTAGCCCCCCCTGGATCTCAGCATCCACTTGAGGAGCAGGAGACTCTCTGCAGGCTCTTCCTCTTGCTCATCAGGTGTGAAGACAACCTGTTCTTCACTGTCAGAACTACTGGTGGACTCTTGTGCCACTGGAGCAGTTTTTCTCTTTTCTTTGGAGGAATCTCCTTCTCAGCAACTACCTTCTCAGGGGTTGGCATTTCTTTGACAACACCCTGTCCCATCTTGAAAAGATCCTTAGATCCATCTTCTCATGTGGTTTATCTTGTTTCCTGCAGCAGCTACTCATTACCTCTGGTATCACACCAGCTAGGTATAGACTATTATTCTGCCCAGGTTGGGCTTCTTCAGACTTTCCTTGATTTGTCAAACACTATACTGACCAATCATTTTATAGTGAAGATAATTCTTGTCATTATATTGAACATGGAGGCAGACACTCTGTCATGCCCTCCTGGCTTACTGAGTATGACCTTTCCCACTATCTCAGAGAGGAATTTGCCTTGGCTATTCATCCTTTCCTGTTAAAGACAGAACCTATCTTCATTTTGGGATCAAGGCCACACCAGGCTAGAGCTTCCCTGGTCTTGGATGCAGTAACTTCTTCTTCATCTTGAGTTTTTGGTAGCTGGAGCACCTTCCTCAGACTTTTGGGGGATACCTTGACCTTGCACCATGAACTCTGGATTTGATTTGTATCCAGATTCATCTAGCTGAGCTCCATTAAGGATTCAAGCACCTCCTTCTTCCATATCTTAGTTGGTTCTGAAAACTAAGTACTCTAACCCAGAATCTGCAACTAGGGTTACTACCGCCTGGATTTCTAGATCCGCATCGTCGAACGCGCCGCGCACTAGCTCATATCCTTCGTTAACGTTCTCCTCAAGCTTAGGTGCCATTAGGGTTTGTAGAATTTGACTTTAGAAAAGAGAGGTGTCGACACAGTAGTTTTGGTCTCGAAACTTTGAAAGCGTGTCGACAAACAAAGACAGAACCCATTTATACCTTTCTGATTTTGAAGATGAACAGGCGGGACAGCTAACTTAAAATGTGTCGACACTGACTTATAATGTCTCGACACATATGTGTCGACACAAGTTTAGTCAACAGATTTTTAGTGTCGACACTTGTTTATGTGTCGACACAACATAACTCGACACATTGTCGAGACTTTACTTAGAAAATTCTGAGTAAAACTTAAGTGTCGACACCATATTGGATGTGTCGAACCTACTTGTCATGTGTCGACACTAACATTCTGAAGTGTCGACACCAACATCCTGGATGTGTCGACACCTTTTTCCTGAAGTGTCGACACCACTTGCTGTGTCGACATAGACTTGTCTATGTGTCGACACCTTTTTACTTAGCCAATATCTATTCTGTAAACTTACTCTAAGTTATCATTCCTAGTTCAATTTTGAATCTATTGAACTTAGCTTCTTCTAGGGGCTTAGTAAACATATCAGCTATTTGATTATCAGTTTTAACATATTCTAATAAAATATTCTCTTTATACATGCTCCCTAAGAAAATGATATTTGATTTCAATATGTTTAGTTCTACTATGGATACATGGTTATTAGCTATTGAAATAGCACTTGTAGAATCACAGAAAAGTGGAGTTCTACTTACCTGAAATCCATAGTCCTCTAGCTGATGTTGAATCCACAGAAGTTGAGCACAGCAACTTCCTGCAGCACATACTCTGACTCTGCAGTGGAGATAGCCACACTGGTTTGCTTCTTGCTACTCCATGAAATTAGTCTCCCACCTAGGAATTGACAGGTTCCAGTAGTGCTTTTTCTATCTCTTTGCATCCTGCAAAGTCTGCATCTGAATAACCTGTTAGATCAAAATCTCCATTCCTAGGGTACCAGAGGCCTAGATAGGGAGTGCCCTTTAGATATCTCAATATTCTTTTGACTGCTGTCAAATGAGACTCTTTAGGGCAGGCTTGATACCTGGCACAAAACACATGTAGCATACATGATGTCAGGTCTACTAGCAGTCAAGTATAATAGGGAGCCAACTATCCCTCTATACAAGGTTTCATCTACAGGTTTCCCTGCATCATCCTTGCTAAGAGACATACTTGACCCCAAGGAGTCTTCATGGTGCTGGATGAATCCATACCATACTTCCTTATGAGTTCTAGGGTGAACTTGGACTGACATATGGATAAACCACTTTCAGTCTGTTTAACTTGGAGACCCAAGAAAAACTTCAGCTCTCCCATACTACTCATCTCAAACTGACCTTGCATAAGTTTTGCAAACTTTTTGCAAAGGCTGCTTTCAGTAGACCCAAATATAATGTCATCTACATATATTTGGACTAGTATAACTTTGCCTCTAGATTCCCTAGGAATAGAGTCTTATCTATTTTCCCCCTTGAGACTTGTTCTCAATGAGGAAACTAGATAGGGTTTCATACCAAGCCCTAGGGCTTGCTTTAACCATATAAAGCTTCCTAAGTCTATAGACATGATGAGGTAGAGTGGATCAACAAAACCTGAAGGCTGTTCCACATAGACTTCTTCCTTAAGATTACCATTTAGGAATGCTGACTTGACATCCATTGGTAACCTTGAATCCTTGATAAGTTGCATAGGCCAAGAACATCCTTATGGCTTTCAGTCTGGCTACTGGAGCAAAGGTTTGATCAAAATCAATACTTCTTCTTGCCTATATCCTTTAGCAACCAGTCTAGCTTTATTCTTAATGATGACCCCTTGTTCATCCATCTTATTCCTGTAGATCCACTTAGTTCCTATTAATTGTGGTCTTTAGGTTAGGAACAAGTTCCCAAACCTTGCACCTCTTGAACTGATTAAGCTCTTCTTGCATTGCTTCAGTCCATTGTGGATCTTGTATTGCTTCTTCAACTTTTTAGGTTCAACTTGAGACAGAAAGCTGGAGTAGATTGCTGCATTCATGATCTGCTCCTGGTTTGTACTCCTTGTCTTGGATCTCCAATGATTTGCTCTACTAGATGATCTCTAAGATGCCTGTTGGCTGGAGGCATCCTTACTTCTGGTTGAACCACTTCAGCATCTCCATCATGCTGTATTCCTTGTATTCTTCAGCAATTGGCACAGTAGTTTCTCCCCTGGACAACAGCTACTGTCTTCTACTTGCTGTCTTGCAGCAGGCACTTCTTCTATAGTAATTTGTCATTTTCTTTGTCAAACCTTGGGGCTGCATACACTACTAGACAACTCATTATTAATAAGTTTAGTCTCATCAAAAACTACATGCACAGATTCTTCTACAACATGTGTAGTCAAGTTGTTAGACTCTATAAGCCTTACTATTATTGCTGTACCCAACAAAAATTCCCTCTTGGGACTTGGCAGCAAACTTAGTTAAGTAAGTTCCCATTGTTAAGTATGAAGCATTTGCAACAAAGATCCTGAAATAGGATAGGTTGGTTTCCTACTTTCACAACTTTTAGGGGGTCTTGTTAAGCCTTTTAGTGATGGTAGCCCTATTTATAATATAACATGCAGTGTTTTAACTGCTTCAGCCCAGAAATACTCTGGCAGTGATGTATCACTTAGTAGGGTCCTACCAGCCTCTATCAAGGTTCTATTCTTCCTCTCAGCAATGCCATTTTGCTGAGGTGTTCTAGGTGAAGAGAATTCTTGAAATATCCCAAAGTCTTCACATTGTTTTGTCATGCTATCAGACTGAATTCAGTACCATGATCACTTCTAATCTTGACCACTGTACTATTTAGTTCATTCTGAATTTGCTTGACAAAGTTATAGAAGACACTAGGTGTTTCAGATTTCTGTCTTAAGAAGAACACCCAGGAAAACCTTGAGTAGTCATCTACAACTACAAAGGTATAGACCTTCCTACCTAAGCTGTGAACTGGCATTGGAACAAAGAGATCCATATGCAAGAGGTATAAACACCTCACATCATCTTTGTTTTCTATGCTTCTAAAGGTAGATTTAGTCTGCTTGCCCTTTTGACAAGCTGAGCAAATACATCTTTAACACACTTAAATAAGGACCATTCCTCACTAACTCTTGCTAAAGAGTTTGCTAATAGTCTTGTAGTTAAGATGGGCAAGCCTCTTGTGCCATTTGACACAATGAGAGACTCTCATCAGCTACAAGACAAACTGGAGAACCATTGTTCTCAATCATAATGTCTAGGCAGTAGACATTCCTTTCCTATAACCAGTCAAAATGATCTCTTGATCACTTGACCTCTTGATATGACAACCATTTTTAACAAATGAGATGTCATACCCTACATCACTTAATTGACTTATACTTATTAGGTTGTGTTTCAACCCTTTAACATAAGCCACTTGAGTAATGGTAACAAGTTTGTAGAAATATTACCAAACCCTTTGATGATTCCCTTTTCAGAACCACCAAAGGTGACTTTTGGACCACCTTTTATTGGAATGTAGTCCTTTAGTAATCCTCTTATTCCAGTCATATGTCTGGAACATCCACTGTCCAAGTACCATGTTGGGGTATGGCCACTTGGACTCACCTGCAAAACAGATTAATGACCTTAGAACCCAAAGTATTCTTGGGTTCTTGGTACTTGTTAGTTTGCAACTTGACAAAACTACCTACTGGCTTTCCACCAGGTAGCTTGCTACTCACTTTGGCACTGGCATTGTGCCAACAGTCCATTGCAAAATGGACAAACTTTGCCAAACACCAACATTCAAACTATTGTACCTTTGCTTAGGTACAGACTTTGCTGTCTTATCTACAGCAAGATTGTTGAATGTTGGGCTTTTGCCCTTGGACTTAGACTTGGACTGCTCAGTCCTTGCAGGTCTAATGAAACCCAATCCAGCCTTGCCTTTATGATGAACAAATTCATCAATTAAAGGTAGCACTGACTTAGGTTTAGAAAACCTAGTACAAAGCTCTCTCTCTTTCTGAAGATTGATCCCCAGACTCTTAATTTGATCATTCTTAAATGTGATAGTCCCCATCTGAATCACTGTTATGTGTTTCAGCCTGGCTATCTCATTAAAGCTTTTGATCAAATTGCTTCTCAAATCGGTTACAGCAGCTTTAAGATCAGCAATTCCTTTGCCTGACTTTTGGCTAGGGACTTGTTTTTTGTAAGCTTGCAACAACACTTTATATTCATATATAAGCTGATGAATATCATTCTCAGACTCAGATACACTTCCATCACTTGATGAAGATGAATCTGATTCTGTACTAGAACAAGAAAAACTGAAATTAGAGTTGAACTTTGTACCTTACTGGTCCTGGCTGCTCCAGGATTTTATCACTCTCAGTCAATGCCATCAGTCCTTGGCACTGACAGTCTTTTGTTCATAGATAGACTCCATTATCTGCATGAAATTCTTCCTCTTCTTCTTCAGCAAACAGCCCTATGTAGGCTTCAGCCTCAGACTCAGTTCTGAAGAAGAGATATCTGATAGAGTCTTCTCCTTCTTGGCTACAAAAGACTTCTTTCTTGCCTTTGCCTTTGAAGTGAGCCTTTTTCTGTCACCAGATTCTTTCTCTTTTCAGGACAGTCTGCAATAAAATGGTCCCTGTCTATTGCAGCAATAACACACTATCTTAGAACAGTTGCCTTGCTTGACTTTGTCCTTTCCTGTCTTTCTTTGAAGGCTTTTTCTCCTGATAAAAGACTTCCTTTCCCTTTGAAGTAGAAGGTCTTGACCTCCACTGTTTCTTCTTCAAGAATTTCTGAAAGTGTCTAGTGAAGCTGCAAAGTCTTCATCACTTTCACTGCTCTCAGTCTTTGTGCTGAATGACTCATCTGA